>OZ030006.1:66468631-67668631 GCA_964023405.1 Apodemus agrarius | reverse complement strand
AAGGTTGGAAATTTACTTATTTATGTAATAACAAATGTTTACTTATCATAATATCTTATCCTTTTTCTGGCTAGATTAGGTTACAATGTTGAACATGTGTGCTGAGATTCTAGGATCTGAGGAGAAAAGGGAAGGATCACAGAGGAGCTCAAAGATCACAAAAAGAGATCAGAAAGCACCTTAGTTATATGAGAAATCTAATAGTAGACAACACAGCCAAGTTTCACATTATCACACATGAGAAGCTCTGATATAGTTGGGCTTTATAACTGTATAATTCATACAATAAAGTTACAAATGTATTGTTGGTTCCTTTTTATTTCTGTGCTAACAGAAAACAATCAAAAGCCATTTGGAAATCATTTGCTTGGGCTTTCAGTTTCAGGGAGAAGAGTCCAACATGGTGTGGAGGAATGGCAACAAGTGACAGCATGGTGACAAGATCTGGAAGCTGAGAGATTACATCTTCAACCCAAAGAGGAAGCAGAAAGAATGAACTTGGAAGTGGGGAGAGGGAATTAACTTTCAAAGCTCATCCTCAGGCATATACTAACTATTCTCATACAATTCTCTATGGGCACCATTTCTCTTTCAACATACTATGCCTCCTTATTTTTACTTAACAAAATGGTAGTAAGAAAGTTAATGTTTCTTTCATGTTATATGATGGGGAGTTGCGGCAATTAACTTGGTACACAAAGTATTGTAGCTAGTATCTAACATAGTCATTGAATTAGGTGCTTTCATTAAGTTGCATAGCAAAGGTACCCTCTCTGCTTCTCTGCCTCTGAGTAGTTTTTGGTGTTGAAAATTTGAAAATGTCATTGACCAATTTCTCCTGAATAATCTTGGGCTTCCCTTGTGAGTGAAATATTGTACTGTTGTGTGTTATGTGTGTTGCTTAGAGCTGTGTGTAGGACAACTGTGTCTGTAGGAGTGGATGTGGGGGGAAGGAGAGATAGACAGACAGAGAGACAGAAAATGAAAGCACTTTACACTTTGACATTTTTCTTAAGATATTAAGTCAAACAAATTAATGACTCTTGCATAAAATTTCCTCCCTTGGTCCTGTTTTGAGGTTCTCTCTGTGAGCCAGCATTATTTTGATATTCCATCTTCCTTGGATACATTCCTGGTTTCTAAGTCAAAGAATTAGCCTTTGCTCTTTGGAGACTACCATCACGTTTCATATTAAGGTGTATGCTGCCTGTCCTATTTGGAGGTTCCAATATCACAGTGGTGATTACTGTAAGTGTACATTGGATCTAACCAGATATAAAGGAATATGCTGCTGATCTTCATTAGTACATACAGTTTATGTTTCTGCTTATTAAATTTAGTATTGATTTTCTTATTGATTTAGAGATGAGATGTGTTTTTCACAAAAGGCCCAATATCTTTACTTTTTTCTTTACAAAACAGAATTAAAAACAGAATTAAAACATCTTGCAGATGTTTCTTCTCAACTACTATAGTAGATGTTTCTATCTTTTCATTTTAATATTTTGCTGTGTACATTACCAAACATTGGGACCTAAAATCGTGAAAATTTAATGACAAATCTTTAATAATCACTTTATTATGCTGATATAATAAAAATTATCCATCTTGTAGAACTTAAACAATAACTTATTGTTAAGATAGAGCTTAGTTACTGAATGAAAAAAAACACACTCATCCATGAATATTTGTCCTTAAGTAAATATTGTTCCAAAACAATATATGTGTGTTTGTGTTTGTGTGTGTATATGCATATATATGCAAAGATATGATTGTGTTTACTACAATTAAAGACTATTAATTTTTCTTAATGTTCAATAAGTGGATGTGAAAAAGTACAGAGTACCCGTGATATAGTCTACAGAACTCATAATAGTCAACAAACTGATGTGCTCAAGTGAAGACACCTCAGTACCACTAGGGAGGGAGAACAGACAATTCCAAATGAGGAGGGAGGGAGGGAGGGGCCTGGGAGGGAAAGTGGACAGGGGTAGGAAGTGGAGAGAAAGGGGAGCATGACCTGGTATTGGGTGATGTAAAATGATTGAAGCCCTGGGGGCAAGCAGAAAAATGTAAATAGGCAACCTCAGGAGATAGCAGGTTCGGGGGAACCTTCATAATGCACCAGAGACCAGGGAGATGAGAGACTCTCAGGGCTCAAAGGGAGGGACCTTAGATGAAATGTCTGACAGTAGGGAGAGGGAACTTATAGAGCCCAACTCCAGCAGGAAGATAGCGCATCAAATGAGGGAGATGTGGGTGGGGGTGGGGTCATCCCACAACTCTGACCCATAATTGTGCCTCTCTGAGAGAATTACATGGATAGAAATAGAGAGGAGCCAGAGGAAAAGAAGGTCAAGTGACAGACCCAAAGTGGGATCCAGCTCAAGGAAGGCCCCAAGGCCTGACATTATTTCTGAGTCTATGGCATGCTCACAAAAAGAGACCAAGCATGATCCCTCTCCAGAAGACCCTATAAGCAGCTGACAGAGTCAGATGCAGATATCTGCACCCAACCAATGGACAGAAGCCGCTGACCCCTGTTGTTGGATTAGGGAAGACTAAAAGAAGCTAAGGAGAAGGGCAATCCTGTAGGAGGACCAGCAGTCTCATTTAATCAGGGCCACAGAGATCTCTCAAACACTGGACCACCAAACAGGTAACATACAGCTGGTGCAGATATGAGGCTCTCAACACACATACAGTATAGGACTGCCGGGTCTGTGTTGATTCAGAAATGATGCACCTAACCCTCAAGAGACTGGAGGCCCCAGGGTGGTTAGAGGTCAGGTAGGGTGAGTGATGGGGACATCCATGTGGAGACAGGTGGGTGGGGAGGAGTTTTGGGGTATGGAACAGTCAGAGGGTGGATGGTGGGTGGGGAATAAAATATGGAGTTTAAGACATTAACTAATTAATTAATTAATAATTAAAATATTGAAATATGAATATTCTCTTAGCCAGTCTACCAGACTTTAAGAAAAGGTTATAAATGCAAAAACAGAAGACCTGAAGCAATTCAAATTACCTGCTACTTGTGGCTTTCTGAATATCCTAGAATAGATAAAAAATTAAGCCAATGACCTAGGAAAATAATTATAGACACAAAACCAAAACTATCTGACAGCCTTGGTCTTGGAAATATTAAATGCCTTCAGAAAGAAACCTACTCCCAGCAGAAATACACTAAGGTAAAGTGAAGGACGTACATGGGCAATGTCTGATGCAGGTATTTAAAAGCAAAATAACAGTAAAGTATCCTAAAGGTATTTTCGAAGGAAACAAGGCTTTGTCCCTCAAAAAGACATAAATTACTATAAGAAGCAATACTTACATTAAGAGGGAAGTATGAATTTTAACTACCATATTTTACACATGGAATTAATGTTAATGCCCCAATAACACCTGAAATAATATTTTTGAACAAAATTCTTTCCCTCTCCTGAATTCTGAAACTCTTTTAAGTTCACTGGCATGAAAGTTTTGATTCAATTTTTGTATCCAGATATACACAGTCTGTTGTTATTCTGATTCTTATAGCATCCTCTAGAGTTCTTTCATTTTTCCATGCTCAGTACCAGAAAGCTTACCTGACAAGCAGATTCTACCTTTCTGGCTTTGGGTTCTTGAGGTCTACTTTTCCATTTGCCTAAATTTCATTCATCTATTTTGGACCCTTGTTCATGTTTCACTTCTATCGAAAAGCAGTAGCTAGTCCCATCTGAGAAAGCAACCCAGGGCTCATAGCCTTCGTTGATAGTCAGCCGCTTTTGTCATGCCTGATGTTTACACTGCTCCAGTGAGTCATATTTTGTTTGGAACTGATTGAGAAGAAGCAACAGAATGTAACACAATGCGACAATTCATGGTGATCATTACAGACTGTTCTTTCCTGGTTACAAATTACTCCCATACTCTGGGAACTGAAGGTGGAGCTCTTGAAGTGCACTGGATAGAGGAAAATCGAGTAATGGACAACTTGGCTTCTAGCCCTGGCTCCCTCTTATTTGTCCTGAGTATTTGGACAATCACAGGAGTGATCTTCCCACTCTTTGAGAGTGGCTGTCTTTTCACTATTTCTTCTTTTCTTTAAACCTGTTGGTTGTGTGTTTGTATGATTTGTGTGCATGTGTAAGTGTTCCTATGCTATGGCACACTCAAGAAGATAAAAGGACAGTTTCAAGTGCAATTGTTTCTTACTGCATATACAAAGTAAGTTTGCCCAATAGCTTCTGCAGAGATTTCTATGCATGCCTTCTCTCTCACTGTAGAGGCACTGGAATTATAAATGTGTGCTACTATTTCTGGATTTATTTGGGTTCTGGGGATTCAAATCTAAGTCCTTAATCCTGCATGGTAAGTAGTGTACACACTAAGGTAACTCGCCACCCTTCTTTCCTTTTTATGTCAATGGATAAGGAAAAAACTCATAAAATCTCAGTAATGGTACTTTGAAAGACTAATGTAAG
Source organism: Apodemus agrarius (assembly GCA_964023405.1). Lineage (NCBI taxonomy): Eukaryota > Metazoa > Chordata > Mammalia > Rodentia > Muridae > Apodemus > Apodemus agrarius. The sequence goes on along the minus strand of OZ030006.1, from coordinate 67,664,162 downwards.
AAATTAGGGGTACATGTCTGATTTTAAGGATAGATTTTAAACAGCACACAATTACAAATGTAGAAGCTTATAAGAAGTTTATTTAACATGCAACAATGGATATTCCAGACAATTTTCCTTGGGGAAAATGATAATGGTTTCAAAGGATATGTAAGAAGCCTTTGTTAATTCACTAAGATAGTACGTTGAGTGTAGTACCGTCTTTCTTTTATGGGCACCACTGCTTCATCTTTAGGGCAGATATCATATTCCTCAACAAGGTCAACCACTATTGAAAATTTTACAGTTTCTGGAAGAAATAAAAACAAAACTCATCTCTCAGACACTCTAGAGCTCTCTGAATTTCCTGCTAGTATCAGTAAAATCCATCCTGGGATAGAGTTTCCCAGATCATTTGCAAGCCATTTCCTTTTATCCATCCTTTCTCAGACTACACGTTCTGTAGTTTTAGATCCCAGGAATGCCTCTCATGGGCTTCCTTTACATCTATCATTTTGCTTTTCCATGTTTCCAACTGGAAGAGCATTTGCAATTGTTTGGAGTGGCCACATAAACATGTGGCCATGTTTATGTTTTTAATTTTTCCTCTTTGGCAACTAGTTCTTTTTACTTACTTGTGACTTTAAAATCCCAGAAAAAGGTGATGGCACGATCACTACAGAGACAGCGGGTCTGTACATAGTTGAAGCCTCCTTCCATTACTTCACTACTTACAAGGTAAGTTTTGACCTGGTTGGGAGAGAAAGTCAAGTGTTAGGAAAAGAAAAGGTAAATAGAAGGCAATACAGGAGGGAAAATAGTTGAGAGATGGACTAAGAACACAGGCACAGTCTATTCATCATTGTCTTATTATTCTACAGGCTAATTTTCCTAGGCTTTCTCTCTTCACCCTGTCATACTTAGCCCAGAAGTCTGAGTGTGGGATTCAGGAGGATGCAAGTTAATCCACTAGGCAAGGAGGTTCATCCTACTGTACTTGTCTCCTGGGAGAAGACTTGTCCTTGGTACCAACTAGAGTTCTTGAAAATGACTTATGTGAACTTTTACTTTGTGACCCAGTGAATAGAATTCCAGTTGCTTAAGTGCTGATTCCATGACAAGGCTTTGTGAGAAAGATGGTCAGGCCCCTGCCCCAGCCAATTCTAACTCCATCTCTCATTCTCACCAATTACAACCGCAAGATTAAAAGATTCTCCCTCTGTCCATGTTTGACCATTATTTGATAAGTAAATTTTCTAAAGTCCAATTTCTTTGCTTTTTAAACCTGAGAGTACCTGGTAACTTAAGACATCACATATTGATATACGTATTAATATATATTTTATTATTATATAATATTAAATATAACACACACACACACATATATACTCCTATTTCTGGCATTTAACTTAGAAGTTTTGTCCTAGGGCTATGTCTACTCAGAAGGAATTGTGAATAGAATTCAGTGATTACAAAAAACAATGAAAAATGCATTTAAATGAGGTTCACCTTTCATCTGTAATTTCAGTTATCAATGCAATGCAGTAAAACAGAAGTATATATGATTTTTACTACAAAGTGCATGAAAGCATTTCATATCACGTTTCAGACTCAGTTGTTTTGAAATGTTACCTGCCCTCATCTTTACCTTGAATAAATGGTCAGTATCAGGGTGGTGGAATGAATAGGGCTGAGGACACATCCCATATATACATTTCTGATGCTTGCCCCCATATCTAGCAAATTTATACTGAATAATTATTATTTGGAAGGTCCAGAGGAAAATGGGCTCAGGTTAAGGTCTTAATGGAGATGAAGGAACAGATCCCTCATATTCTCTTCTCACCCCTGCTCCAAACTGTGGTTGAGGATGTTCATATGGGAACCCTGTTCCCAAGCCCTCATCCAAATCCTCTAATGCTCTTGTGGACCCAAGAGGAAACACTATCAGTTCTTTGTCTTTTTCTACCTATTTCTATCTTAAATGTTTTTCATTCTCTTTCTCACTTTTTTTCTTCCTAGACTCTTGTGAGCCATAGTTTCTTCTCTGTGAAATGGGAATCATCATCTGCTCCAAGTTCTCAACATTGTTGTGAGATTAATGTACAAATCACATATGAATATGTTAAGTTTATCATGTAGTAATAGCAGAAGAATTAATTCAGTTATATTCATAACTTGAGTCAGATTTTGCCTTGGATTTACTGTCCATCTATCTACTTACCACCAGACATTCTCTGAGTTCTGTTCCAATTTGAAGACTCACAGTGACCTCCTCATTTGCCTTTGCTGTTGCTGGAACACTTAGGTTAAATGTAAGTACCTTTCGAGTACTTCTGGAAAGAAAAAATAGGGAATAGAGATCAAAGACCTGATAGGAGAAATCAAGGGGCAATCTAACAAGGGGCAAGGGAACAGAGTAAAGGTAGGAGTGATATAGGTTGACTCAATTCCTAAGCAGCAGCCTACGCAGGAATCTTTGTGTGTTGCTGTGTGTGCTTTCTTTGTTTAATTAAGCAATGGGCATATTGTGTAAAATGGAGCATCCTTTTTCCCAGTTACAAATGGCAAACTTTAAAAGAAAAGATTACTCTCTTGTGCTATTTCTTAACACCCTACAGCAAGTTGTGCTTGTACTATGTGTCACATGACCCTTTCAAAGGAACCACCTAAGATCCCCCCCAAAAAAAAACCAAAAAAACCCCACATATATTCACATTATTATTCATTACAGTAGCAAAATTATGAAGTAGCAGTGAAAATATTTCTATGATTTTGGGTCACCAAAATATGAGGAACTGTTAGAGAGCCATTGCCCTACAGTTTGCTAGCTCCTTGTTCCTGACTGGAACAATAGAATCAAGTCATCTTTAGGAAAAAACATTATACTCATAGAATCGTGTAAACAACCATGTACTGGAGGATTACATAGATCTTCCTTGAAAATCACCACTTAGGATTGCTAGATAGGACCGAGGAATGTAGACCTATTTAGTAAAACAGAGAAATCACACATATTGTAATTGGGAACACACCACAATTGAGGAAAAGTACATGAGATATAGCAAAGAGCAAGTCTTCATCTTTAATCTATAATGCCTAGTCTTGGCCAGGGGGATCAATCAAAGAACCCAACTAGTGTCCTTTGGTGCTATATATGATAGGAAAGAATTCTTAGAAAACATTATTCATACATTTTTCTGGGGCTGAGCATCTTAGATTTCAATAATAGCACCAACTTTTCTATGATCAGTTCCTATAAAAGATATATGAATACCAAGTATCTTTAAAATTCCCATTTGTGAATGACTTCAGGATAGTAGGATGACCACATTAGATATAGCAATTAACCATGCCATTGTTTTTCTGAGGATAGGAATTCCATACCAGGGAGATGTTGAATAATAAGTACAGCAGAGTTGTTGACCCACTAGGATGGCCAAAACTCTTTTTTTTTTTACAATTTTTTTTAATTTGTATTTTCTATATTCTATGTTTACATTCTGAAGGCTTTCCCCTTTCCTATTTCCCCCCTCACCATATGTCCCATATGTCCTCTTCCACCCCATCCCAACCCCCACCTATTCCCAAATCACCACCCCATCATTTCTCTGCTCTATTCTGGTACTCTCCTACAAAACTGTATTCAGTCCTTTCAGGACCAGGGTCCTCTCCTTCCTTCTTCTTGGGAATCTTTTGACTTGCTAATTGTGCCTTGAATATTCAGAGCCTCTTGGCTCATTAATATACACTTATCAGTGATTGCATTTCATGTGTATTCTTTTGTGATTGGGTTAACTCACTTAGGATGATATTTTCCAGATCCAACCATTTGCCTACAAATTGCATGAATTCATTATTTTTAATTGCTGAGTAGTATTCCATTGTATAAATATACCACATTTTCTGTATCCATTCTTCTTTTGAGGGACATCTGGGCTCCTTCCAACTTCTGGCTATTATAAATAAGGCTGCTATGAACATAGTGGAGCATGTGTCTTTATTGTATGCAGGGGAATCCTCTGGGTATATGCCCAGGAGTGGTATGCCAGGGTCCTCTGGAAGTGTCATGCCCAATTTTCTGAGGTACGGCCAAACTGATTTCCAGAGCGGTTGTACCATCTTGCAGTCCCACCAACAAGGTAGGAGTGTTCCTCTTTCTCCACATCCTTGCCAGCACCTGTTGTCTCTTGAGTTTTTAATATTAGCCATTCTAAGTAGTGAGAAGTGGAATCTCAGGGTTGTTTGGATTTGCATTTCCCTGATGACTAATGATGTTGAACATCTCTTAAGGTGTTTCTCAGCCATCCGAATTTCTTCTGGTGAAAATTCTTTGTTTAGCTCTGTACCCCATTTTTGATAGGGTTATTTGGGCCAAAACGCTTAATTGTAAGGCTTATTTCAACATGGGCTTACACTGGGCCAGGAAGAATGCCATCTGCACTGGAACATGCAGGGATTGTCAGGATGCCTGCATCACCTCCTTAAAACCTTGTGATTACTGCTAGGAAAAGACATTTGACCAAGCTTCCCAGAGCACCAATAGGGTCATAATCAAGAAAGGCATCACCATCAGCTTGCTGCCAGTGTAGAGATCGCTAGTTTGATTGGGTTCCTTTGCTTCCCCGGGCTTCATTTGTCCTCCAGCTACATTTCCTACTTCATTTATTCCTTCAAATTTTCTGCTTTCCTTAAACATGTACTTTCAATATGGTGGCTTCCAGATCCAAGACTGACTGTTACTATAGATCCTCATCTTTACCTTTAGGTTTTATCAGTGGGATGACATTTATGCTGACTATTTTGCATAGTTGAGGCTATGCATCAGTGATAAGTGCTCTCACTTTCAGACTCCTGCAAATGACATTTCAAGCTGTTGCTAGAACCAAGAGACCTGTCCAACTTTGGACAGGAGAAAACATGGAGAAAAATTAAGAACCACAGATGAGAGAGAGAGTAAGAATAATTGTTTATGGACAACTTATACACATTGGGGCCTTGTTGTGGCAAACCTATACATCCTGTGGAAATGTGAAGGGAATTGATGGAGGCTACAAAAAGAATGGAACCTGACATATGACCCATGGGAAATAACAAGGACAAAGTGGTTTGCTACCTAAAAAAAGTCTATGTGAAACTGTTTATAGGTTTCTAGGCCAGAAGGAGACCCTCTCTATGCTTTTCCTGCAGAAAAAAACAGAATGGTTTTACTCACGTGTTATCCTGGCCTTCATTGATCCCCAGTTGCAGACAGAGGACTAAGAAGAGTGTGGCAGCACTAAATGTGAATGAGAGACCCTGCATAGTGGAGAAATCAGAACACCAGAGCAGTAGGGTCCTCGGTGCTCAGCACAGGTTTTATATACAGATCCCGGAAGCAGAAAAGCTGTCAGGTAGGTCACTGAAATAAATCACCTAATTACTCACATTACTCTTTCCTTACTGGGAAGAAGATTGTTATTTCTATGAAAAAAATGTCATCATTCAATTAAATTGTTAGAATATACGTGATTGTTCTTCCCTATTTTCTTAGTGTCAAAGTCCTTCCTTAAAGGTCCTTTCTTGGCTAACAGACATGTTTTTCTTCTGTGTCATTTACCTCTGTTCCTGTTCCTTACCTTAAATTATAATTTGCTTCATCTTGGCAGACAGTAGAATTTCTGGATTACAGGTCTGAAGCTACAGATGTACAACACATTCATTGATGATTTTGCTATTAATTCAAAGGGAGATACCACTAAAAACTGTATTAGAGTTCTGATACTATCAGTCATTGTTACTCAGAAGCCACTTCCAATCATATTGCTGAGAAATCTAGGAAAGGGCTGAGCTCTCTAGATAATAGAGCAGTGTGACTGTAGTACCTCTCAACATAGTGATGTTTGTTAAGCCCTTCTCTACTTCAGGAGTAATAATGTTATCCAGATGCTCAAAGTCTCTATAGTGAAATGTTGCCCTGATTGTACAGAAGTCACTCACATACTTACATCCACAAAAGAGATCATTTAGCATTAAAAATCCAGTCATTTTCCATATTTGACCTGTGGTAGTAAGGCATATAGGAAGATAATTATAAGGATTCACCCCCCACTGGACCATAACTCAAATAATAAAATAGAGACATTCATGGAACAAGAATTTCTCCCCTATGAAATGATAGGGAGACTCACTTTTCCTTATATATCCCTACTGTATGCAAACCTGTTCTTTAACCTAAATGTTTTTATTTTAAGATTATTTTTATCTGTGGAATGACAAGAGCCAAGAAAGATTCTCAGAGGAACAAAATTGAAAGTCAAACTAAGGATTACCCATGTATTTTGCTACAGTGGTGAGTTGGGAAAATAAAGTCAAGCTGTATGCTCACAGTAGAAGAGTTTTTAACCCTCCCTCCTCTCTTTCTATTTTTTTTTGAAAATAAAAATAATTTATTAAATTAAGCACAAATTTTTCAAATGAATCAAATAATTTTTAACGTCTCTCTTTTTTTTAATTTTTATTTTCTATATTCTATGTTGACATTCCAAAGGCTTTCCCCTTTCCCAGTTTCCCCCCACCATATGTCCCATAATTCCTCTCCCCCCCAACTATTCCCCAATCATTCCCCCTCCCCCCACGGTTTCTCTACAAAACTGGATCCAATCTTTACAGGCCCAGAGTCCTCTCCTTTCTTCTTCTTGGCAATCATTTGACTTGCTAATTGTGCCTTGAGTATTTAGGGCTTCTGGGCTCATTATTATCCACTTATCAGTGATTGCATTTCATGTGTATTCTTCGGTGATTGGGTTAACTCACTTAGGATGATATTTTCCAGGTCTAACCATTTACCTACAAATTGCATGAATTCATTATTTTTAATTGCTGAGTAGTATTACATTGTATAAATATACCACATTTTCTGTATCCATTCCTCCTTTGAGGGATATTTGGGCTCCTTCCAATTTCTGGAAATTATAAAGAAGGCTGCTATAAACATAGTGGAGCATGTATCTTTATTGTATGCAGGGGAATCCTCTGGGTATATGCCCAGGAGTGGTATGCCAGGGTCCTCTGAAAGTGTCATGCCCAATTTTCTGAGGAGCCACCAAACTGATTTCCAGAGCGGTTTTACCATTTTGCAATCCCACCAACAGTGGAGGAGTTTTCCTCTTTCTCCACATCCTTGCCAGCACTTGTTGTCTCTTGAGTTTTTAATCAGCCATTCTGACTGGTGTGAGGTGGAATCTCAGGGTTGTTTTGATTTGCATTTCCCTGATGACTAATGATGTTGAACATCTCTTAAGGTGTTTCTCGGCCATCCGAATTTCTTCTGGTGAAAATTCTTTGTTTAGCTCTGTACCCCATTTTTGATAGGGTTATTTGGTTCTTTGCGGTCTAACTTCTAACCCCAAATTTGTGTGTTTGGTGAAGATCTTTTTCCACTTTGTTGGTTGACGTTTTGTCCTTATGACAGTGTCCTTTGCCTTGCAGAAACTTTGTAATTTTATGAGGCCCCATTTGTCAATTCTTGATCTTAGTGCATAAGCTATTGGTGTTCTGTTCAGGAACTTTCCCCCTGTGCCCATGTCCTCCAGGGTCTTTACAAGTTTCTTTTCTAATAGTTTCAGTGTGTCTGGTTTTATGTGGAGGTCCTTGATCCACTTGGAGTTGATCTTAGTGCAAAGAGATAAGAGTGGGTCAATTCGCATTCTTCTGCATGTTTACCTCCAGTTGAACCAGCACTTTTTGTTAAAAAGGCTATCTTTATTCCACTGGATGGTTGTGGCTCCTTTATCAAAGATCAAGTGACCATAAGTCTGTGGGTTCATTTCTGGGTCTTCAATCCTATTCCATTGATCTACTTGCCTGTTGCTGTACCAATACCATGCAGTTTTTAACACAATTGCTCTGTAGTACTGCTTAAGGTTAGGGATATTGATTCCCCCAGAAGTCCTTTTATTGTTGAGAGTAGTTTTAGCTATCCTGGGTTTTTTTGTTGCTCCAGATGAATTTGAGAATTGCTCTTTCTAGATCTATGAAGAATTGAGTTGGGATTTTGATGGGGATCGCATTGAGTCTATAGATTGCTTTTGGCAAGATGGCCATTTTTACTATATTGATCCTGCCAATCCAGGAGCAAGAAATATTTTTCCATCTTCTGAGGTCTTCTTCAATTTCTTTCTTTAAGGACTTGAAGTTCCTGTCGTACAGATCTTTCGCTTGTTTGGTTAGATTCGTGTGCTAATCTCTTTCTCTTCCACTGGACACCAATACCTATTTGTTGTTTGTAGTTACAACCACATACTTTTCTTCTGTGTCCCAAGAATGATGACTCCATTCTCCCTCGTCTTGGACTCAATGAACCTCCTTGATAAATTCTCTTTTATGTTTTAATGTTCTTTGCACCAAATTATTTTCTTATTTACTTGAATAATCTTGTAAATTTCTAATTTACTTGAATAGGGGGCCATTATGGCTTATATTATCCAAGGAAATGGGGGAAAAACTAGACCATGTCCACATAAGAAACTCAGAAATGTTTTAGATGGACTATAACCCCTTTAGATCTCTATATTTTAAAGGACATCTCAGTACTTTAGTGTGCATAGGTGCCACTTTTAATTAACTAGGGCTTAACAATGCAGATACACAGGAACTCAGATGTATAGTAAGTAAGAAGATTATTCTATAAACCAACACAGACATGTGACACCCATAATACTTCAAAATAAGTAACAAAAAGTAATGACCATAGTAGCATTGGCTGGTCCAATAGTTTTATGGATCACATTGACTAAACAAAGTACCTGGTAATATAAATGTTGCTTTGAAGGTATTTAAAACAACAATGTGAAAAACATGATCAACCAAATTTCAGTCAGAGTACCTTCTATGATGCTGTTAAAGAGTGGCCCCCAAGGGAGTTACAGAAGGGGGCATACATCAGAATAGGGCAAGTGCATTGTAGACATTCTCTATGAAGTCCTTCATTGCATCCTTATAGTAATATTATGTATGTGGTTTCTATATTTATCTAGTTTTACTACTGGACAATTGAAGCATAAGACAGACAAATTCTGAGCTCAACTTACCACTCAGCCACCAAAAAACCTAAATTTTGGATCACGATTTGCACAATCTGACAAATTTTACTTACAATATTACTCAGACAAGACACAAAATGGCAAATATTATAGACAGAGGACATTGAAAGAATACTAGCATGTAAGGAGCCTGGCGTTTTCACATTAATTCAGAGTAAATGTACATTGTGAATGGTGTCAGGTGTTCAACTCAGGAAGTCTGAATCTAGAGCTAAGTGTTGACTAACTCCATTGCCTGCTCATGACCATAAGTTCCAGTGATGGTAACTGTTAAAACTGGGATTTTATTATGTCCTTATTATATTTGAATATACTGCTCTTGATGAATCCATATACACACATATATACATACATATATACATGCATACATATGTAAATATACATATACATATACATATATAATTCTATCCCATTAAAAATTTTTTCCTTTCTTCACTCACTCCCTCCTCCCCCTGACATGTATTATAATGTGCATGTGATGGTTAGTAGATTACTTGTGGGCACAAGCCTATTCTTTTTTTTTCCATCATGTGTGTCCTGGGGATTGAAATCAGGTCTGCAGGTTTGGTAGCAAGATCATTTACACATAGATCTTTCTCACTAGTCTTTTCAGTAATATATAAATTGAGAAAAGATAATTGGGTTTGCTGATGCCTGCTTATAACTCTACAATTTGGGTGGTGAAGTCAGGAGCACAAGGTGTTCAGATCCTCCTTAGCTATGTAGTAAATTCAAGACCAGACTAGGCTCAATATAAAAAACAAACATGCAAATAAATAAATAAATAAATAAATAAAGTTTAGAACAGTAAAGTAACACAATTTTTAGTAACTTGTTGATATCATTCAGCCAAAAGAAGTAAAAGAGAAAAAAGAAAAGATTCTATTGAATCCTCTATAGAAATAAATCTGGACTGAGCATTTAAGCTCATGACTAATTCCTCTTAACTACTGAGGTTGTGAAGGTTTTAGGACTCAGATCATATGGAGAATGAAGTGAGATATGTGCCATAGTAGGTTACTTTTCACAGTGAGAAAGATGAATGTGTGTGTGCATTGTATATGTGTGTGTATGTGTGTGTGTGTGTGTGTGCATACATCCACAAACTAATAATGGACACACAACAGTGGGCAAGCTGTTTTCATTTATTAATCCTAAGCCAGTAATGACTTAATACAATAGAAGCTCATTTGCAGCTTCCATAAAATCTCATAAAAGGCATCCCAGCTCTTAGAAACACTCATTAGTCCTATTTCTAAGGTTATTCTGGTTATTAGAAACTTATTTAAAGGAGAATGGGAGAATGGAAGATAACAGAGGGTGTGTTATTTACTCTTTTCCCTGTGGCAAAATACTTGGAAATTTTAACTTAAGGAAGGAAAGGTTTATTTTGGCTCACAGTTTGAGGGCACAGTAGGAAGGTGTGGTGACAAGAGTGTCAGGCTTCTCTCGTATGACATCTACATTCAGGAAGAGAGATGATTCTGGTGTTCAACTCATGTTCTCATTTTGGTTCAGTGTTGGCACCCAGCCCATGGAATACTATAGCCTGCTATCAGGGTGGGCTTCCTCACCTTATTAACCGAATCTAGAAGAACCCTCTCAATCAAGTCTAGTTTTCTCCTAAGTGATACGTGATTCTGCCAAATTCATAATTAACAGTAGTCATTGAGGATAGTAATCTTATGGTCAAAAGTCCAAGGTGACTTGGTTGTCCCATGGCCTTTATAGATGCCTTGAAGTGTGAAGCTGTAAATATCTTTGGAGTAGCTTCTATGTCACTTGGCAACAATAACATGCATATTTTCATTCTAGGGGACAATACCAAATGCCTCCACAATATTTTATGTTTTAAGCTTGGTGCTTAGCTCATTCTTCTCTTTGTCTGTTTGTCTACCTGCATGCATTCATGCACATATTTGCATGCCTGAGTAGGTCAGAGATAGACAGACACCCAACCAGCGTCTTCAGTTGCCTTTTTATTTTGTGAGATGGTATCTCTCATTAAATTTTGAGCTCACTGACTTGACTAGGTTGGACAGAAAGTTAGAGTGATCCATCTCTGAATCTCAGGTACGAAAAGAGCATTCAGTTTTTATGTGGTTGCTGAAAGAGACAAGCTCAGGTCTTCTTAGTTACATGGCAAAGACTTTACCTGATGAGATATCTCTTCAGGTCCCCACCATCTTTAATTTTTGATTTTCTCATTTCATTTCTAATGAGTTTCAAGATTGTACTTTTTAAAAAATTTTTATTTTCTATATTCTTTGTTTACATTCCAAAGGCTTTCCCCTTTCCCAGTTCTCCCCCCCCCACCATACGTCCCATAATTCCTCTCCCCACCAACTATTCCCCAATCACCCCCCCAGGGGGGAGCCCAGGGTCCTCTCCTTTCTTCTTCTTGGGAATCATTTGACTTGCTAATTGTGCCTTGAGTATTCAGGGCTTGTGGGCTCATTAATATCCACTTATCAGTGATTGCATTTCATGTGTATTCTTTTGTGTTTGGGTTAACTCACTTAGGATGATATTTTCCAGATCTAACCATTTACCTACAAATTGCATGAATTCATTATTTTTAATTGCTGAGTAGTATTCCATTGTATAAATATACCACATTTTCTGTATCCATTCCTCCTTTGAGGGATACCTGGGCTCCTTCCAATTTCTGGAAATTATAAAGAAGGCTGCTATAAACATAGTGAAGCATGTGTCTTTATTGTATGCAGGGAAATCCTCTGGGTATATGCCCAGGAGTGGTATGCCAGGGTCCTCTGGAAGTGACATGCCCAATTTTCTGAGGAACCGCCAAACTGATTTCCAGAGCGGTTTTACCATTTTGCAATCCCACCAACAGTGGAGGAGTGTTCCTCTTTCTCCACATCCTTGCCAGCACCTGTTGTCTCTTGAGTTTTTAATCTTAGCCATTCAAACTGGTGTGAGGTGGAATCTCAGGGTTGTTTTGATTTGCATTTCCCTGATGACTAATGATGTTGAACATCTCTTAAGGTGTTTCTCAGCCATCCGAATTTCTTCTGGTGAAAATTCTTTGTTTAGCTCTGTACTCCATTTTTTGATAGGGTTATTTGGTTCTTTGGGGTCTAACCTCTTGAGTTCTTTGTATATATTGGATATTAGCCCTCTGTCAGATGTGGGGTTGGTGAAGATCTGTTGGTAAGATTGTACTTTTAATTTTGTGATTACTAATGGTACTTGCTATTTAAATTTCTTTTCAGTTTTATCCTAATGACAGTTTCCCTTGCTGCACGGAAGCTTTTCAATTTTATGATGTCCCTTGTATTGATTGTTGCTCTTTTTTTTAATTATTATTTTCTACATTCTTTGTTTACATTCCAAATGCTTTCCCCTTTCCTGGTTCCCCCATCCCCATAAGTCCCATAAGCTCTCTTCCCTCTGCCCATTCCCCAATCACCTCCCTCCCATTTCTCTGTCCTGGAACTCTCCTAAAATTCTGGATCAAGCCTTTCCAGGACCAGGGCCCTCTCCTTCCTTCTTCTTGGGAATCATTTGATATGTTAATTGTGTCTTGAGTATTCAGAGCTTCTGGGCTAATTAATATTCACTTGTCAATGACTGCATTCCATGTGTACTCTTCTGTGATTGGGTTACCTCACTTAGGATGTTATTTTCCAGTTCCAAACATTTGCCTAAAAATTTCATGAATTCATTGTTTTTAATTGCTGAGTAGTATTCCATTGTGTAAGTATATCACATTTTCTGTATCCATTCCTCCTTCGAGGGACATCTGGGTTCTTCTAGCTTAGCCACTGATATTCTGTTCAAGAAGTTTTCCCCTGTGCACAAGTATTCGAGGCTCTTCCCCACTGTCTCTTCTATTAGATTCATCATATTTGGGTTTATGTCCAGGTCCTTGATCTACTTGGACTTGAGTTTTCTGCAAGGAGATAAGAATCAATCAATTTGCATGTGTATTCCATTTTCTGAAAAATCTTTACTCATTTTCATTTAGTTTGTGTGCCTTTTATTAGTAATAGTAGGCTGTATTTATTCTTGACACATTTTATATTATTAATTCTTTTTATTGGATATATTTTATATTTACATTTCATTTCCATTTTTCTGGTTCCCCATCCCCCAAAGGTCTCACATGCCCTTTTCCCTCCACCTGTTCCCCCATCCATCCCTTCCCACTTCCCTGTTCTGGTATTCCCCTACACTGATGTTTTAATCCTTTCCAGCACCAGTGTCCACTCCTTCCTTATTGTTGGATATCATTTGATATGTGGATTGTGTCGTTGGTGTCCTAAGAATCTAGGCTAATATCCACTTATCACTGAGTGCAGACCATGGGTATTCTTTTGAGACTGGGTTACTTCACTTAGTATGATGTTCTCCAGTTCCATCTATGTCTCTAAGAATTTCATGAATTCATTGTTTCTAATGGCTGAATAGTACTCCATTGTGTGTATATACCACATTTTTTTGTATCCATTCCTCCATTGAGGGACATCTGGGCTCTTTCCAGCTTCTGGCTATTATAAATAAGGCTGCTATGAACATAGTGGAGCATGTGTCCTTATTGCATGCTGGGGAATCTTCTAGGTAAATGCCCAGGAGTGGTATGGCTGGGTCCTCCAGAAGTATCATGTCCATTTTTCTGAGGAACTGCCAGACTGATTTCCAGAGTGGTTGTACTAGCTTGCAGTTCTTAAATATTTTTTGGTTTCCTTCTTATTATTTTGCTCTCATTCTAACTACGATTGAGGCATCCACTCATTGGTCTTCTTTCCTCTTGAGCTTCATGTGGCCTCTGAGTTTTTTTCTTGTATATTTCATACTCCTTGCCGAATATCTATTCATCTGTGAGTACATAACATGTGTTTTCTTTTGTAATTAAGTTACCTCAGGATGATATTTTCTAGTTCCATCCATTTGCTTACAAATGTCATGAAGTAATTGTTTTTAATAGCTGAGTAGTATTCCATTATGTAAATGTACCATGTTTTCTGTATCCATTCCTTGGTTGAGAGACATCTGGTTTTTTTTTTTTTTTTGAGCTTCTGGCTATTATAACTATATCTTGCTATGAATGTAGTGGAGCATGTTTCCCTGTTAGATGTTGGAGCATCTTTTGGGTATATCCCTAATAGTGGTATAGCTGGAGCCTGAGGTAGTACTATGTCCAATTGCTGAGGAACCAACAGACTGATTTTCAGAGTTCTTTTACTGGGTTGCAATCCCACCAGCAATGGAGGAGTGTTTCTCTTTCTCCACATCCTCACCAGCATCTGCTGTCACCTGAGTTTTTTATGTTAGCCTTTCTGACTGGTGTGAGGTAGAATCTATGGGTCATTTTAATTTACATTTCTCTGATGACTTAGGATGTTGATGATTTCTTTAAGGGCTTCTAAGCCTTTCTAGATTTCTCAGTTAAGAATTATTTATTTACTTCTGTACTCCATTTTTAATAGGGTTATTAGGTTCTCTGGATTCTACCTTCTTGAGTTAGTAAATTTGGGACATTAGTCCTCTATCAAATGTAGAGCTGGTAAATATCTTTGCCCACTCTGTGTATTGCTGTTTTGTCCTATTGACAGTGTCCCTTACTTTACAAAAGCTTTTCAATTTTATGAGGTCCCATGTGTCGATTGTTGCTCTTAAAGCATAAGCCATTGATGTTCTGTTCAGGAAGGTTTCCCTGTGCCTGAGTATTTGAGTCTCTTCCCCACTGTCTCTTCTATTAGATTCAGCATTTTGGTTTTATATGGAGGTCCTTGATCCATTTGGATTTGAGCTTTGTACAAGGAAATAAGAATGGATCGATTTGCATTCTGCTACATGTAGACTGCCAGTTGAACTAGCATCATTTGTTGAAAATGCAGTCCCCCCCTTTTTTTATTAACACTGCATGGTTTTAACTTCTTTGTCAAAGATCAAGTGACCACAGGTATGTGGGTTCATTTCTGGGTCTTCAGTTCATGGATTTACTTGCCTGTCACTGTACCAATACCATGTAGTTTGTATCACTATTGCTTTGTAGTACAGTTTGAAGTCAGGGATGGTGATTCCCACTGAAGTTCTTTTATTGTAGAGAATACTTTTTGCTATCCTGGGTTTTTTGTTATTCTAAATGAACTTGAGAATTGCTCTTTCTAACTCTATGAAGAATTGAGTTGTATTTTGATTGGGATTGCACTGAATCTGTATATTGCTTTTGGTAAGATGGCCATTTTTGCTATATTAATCTATCCTATCCTTGTACATGGCAGAACTTTCTATCTTCTGAGGTCTTCTTTGATTTCTTTCTTCAGGGATTTGAAGTTCTTGTTATATAGATCTTTCAGTTGCTTACAGTCACACTGGGATATTTTGTATTATTTGTGATTATTGTGAAGGGTGTTGTTTCATTAATTTCTTTTCAGTCTGTTTATCCTTTGAGTAGAGGAAGGCTACTGATTTGTTAACTGATGAGTTAATTTTACATCCAGCCACTTTGCTGACATTGCTTATCAGATGTTGGAGCTCTCTGGTAGAATTTTTGAGGTCGCTTATGTATACTATCATATGATCAGAAAATAGTAAAATGTTGAATTCCTCCCTCCCAATTTATATTCCTTGGATCTCTTTTTGTTGTCTAATTGTTCTGGCTAGAACTTCAAGTACTATATTGAATAGGTAGGGTGAGAGTGGTCAGCCTTGCCTTGTCCCAGATTTTAATGGAATTGCTTTCAGTTACTCTCTATTTAGTTTTGTGTTGGCTATTGGTTTGCTGTATATTGCTTTTGTTATATTAAGGTTTGTACATCGAATCCCTGATATTTCCAATACTTTTAACATGAATGGGTGTCATATCTTGTCAAATGCTTTTTCAGCGTCTAATAAAATGATCCTGTGGTTTTTTTTTCCTTTGAGTTCTTTTAAATAGTGGATTACATTGATGAATTCTGTATATTGAACCATCCCTGCATTCCTGGGAGAAGCCTACTTGATCATGGAAATTTTCATTTTGATGTGATCTTAGATTCAGTTTGGCAGTATTTCAGAGTATTTTTGCATATATATTCATAAGGGAAATGATCTGTACTTCTCTTTTTTGTTGGATCTCTTTTTGTTTAGGTATCAGTGTAACTGTGGATTCTTAGAAGGAATAGAGTAGTGTACTTTCCATTTCTAGTTTATGGAATAGTTTGAGGAGTACTGGTATTAGATCTTCTTTGAAGATCTGATAGAATTCTGCACTAAAATGATGCGGCCCAGGGCATTTCTGGTTGGGAGATTTCTAATGACTGCTTCTATTTCCTTGGGGTTTGTGGAGTTGTTTAGATGGTTTGACTGACCCTAATTTAACTTTGGTACCTGGTATCTGTCTAGAAAACCATCCATTTCATTCAGGTTTCCAATTTTGTTGAGTATAGGCTTTTGTAGTAGGATCTGATTATTTTTGAATTTCCTCAGTTTCTATTGTTCTGGCTCCCTTTTCATTGCTGATGTTGTTAATTGGGATACTGTCTCTGTGCCATTGGATTAGTCTGGCTAAGGGTTTATCTATCTTGTTTATTTTCTCAAGAAAACAGTTGCTAGTTTTGTTGATTTTTTTGTATAGTTCTTTTTATTTCTACTTGGTTGATTTCAGCCCTGAATTTGATTATATCCTGCCTTCTACTCCTCTTGGGTGTATTTACTTCTTTTTGTTCTAGAGCTTTCAGATGAGCTATTAAACTGCTAGTGTGTGATCTCTCCAATTTCTTTCTTTCTTTCTTTGTTTCTTTTTTCTTTTCTTTTCTTTTTTTTTTTTTTGAGACAGGGTTTCTCTGTGTAGCCCAGGCTCTCCTGGAACTCACTTTGTAGACCAGGCTGGCCTCGAACTCAGAAATCTGCCTGCCTCTGCCTCCCAAGTGCTGGGATTAAAGGCGTGCACCACCACCGCCCAGCTTCTCCAATTTCTTTATGGAGGCACTCAGAGACATGAGTTTTGATCTTAGCACTGCTTTCATTGTGTCCCAAAAGTTCGGATATCTTGTGCCTTCATTTTCATTAAAT
Source organism: Apodemus agrarius (assembly GCA_964023405.1). Classification (NCBI taxonomy): domain Eukaryota; kingdom Metazoa; phylum Chordata; class Mammalia; order Rodentia; family Muridae; genus Apodemus; species Apodemus agrarius. The sequence continues at coordinate 67,647,078 of OZ030006.1, read as the reverse complement.
TCTAAAAAGTCTTTAATTACTTTCTTTATTTCTTCCCTGACTGAGTTATGATTGACTTGATAGTTGTTCAGCTTCCATGTGTATGTGGACTTTCTGTTGTTTCTGTTGCTATTGAAGACAAGCCTTAATCTGTATAGAATACATGGGATTACCTCAATATTCTTGTATCTGTTGAGTTTTGTTTTGTGTCTGTGTATATGGTTGACTTTTGAGAAGGTACCATGAGGTGCTGTGAAGAAATGTTCTATAGCTATCTGTTAAATACATTTAGTTCATAACTTCATTTATTTTCACTGTGTCTCTGTTTTGTTTGTTTCTGTGGTCTGTTCATTGGTAAGAGTGGGATGTTGAAATCTCCTACTATTGTTGTGTGAGATTCAATATGTGCTTTGAACTTAGTAATGTTTCTTTTACAAATGTGGGTACCCTTGCACTTGGGGCATAGATGTTCAGAATTGAGAGTTCATCTTGGTAGCTTTTTCCTTTGATGAGAATGAAGTGTCCTTCCTTATCTTTTTTGATAACTTTATTGAAAGTCGATTTATTTGATTTTAAAATGGCTACTCCAGCTTGTTTCTTGGGACCATTGGCTTGGAAAAATTTTTGCTAGCCTTTTACTCTGAGGGAATGTCTCTCTTTGTCCTTGAGGTGCATTTCTTGCTTGCAGGAAAATGTCAGGTTCTATTTATGTATCCAGACTCCTAGCCTATGTCTTTTTATTGAGGAATTGAGTCGATTTATATTGAGAGATATCAGGGACCAATGATTGTTGGTTCTTTTGTTGTTGTTGTTGTTGTTGTTGTTATTGTTGTTGTTGGAGGTGGAATTATATTTGTGTGTTTCTCTTCTTTTGAGTTTGTTGTGAAAGATTAATTTCTTATTTTTTTCTGGGGTGTAGTTTCCCTCCTTGTGTTGGACTTTTTGTTCTATTATCCTTTGTAAGTTTGGATTTGTGGAAGGATATTGTTTAAATTTGGTGTTGTCTTAGAATACCTTGGTTTCTCCATCTATGGTAATTGCAAGTTTTTGTGGGTATAAAAGTCTTGATGTCTGACAAGAAGAAAGGAATGGACACTAGTGCTGCAAAGGATCAAAGCATCAGTGTAGGGGAATACCAGAACAGGGAAGTGGGAAGTGGTTGATGAGGGAGCAGGGGGAGGGAAAAGGGCATGTGGGACCTTAGGGGGAGGGGTGGGGAAACAAAAAAAGGGAAATGAAATGTAAATATAGAATATATCCAATATTTTTTTTTTGAAAAAAAAAGTCTTGGCTGCCATTTTGTTCTCATAAGGTCTGTGTGACATTTGTCCATGATCTTCTTGCTTTTATAGTCTCTGGTGAGAAACCTAGTGTAATTCTGATAGGTCTGCCTTTGTATGTTACTTGACCTTTTTCCCTTACTGCTTTCAATATTCTTTTTTTATTCTGTGTATTTGGTGTTTTAATTATTTTGTGACGAGAGGATTTTCTGTTCTTGTTCCATCTGTTTGGTGTTCTTTAGGCTTCTTTTAAGTTTATGGGCATTTCTTTCTTTAGGCTAGGAAAGTTTTCTTCCATAATTTTGTGGAAGATGTTTGCTGTCACTCTGAGTTGGGAATATTCACTCTTTTATATACATACCATTCTCTGGTTGTGTCTTTTTATTGTGTCCTGGATTTCTTGAATGTTTTAGATAGCAGTTTTGTGTTTTTTTGTATTTGCCTTGACTGTTGTGTCTACATCTTGTATTGTACATTCTGCCACTGATATTCTCTCTTCTATCTTGTATTCTGTTGGTGATACTTTCATCTGTGATTCCTGTTTTCTTTCCTAGGTTTTCCATCCTGAGGGCTATCTCCCTTTGAGTTTTCTTTAATGACTCTATTTTCACCTTTAGATCCTAGACAGTTTGTTCAATTTCTTCACCTGTTTAATTGTGTTCTCCTGTATTTCTTTAAGGGACTTATGCGTTTCCTCTTTAAGGGCTTCTACTTGTTTACTTGTGTTCTCCTTTACTTCCTTAAGGGAATTATATATGTCCTTCTTAAAGTCCTCTATTATCTTCATGAAATGAGTGTTTATATCTTCATCTTGCTTTATAGGTTTATTGGGGTATGACTTGCTGTGGTGAGAGACCTTGGTTCTGATGTTGCCAGGTCAATTTGGTTTCTGTTGCTTATGTTCTTAAGCTTGCCTCTAGCCATCAGATTATCTCTGGTGTTATCTGGCCTTCTTGTCTCTAACTGGAGCCTGTCCTTCCTATAAACCTGTAGTTTTGCAATCCTGTTATCCTGAGAAGTTGAGCTGTGACTGGGGTGTAGGCTGTGTGGGATCATGGTCATCACTGGGGCTCTGTTCCTGGCACAGTTGGGAGCTAGAAGGAATGAGGGTCCCCCACTTGGCAGAGAATCTGCCCAGTCCTTTTTCTTTTTTGGTTATTTTGTTTATTTACATTTCAAATGTCATCCTCCTTCCTGGTTTCCACTCAGAAAACCCTCTACCCAACGCCCACCTCCACAAGCATACTCCACCAGCCATCTACACACTCCCACACCACAACCCAGCATTCTCCTAAGATGGGCATCAAGCCTTCACTGGACCAAGGGCCTCTCCTCCCACTGGTGCCAAACAAAGCCATCCTCTGCTACTTATGCAGCTAGAGCCCTACATATGTATTCTTTGTGTGGTGGTTTAGTCCTTGGGAACTCTGAGGGGTCTGGTTGGTTGATATTGTTTGTACTATGGAGTTTCAAACCCCTTCAGCTCCTTCAATTCTTTTCCTAACTCCTCTATTCGGGTCCCTGTGCTTAGTCTGACAGTTGGCTGCAAGCATCCACATCTCTATCAGTAAGGCTCTAGCCAAGATTCTCAGGAGACATCAATATCAGGCTCCTGTCTGCCAGCAGCAATAATGTCTGGGTTTGGTGGCTGCATATGAGATGGATCTCTAGGTGGGGCAGTCTCTGGATGGCTTTTCCTTCAGTATGCCCTAAGATCAACAATCGACAAATGGGACACTGTCAATAGGACAAAATGGCAACTAACAGATTGCAAAAATTTACACTTCAGTCTTTAAAATAACTGAATTATTCTTTGCATCCATATGGATGAACACAAAGAAATTTAGTCATACAAAGCAAATACCACAGAAGCTTATGTGTACAAAAAATGACAGTTATTAGAGGCTGAAGATGAGGGCAGAGGAAGTTGCTGGACAAAGGTCACAACAATTTCAGTTATATAGGAAGCAAGAACTGTCACTTCTACTGCATGACAGGGTGACTATAATTAACAGTAAATAACAGGCAACCCAATCACAAAAGAACACATATGGTATGCACTCATTGGTAAGTGGATATTAGCCCAGATTCTTGGAATACGCAAGACACAATTCACATATCAAATGATTCCCAAGAAGAAGGAAGGAGAGGCCCTAGTTCTGAAAAGGCTACATGTAGCAGTGTAGGGGATTACCAGGGCAGGGAAGCAGGAGGGGGTTGATTGGGAGCAGGAGGAGGGGAGAGGGAGAGGGCTTATGGGACTTTCGAGGAGGGGGATCTAGGAAAGGGGAAATCATTTGAAATGTAAATAAAGATCATATCTAATAAAAAAAACCCAATAACTAACAGTATATCTCAAAGTAACTATAAAGGTGAATTTTGAAAGTTTTCAAACCTAACACAATAAGCAAGATGAAAATTACATCAATTTATATGACTAAATTATTCAAAATTATGTACCTACATCAAGACATAATAAATTCATATATGACTTTCCCATAAAACATAAAATTAAGAGTTCTTGAAATAAGGTACATTTTTCACCTAAAACTTGGATTGATCTTTGGTAATGCGATTTTGCTTTCTGTTGTATGCTTTTTGAGACAATGTCCCATGTAGGTAAAGCTATCCTTGAACTTTTGCCCTCCTGCCTCAGTATCCCAAGTCATGGGAAATGATCTTGTACTGCCATGGATGACACTACGCTCATTTGCTTTCACAGAAGTGTATTTAATTCCATTAATAATTAATGGCAAATCTGTTAAGGCAGCATCTTGATTAAAGATTGATGTGGGAGTACTCACCCCAAAGAAGTCCCCCCCCCAAGCAGGTGATCCTGAATTCTCTAAGAAAACTATGCTCCTTCATGGCTTCTGCATAAATTCTTGTCTCTAGGTTCATGGTTTGGTTGAGTTCCTGCCCTGACTTGCCTGAGTAATGACCTGTTAATGAAAAATGGAAATGTAAAAGAAAATAACCCATTTTCTCCCCAAGTTGCTTTTGGTTATAGTGTTTATTACAGCTGTAGAAATCCTAAGAGAGTTCCACAGAGTGGTTACTGTCTGACATTAATATTTTAGGAGAGTTAAGGTCTGGATTTATGTTAGAAAATTATTCTATCCAAGCCCACAGATTTAGATTGTCATACATCTTTCTCTGAACAGTGAACATTGGACTGTTAAATGTCACATTTTAATGCAGTATGATTCTAAATCCCCTTGACCTGTCTTTAGAATAATGATGATTTCTGCTCAAACAATGCTCCCATTGTATTGGTGATGAAAAATTTACCTGGAATTGATACAGCCTCAGTGTCACATCTTTTCAAATACACTGTGTCCTTTGACCAGCTTATTTGTTCCTTCTTCTGTCAATTATGTTTGCATATTTTATTTAGAAATATCCAGATTTCTCTTAAATTTCATGATGCTCTCTGTAGACCAGGCTGGCCTAGAACTCAGAAATCCACCTGCCTCTGCCTTCCAAGTGCTGGGATTAAAGACATGCACGACCACCGCCTGGCTCCCTCTCTCATTCTTTGACATGATCTTGTGTACAATTATCATGTAACCATGGGTCTTAAAGTCATCAGGTAGCCAAGGATGCCCTGAGATCATGATCGTCTAGTCTCTACTTCTCAAGTTCTAGGATAATAGACACAAACCAGCATTTGTTATTTGCTTGTGTTGGATTAGCCTATCCTTCCAGCAGGATGTAAGGTTGGGAAATTACATATCTCATCCCCTGTTTATCATGAAGGCAGGTAGCACTAAATCAAAGCCAATTAACAAATGCTTATTGAAAGTAATAAAATGAGTAAAGCTCTTCCACCAGGTAAAATGGCTAAAGAGTTGGAGCAGCCGCTCAGCAGGTACATGCTCTCCTGGATCTTGTAAAGGAATTGGGATTGGTTTTCAGCACCCACGTGGCAGTTCACCACTGTCTGTTATTGATCCAGAGTCAGTAATTTTTATTTCTGAAGGGTTTCTTTAAGATGTACTTTCTAAAAATGTGATACCCATCTTTTGTGGAAGCCTTTCATGGATACTTTTGTATTTCTGGTAAGTTTATGATGTACAAAATATGAAAAATGACTATGGAGAGACTGAGCTATGAGTGTTACAGAAACAGAGTCTTTGTTTTTTTCTTCAAGGGACCTGGAGGCTCCTCAGAAAATTGGACTACCTGAGGACCTACCTATACCACACCTGGGCATGGACCCAGAAGATGCTCCAACATATAATGAGGGCACATGCTCCACTATGTTCATAGCAGCCTTATTTATGATAGCCAGAAGCTGGAAAGAACCCAGATGTCTCTCAACAGAGGAATGAATACAGAAACTGTGGTATATTTACACAATGGAGTACTACTCAGCTATTAAAAACAATGAATTCATGAAATTCTTAGGCAAATGGATGGAACTAGAAAATATTATCCTGAGTGAGATAACCTAATCATAAAAGCACACACATGGTACTGATGAGTGGATATCAGCCCAAAAGCTGGTAATACCCAAGATATAATTCACAGACCACATGAAGCTCAAAAAGAAGGAAGACCAAAGTGTGGGTGCTTCGATCCTTCTGAGAAGGGGAACAAAATACTCACAGGAGCAGACAGAGATAAAGTGTAGAGACTGACAGAGAGGCAGTCCAGAGACTGTCCCACCTGAGTATTCATCCTTTATACAGTCACCAAACCCCACCCACTATTGTGGATGTCAAGAAATGCTTCCTGAAAGGACCCTGATATGGCAGTCTCCTGAGAGGCCCTGCCAGAGCCTTATAAAGACAGAGATATATGCTCGCATTCAGCCTTTGGATGGGATGAGGGGTCTGTCCACAATGGTAGAGTTAGAGAAAGGACCAAAGGAGATGAAGGGGTTTGCAACCTCATAGGAAGAGCAACAGTATCAACCAATTAGAACCCCCAAAGCTCCCAGGCACTATGCTGTCCACCAAGAAGAGCACATGGCTCCAACTGCATATGTAGCAGAGGATTACCTTGTCAATGGGAGGAGAGATCCTTGGTCCTATGAAGCCTCCATAGATGCTCCAGTGTAGTGGAATTGAGGGCTTGGAAGGTGAGAGTAGTGTGGGTGGAGGAACAACCACATAGAAGCAAGGGGAGGGGAGGATGGGATATGGGAAAGGGGATAACATTTGAAATGTAAATAAAGAAAATATCCAATAAAAAACATTTTGTTTTCTCAGTAAACTTTCAAAATGCCTGAAATAAAAACCTTTGAAGCTGAATACCCACCTTTGAGGTCAGTATTGGCTTCAGGTTCTTCTATTACTGGAAGTAAAAATCTGTTCCAGTCCTCTTTACAATGTAATAGAGGTCAAACATTACTTGAGGGTAAAAGTCTGTGAGGAAAATGCAGAAATAGACCCCTCCTCCAAACCACCTTACTGTGTTGTATGCCCAGTAATTTCATGAGTAGACAACATGGTAGAATGAGAAAAGATCCCCATTTTATGTATTCTCTCCTTGTTTCATGTAGGTGTGTCTGTGTCACACTTAACACAGTATTATGAGAAAAATTAAGGAGTATAGAAATTAACTCACTCATGATGACACAAATATTATGCAGTCAGATAAGTCTTTCTAAAATCAATTCCCTTTTATTGTAGTATGATACCTAATGAAATTAAAATTCCAACTTCATTTTTGTGGTAAACCTTTGTACATAGACGTTAGAATTAATACCCACTGGTTTTCAGATCGTCTTCAATTGCGTTCCATTGATCTACTTGCCTGTCACTCTACCAATACTTCAGTACTGCTTGAAGTCTGGGATGTTGAATCCCCCAGAAGTTCTTTTATTGTTCAGAATAGTTTTATATATCCTGGGTTTTTTGTTATTCCACATGAGCTTGATAATTGCTCTTTCTTACTCTATGAAGAATTGAGTTGGAATTTTAATGGGGATTGCAGTGAATATTTAGATTGCTTTTGGCAAGAAAATATATTTTACTATATTAGTTCTGCCAATCAATGAGCATGGGAGATCTTTCCATCTTCTGAGGTCTTCTTCGATTTCTTTCTTGAGAGACTTAAAGTTCTTGTCATACAGATCTTTCACTTGTTTGGTTAGAGTCACAGCAAGATACTTTATATTGTTTGTGCCTATTGTGAAGGGTGTCATTTCCCTAATTTCTTTCTCAGCCTGTTTATACTTTGAGTATAGGAAGACTACTGATTTGTTGAAGTTTATATCTGGCCACTTTGCTGAAGTTGTTTAACAGCTGTAGGAGTTCTCTGGTGGAGAGATGTGGGGGGGTCTCTTATCTTATCTGCAAATAGTGATACTTTGACTTCTTACTTTCTAATTTTTATCCCTTTGACTTCCTTTTGCTGTCTAATTGCTCTAGCTAGAACTTCAAGTACTATATTAAATAGATATTGAGAGAGAGGGCAGCCTTGTCTAGTCCCTGATTTTAGTGGGATTGCTTCATGTTTCTCTCTATTTAGTTTGATGTTTGCTACTGTTTTGCTGTATATTGCTTTTACTGGATAGGTATAGGCCTTGAATTCTTGATCTGTCCAAGACTTTTAATATGAAAGTGCTGAATTTTGTTAAATGCTATTTCAGCATCTAATGAAATGACCATGTGGTTTTTTTTTTCCTTTGAGTATTTTATTTAGTGGATTACATTGATGGAATTCTGAATAATGTACCATCCTTGCATCCCTGGGAAAAAGCCTACCTGATCATGGTGAATGATCATAAATAATCCTATTAAAAATGTGGTACAGAGCTAAACAAAGAATTCTCAACTGAGGCATACCAAATGGCTGAGAAGCACCTAAAAATGTTCAACATCCTTAGTCATCAGGGAAATGCAAATCAAAACAACCCTGAGATTCCACTTTACCCTAGTCAGAATGTCTATGATTAAAAACTCAGGTGACAGCAGGTACTGGCAGGGATGCAGAGAATGAGGAACACTCATCCACTGGTGGTGGGATTGCAAACTGGAACAACCACTCTGAGTAGATAGAGCAATAATTTGTGGAAGAAAGAAAGAATTCATTGTGAAGTTTTAGAAGTTTGTTTACCAAAGAGAATTTGGTCACAGTTCATTTCACTCTATTTTATTTGATGACAGATATACATACATGAAAAGAATAATCTTCTCCACAGGTAGTTTGATGACATCTATCTATGGAAGACATCTTTCAGTTCATGACACAATGATTTTTCGTGTAACAGTTCCTATGTAGGAAGTTACTGGAAATATGACTTCATCATCAGGACATATGCCCTTAGCTGGAACAACTTCTGCCTTCCCTTTTATGGCTGTATTGGCTACAGAAAAGAAAGCCAAAGTGTTAAATCATGAACTCTACATAGCTTCATCCACACCTGCTTCTGGATTTAGCAAAATCTGATTCCACTTCGCCCAGGCAAAGCCAAAATTGCTGTGTGAACTCCCATTTTTCAGTCTTACTGTTCTCTGTCTCCTTATTTTTGTATTTCAGTTTGGTTTCTCATCAGTATACAGTCACCCCCCATCCTAGTTCTTCATGCTAGGACCTGTTTTCTTTTTTTTCCCACTTTGATCCATCCTGACAATCATTGTTATCCTACATTCATAAGCAGGTAGGAAATTTTGCCACTAACCAGATACGTGAATATCCCAGAAGTAGTTGTTCACTCTGCAAAGGCAGGAAGTGTAAATGGCATGAGAAGAAATGTACTTGATGTTTGAATTGATCTCAGTACTGACTTTTACCTGAGTGATGAAATAGAGGAAGGGCTAGTGTCAATATAGAGATGGCAGCCTGTGTTTGACCATTCTGCAAAATATGAAATTCACAGAGCACTGTGGGTAAGGCGGCCTAAGTATTTCCTCCTAATTATTGGGGTATAGTAGATGCTTATCAGGTTTTTGGTTTCTTCTGAGGCAAATTCAAACTTAGCCCCTATCCAGTGTAAGGAGAAAAACAACTGCTTTTGGGAAAGGAAGGAGGTATAGTGAAGAACTGAAATCTAAAACAGTTTGTGTGTTTGTGTGTGTGTGTATGTATGTGTATGTGTGTTTATTGGTTTGTTTAAAACTTGTCCTATAGTACCTGTCTTCATCCATTGGAGTAAAAGTACATGGGTAGTCACATTTAATTCATCAGCTCATTATATAATAGAGTACCAAGAATATTTACTAATGTGATGGCCAAAGAGTATATATTGCTCTTGCATTGTGTTTAGGCATTAGTTGGTCTAGCCTTAGACTGAAGATTTCCAAATCAGAGTCAAAGTCGAATGATATAAACCTCTCAAGAACCAAGAAGGATTTTAAGATAGGAGACACCAGGTTGTCTACTCTGTTGTACTGAAATGAATATGACAAAGGCTAATAAGCAGTTAGATTTTATAACCCAAACTCTCTTTGTTTTTCTAGCTTGGTGCTTCCATACTTGCTACACTGTGTCTTGTTTTTGTCATTGTGAAATAAAAGGATTGATACCTGTATCCCTTGAAAGATTTTTGAGTCTTTTTACTTTTTGAATGAAAGGTATCATTTTAGACATACAATAACAGGTTTGTTTTACAAACAAAAACATACACAGGTTGAAAATTCTTGGCTGACTTGTCTTGACATATTATTTTTCTACAGCCAATGGTATAAATTTTACAATCAATCATGAGATATAAGTAATGACTTCTGCATGGCTTAATGCAAAGAAAGAACCTCTGGGTATTTACCCAATACCAGATCAAAATCATTTCTTCTAGCATCATTTTTATCTGGGTAAATATTGGGGACTCTTATATTTCTATTTTGGCATTTGGCATAACTAAAATTTCCCCATCTCTTTTTTAGTGATTTTTAAATTCAGTTTGAAAAACAGATTTACTTTTTTGTAATTTTATGTGGGTCAGTGTGTATGTAAGTTCAATGTCCACACAGACTACAAGATGGTGTCACATGCCCTGGGACTGAACTGATATGTAACTGTGAGCCACCAGGGGTACTCGAACAGAACAAATGCTGTTAACTCCTGAACTATATCTCCAACTTTCAAACCTTTGTGTATCCCTTTTCTAAGAGCTAAAGGATAATGTTGAAGGGGTTAGTAAAGAAATTGAGCATGAAATAAAGAATTTGGAACAACTGAAAAGGAAAGTATACCAAAGAAAGTTGAGGACAATGTGTGTCTGTGCTTCTTGGGGGCAAGTAAGCCCTCACACTGAGGGACAGTTCACAGTCACCTCACTCCTGTATTTCCTACCCTTGCCTGTATCATCTTGTCTCTCCATCATTACTGCATGGTGTGGATACAGCGGGTGCGTGGATGTGGGACCATGAGCTCAATAGTGTTTCCTAGTCACTGCCACTCAGTCATATTTATCTTTGTTTCATTGCCATTTTCAGTGATTTTTAGTCTTCCTATTTTTTCCTCTAAATTTTTCCTCATCTTGTTTCTTTGATGACCCTCAGCCCACAATTAAAAGTTGTCACCAGTCATCTTCATAACACTAAAATATTACCTTTAGGATAGAATTTGTAACACATACATTTCTAACATAATATCTGATAAGTGGATATTAATGAGCCCAGAAGCCCTAAATACTCAAGGCACAATTAGCAAGTCAAATGATTCCCAAGAAGAAGAAAGGAGAGGACCCTGGGCCTGTAAAGATTGGATCCAGGTTTGTAAAGAAACCTTGGGGGGAGGGGGAATGATTGCGGAATAGTTGGGGGGGAGAGGAAGTATGGGACGTATGGTGGGGTGGAACTGGGAAAGGGGAAAACCTTTGGAATGTAAACATAGAATATAGAAAATAAAAATTAAAAAAGAAAAAAAGAAAAAAAGTTGTCACCAGTCATCTTCATAGCACTATAATATTACCTTTAGGATAGAATTTGTAACACATACATTTCTAACATAATATCTGAGTTTCAAATCTATATACACAGAAAAAAAGTAAAAAGAGCAATTTTGAAAAATATTAAATCATTGAAAGTTTCTATTGTAATATTTTTTCATGTTATCTCTCAATTATTCACTTACTGCCATACATCGGTCCACATTATTTTTAACCTGGAGTGTTGCTGTAAATTCATTTGCCTTTTGCATTGGAGAAACTATCATATCTAGTGAAAATGGATTGTTCCTGTATGAGAAAAAAGGTAGAAACACCAAATCAGATTGAAGTCAAAGACTCAAGGGATCTTGTTTGGACAGACAGACAGAGCTCTAGGAGACAAGTGTCAGAGAGATACTTGTAAAGTTCAACGCTTTACCCTGGAAGGACCCTCTGCATTTGATTTCTACTGAAATATTCCATATTTCTTGCAAACACACATCCAATATGATGAGGCAAATAGAAGTCAGAATAGATGGTTCCAGGCCTGATCACCAGGCGAGTGTGGGGCCCGGAAAAACAAAGCTACTTTTTCTTTTCTGTCCCCAGTCATCATTCCAGGGTGGAGATTTTTGACTTCACAGTCTACCTTGATACACCTGCCTTTCAGTTTTCCTTCTACAATTTTCTAAAAAAAAATCTCCCAGAGCTCTCCTTCCAAAAGGAGATCTTGGAGAAGGATAGTATATTCTTAGAATCTGCTAAATTTATCAGATAAATGAAACTGCAATCACAGTAAAAACTCATGCACCTCAGCATTTTTTCAGTTCACTGCTCTTTAGGCCTGACATAGGGAACATAAGACATTCTAGTTGACAAAAGTTAATTCCGACCACAAATCATCTTGACATTGTTCCCCCTGTTGTCCAGTCCTCTGCCTCTCAACTAAAACTTCTTTGGCACATGATATTTCCCCATCCAAACCTCCATGATTTCTTTAGCACCTGGTAGAGTGTCCTTTCCCATAGGATTCTGTGCACTGTCAGTAGGCTCCGACTTCTCCCTGCAACTCAATGCTTTCCTCTCATCAAATGTTGTAGAAAACTTTACATTCCATTTTCTTTTTGTAAAAACTGGAATCTGATTATTTCTTTCCATATTTAGTCATAGACTTATAGAGTAATTTTATCACACAACTAAGCATAGATAATGAAACAGGTTTGTTTAAACAAATCTGCTCCAGGTGTGATTAGCAGAGCCCTGAGTAGTACACTTGATAAGGATAAAGACTTTAATTGTACAATTTAGATAATTTTTCTTTGGGTGATTTATTAGGGTTTGTTTTTGTTTTTGTTTTTGTTGTTGTTGTGAGACAAAATGTTTGACTCTGTCACCTAGTGAGTCATGAATATGCAATCCTTTGCTTCTATACACCAAATTTAGAATTAGAGATAAATCATAACCATAACTTAACCCAAAATTGTAAGCTAAGCTCATCTCTCTTCTCATACTTTCCATATTGGTGAGGGTGTAGTAAAAACAAGATGATACTGTTATGTACCCAGAACCATCAATTTAATCACAATATTTCAATTGGTACCTAGACATTTAGTCACAAAATATAGGATTAGAAGCTACATATTGTTTCATACTTTAGAAACTTAAAAAGTGAAACTTAGAACCACAAATTTCAGGAGTCCAATATGTATAATCATGGACTGGGAAGTTATTCCTAGGAAGGTGATACAGAAAAGAGATGGCTGTACCAATTGTCCTGACCATAAGCAGTCTCTAAAAATATGTACAAAATCAAGAGATGCATAACAGCTCCATGCTCATAGAACATTTGAAGAAAATCCATGCTGTAAGTTAGACACTCAAAGCCTTGGCTATCAGAAACCCAGATCTCTCCTTTTATTTGCAGCAGGAACATAATGAAGCAGCTGCCAGGTCTACTTAAGTAAAATTGTAATATCTTAGGATGCCTCACATTACCACCTTGTTTATTCTTCTGTAACAAAGGTCAGTATCCAGCTGGATCTTCAAATAGATTATAGTGAATGAAAACATGAGATTTTTCTCATTTGCCAATATGAGATTAGAATGTTCTTAGATTATTAGAATTGAACCTGCCTCAATTTTTTCTAAATAAGACCTGTTCTTTTTTATTCTTTGCTTGGTAATCTGCTCTTACAGTGGAAATATGCAAATTTTAATCACTTCTCTTTTTCTTCTGGATGCCTCAAACTCACACTTCCCTGGTAACTCAGAGAATCCCAACTCAAAAATTTTCTGTAGCTGAGTAATAACCAGCATACTATTATTACTTAATTCCCCTGATCTGTGTTTTTTGGTACAAATGGCTTTCTGTAGGAGATCATGGTCCTCCCTTGCCTTCAAAGTAAGTTTCCTGCAAACTCAAGGCATATATATATATATATATATATATATATATATATATATATGTTACATGTGAATAAGGAGTTCAAATATATTTGATATCATTTTAACCATATCATCAGAGAACAAGACATGCTAAACTTTGCTTCTTGTGTATTGATTCATTCACAAGCCTTGGGTGCACATAAGATGTTAAGAAGCTTAATTTAGAAGTTTCCAAAAAGACCTTGTCAACCTAGTTCTCAGACTCCATAACGTCAGCTACTGCTCTGCCTAGGTTGTCCTCACTGGAAAGTACAGATGTGGAGAAAGATGCCAGTGTCCACTTTTAAAGGAAATTTTTGATCATCCTTTTAGTGCTGCAAGATAATATGAAAGATGAAGAAACTCACAAAGTGTTAAAGTAAACAGCAGATCCATGGATTTTCTTATTCCCCAATGAAGTAGGAGAATCTTGGCATCCTGAAATAGACAGCAAGGTGCTATCCCAGAATGGAGAGTGGGGATAACTCATAATTCAGAGCATCTGCTAGTCCATGATTCTTCTTGAAGCAGAGTACTTAGGTTAGGATCTAGAGATGGCCTGTAGCTTGAGATGGCATCTGTTTTGCTTTTTGTTGTTTATTATATCAGGGTTACCTTTGGATTGGGAGGAGCTACTGTCAAACACCAGATACCATGCACCTTCTTTTGTTTTTTCCCTTAAAAAAATGCATTACTTCATGTTCCCTAAAATTATTTTTTCATCTTCTTTCTCTTTTCTTTAATGTTGTGTGTGAGAATTCCCTGTGTATTTTATTGAGTTCTTAAACTTTTGAAGTTTTTGTTGCATAAAGTTCAAAAAATGGAAGAAATATGACCTGGACAAATAGGTCATTGTTCAGTGACTGAGTCCTAGGAGACAGTACCAGGAGATCAGAAGATTAAAAGGATTAAAGAAAAGATATGAAAGTTTAGTATCAGGTCTTCTAAAAGATATGTCTTTTGCCATCCAACTTTATTATGATGTTTTCTTATATACTCTTTCTGGGGAAGAATTGGGATGAAGTTAGTAGAACCTATCACATGTTGTCTGGAAGGCAGCAAGAAGCTAGTAAAAAACTGTTGCATGAGGAGAACACCATATCTTCAGAACATCATAGGCTGGGCACATAGCATGCTGGGAACTGCTTCTCATATCCCTGTACTCTGTGAAGATCTGGGTTCTCAGCATCTCTATATATACATCAATGGCTCAGGGGAAAGCTCCCAAAGCCATGACCTTAGGCTGTTTGGGCTCTACCAAGCAGACTCCTGGTTTTGTGAAGGAGCTATGATATTTTTCTATGCATTGGAGCCTCAGAGAAAGACACAGTTTATTAAACAATGAAAGTATGTTACATATGTGTACAGAAAAGTCTGACACCTTATTTTACCTCAGAAGTTATTCTTTATCAATGACTAATTAACAGCTTTGCCTAAAAGCATATCTGCACAATGAGAAAAGGATTATGGAAAAATATATCTATGATAGAGGGCCATTTTAGGGGTAGTAAAGAAATGTAATCAAGTAGAAGCTCCCTAAGAAGTATACATAAAGGAAAGCAATCAAAATAAAACCCCCAAATAATTGTGGAGACAGAGACCCCCAAATGGCCATCATATGTTACCAATGAAGTTCCCACTGCTGGATTGGGTTACAGATAATTGAATTGTTGGCTCAAGGAGTCCAGTGGGAATTCCTAAATAATCCAGGCTGTTACCAACACTATAGATTGTTCCTGAAAATCTAGCAACAAAGCCCCATTGCTAAAGACAGGACCTACATGACTCACTGAACATGGTGCCTAAAGACTTCATCTCTATACTATAGTGCCTTTCCTACAGAAAGATACTCTGCAGCTACCAAACAAAATGCATAAAAGCAAACACAGACACAGATCATATATTCTGACAATAGAGTCCTGACTATAAAATATGCAATTGCAATTATGACCCAAAGATTCTGGGAGTAACTACCCAATATCTGAATTGACCTAAATCTCTCTTCACCAGACAGAATCCATATACCATTCTACTTAGGTAACTGAGTACTTGGGAATAAAAGGCCAAGGAACTAGGATAAAAGCAAGGTCTAAAGATAACTAAACTAATCAAATGAAAATGTAGCGAAAATGGCTTCTAATGATACCCATTTACACTCGTAGATAACAAGTACAGTGTTCAGCAATTATTATAGAAGCTTACTCCTGCAGCACTTGGGAACAAATACAGAAACACACAGCAAGATAATGTGCAGAATCTGAGAGTCTGTGGAACATTCAGGCCTAAAACAGATATCTCCATCTAATTTCACCCATCAGCGTTCAAGAAACTGTGCAGAGGAGGAGGCAGAAAGAGTGTAAGAGCTGGAAGGGACAGAGGAAACCAACAAAGCAAGAGCTTCTGTCACACTATCAGAAATCCTATGAATTCACAGAGACAGAGGCAAAATGCACAAGGCCTGCATGGCTTTGCATCAGGTCTTCTGTGTATATATTGGGGCTTCCTAGATGTGCAAATGAGTGTGTCCTTGTGACTTAGATACTTTTTGGGGGCTCTTATCCCTCTGTTTGGTTTTATTTTTTGGTTTTTTAGTTTTAGATTTTGTTTAGATTTTTTGTTTGCTTTTTGTTTTGTCCAATTCTGATGTGTTAGATCCTGTTTTATTTTTTGATTATTTTATTGTATTTTATTATTATTACTTGAAATTCTGATTTCTAATGAGACACAGTGAGAGGGCAGATTTTCATGGGAAGGGAAGTAGGGAGGATTTGGGACGGGTAGAGGGAAGGGAAACCAAAATTCAGATATATTATGTGAGAAAAATATTTTCAATAAAATGGAAAACAATTAAAAAGAAATATCAAAGAATACAAAGCAAGTCAAATCAGATTTTGGAGCCAGCAGGCTAGCCTTACCAATATACACAGTTTTTTTTTTCTTTTCTTTTCTACCGAGTGTTACTTCTATGATAGATATGTGGTTGGGATTGAGAGGTCACCATTTATGTTGTTGTAGTGATTGTGTTTATATCACATGGCTTATAAAATAGTGTAAAGGTTTGATCTCTTGTGTTGTACTTTCCCCTAAGAGTTCTGCTAAGAGCCTTTGAGGGGTTCATTTTCACGTTGTACCCTCATCAATTCACTAAATGACACAAAGGCTAATTATATGATTTGTAGTGCAGAGAGCTGACCCACTTAATATAAATATGAATGTATGCTCCTTAGAGTAAATGTGTTCTGGGTGAGTGTGTGTGTATGTGTGTGTGTGTGTGTGTGTGTGTGTGTGTGTGTGTGCATGTTTGTGTGTGTATGAGAGAGAAAGAAAGAGAGAGAGAGAGAGAGAGAGAGAGAGAGAGAGATTCTTAACTTAGTATTTCATTGATTTTCATATGCAGAACTTCAGATGGTAGTAAAGTGATTAGCACCATAATGTCAGTCTTGTGAACATGGGGAAGATTGATTATGGGGTTCCAACCTCTGTGACAGTTGTACATGAATAAATATGTATCCAGATATATGAGTGTGAGAATGTGTGCAGGAAGGATAATTTACTTTTTTAAATGAGGTATGTTACTCAATTTACATTAATACACTTAACATTCTTTAATTTCCTATGAAAAAGATTGAATCTGGAATCCACAGCAAATCATATTGTTAGCCTTGGTGTTGTTTTCATGAATCCATGAGGTTATAATGTGAACTCTTTCTCTTAAAGTCATTTCTGATCATAGTTTAGCACATTTTTGGTGGAGTAAAACATTGTAGATTGTTGGGGGTTTTGTTTATAAAGGTGACAGGATTATAGGGGATCCTCTACCCAGTTCTAAGAATAGTTCTAAATGTCTTAATCCAGACAACCTAAAGAATTATGCAATATGTAAGATATCAACAGTTTTCTTTTATTTACCTTACATTAGGGAGAATAAAGACAATTGAATCAATGGCCTAAAGGTTAGTTATCTAAAATTAAAAGTGCATTGTGCAAATGAAAATAACACATGACTTTGGCCTGTGTGCCCTCTCTCCCCTTTTATTCATTTATGTAACCTCAGCAACTTTTGCATGAGTCTATCAAATAAGCCAGCAGTGTTGTTTCTTTTAATCTGTAGACAAAAGGAGCTATTGACAGTCTTCTCTAGACTTTCCATTGGTGTATTCTACAGAACTTGGAAGTTTGGAGTGGATCATGTAGTTTTTACAGCGAGGGAGAGAATATCATATCTGTTCTCTTCCTTTATATCTCTAGGGGTGATATTCATAAGGTTGGAAATTTACTTATTTATGTAATAACAAAAGTTTACTTATCATAATGTCTTTTTCTGGCTTGATTATGTTACAATGTTGAACATGTGTGCTGAGATTCTAGGATCTGAGGAGAAAAGGGAAGAATCACAGAGGAGCTCAAAGATCACAAAAAGAGATCAGAAAGTACCTTAGCTTTATGAGAAAACTAATAGTAGACAACACAGCCAAGTTTCACATTATCACACATGAGAAGCTCTGATATAGTTGGGCTTTATAACTGTATAATTCATACAATAAATTAACAAATGTATTGGTTCCTTTTTCTTTCTGTGCTAACAGAACATAATCAAAAGCTATTTGGAAATCATTTGTTTGGGCTTTCAATTTCAAGGAGAAGAGTCCATCATGGTGTGGAGGAATGGCAGCAAGTGACAGCATGGTGACAAGATCTGGAAGCTGAGAGATTACATCTTCAACCCAAAGAGGAAGCAGAAAGAATGAACTTGGAAGTGGGGAGAGGGAATTAATTTTCAAAGCTCATCCTCAGGCATATACTAACTATTCTCATACAATTCTCTATGGGCACCATTTCTCTTTCAACTTACTATGCCTCCTTATTTTTACTTAACAAAATGGTAGTAAGAAAGTTAATGTTTCTTTCATGTTATATGATGGGGAGTTGCAGCAATTAACTTGGAACATAAAGTATTGTAGCTAGTAAATAACATAGTCATTGAATTAGGTGCTTTCATTAAGTTGCATAGCAAAGGTACCCTCTCTACTTCTCTGCCTCAGAGTAGTGTTTTGGTGTTGAAAATTTGAAAATGCCATTGACTAATTTCTCCTGAACAATCTTGGGCTTCCCCTGTGAGTAAAATATTGTACTGTTTTGTTTTATGTGTGTTGCTTACACCTGTGTGTAGGACAGCTGTGTCTGTAGGAGTGGATGTGGGGGGAAGGAGAGACAGACAGACAGACAGACAGACAGACAGACAGACAGACAGAAAATGAAAGCATTTTACACTTTGACATTTTTCTTATGATATTAAGTCAAACAAATTAATGACTCTTGCATAAAATTTCCTCCTTTGGTCCTATTTTGAGGTTCTCTCTGTGAGTCAGCATTATTTTGATATTCCATCTTTCTTGGATACATTCCTGATTTCTAAGTCAAAGAATTAGCCTTTGCTCTTTGGAGACTACCGTCACATTTCATATTAAGGTGTATGTGCCTTTCCTAATGGGAGGTTCCAATATCACAGTGGTGATTACTGTAAGTGTACATTGAATCTAACCAGATATAAAGGAATATGCTGCTGTTCTTCATTAGTACATACAGTTTATGTTTCTGCTTATTAAATTTAGTATCGATTCTCTTTTTGATTTAGAGATGAGATGTGTTTTTCACAAAAGGCTCAATATGTTTACTTTTTTCTTTAAAAAACAGAATTAAAACATCTTGCAGATGTTTCTCCTCAACTACTATACTAGATGTTTCTATCTTTTCATTTTAATATTTTTCTGTGTACATTACCAAACATTGGGACCAAAAATCATGAAAGTTTAATGACAAATCTTTAGTAATCACTTTATTATGCTGATATAATAAAAATTTATCCATCCTGTAGAACTTAAACAACAACTTATTGTTAAGATAGAGCTTAGTTACTGAATGAAAAAAACCACACACATCAATGAATATTTGTCCTTGAGTAAATATTGCTCTAAAACAATATATGTGTGTGTCTGTCTGTGTTTGTCTGTGTATATGCATACATATGCAAATATTTGATTGTTTTTACTATAATTAAAGACTCAATTCTCCAATAAAAAGACAGAGACTAACAGACTGGATATGGAAACAGGACCCTACATTTTGCTGCATACAGGAAACACATCTCAGTGTTAAAGACAAACACTACCTTAGAATAAAAGGCTGGAATACAATTTTACAAGCAAATGGTCTCGGGAAACAAGCTGGAGTAGCCATTCTAATAGCTGATAAAATTGACTTCCAACCTAAAGTCATCAAAAGAGACTCGGATAGTCACTTCTTGATGGTCAAAGGAAAAATCCACCAAGAAGAGCTCTCAATACTGAACATCTATGCTCCAGATGCAAGGGTACTCTCATTCGTGAAAGAAACCATACTAAAGCTTAATGCACACATTGCACCTAACACAATAATTGTGGGTGACTTCAATACTCCACTCTCCTCAATGGACCAATCAGGAAAGCAGAAACTAAACAGGTACACAGTGAAACTAATTGAAATTTTGGACCAATTGGATTTAACAGATATATTGAACCATTGGGATGGTTCAACATAAGGAAATCCATCAACATAATCCACTACATAAACAAACAAAAAGAAAAAAACACATGGTCATCTCATTAGATGCTGAAAAAGCATTCGACAAAATTCAGCATCCTTTCATGCTAAAAGTCTTGGAAAGAGCAGGAATTCAAGGCCCACACCTTAACATAGTAAAAGCAATCTGCAGCAAACAAGTGTCCAACATCAAAATAAATGGAGAGAAACTTGAAGCAATCCCACTAAAATCAGGGACTAGACAAGGCTGCCCTCTCTCTCCATATCTTTTTAATATAGTACTTGAAGTTCTAGCAAGAGCAATTAGACAACATAAGGAAGTCAAAGAGATACAAATTGGAAAGGAAGAAGTCAAACTATCATTATTTGTAGGCAAAATGATAGTTTACTTAAGCGACCCAAAAAACTCCACCAGAGAAGTTCTACAGCTGATAAGCAACTTCAGCAATGTGGCTGGTTATAAAATTAACACAAGCAAATCAGTAGCCTTCTTGTACTCAAAGGACAAGCAGGATGAGAAAGAAGTTAGGGAAATGACACCCTTCACAATAGCCACAAACAAAATAAAGTACCTTGGCATGACTCTAACCAAACAAGTGAAAGATCTGTATGACAGGAACTTCAAGTCCTTGAGGAAAGAAATTGAGGAAGACCTCAGAAGATGGAAAAATATTTCTTGCTCCTGGATTGGCAGGATTAATATAGTAAAAATGGCCATCTTGCCAAAAGCAATCTACAGATTCAATGCAATCCCCATCAAAATCCTAACTCAATTCTTCATAGATCTAGAAAGAGCAATTCTCATATTCATCTGGAGCAACAAAAAACCCAGGATAGCTAAAACTATTCTCAACAATAACAGGATTTCTGGGGGAATCAATATCCCTGACCTCAAGCAGTACTACTGATAATTGTGTTAAAAACTGCATGGTATTGGTACAGCAACAGGCAAGTAGATCAATGGAATAGGATTGAAGACCCAGAGATGAACCCACAGACTTATGGTCACTTGATCTTTGATAAAGGAACCACAACCATCCAGTGGAAAAAAGATAGCCTTTTCAACAAATGGTGCTGGTTCAACTGGAGGTCAACATGCATAAGAATGCGAATTGACCCACTCTTATCTCCTTGTACTAAGCTCAACTCCAAGTCGATCAAGGACCTCCACATTAAACCAGACACATTAAATTAATAGAAAAGAAACTGGGGAAGACCCTTGAGGACATTGGCTCAGGGGGAATGTTCCGGAAGAGAACACCAATAGCTTATGCTCTAAGATCAAGAATAGACAAATGGGACCTCATAAAATTACAAAGTTTCTATAAGGCAAAGGACACTATCAGAAGGACAAAACAGCAACCAACAAAGTGGGAAAAGATCTTCATCAACCCCACATCTGATAGAGGGCTAATATCCAATATATATAAAGAACTCGAGAAGTTAGACCCCAAAGAACCAAATAACCCTATCAAAAAATGGAGTACAGAGCTAAACAAAGAATTTTCACCAGAAGAAATTCAGATGGCCGAGAAACACCTTAAGAGATGTTCAACATCATTCGTCATCAGGGAAATTCAACTCAAAACAACCCTGAGACTCCACCTCACACCAGTCAGAATGGCTAAGATTAAAAACTCAAGAGACAACAAGTGCTGGCAAGGATGTGGAGAAAGAGGAACACTCCTCCACTGTTGGTGTGATTACAAAATGGTAAAACCACACTGGAAATCAGTCTGTCAGTTCCTCAGAATTGGACATGTCACTTTCAGAGGACCCTCTCATTCCACTCCTGGGCACATACTCATAGGATTCCCCTGGATACAATAAAGACACATGCTCCACTATGTTCACAGCAGCCTTGCTTATAATAGCCAGAAATTGGAAGGAGCCCAGATATCCCTCAAAGGAGGAATAGATACAGAAATGTGGTATATTTATACAATGGAATACTACTCAGCAATTAAAAATAATGAATTCATGCAATTTGTAGGTAAATGGTTAGATCTGGAAAATATCATCCTAAGTGAGTTAACCCAATCACAAAAGAATACACATGAAATGCAATCACTGATAAGTGTATATTAATGAGCCCAGAAGCCCTAAATACTCAAGGCACAATTTGCAATTCAAATGATTCCCAAGAAGAAGAAAGGAGAGGACCCTGGACCTGAAAAGATTGGATCCAGTTTTGTAGATCCAGAACAGAGAAATGGTGTGTTTTTTGGGGGAGAATAATTGGAGAATAGTTGGGGGGGGAGAGGACTTATGGGACATGTTGTGGTGGGGAACTGGGAAAGGGGAAAGCCTTTGGAATGTATACAAAGAATATAGACATTAAAAGAAATTTTAAAAAAATTAAAAAAATCCCATTTGTGAATGACTTCAGGATAGTAGGATGACCACATTAGATATAGCAAATAACCATGCCAGTGTTTTCCTGAGGATAGGAATTCCATACCAGGGAGATGTTGAATAATAAGTACAGCAGAGTTGTTGACCCCCTGGGATGGCCAAAACTCTTAATTCTAAGGCTTCTTTCAACATGGGCTTCCTCTGGGCCAGGAAGAATGCCATCTGCACTGGAACATGCAGGGATTGTCAGGATGCCTGCATCATATCCTTAAAACCTTGTGATTACTGCTAGGAAAAGACATTTGGCCAAGCTTCCCAGAGCACCAATAAGGTCACAATCGAGAAAGGTATCACCATCAGCCTGCTGCCAGTGTAGAGATCGCTAGTTTGATTGGGTTCCTTTGCTTCCCTGGGCTTCATTTGTCCTCCAGCTTCATTTCCTACTTCATTCATTCCTTCAAATTTTCTGCTGTCTTTAAACATGTACTTTCAACATGGTGACTTCCAGATCCAAGGGTGACTGTTACTATAGATCCTCATCTTTACCTTTAGGTTTTATCATTGGGATGACACCTATGATGACTATTTTGCATAGTTGAGACTATACATCAGTGATAAGGGCTCTCACTCTCAGAGACTCCTGCAAATGATATTTGAAGCTGTTGCTAGAACCAAGAGACCTGTCCAACTTTATAAAGTACATGGAGAAAAATTAAGAACCACATATGAGAGAGAGAGTAAGAATAATTGTTTATGGACAACTTATACACATTGTGGGCTTTCTTGTGTAGGCAAACCTATACATCCTGTGGGAATGTGAAGGGAATTGATGGAGACTACAAAAAGAATGGAACCTGACATATGATCCATGGGAAATATCAAGGACAAAGTGCTTTGCTACCTAAAAATGTCTATGTGAAACTGTATATAGGTTTCTAGGCCAGAAGGAGACCCTCTCCTTCTGCAGAAAAAAACAGAATGGTTTTACTCACGCGTTATCCTGGCCTTCATTGATCCCCAGTTGCAGGCAGAGGACTAAGAAGAGTGTGGCAGCACTAAATGTGAATGAGAGACCCTGCATAGTGGAGAAATCAGAACACCAGAGCAGTAGGGTCCTCGGTGCTCAGCACAGGTTTTATATACAGATCCCGGAAGCAGAAAAGCTGTCAGGTAGGTCACTGAAATAAATCACCTAATTACTCACCTTACTCTTTCCTTATTGGGGAGAAGTTTGTTATTTCTATGAAAAAAATGTCATCATTCAATTAAATTGTTAGAATATACATGATTGTTCTTCCCTATTTTTTTAGTGGCAAAGACCTTTAAAGGTCCTTTCTTGGCTAACAGACATGTTTTTCTTCTGGGTCATTTTCGTCTGTTCCTGTTCCTTACCTTAAATTATAACTTCCTTCATCCTGGCAGACAGTAGAATTCCTGGATGTGAGGTCTGATGCTACAGATGTACAGCACATTCATTGATAATTTTGCTATTAATTCAAAGGGAGATACCACTAAAAACTGTATTAGAGTTCTGATACTATCAGCCATTATTACTCAGAAGCCACTCCCAATCATATTGCTGAAAAATCTAGGAAAGGGCTGAGCTCTCTAGATAATAGAGCAGTGTGACTATAGTACCTTTCAACATAGTGATGTTTGCTAAGCCCTTCTCTACTTCAGAAGTAATAGTAAGTTATCCAGATGCTCAATGTCTCTATAGTGAAATGTTGCCCTCATTGTTCAGAAGTCATTCATATACTTACATCCACAAAAGAGATCATTTAGCATTAAAAATCCAGTCATTTTCCACATTTGACCTGTGGTAGTAAGGCATATAGGAAGATAATTATAAGGATTCCCCACCACCACCACCACTGGACCATAACTCAAATAATAAAATAGAGACATTCCTGGTACAAGAATTTCTCCCCTATGAAATGATAGGGAGACTCATTTTTCCTTATATATTGCTACTGTATGCAAAGCTGTTATTTAACCTAAATGTTTTTTATTTTAAGCTTATTTTTATCTGTGGAATGACAAGAACCAAAGTAGATGCTCAGAGGAACAAAATTGAAAGTCAATCTAAGGATTACCCATATATTTTGCTACAGTGGTTAGTTGGGAAAATAAAATCAAGCTGTATGCTCACAGCAGATGAATTTTTAGCCCTCCCTCCTCTGTTTCTTATTCTTGTGCTAATCTCTTTCTCTTCCACTGGACACTAATACCTATTTGTTGTTTGTAGTTACAACTGCATACTTTCTTCTGTGTCCCAAGTATGATGACTCCATTCTCCCTCATCTTGGACTAAATGAACCTCCTTCATAAATTCTCTTCTGTTTTAATGTTCTTTGCACCAAATTCTTTTCTTATTTACTTGAATAATCTCTACTAGGGGGCCACTATAGCTTATATTAGCCAAGGAAGTGGGGGAAAAACTAGACCATGTCCACATAGAAATTTCAGAAATGTTTTGGATGGACTATAACCCCCTTCTATCTCTATACTTTAAAGGACATCTCAGTACTTTAGTGTGCATCGGTGCCACGTTTGATTAACCAGGGCTTAACAAAGCAGATACACAGGAACTCAGATATATAGTAAGGAACTCAGATGTATAGTAAGTAAGAAGGTTATTCTATAAACCAACAGAGACATGTGACATCCAAAATACTTCAAACTATGTAACAAAAGTAATGACCATAGTAGTATTGGCTGGTCCAATAGTTTTATGAATCACTTTGACTAAACAAAGTACCTGGTAATATAAATGTTGCTTTGAAGGTATTTAAAACAACAATGTAAAAAACATGATCAACCAAATTTCAGTCAGAGTACCTTCTATGATGCTGTTAAAGAGTGGCCCTCAAGGGAGTTACAGAAGGGGGCATACATCAGAATAGGGCAAGTGCATTGTAAACATTCTCTATGAAGTCCCTCATTGCATCCTTGTAGTAATATTATGTATGTGGTTTCTATTTTTATCTAGTTTTACAACTGGACAACTGAAGCATAAGACAGACAAATTCTGAGCTCAACTTCTATCACTCAGCCACCAAAAAACCCAAATTTTGGATCACGATTTGCACAATCGGACAAATTTTACTTACAATATTACTCAGACAAGACACAAAATGGCAAATATTATAGACAGAGGACATTGAAAGAATACTAACATGTAAGGAGCCTGGAGTTTTCACATTAATTCAGAGTAAATGCACATTGTGAATGGTGTCAGGTGTTCAACTCAGGAAGTCTGAATCTAGAGCTAAGTGTTGACTAGCTCCATTGCCTGCTCATGACCATAAGTTCCAGTGATGGTAACTGTTAAAACTGGGATTTTATTACATCCTTATTATATGTGAATATACTGCTCTTGATGAATCCATATACACACATACATACATACATACACACATACATACATATGTAAATATACATACACATATACATATATAATTCTATCCCATTTAAAATTTTTTCCTTTCTTCACTCATTCCCTCCTCATCCTGACATGTATTATAATGTGCATGTGATGGTTAGTAGATTACTTGTGGGCACAAATCTATTCTTTTTTTTCCATCATGTTTGTCCTGGGGATTGAACTCAGGTCTTCAGGTTTGGTAGCAAGATCATTTACCCATATATCTTTCTCACTAGTCTTTTCAGTAATATATAAATTGAGAAAAAATAATTGCGTTTGCTGATGCCTGCTTATAACTCTACAATTTGGTAGGTGAAATCAGGAGCACAAGGAGTTCAGGTCCTCCTTAGCTATATAGTAAATTCAAGACCAGATTGGCTCAATATCAAAAACAAACATGTAAACAAACAAACAAACAAACAAATAAAGTTTAGAACATTAAAGTAACACAATTTTTAGTAACTTGTTGGTATCATTCAGCCAAAAGAAGAAAAAGAGAAAAAAAAAAAGATTCTATTGAATCCTCTGTAGAAGTAAATCCAGCCTGAGCACTTAAGCTCATGACTAATTCCTCTTAACTACTGAGGTTGTGAAGGTTTTAGGACTCAGATCATATGGAGAATGAAAGGAGATATGTGCCATAGTAGGTTACTTTTCACAGATGAATGTGTGTGAGCATTGTATATATGTGTGTGTGTATGTGTGTGTGTGTGTGTGTGTGTGCATCCACAAACTAATAATGGACACACAACAATGGGCAAGCTGCTTTCATGGATTAATCCTAAGCCAGTAATGACTTAATACAATAGAAGTTCATTTGCAGCTTCCATAAAATCTCATAAAAGACATTTTGGTGGTGGGTGCTTTGACCGAGCGGGCAGAAACAGATATCGAGATATCCCAAGCTTAAGATCTTAGGGGACCCGGGCTGCCAGCCAGTCATCTAAGAACAGGAGCTTAGCAGAGCAGCAGTCCTGTGTGCCAGCAGGGTGTGGTCTCCCTGCCCTGCAAGGGACTCGGCAAGCCACACTCCCCACATCCAGCGGCCACCATCGCCAGCCTTGCAGTGGTCCAGACTAAGGAGAGCAGAGCCAGGTACCTGTGATAACCTGAACTTGGAACCTTTGGGGGGCACAAGACCACCTGGCAGTGAACTGGGTGGAGCAGGGTTCCTGGGCCCCAACCAGGCTAGGGCTCTGCTCTCTGAGGGGAACCCTGCACTCTGCTCACCCACGGCCATTTTGGTGGCAGGTGCTTAGACCAAGCGGGCAGAAACATATATCGAGGTACCCCAAGCTTAAGATCTCGGGGGACCTGGGCTGCCAGCCAGTCATCTAAGAACTGAAGCTTGGCAGAGCAACAGTTCCTGTGTTCCAGCAGGGCGTGGGTTCCCTGCCCTCTGAGGGTCCCTGCACTCCACACTCCACACTCCCCACTCCAGGAGGCCTCAGACAGCATCCTTGTTGCTGACTGAACTAAGCAAACAGGTGCAGAGAAGACAAGCAGCATCAGGTCCACAGTGATAACCGAATATAACATTGCTTAGAGCAAGATACACCAGGGGTCCAACAGCACCCAAGAGGAGAACAACACATCAGAAATCTGTGCCAGGGTAAACCCAGTTATCCAGTGGTGGGGAAACAGCCTTTCAAGCCCACAGGAGGTTCAAGCACCAGCTAGTGACTACAAGACCATCTAAGGCCAGAGATAACCAGATGGCAAAAGGCAAACATAGGAACGTTACTAACAGAAATCAAGGCAATATGGCAGCATCTGAACCCAGCACCCTGACAGCAGTAAGTCCCGGATACCCCCAGCACACCAGAAAAACAAGATTTGGATCTAAAATCACTGGTCAGGATGCTGATAACAGAACACATAGATAAATCTCTTAAAGAAATACAGGAGAAAATGGATCAAAAAAAATGAAGCCCTTTCAAGGAAAACACAAAAATCACTTAAAAGAAATTCAGGAGAATATGGATCTAAAATTAGGAGTGAATAAGGAGGAAGTACAAAAATCACTTAAAGAAATAAAGAAGAACATGGGCCAACAAGTAGAAGTATTGAAAGAAGAAACACAAAAAACTCTTAAAGAAATACATGAAAATACAAACAAGCAAGTGGAAGATCTGAGCAAAACCATCCAGGATCTAAAAGCAGAAGTAGAAACAACTAAGAAATCGCAAAGGGAGACAACTTTGGAGATAGAAAACCTTGGGAAGAAATCAGGGGCCATAGATGCAAATATCAACAACAGAATACAAGATATAGAAGAAAGAATCTCAGATGCCAAAGATACCATAGGAACCATTGATTCAACAGTCCAAGAAAATACAAAATTCAAAAAGCTTGTAACCCAAAACATCCAGGAAATCCAGGACACAATGAGAAGACCAAACCTAAGGATTATAGGCATAGATGAGAGGGAAGATATACAACTTAAAGGGCCATTAAATATCTTCCACCAAATTATGGAAGAAAACTTCCCCAACCTAAAGAGAGAGATGACCATGAATATACAAGAAGCCTACAGAACTCCAAAAAGACTGGACGAGAACAGAAATACCTCCTGTCACATAATAGTCAAAACCAC
The DNA here is from genome assembly GCA_964023405.1 of Apodemus agrarius. NCBI lineage: Eukaryota > Metazoa > Chordata > Mammalia > Rodentia > Muridae > Apodemus > Apodemus agrarius. The sequence continues at coordinate 67,618,618 of OZ030006.1, read as the reverse complement.
AAATGTACTAAACAAAGAAAGAATATTAAGGGCAGCAAGAAAAAAGGATAATAACATATAAAGGAAAACCTATCAGGATTACACCACACTTCTCAACTGAGACCATGAAAGCTAGAAGATCCTGGGCAGATATCATGCAGACTATAAGAGAACACAAACTTCCGCCAAAACTACTATAACCAGCAAAACTCTCAATCGCCATAGATGGAGAAACCAAGGTATTCCATGACAAAACCAAATTTGCACACTATCTTTCCACAAACCCAGCCGTACAAAGGATAATAGGGGAAAAACACCAACACAAGGAGGGAAACCACTCCACAGATGAATCAAGATAGAAACCTCCTCTCATCATACCCAAAAGAAGATAACCTCTCAAATATAAAAAAATAATTTCAAAAATGTAGGGAGGTAATAATTACTATTCCTTAATACCTCTTAACATGAATAGACTCAATTCCCCCCCCAAAAAGACATAGACAACAGACTGGATACGGAAACAGGACCCTACATTTTGCTGCATACAGGAAACACATCTCAGTGTTAAAGACAAACACTGTCTTAGAGTAAAAGGCTGGAAGACAATTTTACAAGCAAATGGTTTCAGGAAACAAGCTGGAGTAGTCATTCTAATATCAGATAAAATTGACTTTCATCCTAAAATCATCAAAAGAGACTCGGAAGGTCACTTCTTGCTGGTCAAAAGGAAAATCCACCAAGAAGAGCTCTCAATACTGAACATCTATGCTCCAAATGCAAGGGCACCCTCATTCGAAAAAGAAACCTTACGAAAGGTTAAAGCACACATTGCACCTAACACAATAATTGTGGGTGACTTCAACACTCCACTCTCTTCAATGGACCAATCAGGAAAACAGAAAATAAACAGGGACACAGTGAAACTAATTGAAACTTTGGACCAATTGGACTTAACAGATATATATAGAACATTTCATCCTAAAGCTAAAGAATATACCTTTTTTCTAAGCACTGCATGGTACCTTCTCCAAAATTGATCATATAATTGGTCACATGACAGATGTCAAAAAATACAAGAATATCGAACTAATCCCATGCCTCCTATCAGATCACAATGGAGTAAGAGTTGTCTTCAATAGCAACAAAAACAACAGAAAGCCCACATACAACTGGAAACTGAACAATAATTTTCTAAATGAAACCTTGGTCAAGGAAGAAATAAAAAATGAAATCAAAGCCTTTTTAGAATTCAATGAAAATGAAGGTACAACTTACCCAAATCTATGGGACACAATGAAAGCAGTGCTAAGAGGAAAACTCATAGGTCTAAGTACTTCCAAAAAGAAACTAGAGAGAGCATACACTAGCAGCTTAATGGCACACCTTAAAGCCCTGGAAGAAAAAGAAGTTAATTCACCCAGGAGGAGTAGAAGACAGGAAATCATCAAACTCAGGGCTGAAATCAATCAAGTAGAAACAAAGAAAGCCATACAAACAATCAAAAAAAAAAAAAAAACACAAAAACAAAAAAAAAACAGGAGCTGGTTCTTTGAGAAAATCAACAAGATAGATAAACCCTTAGCCAGACTAACCAAAGGACACAGAGACAGTATCCAAATTAACAAAATTAGAAATGAAAAGGGGGACATAACAACAGAAACAGAAGAAATTTAAAATATCATCAGATCCTACTACAAAGGTCTATACTCCACACAACTGGAGAATCTGGAGGAAATGGACTATTTCCTGGACAGATACCAAATACCAAAATTAAATCAAGATCAATTAGATCAGCTAATTAGTCTCATAACCCCTAAAGAAATAGAAGGGGTTATAGAAAGCCTCCGAACCAAAAAACGTACGAGACCAGATGGTTTTAGTTCAGAATTCTACCAGACATTCAAAGAAGACTTAACACCAATACTCTTCAAACTAGTCCACAAAACAGAAACAGAATGGACACTGCCCAACTTGTTCTTCAAAGCCACAATTACACTGATACCAAAACCACAAAGATCCAACAAAGAATGAGAACTACATGCCAATTTCCCTTATGAATATCAATGCAAAACTACTAAATAAATTTCTTGCCAACCGAATCCAAGAGCACATCAAAATGATCATTCACCAAGATCAAGTAGGCTTCATCCCAGGGATGCAGGGATGGTTCAATATAAGGAAATCCATCAATGTAATCCACTACATAAACAAACTAAAAGAAAAAAATATATGGACATCTCATTAGATACTGAAAAAGCATTCTACAAAATTCAGCATCCTTTCATGCTAAATGTCTTGGAAAGAGCAGGAATTCAAGGCCCATACCTAAACATAGTAAAAACAATCTACAGCAAACCAGTAGCCAACATCAAAATAAATGGAGAGAAACTTGAAGCAATCCCACTAAAATCAGGGACTAGACAAGGCTGCCCTCTCTCTCCATATCTTTTCAATATAGTACTTGAAGTTCTAGCAAGAGCAATTAAACAACATAAGGAAGTCAAAGAGATACAAATTGGGAAGAAAGAAGTCAAACTATCATTATTTGCAGAGGATGTGATAGTTTACTTAACCGACCGAAAAAAATTCCACCAGAGAACTTCTACCGCTGATAAACAACTTCAGCAAAGTGGCTGGTTAGAAAATCAACTCCAGCAAATCAGTAGCCTTCCTGTACTCAAAGGACAAGCAGGCTGAGAAAGAAGTTAGTGAAATAACACCCTTCACAATAGCCACAAACGACATAAAGTACCTTGGTGTGACTCTAACCAAACAAGTGAAAGATCTGTATGACAAGAACTTCAAATCCTTGAAGAAAGAAATCGAGGAAGACCTCAGAAGATGGAAAAATATTTCTTGCTCTTGGATTGGCAGGATTAACATAGTAAAAATGGCCATCTTGCCAAAAGCAATCTACAGATTCAATGCAATCCCCATCAAATCCCAACTCAATTCTTCATAGATCTAGACAGAGCAATTCTCATATTCATCTGGAGCAACAAAAAACCCAGGATAGCTCAAACTATTCTCAGCAATAAAAGGACTTCTGGGGGAATCAATATCCCTGACCTCAAGCAGTACTACAGATAATTGTGCTAAAAACTGCATGGTATTTGTACAGCAACAGGCAAGTAGATCAATGGAATAGGATTGAAGACCCAGAAATGAACCCACAGACTTATGGTCACTTGATCTTTGATAAAGGAGCCACAACCATCCAGTGGAAAAAAGATAGCCTTTTCAAAAAATGGTGCTGGTTCAACTGGAAGTCAACATGCAGAAGAATGTGAATGGACCCATTCTTATCTCCTTGTACTAAGATCAACTCCAAGTGGATCAAGGACCTGCACATAAAACCAGACACACTAAAACTATTAGAAAAGAAACTGGGGAAGACCCTGGAGGACATGGGCACAGGGAGAAAGTTCCTGAACAGAACACCAATACCTTATGCTCTAAGAGCAAGAATAGACAAATGGGACCTCAAAAAAGTACAAAGTTTCTATAAGGCAAAAGACACTGTCAAATCGGCAACCAACAAATTGGGAAAAGATCTTTACCAACCCCATATCCGACAGAGGGCTAATATCCAATATATACAAAGAACTCATGAGTTAGACCCCAAAGAACCAAATAACCCTATCAAAAATGGGGTACAGAGCTAAACAAAGAATTTTCATCTGAAGAAATTAGGATGGCGGAGAAACACCTTAAGAGATGTTCAACATCATTAGTCATCAGGGAAATGCAAATCAAAACAACCCTGAGATTTCACCTCACACCTGTCAGAATGGCTAAGATCAAATCTCAGAAGACATCAGGAGTTGGCCAGGATGTGGAGAAAGAGGAATACTCCTCCACTGCTGGTGGGATTGCAAGCTGGTACAACCACTCTGGAAATCAGTCTGGTGGACCTCACAAAAATGGACATGATACTTCCAGAGGACCCAGCCATACCACTCCTGGGAATATACCCATAAGATTCCCCAGCATACTATAAGGATACATGCTCCACTATGTTCATAACAGCCTTATTTGTAATAGCCAGAAGATGGAAAGAACCCAGATGTTCCTCAATGGAGGAATGGATAAAAAAATGTGGTATATATATACAATGGAGTACTATTCAGTCATTAGAAACAATGAATTCATGAAATTCTTAGAGAAATGGATGGAGCTGGAGAACATCATACTAAGTGAGCTAACCCAGTCTCAAAAGAATACCCATGGTATGCACTCACTGATAAGTGGATATTAGCCTAGAATCTTGGAACACAAAAGACACAATTCACATACCAAATGATGTCTTACAAGAAGAAAGGAGTGGACACTGGTGCTGGAAAGGATCAAAGCAGCTCAGGTCTTCTAATTGCATGGCAAAGACTTTACCTGATGAGATATCTCTTCAGGTCCCCACCATCTTTGATTTTTGATTTTCTCATTTCATTTCTAATAAGTTTCAAGATTGTACTTTTAATTTGTGATTACTAAAGGTACTTGCTATTTAACTTTCTTTTCAGTTTTATCCTATTGACAGTGTCTCTTGCTGCACAGAAGCTTTTCAATTTTATAATGTCCCTTGTATTGATTGTTGCTCTTTTTTATTTTTATTTTCTTCATTCTTTGTTTACATTCCAAATGCTTTCCCCTTTCCTGGTTCCCCCATCCCCATAAGTCCCATAAGCTCTCTTCCCTCTGCCAATTCCCCAATCACCTCCCTCCCATTTCTCTGTCCTGGCACACTCCTAAAATGCTGGATCAAGCCTTTCCAGAACCAGGGCCCTCTCCTTCCTTCTTCTTGGGAATCATTTGATATGTTAATTGTGTCTTGAGTATTCAGAGCTTCTGGGCTAATTAATATTCACTTATCAATGACTGCATTACATGTGTACTCTTCTGTGATTGGGTTACCTCACTTAGGATGATATTTTCCAGTTCCAAACATTTGCCTAAAAATTTCATGAATTTATTGTTTTTAATTGCTGAGTAGTATTCCATTGTGTAAATATATCACATTTTCTGTATCCATTCCTCCTTTGAGGGACATCTGAGTTCTTTCCAGCTTAGCCATTGATATTCTGTTCAAGAAGTTTTCCCCTGTGCACAAGTATTCGAGGCTCTTCCCCACTGTTTCTTCTATTAGGTTTATCATATTTGGGTTTATGTGGAGGTGCTTGATTTACTTGGACTTGAGTTTTCTGCAAGGAGATAAGGATGGATCATTTTGCATGTGTATTCCATTTTCTGAAAAATCTTGCTCATTTTCAGTTAGTTTGTGTGCTTTTTATTAGTAATACTAGGCTGTATTTATTCTTGACACATTTTATATTATTAATTCTTTTTTATTGGATATATTCTATATTTACATTTCATTTCCCTTTTTCTGGTTCCCCTTCCCCCAAAGGTCTCACATGCCCTTTTCCCTCCCCATGTTCCCCCATCCACCCCTTCCCTCTTCCCTGTTCTGGTATTCCCCTACACTGATGTTTTAATCCTTTCCAGCACCAGCGTCCACTCCTTCCTTATTGTCGGATATCATTTGATATGTGGATTGTGTCTTTGGTGTCCCAAGAGTCTAGACTAATATCCACTTATCAGTGAGTGCATACCATGGGTATTCTTTTGAGACTGGGTTAGCTCACTTAGTATGATGTTCTCCAGCTCCATCCATTTCTCTAAGAATTTCATGAATTCATTGTTTCTAATGGCTGAATAGTACTCCATTGTGTATATATACCACATTTTTTGTATCCATTTCTCCGTTGAGGGACATCTGGGTTCTTCCCAGCTCCTGGCTATTATAAATAAAGCTGCTATGAACATAGTGGAGCATGTATCCTTATTGCATGTTGGGGAATCTTCTGGGTATATGCCCAGGAGTGGTATGGCTGGGTCCTCCAGAAGTATCATGTCCATTTTTCTGTGGACCGCCAGACTGATTTCCAGAGTGGTTGTACTAGCTTGCAGATCCTTAAATATTTTTTAGTTTCCTTCTTATTATTTTGCTCCTCATTCTAACTAGGACTGAAGCATCTGCTCATTGGTCTTCTTTCCTCTTGAGCTTCATGTGGCCTCTGAGTTTTTTCTTGTATATTTCACACTCCTTTCCTAATATCTATTTATCTGTGAGTACATAACATGTGTTTTCTTTTGTAACTAAGTTACCTCAGGATGATATTTTCTAGTTCCATCCATTTGCTTACAAATTTTATGAAGTAATTGTTTTTAATAGCTGATTAGTATTCCATTATGTAAATGTACCATGTTTTCTGTTTCCATTCCTTTGTTGAGAGACATCTGGATTTTTTTTTTCGGGCTTCTGGCTATTATAACTAAATCTTGCTATGAATGTAGTGGAGCGTGTTTCTTTGTTAGATGTTGGAGCTTCTTTTGGGTATATCCCTAAGAGTGGTATAGCTGGAGCCTGAGGTAGTACTATGTCCAATTGCGGAAGAACCAACAGACTGATTTCCAGAGTGGTTGTACTGGGTTGCAATCCCACCAGCAATGGAGGAGTGTTTCTCTTTCTCCACATCCTCACCAGCATCTGCTGTCACCTGAGTTTTTTATGTTAGACATTCTGACTGGTGTGAGGTGGAATCTATGGGTCATTTTAATTTGCATTTCTCTGATAACTTAGGATTTTGAAGATTTCTTTAAGGACTCTAAGCCATTCTAGATTTCTCAATTAAGAATTATTTATTTACATCTGTACTCAATTTTTAATAGGGTTATTAGGTTCTCTCGATTCTACCTTCTTGAGTTCTTAGTAAATTTGGGACATTAGTTCTCTATCAGATGTAGAGCTGGCAAATATCTTTGCCCACTATGTGTATTGCCTTTTTGTCCTATTGACAGTGTCCCTTACTTTACAGAAGCTTTTCAATTTTATGAGGTCCCATGTGTTGATTGTTGCTCTTAAAGCATAAGCCATTGATGTTCTGTTCAGGAAGTTTTTCCTGTGCCCAAGTATTTGAGGCTCTTCCCCGCTGTCTCTTCTATTAGATTCAGCATGTTTGGTTTTTTATGGAGGTCCTTGATCCATTTGGATTTGAGCTTTGTACAAGGAAATAAGAATGGATCAATTTGCATTCTGCTACATGTAGACTGCCAGATGAACTAGCATCGTTTGTTGAAAATGCAGTCCCCCCCCTTTTTTTTAACACTGCATTGTTTTAGCTTCTTTATCAAAGATCAAGTGACCACAGGTATGTGGACTCATTTCTGGGTCTTCAGTTCATGGATTTACTTGCCTGTCACTGTACCAATACCATGTAGTTTATATCACCATTGCTCTGTAGTACAGCTTGAAGTCAGGGATGGTGATTCCCACTGAAGTTCTTTTATTGTAGAGAATACTTTTTGCTATCCTGGGTTTTTTGTTATTCCCAATGAACTTGAGAATTGCTCTTTCTAACTCTATGAAGAATTGAGTTGAAATTTTGATGGGGATTGCATTGAATCTGTATATTGCTTTTGGTAAGATGGCCATTTTTACTATATTAGTCTAACCTATCCTTGTAAATGGGGGGTCTTTCTATCTTCTGAGGTCTTCTTTGATTTCTTGCTTCAGGAATTTGTAGTTCTTGTTATATAGATCTTTCAGTTGCTTAGTTACACTCACACCAGGATGTTTTGTATTATTTGTGATTATTGTGAAGGGTATTGTTTCATTAATTTCTTTCTCAGTCTGTTTATCCTTTGAGTAGAGGAATACTACTGATTTGTTTGAGTTAATTTTACATCCAGCCACTTTGCTGACATTGCTTATCAGATGTTGGAGCTCTCTGGTAGAATTTTTGAGGTCGCTTATGTATACTATCATATGATCAGAAAATATGAGATGTTGAATTCCTCCCAATTTATATTCCTTGGATCTCTTTTTGTTGTCTAATTGTTCTGGCTAGAACTTCAAGTTCTATATTGAATAGGTAGGGAGAGAGTGGTCAACCTTGCCTTGTCCCAGATTTTAATGGAATTGCTTTCAGTTACTCTCCATTTAGTTTTGTTTTGGCTATTGGTTTGCTGTATATTGCTTTTGTTATATTAAGGTATGTACATCAATCCCTGATATTTCCAATACTTTTAACATGAATTGGTGTCATATCTTGTCAAATGCTTTTTCAGCATCTAATGAAATGATCCTGTGGTTTTTCCTTTGAGTTCTTTTATATAGTGGATTACATTGATGAATTTCTGTATATTGAACCATCTCTGAATTCCTGGGATGAAACTACTTGATCATGGTAAATGTTCATTTTGATGTGTTTTTGGATTCAGTTTGGCAGTATTTCAGAGTATTTTTGCATATATATTCATAAGGGTAATGATCTGTATTTCTCTTTTTTGTTGGATCTTTTTTTGTTTAGGTATCAGTGTAACAGGCTTCTTAGAAGGAATAGAGTAGTGTCCTTTCCATTTCTAGTTTATGGAATAGTTTGAGGAGTACTGGTATTAGATCTTCTTTGAAGATCTGATAGAATTCTGCACTAAAATGATCTGGCCCAGGGCGTTTCTTGTTGGGAGATTTCTAATGACTGCTTCTATTTCCTTGGGGTTTGTGGAGTTGTTTAGATGTTTTGACTGACCGTAATTTAACTTTGGTACCTGGTATCTGTCTAGAAAATCATCCATTTCATTCAGGTTTCCAGTTTTGTTAAGTATAGACTTTTGTAGTAGGATCTGATTATTTTTTAATTTCCTCAGTTTCTATTATTATGGCTCCCTTTTCATTGCTAATGTTGTTAATTGGGATACTGTCTCTGTGCTGTCTGATTACTCTGGCTAAGGGTTTATCTATCTTGTTGATTTTCTCAAGAAAACAGTTGCTAGTTTTGTTGATTCTTTGTATAGTTCTTTTTATTTCTACTTGGTTGATTTCAGCCCTGAATTTGATTATTTCCTGCCTTCTACTCCTCTTGGGTGTATTTGCTTCTTTTTGTTCTAGAGCTTTCAGATGAGCTATTAAACTGCTAGCGTGTGATCTCTCCAATTTCTTTTTTTTTTTACTTTGTTTTTTGTTTTGTTTTGTTTTGTTTTGTTTTGAGACAGGGTTTCTCTGTGTGGCCCAGGCTGTCCTGGAACTCACTTTGTAGACCAGGCTGACCTCAAACTCAGAAATCCACCTGCCTCTTCCTCCCAAGTGCTGGGATTAAAGGCATGCACCAACACGGCCTGGTTCTCCAATTTCTTTATGGAGGCACTCAGAGACATGAGTTTTGATTTTAGTGCTGCTTTCATTGTGTCCCAAAAGTTTGGATATCTTGTGCCTTCATTTTCATTAAATTCTAAAAAGTCTTTAATTACTTTCTTTATTTCTTCCCTGACTTAGTTATGATTGACTTGATAGTTGTTCAGCTTCCATGTGTATGTGGGCTTTCTGTTGTTTCTTTTGCTATTGAAGACAAGCCTTAATCTGTATAGAATACATGGGATTGCCTCAATATTCTTGTATCTGTTGAATTTTGTTTTGTGTCTGAGTATATGATTGACTTTTGAGAAGGTACCATGAAGTGCTGTGAAGAAGGTATATGCTTTTGTTTTACTGTGAAATGTTCTATAGCTATCTGTTAAATCCATTTAGTTCATAACTTCATTTTTTTTCACTGTGTCTCTGTTTTGTTTGTTTCTGTGATCTGTCCATTGGTAAGAGTGGGATATTGAAATCTCCTACTATTATTGTGTGAGGTTCAATATGTGCTTTGAACTTAGTAATGTTTCTTTTACAAATGTGGGTACCCTTGCACTTGGGGCATAGATGTTCAGAATTGAGAGTTCATCTTGGTAGCTTTTTCCTTTGATGAGAATGAAGTGTCCTTCCTTATCTTTTTTGATAACTTTATTGAAAGTCAATTTACTTGATTTTAAAATGGCTACTCCAGCTTATTTCTTGGGACCATTGGCTTGGAAAAATTTTTTGCTAGCCTTTTACTCTGAGGGAATGTCTCTCTTTGTCCTTGAGGTACATTTCCTGCATGCAGCAAAATGTCAGGTCCAATTTATGTATCCAGACTCCTAGCCTATGTCTTTTTATTGAGGAACTGAGTCCATTTATATTGAGAGATATCAGGGACCAATGATTGTTGGTTCTTTTGTTGTTGTTGTTGTTGTTGTTGTTGTTGTTATTGTTGTTGTTAGAGGTGGAATTATATTTGTGTGTTTCTCTTCTTTTGAGTTTGTTGTGAAAGATTAATTTCTTATTTTTTTTCTGGAGTGTAGTTTCCCTCCTTGTGTTGGACTTTTTGTTCTATTATCCTCTGAAAGGTTGGATTTGTTGAAGGATATTTTTTAAATTTGGTTTTGTCTTAGAGTACCTTGGTTTCTCCATCTGTGGTCATTGCAAGTTTTTGTGGGTATAAAAATCTTGGCTGCCATTTTGTTCTCATAAGGTCTGTGTGACATTTGTCCATGATCTTCTTGCTTTTATAGTCTCTGGTGAGAAACTTGATAGGTCTGATAGGTAATTCTGAGAGCTAACCTGATAGGTAATTCTGATAGGTCTGACTTTGTAGGTTACTTGACCTTTTTCCCTTACTGCTTTCAATATTCTTTTTTTGTTCTGTGTATTTGGTGTTTTAATTATTTTGTGACAAGAGGATTTTCTGTTCCTGTTCCATCTGTTTGGTGTTCTGTAGGCTTCTTTTAAGTTTATGGGCATTTCTTTCTTTAGGCTAGGAAAGTGTTCTTCCATAATTTTGTGGAAGATGTTTGCTGTCACTTTGAGTTGGGAATCTTCACTCTTTCCTATCATTCTCTGGTTGTGACTTTTTATTGTTTCCTGGATTTCTTGAATGTTTTAGTTAGGAGTTTTGTTGTTTTTTTGTATTTTCTTTGACTGTTGTGTCTACATCTTGTATTATACATTCTGCCCCTGATATTCTCTCTTCTCTCTTGCATTCTGTTGGTGATACTTTCATCTGTGATTCCTGTTTTCTTTCCTAGGTTTTCCATCCCCAGGGCTGTCTCCCTCTGAGTTTTCTTTAATGACTCTATTTTCACTTTTATATCCTAGACAGTTTTGTTCAATTTCTTCACCTGTTTAATTGTGTTCTCCTGTATTTCTTTAAGAGATTTATGTGTTTTCTCTTTAAGGGCTTCTACTTGTTTACTTGTATTCTCCTTTACTTCTTTAAGGGAATTATTTATGTCCTTCTTAAAGCCCTCTATTATCTTCATTAAATGAGTGTTTATATCTGCATATTGCTTTATAGGTGTATTGGGGTATGAATTGCTGTGGTGAGAGAACATGGTTCTGAGGTTGCCAGGTCAACTTGGTTTCTGTTGCTTATGTTCTTAAGCTTGCCTCTAGCCATCTGATTATCTCTGGTGTTGTCTGGCCTTCTTGTCTCTAACTGAAGCCTGTCCTTCCTATAAACCTGTGATCCTGCAATCCTGTTATCATGAGAAGTTGAGCTGTGACTGGGGTGTAGGCTGTGTGGGATCAGGGTCAGCACTGGGGCTCTGTTCCTGGCACAGTTGGGAGCTAGAAGGAATGAGGGTCTCCCACTGAGCAGAGAATCTGTCCAGTCCTTTTTCTTTTTTTGGTTATTTTGTTTATTTACGTTTCAAATGTCATCCTCCTTCCTGGTTTCCACTCAGAAAACCCTCTATCCAATGCACACCTCCACAAGCATACTCCCCCAGCCATCTACACACTCCCACCCCACAACCCAGCATTCCCCTAAGATGGACATCAAGCCTTCACTGAACCAAGGGCCTCTCCTCCCACTGGTACCAGACAAAGCCATCCTATGCTACTTATGCAGCTAGAACCCTACTTATATATTCTTTGTGTGGTGGTTTAGTCCTTGGGAACTCTGAGGGGTCTGGTTGGTTGATATTGTTTGTAAAATGAAGTTTCAAACCCCTTCAGCTCCTTCAATTCTTTTCCTAACTCCTCCATTTGGGTCCCTGTGCTTAGTCTGACTGTGGGCTGCAAGCATCCACATCTATATCAGTAAGGCTCTAGCCAAGATTCTCAGGAGACATCAATATCACGCTCCTGTCAGCCAGCAGCAATAATGTCTGGGCTTGGTGGCTGCATATGAGATGGATCTCTAGGTGGGGCAGTCTCTGGATGGCTTTTCCTTCAGTATGCCCTAAGATCAACAATCGACAAATGGGACACTGTCAATAGGACAAAATGGCAAACAACAGATTGCAAAAATGTACACTTCAGTCTTTAAAATAAGTGAATTATTCTTTGTATCCACATGGATGAACACAAAGAATGTTGTTGAAAATAAAATTATTTAGTCATACAAAGCAAATACCACAGAAGCTTATGTGTACAAAAAATGACAGTTACTAGAGGCTGAAGATGAGGGCAGAGGAAGTTGCTGGACAAAGTTCACAACAATTTCAGTTATATAGGAAGCAAGAACTGTCACTTCTACTGCATGACAGGGTGACTATAGTTAACAGTAAATAACAGGCAACCCAATCACAAAAGAACACACATGGTATGCACTCATTGGTAAGTGGATATTAGCCCAGAATCTTGGAATACCCAAGACACAATTCACATATCAAATGATTCCCAAGAAGAAGAAAGGAGAGGCCTCTGGTCCTGGAAAGACTAGATATAGCAGTGTAGGGGATTAACAGCACAGGGAAGCAGGAGGGGGTTGATTGGAAGCAGGAGGAGGGGAGAGGGAGAGGGCTTATGGGACTTTCAGGGAGGAAGATCTAGGAACGGGGAAATCATTTGAAATGTAAATAAAGAACATATCTAATTTTAAAAAACTCAGTAACTAACAGTATATCTCAAAGTAACTATAAGGGTGTATTTTGAAAGTTTTCAAACCTAAAACAATAAGCAAGATGATAATTATACCAATTTATTTGACTAAATTATTCAAAATCATGTACCTACATCAAGACATAATAAATTCATATATGACTTTCCCACAAAATATAAAATTAAGAGGTCTTAAAATAAGGTACATTTTTCACCTAAAACTTGGATTGATCTTTGGTAATGCGATTTTGCTTTCTGTTGTATGCTTTTTGAGACAATGTTCCATGTAGGTAAAGCTATCCTTGAACTCCTGTCCTCCTGCCTCAGTATCCCAAGTCATGGGAAATGGTCTTGTACTGCCATGGATGCCTCTATGCTCATTTCCTTTCAGAGAAGAGTATTTAATTCCATTAATAATTAATGGCTTTAACCAGACACACTGAAACTATTAGAAAAGAAACTTGGGAAGACCCTGGAGAACATGGGCACAGGGGGAAAGTTCCTGAACAGAACACCAATAGCTTATGCTCTAAGATCAAGAATTGACAAATGGGACCTCATAAAATTACAAAGTTTCTGTAAGGCAAAGGACACTTTCAGAAGGACAAAACAGCAACCAACAAAGTGGGAAATAATCTTCACCAACCCCACATCCGACAGAGGGCTAATATCCAATATATACAAAGAACTCAAGAAGTTAGACCCCAAAGGACCAAATAACCCTATCAAAAAATGGGGTACAGAGCTAAACAAAGAATTTTCACCAGAAGAAATGCGGATGGCTGAGAAACACCTTAAGAGATGTTCAACATCATTAGTCATCAGGGAAATGCAAATCAAAACAACCCTGAGATTCCACCTCACACCAGTCAGAATGGCTAAGATTAAAAACTCAAGAGACAACAGGTGCTGGCAAGGATGTGGAGAAAGAGGAACACTCCTCCACTGTTGGTATGATTGTAAAATGGTAAAACTGCTCTGGAAATCAGTGTGGCGGTTCCTCAGAAAATTGGGCATGCCACCTCCAGAGGACCCTGGCATACCACTCCTGGGCATATACCCAGAAGATTCCTCTGCATACAATAAAGACACATGCTCCACTATGTTTATAGCAGCCTTGTTTATAGTAGCCAGAAATTGGAAGGAGCCCAGATATCTCTCAAAAGAGGAATGGATACAGAAAATGTGGTATATTTATACAATGGAGTACTACTCAGCAATTAAAAATAATGAACTCATGCAATTTGTAGGTAAATGGTTAGATCTGGAAAATATCATCCTAAGTGAGTTAACCCAATCACAAAAGAATACACATGAAATGCAATCACTGATAAGTGTATATTAATGAGCCCAGAAGCCCTAAATACTCAAGGCACAATTAGCAAGTCAAATGATTCCCAAGAAGAAGAAAGGAGAGGACCCTGGGCCTGTAAAGATTGGATCCAGTATTGTAGACCCAGAACAGAGAAATCCTGGGGGGGAGGAATGAGTGGGGAATAGCAGTGGGGGGAGAGGAATTATGGGACATATGGTGGGGGTAACTGGGTAAGGGGAAAGCCTTTGGAATGTAAACATAGAATATAGAAAATAAAAATTAAAAAAAATAATTAATGGCAAATCTGTTAAGGCAGCATCTTGATTAAAAATTGATGTGGGAGTACTCACCCCAAAGAAGGTAGTTCCCCCCCCCCAGCAGGTGATCCTGAATTCTCTAAGAAAACTATGCTCCTTCATGGCTTCTGCATAAATTCCTGTCTCTAGGTTCATGCTTTGTTTGAGTTCCTGCCCTGACTTGCCTGAGTAATGACCTGTTAATGAAAAATGGAATTGCAAAAGAAAATAACCCATTTTCTCCCCAAGTTGCTTTTGGTTATAGTGTTTAATACAGCAATAGAAATCCTAAGAGAGTTCCACAGAGTGGTTACTGTCTGACATTAACATTTTAGGAGAGTTAAGGTCTGGATTTATGTTAGAAAATTATTCTATCCAAGCCCACAGATTTAGAATGTCATACATCTTTCTCTGAACAGTGAACATTGAACTGTTAAATGTCACATTTTAACACAGTATGATTCTAAATCCCCTTGACCTGTCTTTAGAATAATTATGGTTTCTGCTCAAACAATGCTCCCATTGTATTGGTGATGCAAAATTTACCTGGAATTGATACAGCCTCAGTGTCACATCTTTTCAAATACACTGTGTCCTTTGACCAGCTTATTTGTTCCTTCTTCTGCCAATTATGTTTACATATGTTATTTAGAAATATCCAGATTTCTCTTAAATTTCATAACCTCCAAAGATATAGTACTTAAAATAAAAATTTCTATAGATAGCCTCTACAGGTGTATTTTATATCAGTTACTCTTCAAAAGTTTCTATGTTTCAGGCTGCTTGAGAAGACACAGTTTTTGACATTGAATTCTAAGGACCTTTTTCACAGAAGAATCACACTTTAAAGTTACATTTCCTGTGGGGTTTGGAATCAGGTGATAGAACCTGAAGCAAAAGGTTAAAATATAAATAGACTGTAAGACTGAGCAGAAAGAAGCCTTACTGACTTGAACTCAGAAGATCAATTTTGGCCGACTCTGAAGCCAGAGTAGAAGCTTCTAAATATTGTATTTGGCTGATAGTAACCAAATCAAAATAAAAAATACCAGGGGCTGTCATTATAGGCTTAGACTCAGGAGTTCAACAAAATGAAAGAGAACCTTGATGTTTTTACAAAGCTATATACAGCAGATTATAATATGTCATCAAAGGTATAAAGAATATTGGTGAAAGTTCATAATTCTTATTTGTAAGCAGCTGTTCCTTCTTCCTTCCTGAATTACATATTTCCTTCCCTCCCTCCCTCCCCCTCCTTCCTTCCTTCCTTCCTTCCTTCCTTCCTTCCTTCCTTCCTTCCTTCCTTCCTTCCTTCCTTCCATATTATGAGTTATTTGCCTTTCTATTTGAAGACAATATATAAGGCATATCTTTCTTTTCTACTGCTAGGTTTGCAAAGGCTCTTTTGTCCCTGGTGAAGCTCTTGGATCAATACTGAGTCATTTCCCTTGACCACTGGCTCTGGTGTAATGGCCACCACTATTTTTACCATTGTCCCCTCTTGACTTCCACCAGAGCTTGCACTGTTTCCTTATTTATTCCATTCCTTTAATCTCCAGAGTCATGCTCTTGAACTTCTTTTAATCTAGTATCTCTGCAGAGATAAACCAAGAAATGTAGACATTCTTTTACATATGTAAAATCTTTTTTATTAGATATATTCTTTATTTACATTTCAAATGTTGTCCCCTTTCCTGGTTTCCCCCCCCCCAAAAAAAATCCCCTAACCCATACACCCTCCCCCTGTTGACCAATCAACCCACTCCTGCTTGCCTGTTCTGGTATTCCCCTGCGCTGGTGCATCAAGTCTTCTCAGGACCAAGGGCCTCTCCTCCCTTTGATGTTCAACAAGGCCATCCTCTGCTGCCTATGCATCTGGAGCCATGGGTATCTCCATGTGTACTCTATGGTTAATGGTTTAGTCCCTGGGAGCTCTGTGGGTAGTGGGTGACTCATATTGTTATTCCTCCTATGATGTTGCAAACCCCTTCAGCTCCTTGGGTTCCTTCTCTAGCTCCTCAATTGGGGACCCTGTGCTCAGTTCAATGGCTGGCTGAGATTTTTTCCCCCTCTGTATTTGTCATGCACTGGCAGAGCTTCCCAGGTGACAGCTATATCAGGCTCCAGTCAGCAAGCCACAATAATGTCTTGGATTTGAAACTGTATATGGGGTGGATCCCAAGGGGGCAGTCTGGATGGTCTTTCTCTCAGCCATTGCTCTATATTTTGTCTCTGTATCTCCTTCTGTGGGTATTTTGTTCCCCCATCTAAGAAGGACCAGAGTATCCATATTTTGTTCTTCCTTCTTCTTCGGTATCATTTGATATGTAAATTGTGTCTTGGGTATTCCAAGTTTCTGGGCTAATATCCACTTATCAATGTGTGCATATAACGTGTGTTCATTTGTGATTGGGTTACCTCACTCTGGTGATGCAGGCCAGTAGGATTTGCTGAAAAGTGGCAGAGGCAGGAGGATCTAGAGTTCAAGGCCAGCCTGAAATGGAGACATTCAACATTTCCTGAAAAATTTTCATGACTTTCTTTATGTATCTAATGCTTTTTTTTGGGGGGGGGAGTTACAACTTTTAAAACAATTAGTTACCACAGCTACCATTTTCTTCCTGTGGCTTGTATATGAGGACCTCATTTTAGGTACTCAATAACTTTATAGAAATGAGGGTTGAAATAATGGATTATAGCTCAACAAATCCAATATTAGGAGTGAAATACCTTCAAAGGTCCCGAATACTATAGTGCTTTGGATTTACCTCTTCTATTGCCACCAAGCTTCCTTCCTTCGTTCTGCCTCTTCCTACTTCTCTCTCTCTTTTTTCCCACATTTCTTTCTTTTCCCTCTCTCATTCTTTTTTTTTTTTTTTTTTTTTTTTTTTTTGGTTTTTTTGAGACAAGGTTTCTCTCTGTAGCTCTGGCTGTCCGGGAACGCACTCTGTAGACCAGGCTGGCCTTGAACTCAGAAATCCACCTGCCTCTGCCTTCCAAGTACTGGGATTAAAGGCATGTGCCACCATCGCATGGCTCCCTCTCTCATTCTTTGACATGATCTTGTGTACAATTATCATGTAACCATGGGTCTTAAAGTCATCAGGTAGCCAAGGATGCCCTGAGATCATGATCGTCTAGTCTCTACTTCTCAAGTTCTAGGATAATAGACACAAACCAGCATTTGTTATTTGCTTTTGTTGGATTAGCCTATCCTTCCAGCAGGATGTAAGGTTGAGAAATTACATATCTCATCCCCTGTTTATCATGAAGGCAGGTAGCACTAACTCAAAGCCAATTCCATAAATGCTTATTGAAAGTAATAAAATGAGTAAAGCTCTTCCACCAGGTAAAATGGCTAAAGAGTTGGAGCAGCCCCTCAGCAGGTACATGCTCTCCCGGCTCTTGTAAAGGAATTGGGATTGGTTTTCAGCACCCACGTGGCAGTTCACCACTGTCTGTTATTGATCCAGAGTCAGTAATTTTTATTTCTGAAGGGTTTCTTTAAGATGTACTTTCTAAAAATGTGATACCCATCTTTTGTGGAAGCCTATCCTGGATACTTTGGTATTTCTTGTAAGTTTATGATTTACGAAATATGAAAAATGACTATGGAGAGACCGAGTTATGAGTGTTACAGAAACAGAGTCTTTGTTTTTTTTCTTCAAGGGACCTGGAGGCTCATCAGAAAATTGGACATAGTACTACCTGAGGACCCAGCTATACCACTCCTGGGCATGGACCCAGAAGATGCTCCAACATGTAATGAGGGCACATGCTCCACTATGTTCATAGCAGCCTTATTTATGATAGCCAGAAGCTGGAAAGAACCCAGATGTCCCTCAACAGAGGAACGAATACAGAAAATGTGGTACATTTACACAATGGAGTACTACTCAGCTATTAAAAACAATGAATTCATGAAATACTTAGTCAAATGAATTGAACTAGAAAATATTATCCTGAGTGAGGTAACCTAATCATAAAAGCACACACATGGTATGAACTTACTGATGAGTGGATATCAGCCCAAAAGCTGGTAATACCCAAGATATAATTCAAGGACCACATGAAGCTCAAAAAGGAGGAAGACCAATGTGTGGGTGATTCAATTCTTCTGAGAAGGGGAACAAAATACTTACAGGAGCAGATATAGAGATAAAGTGTAGAGACTGACGGAAAGGCGGTCCAGAGACTGTCCCACCTGGGTATTCATCCTTTATACAGTCACTAAACCCCATCCACTATTGTGGATGCCAAGAAATGCTTGCTGAAAGGACCCTGATATGGCAGTCTCCTGAGAGGCCCTGCCAGAGCCTTATAAAGACAGAGGTGCATTCTTGCAGTCAGCCATTGGATGGGGTAAGGGGTCTGTCCACAATGGTACAGTTAGAGAAAGGACTAAAGGAGATGAAGGGGTTTGCAACCTCATAGGAAGAACAACAGTATCAACCAATCAGAACCCCCAAAGCTCCCAGGCACTAAGCTATCCACCAAGAAGAACACATGGCTCCAACTGCATATGTAGCAGAGGATTACCTTGTCAATGGGAGGAGAGATCCTTGGTCCTATGAAGGCTCCATAGATGCTCCAGTGTTGTGGAATTGAGGGCTTGGAAGGTGGGAGTAGTGTGGGTGGAGGGAAAATCTCATAGAAGCAAGGGGAGGGGAGGATGGGATATGGGTTTTCCAGGAGGGGGAAAACTGGGAAACAGGATAATATTTGAAATGTAAATAAAGAAAATATCCAATAAAAAACATTTTGTTTTCTCAGTAAACTTTCAAAACCCCTGAAATAAAAACCTTTGAGGCTGAATACCCACCTTTGAGGTCAGTATTGGCTTCAGGTTCTTCTATTACTGGAAGTAAAAATCTGTTCCAGTCCTCTTTATAGTGTAATAGAGGTCAAACATTACTTGAGGGTAAAAGTCTGTGAGGAAAATGCAGAAATAGACCCCTCCTCCAAACCACCTTACTGTGTTGTATGCCCAGTAATTTTCATGAGTGGACAACATGGTAGAATGAGAAAAGATCCCCATTTTATGTATTCTCTCCTTGTTTCATGTGGGTGTGTCTGTGTCACAGTTAACATAGTATTATGAGAAAATTAAGGAGTATAGAAATTAACTCACTCATGATGACACAAATATTATGCAGTCAGATAAGTCTTTCTAAAATCAATTCCCTTTTATTAAAGTATGATACCTAATGAAATTAAAATTCCAACTCCATTTTTGTGGTAAACCTTTGTACATAGAGGTTAGAAATAATACCCACTGGTTTTCAGATCACGTAGTCCATGAATTTGAACCAGTTGATTTACTTAGTGGATTTTCTAGAGGGATCAGGGTGTAGAGAAAGATCAAGAGTGCCTTCAGGTCAGTTGGCATGCAATCATATCTTCTTATCCCTTCATTAATGTGTTTTTTTGGCAGGATCTCCTTCTACAGGAAAAGTCCACAGTATCTGCACCATCACACATGTCATGAAACTGCTCAGAAGCCAGGGGACAGGGTGTTCTTCCTAGTTTCAAATGTGAAATGGTTTCTTTGTGTCAGAGATCAATTTAATCTACTTGCTTGACATTGTAAACTGAACTCCTAATACTCCTTGCAATGCTCTGCTGCTTGCTTATATTTGCACATCACGTTAACATTTTAATGCAGTGAATTCAAAACATATTCAAGGAGCCCCTTCCCCACCTTGTATCTCTCATTTCTTTAGTCTCTCTGATATAAAATCTAGAGTTCTTTTTTTTTTAATTTTTATTTTCTATATTCTATGTTTACATTCCAAAGGCTTTCCCCTTTCCCAGTTCCCACCCACCATATTTCCCATAGTTCCTCTCCTCCCCAACTATTCCCCAATCATTCCCCCTCCCCCCTTGGTTTCTTTACTAAACTGGATGCAATCTTTACAGGCCCAGGGTCCTCTCCTTTCTTCTTCTTGGGAATCATTTGACTTGCTATTTGTGCCTGAAGCTCACTGAATGGGCAAGGCTAGCTGAGCAGTAAGTCAGAGGTATCTACCTGCCTCTCAGTCTCCAGTGCTAGGATGGCAAGGACATGTCACTATGACAGACATTTTTACAAGGACCTTTCATAGAACTCAGGTCATCAGGCTTTGAGGGCAACTGAGTCCTCTCCTTAAGTCTCCTTTCATGTATTTTAATCATAAATGCATATTCATTTCAATTTGTTTGTCATATTTAGATACTCTCTAGTTATTTTCTGTTATGGTAGATATGGATTTACTAGAGAGAAACACCTTTCTAGCTCCCTCATTTCACTATCTTTACGTTGCTATGTGTCATATATATTCCATGAAAACATTTTCTGCACTAGAAAAGCACCCCAGATTTATACTTTATTTTGTTCCTTACTAGAATACCTGAGGTGGACAATCTTGATTGTCAGTTATACTAGGTTGAGAGATATCTTGAAAACTGCTAAAACATACATCTTTCTGACGGTGGTTCTATGACTGATTGACTTACGAGTCAGCGAACTTGTAGACTAACAACTATTCTGCCTGTAGACCTGCATAGTTTAAAAATATGTTGAAGAAAAAAGGTTTTTTAGCAAGTGAGATTTTATTCTGCTGCTGGATATTGACTCCAGAGTCTTCTCTGGTAGAGAATACTACTCCAGGTAGTATTTCTAGGCCTTCAGATTCAGGGATAAATCATTGCTTTCTCTAGTTTTTGGACTAAGTAGCTACATGTTTCTCTGTGTTTCCTGCTCTCGTGTGGCCATTGTGAGCTATTCAAGAAATAGCTCACTGGTGGAGTAAGAAAATCGAACATATATTATCATCATTATATAACTGTATTTGTCCCTTAACCTTTATACTACCAATAAATGTTAGGTCAATAAAGGAATACATTTCAAAATAAATTTTCAAAATTGATTAATAAGAATAAGCATTTGACAAAATGAAGGATACTGAGCACTCAATAAAAAGCATCCCACAAGACACCTAATGACACAAAATGAAAGGTTTATGTTGTATTTTGAGCTTCTTGGAAATAAAATCTATGTCACACTTCTCTTTCTGCTACAGTTTTCTAGTAGAAAGTCAAGTGCAAAATCATTTATGGTATAGGTGAAAATTATCAATTGATATGACACAATAAATGTAGCTTTAAACAGTACACCTTCAAGACCTTAATCACAGAAGTAACAGAGCTTACATTCAGCACTGATCAGATAACTTTCAAAGAATCAGGCTGAGTTTGAAGCTCTGCCTCTGTATCATCCTATCGGGAGGCCTGAGCATAAACAGTAGGCAACCAATTATGGGATATAAGAAACAGAAAAGCACAGCTCCCATAACCTACCTAACTGGATAGATAGGTAATTGTAAAATATCTTCCAAGTTCTGTTCACTTTATTGGAACTGTTTTGGAAACCACATGGCTCTAGCTACTGGGTCCTGCTACAAAATTCCTACCATCTGGCTAGTTGAGTTTTTCTGACCTCTGGGAAATCTTAGAGAAGGGTGAGGTGGACAGAATAATGTTTGCATGTTCTCAGTGGTGATTGTCATTCTTTGGGAGCAAGAGAATGGCCTCTTTAGTGAAATAACCTCTGACATGTAGAGCAATATGAAGAAAAGCAAGGAAAATGACGAGTAACACTGAAATGGTTCTCCATTCCTCTGGCATAGCCAGTGTTTTATAGTATCAGGGATGAGCATTTATCTGTCAAGATGACTGAGCCCTGCTTCTTCCTTCACTGTTTTTATTTATCTCTGAGTTTCCTGTTATTGCAAGTAGGGGAATAACACCTTTCTCCCTTGGCTGAGAGAAGGGTCATGGGTTTGGAAAAATCATCTACTAAAAGAAACCCAATTGGTTTTTCATACATTTCAAAGAAGAACACTGCACCAATGCTATATTGCCCATAGGGTGATGATACATAAGGATGTGAGAGAAGATGAGGAATAGAGATATCTGTAGCTGTTCATCATGGAAGCACAGGCAGCATAAAGGAGTAGGAATTTTTTTTAATGTGAACATGTGTGAGTATTGATAGTGAGTTATGAGTCAGTGTTTCAGGAGAAAATGTGTATAAGTGCTTGAGTACTCAAATGTGAACTGGGATCTGGTGACCATGCTCTAATGTGCATAAGCAAATGTGTGTAATCTAGTGGTATATATATATATATATATATATATATATATATATATAATATACACATATGTATACATATACACACATATATATATGACAATATCGTTCTGCATGAGTCTGTCAATTCTAATATTTTATGCTGAATGCGAGCACTCTGAGTTAGTTATCATCTGCATTGACATATTTGCACATGATGTTTGTGGAAGTCTTAGTCCAGGACAAATATCTGGCTGCAGGCCCATGGAAGGAACTGTTTGGCCTAATCACTTAGGACATTGGGCTAATCTCACAGTAGTGTTTATCATGATTCTGGAGACATGAATCTTTAGGACAGAAAGTATCCTTGTGACTTCTTGTCCTTAACTGCCTTCACAGCTCTTGACCATTCCTATCTACTAAAGTAAGACCTATATCTCTAGTGTACTAAATAGGCACTTCAAGAAACAATGTTCTCCACTAATAATTTTAACAAGATGATCCTGACAAAGAGGAGACCACTGGTGTCTCCTGTCTTCTGACCACAGTAGAGGCTGGAACAAAATACAATGAAAACGGTAGGTATCTCTACTTGGTCATTGAAGGGATTGCTTCTGGACCAAAATGGAAAAACAATTCATGTACAATACATGATAGTATCAGTGCATGGTATAAAGCTAATGAGAACACTTGTTAATGTAATCCAGGATTTGTCAGAAGAATCTAGCTTAGCATACATCATCTCCTCTTCTTCATTGTTCTTTCCTTAATTCATTCTATAATTTGGAATTCCAGTGTTTTTTAAGGGAAAGCTACTGATATTTAAACAAACATGTAATTTCTTTTAAAGCTCTCCAGTTTCATTTGGGGAATGTGACCTATGGAACAAGAGGGCCAGCCATGTATGATATCGGAGGATATAAGAGACTATCTGGATACAAATTTAATACTGATAATCAAGCTAGAAAAACTTCTTTTCATCTCATTGAAATTCTCTAAAGGAAGTCTCAGAGGTACCTGATGTATCTACTTGTAGTAATTAGCTGGAAAGCACCTTAGATCAGACTTTTCCAGTGTCCTTCCTGAATACTTAGGAACATTACAGAAAATGGTAATATGCTGCAAAGATTTCAAAATACTGCAATTGTTTATTTAGTCCTTAAATCAAATTTAGAATATTCAACTACCTACCTAGAAAAAAGTAGTTGAAAGAGGAACAATTCTTTCTTATCAAAGTTTTATGCTGCTCAGTAGACAAGTCTTATCACTTTGACTTTTGCAACTTAGATGATGCATTGTAGGAATTTAAAGCTAAATCTAGAGAATATTTGACCTGAAAAATAAATTAGGACAAGGTAATCTTTGTGGATCTACTGTCATACAGCTTTGTCAGGTAGTAGGAACTCAGAAAAAGTTGGTCAAGAGAAGAAACAGGATGAGACAGAAGCCAGAGGCAAAAGAGAAATGTGGTGCAGTATCTATGGAAACACAGAGAAGGGTCCAGTCCTCAGAGATGGCTTGACTGCCAAACTAGCTGAAGAGTTTTCCAGATTACATCATAATGAGAAAAATCCTAAACTCTCTGGCTCTTTGTCTTGAATGTATCTCATTTTTATTTCTGTCAAGGAAGTTCATAATCCTTTTAAGAAAAAATGATTGTGGGAGAGTTTTATATGAACTGAAGACATTTAAGAAAATAAAGACTCAGAGACCTAGTGAGGAAGCGTTCTCCAACATATACACTATTAGATCATTCTTGATTTTTACTTTGAAGAAAAAAAGTGGCATATTTTGGAAAGATAGAGATCAGCAAGCCTTTTGTGGGGATCAGACTTATAAATTTAGGCCACAATCTCATTTTTATTAGATAAGTTCTACTTCAGTATCTGAACATAAATTTCTCAAGGCAAAGGCAGCTACTGCCTTAAGCTTTTGAATTTTTCATTTATTTCTGAGCATGTTTCCTAAATAATGTTCAATATTTTTTAGGAGGCAATCATCAGACAAACATAATTTCACTGTAATAACTGTTTAGCACTCTTTTGGGAAACCATAGCTCCTCTATGGCCATTTCACTGTCAGAATGTGTAATACACAATGATAATGATGCTTCTCCCCTGTAGAAAACAACTACAGACTGATAACTAAGGGCTGTAAGGGAACTTCCAAAGCTCTGCCTCGGCACGAGGCACTAGGACTTGTTTGGAATGAAGCAGCCCCTTAATGAGTACTTTATTCTCATTATAGGCAATGCTGAATTCTGGATATCTAAGAATGACTCTATGGTAACTCCTTTATTAATTCTCATAAATTTATAATTTCCTGATAATTGCTTTTTCTTCTTCCTTCCAAGGTTCAATCAGAAGTTATAAGCTTTTAGGTAACATAAGCCCTTAAGTGCTAAATAGAAGAAATAAACAAATGACATTTGCTGTTAGGGGCTTTATGATCATAAAAACATATCATTGTAGTAAAGAACAGAGTGATGCAATGTTTCCGGGAAGCAGAAGTGACTAAGATGTAGTTCCAGGAAGAAAGAAATTGTCACAAAAAGAGTTTAAGCTAGATTTCCCAATACAGGTGCACAGATTTGTGTTGGGAACTTTAAACTTTAGAGAGGTTGAGTAAGGCATTGTAGAGTTCTGAACTTAATTAATAAGAAGCCTAATGTCCTGGTTGTTGAAGATTCCATATTCTTTAAGTTGTCAGGACTATGAAGGAAAACACTGGGTGTATCACTCTTTTGGACAAACTAACCATTGAGGACAATAGACCCAGGCTCCCTAAGAAGAATGTGGTATCACTTGTTTGTTTGCATGCATGTGCATACATGTGTATACACATTAATGGAGGGAGGGGTAGCTGCATAGAGATTATTAATTTTTAAGGAAGGTATGTTAAAAGATGTGTTTGGCAATCCTTTTTTGGTTCTAAGTTCATAATGAGGTAGAATAATTAGCCTCGTGGGATACAGAATGTAGAAAATATGTACTCATGGGTCCATTGCCAAAGCTCAAAATCTCTCCATAAATCTTTTATCAGGAGATTTACTAACTTACCAGGTATTCCACTCCAAGCAGTAAAGGGTTTGATTTTTATCAAACCACTCCCAAACAATCCCAAATCCAAGATTCTCTATTTTTTACTTCATCAGCTTTGGGATATTTTCTGTTATATATATATAATAAAAGAAGTTTTTTTTTCTATTTCTAACTCCACCCTCTTTAAATTTGCTTAAAGTATATCCAGAAATCTTCAAGAAATAAGAAAATTTCAAAAATCTACTGAGAAGTAGAATACCACTTGAAAATGTAGGTGGAAGACATGTAACAGAGACCAGCTGTAGATGCTCTGTGTTCTTTGGGTACAAGCTTAGGTCCAGGTAACTGTTGCTGACTGTTCAGTTTCCCTTTATTAAGGTTTTGTGGTTGTTATTTTTCTTCCTTAGGATATCTCTTATCTCCATGGCCAATAACAACAATAAAAAAATAATAGTTATTTCATGTTACTAGTCTCTGTTCTGTTACCACTCAAGAACTTAAACTTCATGTGATCTAACCTAGTGGATTTTTCCAGCCAGAAGTATAAATGCCTTGATAATGTTTGCCTCTAATCCTGATGAATTACATTCTTAGCATCTCAAGGTTCCAGAACTCACTTGTTTGTTTGGTCAAGCGAATTTCCTTTGAAAACACATAGAAAACTCTCACTAGTGGTTTTTATCAGTTCTCCCACCCTCTTTGCTTTTCTCTCTGCTGATGATCACAGGTCTTCATTAAATTTAGATGTTTTTTTTAAATTTCCTAATACCACCTTCTTAAACCATCCCCTATCTTCATTTTTCTATGCCACTCCCCCACTACCATTTATTCTTAACATTGGGATCACTGATAGCTTTTATATACACATGAAATATGGTATAAATGTCTTTAAAAAGCATAAGGATTCAGATTTCACTCCATTTTTGCTATTTGAATGTTGAAGAAAGTAATGACAGTATTCACTACCAAATTTAAAATGTCCCTCATCAAATCAACTATAAAGTCTCAGTATTTTGTGGAGAGTTGATGTGTCTAGATAAACAGGCTGGCATATATCTCAGGAAGGTAAAACTATACTTTCTTTCTTCCAGAAACTGGCACTCTACCTAGAGTGTAGTCTTTAGAACAGATTTAGTGCATTTGCAATTTGTAAAAAAAAAATTTACATTTACTTCTTCACGTATTATTTATATATTTGAGAGCTATTCATGTGGAGGTGAGATCTGGTTCTTTCCTCTTATCTCAGATTGTCCTAGTGGGCAGCCAATGCCTTTATCTGCCAGCCAGCTTACTAACCTTGTTGTAAAAAAAGTTATACAAATAGATTTACCAAGCTCAACTTCTATATTATTTCCTAATTTTTTCAATGAAAACACTTCAATAACTGAATTATAATGCTTATTTGGGGGAATAAATTCAAAGAAATCTAAGCTTATCAAAGATTACTATAAAACTATTCATAATAGTAAAGTTAAGAAATCAAATATCATTCTATGACCATAAACAGATAAATGGATAACAAACTAGGTTATATATCCCCAGTGAAGTTTAAAAATGTGTAGGATGATGTATTATGGAGGC
Organism: Apodemus agrarius; assembly: GCA_964023405.1. Lineage (NCBI taxonomy): Eukaryota > Metazoa > Chordata > Mammalia > Rodentia > Muridae > Apodemus > Apodemus agrarius. The sequence continues at coordinate 67,591,557 of OZ030006.1, read as the reverse complement.
CAGAGGACATCTTTGAGGAGTTGTTAATTCCTTCCAACATGTGGATCCTAGTGGATAGAATGCAGGTCATTAGGTTTTATGACAAATATCATTACTCACTGAATCATCTTGCAACCTCTGCTAAACATGGAATTTTGTTTAGCCATAAATAAATTATGTTATTCAAAAAAGAGTAGACATATTCAACAAATTAAGCTAGATTAAAAAAAAGTAAGTAGAAAGGTATATCCATAGATATGTATGTGTGCATGTGTGTGTGTGATGCTCTTTCCCATTTCCCAGTCCTGATCTTTTATTCACACTACAATCACAACATGAAAAAGGTACAACCCAGATGTCCCTCAACAGAGGAATGGATACAGAAAATGTACATTTACACAATGTAGTACTACTCAGCTTTAAAAACAATGAGTTCATGAAATTCGTAGGCAAATGAATGGAACTTGAATATATCATCCTGAGTGAGGTAACCCAGTCACAAAAGAACACACATGATATCTATGATAAATGAATATTAGCTAAAAGATACTCTGAATACACAGACCATATGAAACCCAAGAAAAGGAAGACCACTCCAAAGTGTAGATGCTATAGTCCTACTCAGAAGAGGGAAGAAAATAATCTCAGGAAGTAGAGGGAGAGAGGGATCTGAGATGTGGCAGAAGTATAGAGGGTCAGGAATTTGAAAGGAGGTGTGTAGCAGTGGGGGAGGGGGCATTAGGGGTAGCCACAAGAAAGTTCCAGATGCTAGGGACCCAGGAAGTTCCCAGGACCCAACAGAGAGGACATTGGTCAAAATACCCAACAAAGAGGAGATAGAACCTGTAGAGACCATATCCAGTGGCTAGGAATGGCCCCCAGTTGAGGAATTGGGCCACCTACTCACCTGAAAAATATTAATCCAGAATTCTTATCAAAAGGAAATGCAGGGGCAAATAGTGGAGCAGAGACTGAAGGAAAGGCGATCCCCGAGATTGCCACACTGAAGAATCCATCCCATCTGCAGACACCAAACCCAGACACTATTGCTGATGCTAAGAAGCATTTGCTGACAGGAGCAAGTGTCCTGGTATTGCTGTCCACTGACAGGCTCAGCCAGAGGCAGACCAATACAGATGCAATGCTCATACCCAGCCATCAGATTGAGCACAGGGAACCCAATGGAAGAGTTGGGGGAAGAACTGAAAAAGGTAAAATGGCTTGCAGCCCCAAAGGAAGATCAACCTTATGAACCTTATCAAAGGTCAGGAAACAATATTGAAGAGTTAGAGGAAGGACTAAAGGAACTTAAGGGGATTGCAACCCCATGAGAAGAACAACAGTTTCAACTAACCTGGACCCCTCAGAGCTCCAAGAGACTAAGCCAAAAACCAAGAAGCATGTATGGGCTGGCTTATGGCCCTGGACACATGTGTAGCAGAGGATGGACTTGTATGGCATTAGTTAGAGAGGTTGTGCTTAATCCTGTAGAAACTTGATGCCCCATGGACAAGGAATGCTGGTGGGGGTGAATAGGCAGGTGGGGGAGTACCCTCTCAGAGGTGGGAGGAAGGGGGATAGGGTGAAGAACTCATGGAGGTAATACCAGAAAGGGGGAAAAGTTTTGGAATATAAATAAATAAGATTTTATATGTATATATATGGGAAGAATAAAGTTTAAATAAGGTACATATGATTTTATGAGTCTAAGTCTAATTAAAGATTTATTTAATTCTATGAATGTGTTAATAAGAACCCTGGCTCCCACAATGTCACACAAACCTACACACACACACACACACACACACACACACACACACACATACACACACGAGAGAGAGAGAGAGAGGGAGAGAGAGAGAGAGAGAGAGAGAGAGAGAGAGAGAGAGAGAGAAAGAGAGAGAGAGAAAGAGAGAAAGTTATATATATGACAACCATTTCAAAGTTCTTAACAGGTCTTCAAATTCTCATTTTCTTTCTATACAGTGTCTTTATTCTCTAGTCCTGGCCTCATAGGAGGCTCCTGTAGGATCTCAGGGCCTACCTCTCTCTAGGAGCTCATAGTTCTTAAGGTTAGGTTAGTATTTGGATGAGGACACACCTCTGATCTAGACTGCTTTTTCCTGGATCTCACTAGCACTCTTCCAGAACTTGCTGTGCTACATAGCATTAGTAGTGGGACCTTTCTCAAGAAGGCTGACATGTTACTACTGCAAGTCTTCCACAGGAAGCTCCTGAATTGAATAAGAGGAAGGAAGGAGACAGAGAGATAGGCCCAGTTTAGAGAGAGGGCCTCTATTCTCATGGTTTGTTATTTAGTGCCCTCTGGAGATCTGAGTGAGGAAATGTACTTACACAGGGAGAAGGGAAACTGCCTCAGTACACCCACTGCGGTGTCCCTATTGTCAACTGTATAACAGCTTTCAGTCATGCATGTGGAACTCAGCAGCAAGATGTGGCTGTCTCATGTGAGTCCCTCTGCTTTACTCTCCACCTCTTCATACATCCCATGGTTTGTCATCTTAGACACATTGTCTGTAGCAGTTTGGTTTTGTTCACTCTTTATCCTTACAACACAGACACAATAAGCACAGTGTACCACCTTTTTCTAAGCGAGAACGTGACTTGAGGCATCCTACTCAGCATGAATGGCATGCTGTAATGGACCCTCCACATGGATTTCTGCTTGCTCTCCCACTCGGAAAAAGCCTAGGCCTTTCTGCTCCACATTCATCCTGCCTTTCCTCAGGAATATGCTCAGCTCCTTCCTGATGCACTAAGCATGTCTCCACAAGCTTTGTTAAGTCTTGGCTACTTAGACCATGAATCTCTTAATGAATTTTTCATCTAATTCTTGCTGCTAGATGCTTAGCTTACCTTGGTGCACTGATTCCATCTCTATCATCTGCCACTTCCAAATGCCTGGAAACAAGTAAGGCAACTGCCTGAGTTTCCCTAGCTTTTTTTTGTTTTCTTATAATCACCAAGTATTATTTATTTTTTTAATTCTTTTTAAAAAATTTTAAAAGATATATTATTTATTTACATTTCAAATATTGTGACCTTTCCTGGTTCCCCCTCTCCTGAAAGTCCCCTAACCCATCTCCCCTCCCCCTGTTCACCAACCAACCCACTCCAGCTTTCCTGTCCTGGTATTCCCTTACACTGTGGCATTGAGCTTTCCCAGCACCAAGGGCCTCTCCTCCCTTTGATGTCCAACAAAGCCATTCTCTGTGGCCTATGCATCTGGAGCCATGGGTATCTCATGTGTACTCTATGGTGTATGGTTTAGCCCCTGGGAGCTCTGATGATACCAGATGACTCATATTGTTGTACCTCGTATGGTGCTGCAAACCCCTTCAGCTCCTCGGGTCCTTTCTCTAGCTCCTTCATTGGGGACCCTGTGCTCAGTTCAATGGCTGGCTGAGAGTGTTTCCCTCTGTATTTGTCATGCACTAGCAGAGCCTCCCAGTTGACAGCTATATCAGACTCTGGTCAGCAAGCACTTGTGTGCATCCACAGTAATGTCTGGGTTTTGTAACTGTATATGGGTTGGATCACTTGGTAGGGCAGTTTGTGGATGGTCTTTATTAGTACTCTGTCAAGCTCCATCCTACAATTACCTGGCTGTTGCCCCATAGACCTGGCCCACTATAAAAGGGGCTACTTGCCCCTTCTCTCTCTCTCTCTCTCTCTCTCTCTCTCTCTCTCTCTCTCTCTCTCTCTCTCTCATTGCTCTTACCTCTCTACACTTTCTCCTCTCTGCCCCTCTTGGGCTCCCCTCCCCTCCCCCTGCTCTCCATGTGGTCATGGCCGGCCTCCACTCCTCTCTACTTCTCTACTTGCTCTCTCTTTGTCTCTCTCTCTGCCTCCACTATACCATTAACTCCCATCCTCTTCCCTGAATAAACTCTATTCTATACCATGTCTGTGAGGATGTGTGTTCCCTCAGGGGGAAGAGGTGCCTGGACATGGGCCTGCCTAGGTACCCCCCTTCCCCCATGCCGCTGTGCCACACTCTCTAATACCCCTTCTCTCTTTTATAACAGGTCATATGGTGCCAAAACCCGGAAACAACATTAAAACATCAGTCTTTCCCTCAGACACTGCTTCACACTTTGTCACTGTATCTCCTTCTGTGGGTATTTTGTTCCCCATTCTAAGAAGGAGCAGAGTACTCATACTTTGTTCTTCCTTCTTTTTAAGGTTCATTTGACCTGTAAATCTTGTCTTGGGTATTCCATGCTTCTGGGCTAATATTCACTTATCAGTGAGTGCATACCATGTGTGTTCTTGTGTGATTGGGTTTCCTCATTGAGGATGATACCAGTTCCACCCATTTACTTAAGAATTTCATTAATTCATTTCTTTTAATAGATGAATAGTATTCCATTGTGTAAATATACCACATTTTCTGTATCCATTCTTCTGTTGAAGGACATCTGGGTACTTTCCAGCTTCTGGCTATTATAAATAAGACTGCTATGAATGTAGTGGAGCATGTGTACTTATTACATGTTGGAGCATCTTCTGGGTATATACCCAGGAGTGGTATAGCTAGGTCTATGTCCAATTTTCTGAGGCACCACCAAACTGATTTACAGAGTGCTTTTACCAACTTGCAATCTCACCAGCAATGGAGGAGAGTTCTTCTTTCCCCATGTCATCTCCAGTACCTGCTGTCTCCTGAGTTTTTGATCTTAGCCATTCTGACTGGTGTGTGGTGAAATTTCAGGGTTGTTTTGATTTGCATTTCCCTGATGACTAAGGATGTTGAACATTTCTCTTTTTTTTTTATCCCACTTAAGTTTTTTTTCTCTATTTGAACATGAGCCCTTTAGCTTGAAATTTTTCTTTTTCTTTTTGTTTTTTATCAGATATATTCTATATTTACATTTCATTTCCCCTTTTCTGTTTCCCTGCCCCCCAAAGGTCCCACATGCCCTTTTCGCTCTCCATGTCCCCCTATGCATCCCTTCCCAATTCCCTGTTCTGGTATTCCCTTACACTGATGTTTTGAGCCTTTCCAGAACCAGGGTCCACTCCATCCTTCTTCTTGGACATCATTTGGTATGTGGATTGTGTCTTTGGTATTCCAAAATTATAGGCTAATATCCACTTATCAGTGAGTGCATACAATGGGTATTCTTTTGAGACTGGGTTAGCTCACTTAGTATGAGTTCTCCAGCTCCATCTATTTCTCTAAGAATTTCATGAATTCATTGTTTCTAATGGCTGAATAGTACACCATTGTGTATATATACCACATTTTTTGTATCCATTCCTCCGTTGAGGGACATCTGGGTTCTTTCCAGGTTCTGGCTATTATATATAAGGCTGCTATGAACATAGTGGAGCATGTATCCTTATTGCATGCTGGGGAATCTCCTGGGTATATTCCCAGGAGTGGTATGGCTGGGTCCTCCAGAAGTATCACGTCCAGTATCTGCCAGACTGATTTCCAGAGTGGTTGTACCAGCTTGCAGTCACACCAGCAGTTAAAGAGTGTTCCTCTTTCTCCACATCCTTGCCAACACCTGATGTCTCCTGAGTTTTTAATCTTAGCCATTCTGACTGGTGTGAGGTGAAATCTCAGGGATGTTTTGATTTGCATTTCTCTAATGACTAATGATGTTGAACATTTTTTAAGGTGTTTCTCAGCCATCTGAATTTCTTCAGGTGAAAAGTCATCATTTAGCTCTGTACCCCATTTTTTGATAGGGTTATTTGTTTTTCCGGGGTCTAACTTCTTGAGTTCTTTGTATACAATGGATATTAGCCCCCTGTCAGATGTAGGGTTGGTGAAGATCTTTTCCCAATTTGTTGGTTGCCGATTTGTCCTTTTGACAGTTTCTTTTGCCTTGCAGAAACTTTGTAATTTTATAAGGTCCCATTTGTCTATTCTTGATCTTAGAGCATAAGCTATTGATGTTCTGTTCAGAAACTTCCCCCCTGAGCCAATGTCCTCAAGGGTCTTCCCCAGTTTCTTTTCTATTAATTTTACTGTGTCTGGATTAATGTGGAGGTCCTTGATCCACTTGGAATTGAGCTTAGTGCAAGGAGATAAGAGTGGATCAATTCTTATTCTTCTGCATGTTGACCTCCAGTTGAAACAGTACCATTTGTTGAAAAGGCTATCTTTTTTCCACTGGATATTTTCAGCTCCTTTGTCTAAGATCAATTGGCCATAGATGTGTGGGTTCAATTCTGTCTTCAGTTCTATTCCATTGATTCACCTCTCTGTCACTGTACCAATACCATACAGTTTTTAACACTACTGCTCTGTAGTATTGCTTGAGGTCTGGGATATTGATTTTCCCAGAAGTTATTTTACTGTTGATGATAGTTTTAGCTATCCTGGGTTTTTTGTAATTCCAGATGAATTTGAGAATTGCTCTTTCTAACTCTATGAAGAACTGAGTAGGGATTTTGATGGGGATTGTGTTGAATCTGTATATTGCTTTTGGCAAGATTGCCATTTTAACTATTGAATATAATCTTCATTTACATTTCAAATGCTAAAACCTTTCCAGGTTTCCCTCCTTTCTGAAAACACTCAACCCCTCCTCCTACCCTCTGCCTCCAACTATATGCCCCACCACCTGGTCCACTCCACCTCCCCCACCCTCATTTTCCCTTTGTTGGGGCACTTATTGAGCCTTCACAGAACCAAGGACCTCTCCTTCCACTGATGCCCAATAAGGCTTTCCTCTGCTTCATTTTTGGCTGGAACCATGTGTACCTCTTGATTGATGGTTTAGTCCCTGGGAGTCCTGGGGCATCGGGGTGACTGAACTCATGGTTGTTTCCATGGGTCTGTAAACCCCTTTCGCTCCTCCAGTCTGCCCTCCAACTCCTCCATTGGGGACCCCACGCCCAGTCCAATGTTTGGCTGCTAGCATCTGCCTCTCTCTGTGTAAGGTTCTGGCAGTGTCCCTCCAGAGACAACCATAACAGGCTCCTATTGGTATGCACTATTATGGTATCCATATTAATGTTGGTGTTTGGTGACTGTTTATAGGATAATCCCCATGTAGGGCAGTCTCTGGGTGGACTTTCTTTCAGTCTCTGCTCCACACTTTGTCTCCATTATTGCTCCTGTATTTTGTTCCCTTACTCAGAGGAAACCAAGTACCCCACCCACTTCAGTCCTCCTTCTTCTTGAGCTTCCTGTAGCCTGTGAATTGTAACTTGTTTATTTTGAGCTTTTGGTCTAACATCCACTTATCAGTGAGTGCATACCACAAGTGTTCTTTTGTGATTGGGTTACCTCACTCAGGATGACACATTCTAGTTCCATCTATTTGCCTAAAATTTCATGAATTCATTGTTTTTAATAGCTGAATAGTATTCCATTGTGTAAATATACATTTTTCTATATCCATTCTTCTGTTGAAGTACATCTAGGTTCTTTCTAGCTTCTGGCTATTATAAATAAGGCTGCTATGAACATAGTGGAGCATGTTTTCTTATTACATGTTGGAGCATCTTCTGGGCATAGTACTACCTGGGGCAGGGGATAGGTTTCTGAGCTGTATAAGAACAGAAGCAAAAGAAGCCAGAGGAAGCAAGCTGGTAGGTAGTATTCATTCATGAACTATACTTCAGTTCCTGCTTCTCAGGTCCTGCCTCAGATTTCCTTGGTGATAGACTATAATCTGTAAGGACCTCCACATGAAACCAGACACACTGAAACTAATAGAAAAGAAATTGGGGAAGAGCCTTGTGCACATGGGTACAGGGGAAATTTTCCTTAACAGAACACCAATAGTTTAAGCACTAAGATCAAGGCCTCAAATGCAAAACAGTAGAAGAGAGCAAAAATTTAAAGAAATAATTTATAATCAAAAGGGAAGTACCACTTACAGGTTTGGAAAACTCTGAATGACCATGTTGTAAAATCTACTGACCTGAGATACATGTCACTCTTTTTTCTATGTTCTCAAGGCAGAGCCACACGGTATTGACTAAGAGGCTAATTCATCTGTTCCTAAAACAAATTGTATACATATAAAGCACCTTTCCTAGGCCATGCTATTATCAGCTTGCAACTTGCAGCAAGCTTTATTTTTATTGTTGTTCAATTAAAATGTTTTATAATTAAAGAAAAAGAATTGACAAATGGGACACCATAAAATTGCAAAGATTCTGTAAGGCAAAGGACACTGTCAATCCTTAACAATCCTACATCAGATAGAGGGCTAATATCTAATATATACAAAGAACTCAAGAAGTTAGACTCCAGACAGTCAAATAACCCTATTAAAAATGGGGTACCAGTGAATGATCTTTTTGATGTATTCTTGGATTCTGTTGGTAAGTATTTTATTTAGTATTTTTGCATCGATATTCATAAGAGAAATTGGCCTGTAGTTCTCTTTCTTAGTTGGATCTTTGTGTGGTTTTGGTATCAGGGTAATTGTGGCTTCATAGAATGAGTTGGGTAGTGTTCCTTCTGTTTCTATTTTGTGGAATAGTTTGACAAGTATTGATATCAGGACTTCTTTGAAGGTCTGATAGAATTCTGCACTAAAACCATCTGGTCCTGTGCTTTTTTTTGGTTGGAAGACTTTCTATCACCCCTTCTATTTCTTTGGGGGTTATGGGTCTGTTTAGACGATCTATTTGATCCTGGTTTAATTTTGGAATTTGGTATCGGTATCTGTCTAGGAAATTGTCCATTTCCTCCAGATTCTCCAGTTGTGTTGAGTATAGGTTTTTGTAGTAGGATCTGATGATTTTTTTAATTTCCTCAGTTTCTGTTGTTATATCTCCCTTTTCATTTCTAATTTTGTTAATTTGAATACTGTCTCTGTGCCCTTTGGTAAGTCAGGCTAGGGCTTTATCTATCTTGTTGATTTTCTCAAAGAACCAGTTCCTGGTTTTGCTGTTTCTTTGTATGGTTCTCATTGCTTCAACTTGATTGATTTCAGCCCTGAGTTTGAAGATTTCCTGTCTTCTACTCCTCCTGAGTGAAATAGCTTCTTTTTGTTCTAGAGCATTCAGGTGCGCCATTAACTTGCTAGTATATGCTCTTTCCTGTTTCTTTTTGGAGACACTCAGGGCTATGAGTTTTCCTCTTAACACTGCTTTCATTGTGTCCCATAGATTTGGGTATGTTGTGCCTTCATTTTCATTAAATTCTAAAAAAATCTTTAGTTTCTTTATTTCTTCCTTGACTAAGGTATCATTGAGTAGAAAATTGTTCATCCTCATGAGGATTTTCTGTTGTTTTTGTTGATAATGAAGAAGACTCTTTCTCCATTGTGATCTGATAGGAGGCATGGGATTAGTTCAATCTTTTTATATTTGTTGAGGTCTGTCTTGTGTCGATTTATATGGTCGATTTGGAGAAGGTACCATGAGGTACTGAGAAAAAGGTATAGTCTTTTGCTTTAGGATGAAATGTTCTCTCTATATATATGTTAAATCCAATTCGTCCAACATTTCAATGAGTTTACCCATGTCCCTGTTTAGTTTCTGTTTTCCCATGTCCCTGTTTAGTTTCTGTTTTCCTGATCGGTCCATTGAGGATAGTGGAGTGTTGAGGTCCCCCACAATTATTGTGTTAGGTGCAATGTGTGCTTTGAGCTTTAGTAAAGTTTCTTTTACGAATGAGGTTGCCCTTGCATTTGGAGCATAGATGTTTAGAATTGTGAGTTCTTCTTGGTGGATTCTTCCTTTGACTAGCAAGAAGTGACCTTCTGTCTCTTTTGATGACTTTGGGTTGAAAGAAATTTTTATCTGATATTAGAATGACCATTCCAGCTCGCTTCCTGTGAACATTTGCTTGCAAAATTGTCTTCCAGCCTTTTAGTCTAAGGTAGTGTTTGTCTTTGACTCTGAGGTGTGTTTACTGTATGCAACAAAATGTACGGTCCTGTTTCCATATCCAGTCTGTTAGTCTATGTCTTTTATTGGTGAATTAAGTCCATTAATGTTAAGAGATATTAAGGAATAGAAATTATTTCTTCCTGTCATTTTTGATGTTATTTCTGTTTTTGAGTGGTTATCTTCTTTTGAGTTTGTTGGAAGAAGGTTACTATCTTGATTTTTTTTGGGTGCAGTTTCCCTCCTTGTATTGGAGTTTTCCTCCTATTATACTTTGTAGAGCTGGGTTAGTGGAAAGATATTGTGTAAATTTGTTCCTGTCATGGAATATTTTGATTTCTCCATCTATGTTGATTGAGAGTTTTGCTGGGTATAGTAGTCATGGCTGCCATTTTTGTTCTCTTAGAGTCTGCACGAAATCTGTCAGGATCTTCTAGCTTTCCTGGTTTCTGGAGAGAAGTCTGGTGTGATTCTAAAAGGTCTTCCTTTATATGTTACTTGGCCTTTTTCTCTTACTGCCTTTAATATTCTTTCTTTGTTTAGTACCTTTGGAGTTCTGATTATTAAGTGACAGGAGGTATTTCTGTTCTGGTCCAGTCTGTTTGGAGTTCTATAGGCTTCTTTTATATGCATGGGCATGTCTTTCTTTGTGTTAGGGAAGTTTTCTTCCATAATTTTGTTGAAGGTATTTGCTGGCCCTTTAAATTGTAGATCTTCACTCTCATCTATCCCTATAATTCTTAGGTTTGGACTTCTCATTGTTTCCTGGATTTCCTGAATGTTTTGGGTTACAAGCCTTTTCCATTTTGCATTTTCTTTCATTGTGGAGTCAATGGTTACTATGGTATCTTCAGCTTCTGAGATTCTTACCTCTATCTCTTGTATTCTGTTGTTGATATTTGCATCTACAACCCCTGATTTCTTCCCACGGTTTTCTATCTCTAAAGTTGTCTCCTTTTGTGATTTCTTAGTTCTTTCTACTTCTGTGTTCAGATCTTGGATGGTTTTGCTCAGTTCCTTCATTTGGTTTGTGTGTGTGTGTGTGTGTGTGTGTGTGTGTGTGTGTGTTTGCTTGCAATTCTTTTATATATATATTTTTTATTTAATTTTTATTTTCTATATTCTATGTTTACATTCCAAAGGCTTTCCCCTTTCCCAGTCCCCCCCCACCATATGTCCCATAATTCCTCTCCCCCCCCAACTATTCCCCAATCATTCCCCCCCCCACGATTTCTCTTTCTGGGTCTACAAAACTGGATCTAATCTTTACAGGCCCAGGGTCCTCTCCTTTCTTCTTCTTGGGAATCATTTGACTTGCTAATTGTGCCTTGAGCATTTAGGACTTCTGGGCTCATTAATATCCACTTATCAGTGATTGCATTTCATGTGTATTCTTTTGTGATTGGGTTAGCTCACTTAGGATGATATTTTCCAGATCTAACCATTTGCCTACAAATTGCATGAGTTCATTGTTTTTAATTGCTGAGTAGTATCCCATTGTATAAATATACCACATTTTCTGTATCCATTCTTCTTTTGAGGGATATCTGGGCTCCTTCCAATTTCTGGCTATTATAAACAAGGCTGCTATAAACATAGTGGAGCATGTGTCTTTATTGTATGCAGTGGAATCCTCTGGGTATATGCCCAGGAGTGGTATGCCAGGGTCCTCTGGAAGTGACATGCCCAATTTTCTGAGGAACCGCCAGACTGATATCCAGAGCGGTTTTACCATTTGGCAATCCCACCAACAGTGGAGGAGTGTTCCTCTTTCTCCAAATCCTTGCCAGCACTTGTTGTCTCTTGAGTTTTTAATCTTAGCCATTCTGACTGTTGTGAGGTGGAATCTCAGGGTTGTTTTGATTTGCATTTCCCTGATGACTAATGATGTTGAACATCTCTTAAGGTGTTTCTCAGCCATCCGAATTTCTTCTGGTGAAAATTCTTTGTTTAGCTCTGTACCCCATTTTTTGATAGGGTTATTTGGAATTCTTTAAGCAATTTTCGTGTTTCCTCTTTTATGACTTCTGCCTGTTGATTTAAGTTCTCCTGAATTTCTTTAAGTGATTTTCTTATTTCCTCTTTATTGGCTTGTGTCTGTTGATCCATATTCTCCTGGAATTCTTTAAGTGATTTTTGTGTTTGCATTGTAAGAGCTTCTATCTTATTTATGTTCCCCTGTTTTTCTTTAAGAGATTTGTTTATGTCTTTCTTGTGTTCCTCTAGCAGCATCATGACCAGTGCTTTTAAATCCAGCTCTTGTTTTTCTGGTGTGTTGGGGTATCCAGAACTTGCCTAGGTTGGCGAATTGGGTTCAGATGGTGCCATATTGCCTTGATTTCTGTTAGTAATGTTCCTCCATTTGCCTTTTGCCATCTGTTTTTCTCTGGAGTTAGTTGGTCTTATTGTTACTGGTTGGTGTTTGAAGGGCCTGTGAGCCTGGCATTTTGTGCTGCTCTCCTAGAGGGCGTCCGAGCTCCTGAGGTGGAGACCATGAGGTTTCAGTTACTGGGCTCCAAATTACCTCCTCAGCTCTGCTGGTATGTATCCAAGTCTTCTCCAGGCTTGCTGCTGGACCTGCAATTGACCTCCTGCAGTCTCCTCCTGGCCTGCCTAGTTGCCAGCTCCTAAGAATCAGATCTTTTTTTTTTCTCCACCAATCTGGTCTCGTCTGTTAAATCTTTAACAGACCTGGGCTTCTCTGTTGGTTCTCTATGGTGACCTGTTCAGGCCACCAGCTCCAAGATGGTGGCAGGTCTCAGGGCTCTGTCTAACCACTGGATTCCCTGTAGGACCTGAGCTTCCCTGGTTGGGATGATAGACCCTAGATGGTGTTGCTCTCAGTCCACAGGGCTCTGTGTTGTTAGCTCTCTGTGGTGTCCTGAGGCAAGATGTAAGCCTCTGGCTGTACTCCAGGCACAGACCCACCAGCAGGTTGGTGCCCACGCGGGTTGGCTCACAGACCACCTGCCAAGCTGATCTGGCTCTGGGTGTACTGCCAAGCTGTTGGTGCACAGACCTCCCGCTGACCTGCTCTGGCTCTGGGCACAAGCAAGAGCCTGATGGGGTAGTAAATGCTAGCCTAGGTCTCTGTCCATGCACCTGAACCCAGCCGCAGGCAAGCAGTTCACAGTGACCCTAGGGAAGATGGCAGCCTGGCTGCAAGCCTGCAAGCCAGTCCCCAACAGTCAGAGACAGCCTCTGAGCTGTAGGTGCACAGACCTCCCGCTGACCTCCTTTGGCTCTGGGCGTGAGCAAGAGCCTGACTGGGTAGTTGTTGCTAGGCTAAGTCTCTGTCCACTCACTTGAACCCAGCTGCCGGCAGGCAGTCAGCAGTGACCCAAGGGAAGATGGTGGCCTGGCTGCAAGCTCATAATGGGTGTTTCTAAGAGCTGGGCTGCCTTTTAAAAGTTTTTTTTTTTGCTTTTTTTTTTTTTTGTTTATTTTCTGTGTTCTATGTTTACATTCAAATGAACTCCTATTCTACTAACTTTAATTTTATGATGACTCTAACATTGTTGTCTCCACATGAGTGTATACATGCAAGCATGCACACACGAACACACACAATCATATTTATGTTATTCTCAGATGGAGTCTGATTTACATTTCAAAACTTTAAAAGAAAGTTTTCTTTTAAATTTCTCCTATGCTATATATCTAACAGAAACCTCCATGTGAGTTGACTCATATAAACTTCACAGTCTCACTAGTTAAGACGAAATAGAGTCATGAGTGTGAGTGCCAAGTCCAAATTCGCTTCTACAAAGCTTTCAGTAGAACATGTCATTTTAGCTATATGATATGAAAAAGTTATTAAAACCTGTGTTAGGTTCCTGTTCAAAATGTTATACATTTACTTATTTATTTATTTATTTATTATGACAAAATCTCATGGATCCTAGTCTGTCCTTGAACTCACTACATAGCTAAGAATGACCTAGAAATCATTATTCTACGTCTTTCACCTCCCAAATAGTGGGGTTATAAGCACGCATCATTGAACCCAATTATCTTTTCAGAAGATTATCTGAAGGGGAAAGAAAATAATCTCAGGAAGTAGAGGGAGAAAGGGATCAGAGTGGGGGATTTGAGAGGAGAAAAGGGGGGCCAGTTTAGGTGTGGGAGGAGATGCAGGAGAAGTACAGAGGGCCAGGAATTTGAAAGGAGAGTATCAGTGGGTGAAAGGAAACTATAGGTAGCCACTAGGAATTCCCAAATGCCAGAGACCCAAGAGGGAGGACATTAGCCAAAATACCCAACAAAGGGGAGATAGAACCTGTAGAGACCATATCCAGTGGATAGGAATGGTCGCTGGGTGAGGAATGAGGTCATCCACCAACCTCAAAAACATTAATCAGAATTGCTCCTGTCAAATGGAAATGCAGGGACAAAGAGTAGAGCAGAGACTGAAGGAGAGGACATCCAGAGACTGCCCTGCCTAGGGATCCATCCCATCTGCAGACACCAATCCCAGACACTAGTGCTGATGTCAAAAGGTCCTTGCTGACAGAAGACTAGCAAAGCAATTTCCTGTGAGGCTCTGCCAGAGCCTGACCAATACAGATGTGAGTGTAAGCAGCCGATCATCAGACTGAGTTTGAGTACCTCAATGGAGATGTTATAACAAACATTGAAGGAGTTGAAGGGGTTTGCAACCCATAGGAAACACAACAATATCAGCCAACTACCCCCCCCGCCACCTGCAAAGCTCTCAGGGAGTAAACCTCCAACCAAAGAGTACACATGGGGGGGAGACCAATGGCTAACAGCTGGATATATATATATATATATATATATATATATATATATATATATATATATAACAGACGACTGCCTTTTCAAGCATCACTGGGACGGGAGCCCAGGAACCCTGCTCCATCCGGTTCACTGCCAGGCGGTCTTGCGCCCCCCAAAGATTCCAAGTTCAGGTTATCACAGGTACCTGGCTCTGCTCTCTTTAGTCTGGACCACTGCAAGGATGCTGGTGGTGGCCGCTGGATGTGGGGAGTGCGGCTTGCTGAGTCCCTTGCAGGGCAGGGAGACCACGCCCTGCTGGCACACAGGACTGCTGCTCTGCTAAGCTCCTGTTCTTAGATGACTGGCTGGCAGCCCGGGTCCCCTGAGACTTTGGGGTATCTCGATATCTCTTTATGCCCGCTCAGTTAAAGCACCTGCCACCAAAATGTCTTTTATGAGATTTTATGGAAGCTGCAAGCAAACTTCTTTTGTATTAAGTCATTACTGGCTTAGGATTAATCCATGAAAGCAGCTTGCCCATTGTTGTGTGTCCATTATTAGTTTGTGGATGCACACACACACACACACACACACACAAACACACACACACAAACACACATATACAATGCTCACACACATTCATCTGTGAAAAGTAACCTACTATGGCACATATCTCCCTTCATTCTCCCTATGATCTGAGTCCTAAAACCTTCACAACCTCAGTAGTTAAGAGGAATTAGTCATGAGCTTAAGTGTTCAGGCCGGATTTACTTCTATAGAGGATTCAATAGAATCTTTTCTTTTATCTCTTTTTCTTCTTTTGGGTGAATGATATCAACAAGTTACTAAAAATTGTGTTACTTTCCTGTTATAAATGTTATTTATTTATTTATTTGTTTGTTTGTTTGTTTGTTTGCATTTTGTTTTTGATATTGAGCCAATCTGGTCTTGAACTTACTATATAGCTAAGGAGGACCTGAACTCCTTGTGCTCCTGACTTCATCTCCCAAAATGTAGAGTTATAAGCAGGCATCAGGAAACCCAATTATCTTTTCTCAATTTATATGTTACTGAAAATACTAGTGAGAAAGATCTATGGGTAAATGATCTTGCTACCAAACCTGAAGACCTGAGTTCCATCCCCAGGACAAACATGATGAAAAAAAAAAAAGAATAGGTGTGTGCCCTCAAGTAATCTACTAACCATCACATGCACATTATAATACATGTCGGGGGAGGAGGGAAGGAGTGAAGAAATGAAAAAAATTTTAAATGGGATATAATTATATATGTATGTGTGTATATATATTTATATATGTATGTATGTATGTATGTATGTATGTATATATGTGTGTATATGGATTCATCAAGAGCAGTATATTCACATATAATAAGGATGTAATAAAATCCCAGTTTTAACAGTTACCATCACTGGAACTTACGGTCATGAGCAGGCAATGGAGCTAGTCAACACTTAGCTCTAGATTCAGACTTCCTGAGTTGAACACCTGACACCATTCACAATGTGCATTTACTCTGAATTAATGTGAAAACTCCAGGCGTCTTACATGCTAGTGCTTCTTTCAATGTCCTCTGTCTATAATATTTGCCATTTTGTGTCTTGTCTGAGTAATATTGTAAGTAAAATTTGTCAGATTGTGCAAATCGTGATCCAAAATTTGGGTTTTTTGGTGGCTGAGTGATATAAGTTGAGCTCAGAATTTGTCTGTCTTATGCTTCAGTTGTCCAGTCATAAAACTAGATAAAAATAGAAACCACATACATAATATTACTACAAGGATGCAATGAGGTACTTCATAGAGAATGTTTACAATGCATTTGCCCTATTCTGATGTATGCCCCCTTCTGTAACTCCCTTGGGGGCCACTCTTTATCAGCATCATAGAAGGTACTCTGACTAAAATTTGGTTGATCATGTTTTTTACATTGTTGATTTAAATACATTCAAAGCAACATTTATATTACCAGGTACTGTGTTTAGTCAAAGTGATCCATAAAACTATTGGACCAGCCAATGCTACTATGGTCATTACTTTTTGTTACATATTTTGAAGTATTATGGGTGTCACAAGTCTCTGTTGGTTTATAGAATAATCTTTTTACTTACTATACATCTGAGTTCCTGTGTATCTGCTGTTGTTAAGCCCTAGTTAATCAAAAGTGGCACCGAGCACACTAAAGTACTGAGATGTTCTTTAAAGTATAGAGATGGGAAGGGGTTTATAATCCTTCCAAAACATTTCAGGATTTTCTAAGTGGACATGGTCTAGTTTATCCTCCACTTCCTTGGCTAATATAAGCTATAATGGCCCCCTAGTAGAGATTATTCAAGTAAATAAGAAAATAATTTTGTGCAAAGAACATTAAAACATAAAAGAGAATTTATCAAGGAGGTTCATTGAGTCCAAGACGAGCGAGAATGGAGTCATCATTTTTGGGACACAGAAAAAAGTATGTGGTTGTACTACAAACAACAAATAGGTATTGGTGTCCAGTGAAAGAGAAGGATATTAGTACAACAATAAGAAATGGAGAAGGGAGGGTTAAAAATTCATCTACTGTGAGCATACAGCTTGACTTCATTTTCCCAACTCCCCACTGTAGCAAAATACATGGCTAATCCTTAGATTGACTTTCAATTTTGTTCCTCCGAGCATCTTCCTTGGCTCTTGTCATTCCAGAGATAAAATTAAGCTTAAAATAAAAAACATTTATGTTAAAGAACAGCTTTGTATACAGTAGGGATATATAAGGAAAAATGAGTCTCCCTATCATTTCATAGGGGAGAAATTGTTGTTCCAGGAATGTCTCTATTTTATTATTTGAGTTATGGTCCAGTGGTGGTGGTGGGGAATCCTTATAATTATCTTCCTATATGCATTACTACCACAGGTCAAATGTGGAAAATGACTGGATTTTTAAAGTTAAATGATCTCTTTTGTGGATGTAAGTATGTGAATGACTTCTGTACAATGAGGGCAACATTTCACTATAGAGACTTTGAGCATCTGGATAACTTACTATTACTCCTGAAGTAGAGAGGGTCTTAACAAACATCACTATGTTGAGAGGTACTATAGTCACACTGCTCTATTATCTAGAGAGCTCAGCCCTTTCCTAGATTTCTCAGCAATATGATTGGAAGTGGCGTCTGAGTAACAATGGCTGATAGTATCAGAACTCCTAATACAGTTTTTAGTGGTATCTCCCTTTGAATTAATAGCAAAATCATCAATGAATGTGTTGTACATCTGTAGCTTCAGACCTGTAATCCAGAAATTCTACTGTCTGCCAAAATGAACCAAGTTATAATTTAAGGTAAGGAACAGGAACAGACGAAAATGACCCAGAAGAAAAACACGTCTGTTAGCCAAGAAAGGACCTTTAAAGGTCTGTGACACTAAAAAAATAGGGAAGAACAATCATGTATATTCTAACAATTTAATTGAATGATGACATTTTTTTTCATAGAAATAACAAACTTCTCCCCAATAAGGAAAGAGTAAGGTGAGTAATTAGGTGATTTATTTCAGTGACCTACCTGATAGCTTTTCTGTTTCCAGGATCTGTATATAAAACCTGTGCTGAGCACCGAGGACCCTACTGCTCTGGTGTTCTGATTTCTCCACTATGCAGGGTCTCTCATTCACATTTAGTGCTGCCACACTCTTCTTAGTCCTCTGCCTGCAGCTGGGGATCAATGAAGGCCAGGATAACACGTGAGTAAAAAAATTCTGTTTTTTTCTGCAGGAAAAACATAGAGAGGGTCTCCTTCTGGCCTAGAAACCTATATACAGTTTCACATAGATTTTTTTTAGGTAGCAAAGCACTTTGTCCTTGATATTTCCCATGGGTGATATGTCAGGTTCCATTCTTTTTGTAGTTTTCATCAATTCCCTTTACATTTCCACAGGATGTATAGGTTTGCCACAACAAGGCCCCCAATGTGTATAAGTTGTCCATGAACAATTATTCTTACTCTCTTTCATTTGTGGTTCTTAATTTTTCTCCATGTACTTTATAAAGTTGGACAGGTCTCTTGGTTCTAGCAACAGCTTCAAATGTCATTTGCAGGAGTCTCTGAGAGTGAGAGCCCTTATGACTGATGCATAGTCTCAACTATGCAAAATAGTCATCATAGATGTCATCCCAATGATAAAACCTAAAGGTAAAGATGAGGATCTATAGTAACAGTCATCCTTGGATCTGGAAGCCACCATATTGAAAATACATGTTTAAAGACAGCAGAAAATTTGAAGGAATGAATGAAGTAGGAAATGAAGCTGGAGGACAAATGAAGCCCAGTGAAGCAAAGAAACCCAATCCAACTAGCGATCTCTACACTGGCAGCAGGCTGATGGTGATACCTTTCTCGATTGTGACCTTATTGGTGCTCTGGGAAGCTTGGCCAAATGCCTTTTCCTAGCAGTAATCACAAGGTTTTAAGGAGGTGATGCAGGCATCCTGACAATCCCTGCATGTTCCCGTGCAGATGGCATTCTTCCTGGCCCTGAAGAAGCCATGTTGAAAGAAGCCTTAGAATTAAGAGTTTTGGCCATCCCAGGGGGTCAACAACTCTGCTGTACTTATTATTCAACATCTCCCTGGTATGGAATTCCTATCCTCAGGAAAACACTGGGATGGTTAATTGCTGTATCTAATGTGGTCATCCTACTATCCTGAAGTCATTCACAAATGGAATATTTTTAAAATTTTTTATTTTCTATATTCTTTGTTTACATTCCAAAGGCGTTCCCCTTTCCTAGCTCCCCCCCACCATATGTCCCATAAGTCCTCTCCCCCCCAACAATTCTCCAATCATCCCCCCCCACACACACACCATTTCTCTGTTCTGAATCTACAAAACTGGATCCAATCTTTTCAGGCCCAGGGTCCTCTCCTTTCTTCTTCTTTGGAATCATTTGAATTGCAAATTGTGCCTTGAGTATTTAGGGCTTCTGGGCTTATTAATATCCACTTATCAGTGATTGCATTTCATGTGTATTCTTTTGTGATTGGGTTAACTCACTTAGGATGATATTTTCCAGATCTAACCATTTACCTACAAATTGCATGAATTCATTATTATTTTTTTTATTTTCTATATTCTATGTTTACATTCCAAAGGTTTTCCCCTTTCCCAATTACCCCCCCACCATATGTCCCATAATTCCTCTCCCCCCTGCTATTCCCCACTCATTCTCCCCCCCCCCACGATTTCTCTGTTCTGGGTCTACAATACTGGATCCAATCTTTACAGGCCCAGAGTCCTCTCCTTTCTTCTTCTTGGGAGTCATTTGACTTGCTAATTGTGCCTTGAGTATTTAGGGCTTCTGGGCTCATTAATATCCACTTATCAGTGATTGCATTTCATGTGTATTCTTTTGTGATTGGGTTAGCTCACTCAGGATGATATTTTCCAGGTCTAACCATTTACCTACAAATTGCATGAGTTCATTATTTTTAATTGCTGAGTAGTACTCCATTGTATAAATACACCACATTTTCTGTATCCATTCTTCCTTTGAGGGATATCCGGGCTCCTTCCAATTTCTGGCTATTATAAACAAGGCTGCTGTGAACATAGTGGAGCATCCTCTGGGTATGTGCCCAGGAGTGGTATGACAGGGTCCTCCGAAAGTGACATGCCCAATTTTCTGAGGAACTGCCATACTGATTTCCAGAGCAGTTTTACCATTTTGCAATCCCACCAACAGTGGAGGAGTGTTTGTCTTTCTCCACATCCTTGCCAGCACTTGTTGTCTCTTGAGTTTTTAATCTTAGCCATTCTGACTGGTGTGAGGTGGAATCTCAGGGTTGTTTTGATTTGAATTTCCCTGATGACTAATGATGTTGAACATCTCTTAAGGTGTTTCTCGGCCATCTGAATTTCTTCTGGTGAAAAGTCTTTGTTTAGCTCTGTACTCCATTTTTTTGATAGGGTTATTTGGTTCTTTGGGGTCTAACTTCTTGAGTTCTTTATATATATTGGATATTAGCCCTCTGTTAGACGTGGGGTTGATGAAGATCTTTTCCCACTTTGTTGGTTGCCATTTTGTCCTCCTGACAGTGTCCTTTGCCTTACAGAAACTTTGTAATTTTATGAGGTCTCATTTGATTATTCTTGGTCTTAGAGCATAAGCTATTGGTGTTCTGTTCAGGAACTTTCCCCCTGAGCCATTGTCCTCAAGGGTCCTCCCCAGTTTCTTTTCTATTAATTTTACTGTGTCTGGTTAAATGTGGAGGTCCTTGATCCACTTGGAGTTGAGCTTAGTACAAGGAGATAAGAGTGGGTCAATTCACATTCTTCTGCATGTTGACCTCCAGTTGAACCAGCACCATTTGTTAAAAAGGCTATCTTTTTTCCACTGGATGGTTGTGGCTCCATTATCAAAGATCAAGTGACCATAAATCTGTAGGTTCATTTCTGGTTCTTCAATCCTATTCTATTGATCTACTTGCCTGTTGCTGTACCAATACCATGCAGTTTTTAACACAATTATTGGTAGTATTGCTTGAGGTCAGGAATATTGGTTCCCTTATTGTTGGTTTTTGTTGGTCCAGATGAATTTGAGAATTGCTCTTTCTAGATCTATGAAGAATTGAGTTGGGATTTTGATGGGGATTACATTGAATCTGTAGATTGGTTTTGGCAAGTTGGCCATTTTTGCTATATTAATCCTGCCAATCCAGGAGCAAGAAATATTTTTCCATCTCGTGAGGTCTTCCTCGATTTCTTTCTTCAAAGACTTGAAGTTCCTGTCATACAGATCTTGTTGATTTTCTCAAAGAACCAGCTCCTGGTTTTGTTGATTCTTTGTATGGTTTCTTTGTTTCTACTTGATTGATTTGATCCCTGAGTTTGATGATTTCCTGTCTTCTGGTCCTCTTGAGTGAATTAACTTCTTTTTCTTCCAGGGCTTTAAGGTGTGCCTTTAAGCTGCTACTGTATGCTCTTTCCAGTATCTTTTTGGATGTACTTAAAGCTATGAGTTTCCCTCTTAGCACTGCTTTCATTGTGACCCATAGATTTGGGTAGGTTGTACTTTCATTTTCATTAAATTCTAAAAAGGCTTTGATTTCTTTTTTTATTTCATCCTTGACCAAGGTGCCATTGAGTAGAGTATTATTCAGTTTCCATGTGTATGTGGGCTTTCTGTTGTTTTTGTTGCTATTGAAGACCACTCTTACTCCATGGTGATCTGATAGGAGGCATGGGATTAGCTCGATCTTCTTGTATTTGTTGACATCTGTCTTGTGACCAATTATATGATCAATTTTCGAGAAGGTACCATGCGGCGCTGAGAAAAAAGTATATTCTTTTGCTTTAGGATGAAAAGTTCTATATATATCTGTTAAATCCAATTGGTCCAAAGTTTCAATTAGTTTCACTGTGTCCCTGTTTAGTTTCTGCTTTCCTGATCATTCCATTGAGAAGATTGGAGTGTTGAAGTCACCCACAATTATTGTGTTAGGTGCAATGTGTGCTTTAAGCTTTAGTAAGGTTTCTTTTTCGAATGAGGGTGCCCTTGCAATTGTAGCATAGATGTTTAGTATTGCGAGCTCTTCTTGGTGGATTTATCCTTTGACCAGCAAGAAGTGACCGTCTGAGTATATTTTCATGACTTTAGGTTGGAAGTCAATTTTATCTGATATTAGAATGGCTACTCCAGCTTGTTTCCTGAGACCATTTGCTTATAAAATTGTCTTCCAGCCTTTTACTCTAAGACTGTGTTTGTCTTTAACACTGAGATATGTTTCCTGTATGCAGCAAAATGTAGGGTCCTGTTTCCGTATGCAGTCTGTTAGTATATGTCTTTTTATTGGGGAATTGAGTCTTTAATTATTGTAAAAACAAGCAAATATTTGCATATGTATGCATATACACACAAACACAGACACACACATATATATTGTTTTGGAACAATATTTACTTAAGGACAAATATTCATTGATGTGTGTGGTTTTTTTTTCATTTAGTAACTAAGCTCTATCTTAACAATAAGTTGTTGTTTAAGTTCTACAAGATGGATAAATTTTTATTATATCAGCATAATAAAGTTATTACTAAAGATTTGTCATTAAATTTTCGTGATTTTAGGTCCCAATGTTTGGTAATGTACACAGCAAAATATTAAAATGAAAAGATAGAAACATCTACTATAGTAGTTGAGGAGAAACATCTCCAAGATGTTTTAATTCTGTTTTTTAAAGAAAAAAGTAAACATATTGAGCCTTTTGTGAAAAGCACATCCCATCTCTAAATCAAAAAAGAAAATCAATACTAAATTTAATAAGCAGAAACATAAACTGTATGTACTAATGAAGAACAGCAGCATATTCCTTTATATCTGGTTAGATTCAATGTACACTTACAGTAATCACCACTGTGATATTGGAACCTCCAAATACAAAAGGCAGCATATACCTTAATATGAAATGTGATGGTAGTCTCCAAATAGCAAAGGCTAATTCTTTGACTTAGAAACCAGGAATGTATCCAAGGAAGATGGAATATCAAAATAATGCTGGCTCACAGAGAGAACCTCAAAACAGGACCAAGGGAGGAAATTTTATGCAAGAGTCATTAATTTGTTTGGCTTAATATCATAAGTAAAATGTCAAAGTGTAAAGTGCTTTCATTTTCTGTCTGTCTGTCTGTCTCTCTGTCTGTCCTTCCCCCCACATCCACTCCTACAGACACAACTGTCCTACACACAGGTGTAAGCAACACAAGTAAAACACAACAGTACAATATTTTACACACAGGGGAAGCCCAAGATTGTTCAGGAGAAATTGGTCAATGGGATTTTCAAATTTTCAACACCAAAAAACTACTCAGAGGCAGTGAAGCAGAGAGGGTACCTTTGCTATGCAAGTTAATGAAAGCACCATATCAATGACTATGTTAGATACTAGCTACAATACTTTGTGTTCCAAGTTAATTTCCACAACTCCCCATCATATAACATGAAAGAATCATTAACTTTCTTACTACCATTTTGTTAAGTAAAAATAAGGAGGCATAGTAAGTTGAAAGAGAAATGGTGCCCATAGAGAATTGTAAGAGAATAGTTAGTATATGCCCGAGGATGAGCTTTGAAAGTTAATTCCCTCTCCCCACTTCCAATTTCATTATTTCTGCTTCCTCTTTGGGTTGAAGATGTAATCTCTCAGCTTCCAGATCTTGTCACCATGCTGTCACTTGCTGCCATTCCTCCACACCATGATGGACTCTTCTCCCTGAAACTGAAAGCCCAAGCAAATGATTCCCAAATAGCTTTTGATTGTTTTCTGTTAGCACAGAAAGAAAAAGGAACCAAAAATACATTTGTAACTTTATTGTATGAATTATACAGTTATAAAGCCCAATTAAATCATAGCTTCTCATGTGTGATAATGTGAAACTTGGCTGTGTTGTCTACTATTAGATTTCTCATATAGCTAAGGTGCTTTCTGATCTCTTTTTGTGATCTTTGAGCTTTCCCTTTTCTCCTCAGATTCTAGAATCTCAGCACACATGTTCAACATTGTAACCTAATCAAGCCAGGAAAAGGATAACACATTATGATAAGTAAACTTTTGTTATTATATAAATAAGTAATTTTCCAACCTTATGAATATCACCCCTAGATATATAAAGGAAGAGAACAGATATGACATTCTCTCCCTTGCTGTAAAAACTACATGATCTACTCCAAATTTCCAAGTTCTGTAGAATACACAAATGGAAAATCTAGAGAAGACTGTCAATAGCTTCTTTTGTCTACAGATTAAAAGAAACAACACTGCTGGCTTAGTTGATAGACTCATGCCAAAGTTGCTGAGGTTACATAAATGAATAAAAGGGGAGAGAGGGCACACGGGCCAAAGTCATGTGTTATTTTCATCTGCACAATGCACTTTTTAATTTTAGATAACTAACCTTTAGGCCATTGATTCAATTGTCTTTATTCTCCCTAATGTAAGGTAAATAAAAGAAAACTGTTGATATCTTACATTTTGCATAATTCTTTAGGTTGTCTGGATTAATACATTTAGAACTATTCTTAGAACTGGGTAGAGGATCACCTACAAACCTGTCACCTTTATAAACAAAACCCCCCAAAAATCTACAATGTTTTACTCCACCAAAAATGTGCTAAACTATGCTCAGAAATGACTTTAAGAGAAATAGTTCACATTATAACCTCATGGATTCATGAAAACAAAAGATTGATTCCAGATTCAATCTTTTTCATAGGAAATTAAAGAATGTTAAGTGTATTAATATAAATTGAGTAACATACCTCATTTAAAAAAATACATTATCCTTCCTGAGCACACTCTCTGGACTTCACACTCACATATCTGGACACATATTTATTCATGTACAACTGTCACAGTGGTTGGAACCCCATAATCAATCTTCCCCATGTTCACAAGACTGACATTATGGTGCTAATCATTTTACTACCATCTGAAGTTCTGCATATGAAAATCAATGAAATACTAAGTTAAGAATCTCTCTCTCTCTCTCTCTCTCTCTCTCTCTCTCTCTCACACACACACACACACACACACACACACACACACACACACAGAACACATTTACTCTAAGGAACATACATTCATATTTACTTTAAGTGGGTCTGCTCTCTGCACTACAAATCACATAATTAGCCTTTGTGTCATTTAGTGAATTGATGAGGGTGCAATGTGAAAATGAACTCCTCAAAAGCTCTTAGCAGAACTCGTAGGGGAAAGTACAACACAAGAGATCAAACCTCTACACTATTTAATAAGCCATGTGGTATAAACACAATCACTACAAAAACATAAATGGTGACCTCTCAATCCCAACCACATATCTATCATAGAAGTAACACTCAGTAGAAAAGAAAAGAAAAAAACTGTAAATTGGTAAGGCTCCAAAATCTGATCTGACTTGCTTTGTATTCTTTGATATTTCTTTTTAATTGTTTTTCATTTTATCGAAAATATTTTTTTCTCACATAATATATCTGAATTTTGGTTTCCCTTCCCTCTACCCATCTCAAATCCTCCCTACTTCCCTTCTCATGAAATTCTGCCCTCTCACTTTGTCTCATTAGAAATCAGAATTTCAAGCTGTTAATTAGTCATTGATAAAGAATAACTTCTGAGGTAGAATAAGGTGCCAGACTTTTCTGTATACATATGTAACATACTTTGATTATGTTTCACCCCTCAGTTACCATATCTTACCCTCTGTTAAAAGCTTGCTTAATAAACTGTGTCTTTCTCTGAGGCTCCAATGCATAGAAACATACCATAGCTCCTTCACAAAACCAGGAGTCTGCTTGGTAGAGCCCAAATAGCCTAAGGTCATGACTTTGGGAGCTCTCCCCTGAGCCATTGATGTATATATAGAGATGCTGAGAACCCAGATCTTCACAGAGTGCAGGGATATGAGAATTAGTTCCCAGGATGCTGTGTGCCCAGCCTATGATGTTCTGAAGATATGGTGTTCTCCTCATGCAACAGTTTTTTACTAGCTTCTTGCTGCCTTCCAGACAACATGTGATAGGTTCTACTAACTTCATCCCAATTCTTCCCCAGAAAGAGTATATAAGAAAACATCATAGTAAAGTTGGTTGGCAAAAGACACATATTTTAGAAGACCTGATACTAAACTTTCATATCTTTTCTTTAATCCTTTTAATCTTCTGATCTCCCGGTACTGTCTCCTAGGACTCAGTCACTGAACAATGACCTGTTTGTCCAGGTCATATTTCTTCCATTTTTTGAACTTCATGCAATAAAAACTTCAAAAGTTATAAGAACTCAATGAAATACACAGGGAATTCTCACAAACAACATTAAAGAAAAGAGAAAGAAGATGAAAACTTAATTTTAGGGAACATAAAGTAATGCATTTTTTAAGGGGGAAAACAAAAGAAGGTGCATGGTATCTGGTGTTTGACAGTAGCTCCTCCCAATCCAAAGGTAACCCTGATATAATAAACAACAAAGAAGCAAAACAGATGCCATCTCAAGCTACAGGCCATCTCTAGATCCTAACCTAAGTACTCTGCTTCAAGAAGAATCATGGACTAGCAGATGCTCTGAATTATGAGTTATCCCCACTCTCCATTCTGGGATAGCACCTTGCTGTCTATTTCAGGATGCCAAGATTCTCCTACTTCATTGGGGAATAAGAAAATCCATGGATCTGCTGTTTACTTTAACACTCCGTGAGTTTCTTCATCTTTCATATTATCTTGCAGCACTGTAAAGATGATCAAAAATTTCCTTTAAAAGTGGACACTGGCATCTCTCTCCACATCTGTACTTTCCAGTGAGGAAAACCTAGGCCGAGCAGTAGCTGACGTTATGAAGTCTGAGAACTAGGTTGACAAGGTCTTTTTGGAAACTTCTAAATTAAGCTTCTTAACATCTTATATGCTCCCAAGGCTTGTGAAAGAATCAATACACAAGAAGCAAAGTTGTCCATGTCTTGTTCTCTGATGATATGGTGAAAATGATATCAAATATATTTGAACTCCTTATTCACATGTGACTTCTTTATAAATATACATATATGCCTTGAGTTTGCAAGAAACTTACTTTGAAGGCAAGGGAGGACCATGATCTCCTACAGAAAACCATTTGTGCCAAAAAACACAGGTCAGGGGAATTAAGTAAGAATAGTATGCTGGTTATTAATCAGCTACAGAAAACTTTTGAGTTGGGATTCTCTGAGTTACCAGGGAAGTGAGAGTTTGTGTTATCCAGAAAAAAAGAGAAGTGATTAAAATTTGCATATTTCCACAGTAAGAGCAGATTAGGAAGCAAAGAATAAAAAAGAACAGGTCTTATTTAGAAAAAAATTGAGGCAGGTTCAATTCTAATAATCTAAGAACATTCTAATCTCATATTGGCAAATGAGAAAAATCTCATGTTTTCATTCACTATAATCTATTTGAAGATTCAGCTGGATACTGACCTTTGTTACAGAAGAATAAACAAGGTGGTAATGTGAGGCATCCTATGATATGACAATTTTACTGAAGTAGACCTAGCAGCTGCTTCATTATGTTCCTGCTCAAATAAATGGAGAGATCTGGGTTTCTGATAGCCAAGGCTTTTGAGTGTCAACTCTAACTTACAGCATGGATTTTCTTCAAATGTTCTATGAGCATGGAGCTGGTATGCATCTCTTGATTTTGTACTTATTTTTAGAGACTGTTTATGGTCAGGACAATTGGTACTGCCATCTCTTTTCTGTATCACCTTCCTAGAAATAACTTCACAATCCATGATTATTCATATTGGACTCCTGAAATTTGTGGTTCTAAGTTTCACTTTTTGCGTTTCTAAAGTATGAAACAATATGTAGCTTCTTACTCCTATATTTTGTGACTAAATGTCTAGGTAACAATTGAAATATTGTATTTAAACTGATGGTTCTGGGTACATTACAGTATCATCTTTGGTTTTACCACACTGTCACCAATATGGAAAGTATGAGAAGAGAGATGAGCTTAGGTTACAATTTTGGGATAAGTTATGGTTATGATTTATCTCTAATTCTAAATTTGGTATATAGAAGCAAAGGATTGCACATTCATGACTCACTGGGTGACAGAGTCAAACATTTCGTCTCACAACAACAACAAAAACAACAACAAAAAAAACCCTAATAAATCACCCATAGAAAAATTATCTAAATTGTACAATTAAAGTCTTTATCCTCATCAAGTGTACTACTCAGGGCTCTGCTATTCACATGTGGAGCAGATTTGTTTAAACAAACCTGTTTCATTATTTATGCTTAGTTGTGTGATAAAATTACTCTATAAGTCTATGACTAAATATGGAAAGAAATAATCAGATTCCAGTTTTTACAAAGAGAAAATGGAATTTAAAATTTTCTACGACATTTGATGAGAGGAAAGCATTGAGTTGCAGGGAGAAGTCGGAGCCTACTGGCAGTGCACAGAATCCTATGGGAAAGGACACTCTACCAGGTGCTAAAGAAATCATGGAGGTTTGGATGGAGAAATATCATGTGCCAAAGAAGTTTTAGTTGAGAGGCAGAGGACTGGACAACAGGGGAACAATGTAAAGATGATTTGAGTTGAGAATCTAACTTTTTCAACTAGAATGTCTTATGTTCCATATGTCAGGCTTAAAGAGCAGTGAACTGAAAAAATGCTGAGGTGCATGAGTTTTTACTGTGAGGGCAGTTTCATTTATCTGATAAATTTAGCAGATTCTAAGAATATACTATCCTTCTCCAAGATCTCCTTTTGGAAGAAGGAGAGCTCTGGGAGATTTTTTTAGAAAATTGTAGAAGGAAAACTGAAAGGTGGGTGTATCAGGGTAGAGTGTGAAGTCAAAAATCTCCACCCTGGAATGATGACTGAGGACAGAAAAGAAAAAGTAGTTTTGTTTTTCCAGGCCACACACTCACCTGGCCTGGAACCATCTATTCTGCCTTCTATTTGCCTCATCATATTGGATGTGTGTTTGCAAGAAATATGGAATATTTCAGTAGAAATAACATGCAGAGGTTCCTTCCAGAGTAAAGCGTTGAACTTTTCAAGTATCTCCCAGACATTTGTCTCCTAGAGCTCTGTCTGTCTGTCCAAACAAGATCCCTTGAGTCTTTGACTTCAATCTGATTTGGTGTTTCTACCTTTTTTCTCATACAGGAACAATCCATTTTCACTAGATATGATAGTTTCTCCAATGGAAAAGGCAAATGAATTTACAGCAACACTCCAGGTTAAAAATAATGTGGACCGATGTATGGCAGTAAGTGAATAATTTAGAGATAGCATGAAAAACTATTACAATAGAAACTGTCAATGATTTAATATTTTTTCAAAATTGCTCTTTTTACTTTTTTTCTGTGTATATAGATTTGAAACTCAGATATTATGTTAGAAATGTATTTGTTACAAATTCTATCCTAAAGGTAATATTATAGTGTTATGAAGATGACTGGTGACAACTCTTAATTGTGGGCTGAGGGTCATCAAGGAAACAAGATGAGGAAAAATTTAGAGGAAAAAATAGGAAGACTAAAAATCAATGAAAATGGCAATGAAACAAAGATAAATATGACTGAGTGGCAGTGACTAGGAAACACTATTGAACTCATGGTCCCACCTCCACGCACCCACTGTATCCACACCATGCAGTAATGATGGAGAGACAAGATGATACAGGCAAGGGTAGGAAATACAGGAGTGAGGTGACTGTGAACTGTCCCTCAGTGTGAGGGCTTACTTGCCCCCAATAAGCACAGACACTCATTGTCCTCACCTTTCTTTGGTATACTTTCTTCTTCAGTTGTTCCAAATTCTTTATTTCCTGCTCAATTTCAACCCCTTCTACATTATCCTTTAGCTCTTAGAAAAGGGATACAAAAAGAAGATTTAAAAGTTGGAGATATACTTCAGGAGTTAACAGCATTTGCTATTTTCAAGTACCCCTGGTGGCTCAGAGTTACATATCAGTTCAGTCCCAGGGCATGTGACACCATCTTGTAGTCTGTGTGGACATTGAACTTACATACACACTGACCCACATAAAATTACAAAAAAGTAAATGTTTTTCAAACTGAATTTAAAAATCACTAAAAAAGAGAAGGGGAAATTTTAGTTATGCCAAATGCCAAAATAGAAATATAAGAGTCCCCAATATTTACCCAGATAAAAATGATGCTAGAAGAAATGATTTTGATCTGGTATTGGGTAAATACCCAGAGGTTCTTTCTTTGCATTAAGCCATGCAGAAGAAGTCATTACTCATATCTCATGATTTATTGAAAAATTTATACCATTGGCTGTAGAAAAATAATATGTCAAGGCTAGTCAGCCAAGAATTTTCAACCTGTGTCTGTTTTTGTCTGTAAAACAAACCTGTTATTGTATGTCTAAAATGATACCTTTCATTCAAAAAGTAAAAAGACTCAAAAATGTTTCAAGGAATACAGGTATCAATCCTTTCATCTCACAATGATAAAAACAAGACACAGTGTAGCAAGTATGGAAGCACCAAGCTAGAAAAACAAAGAGAGTTTGGGTTATAAAATCTAATTGCTTATTAGTCTTTGTCATATTCATTTCAGTACAACACAGTAGACAACCTGGTGTCTCCTGTCTTAAAATCCTTCTTGGTTCTTGAGAGGTTTATATCATTTGACTTTGACTCTGATTTGGAAATCTTCAGTCTAACGCTAGACCAACTAATGCTTAAACACAATGCAAGAGCAATATATACCCTTTGGCCATCACATTAGTAAATATTCTTGGTACTCTATTATACAATGAGCTGATGAATTAAATGTGACTACCCATGTAGTTTCACTCCAATGGATGGAGACAGGTACTATAGGACAAGTTTTAAACAAACCAACACACACATACACACACACACACACACACACACACACACACACAAACTGTTTTAGATTTCAGTTCTTCACTATACCTCCCCTCCTTTCTAAAAAGCAGTTGTTTCTTTCCTTATACTGGATAGGGGCTAAGCTTGAATTTGCCTCAGAAGAAACCAAAAACCTGCTAAGCATCTACTATACCCCAATAATTAGGAGTAAATACTTAGGCCACGTTACCCACAGTGCTCTGTGAATTTCATATGTTGCAGAATGGTCAAACACAGGCTGCCATTTACACTAGCCCTTCCTCTATTTCTTCACTCAGGTAAAAGTCAGTACTGAGATCAATTCAAACATCAAGTACATTTCTGCTCATGCCACTTACACTTCCTGCCTTTGCAGAGTGAACAACTACTTCTGGGATATTCACGTATCTGTTAAGTGGCAACATTTCCTACCTGCGTATGAATGTAGGATAACAATGATTGTCAGGATGGATCTATGTGGGAAGAAAATAAAAGAAAACAGGTCCTAGCAGGAAGAACTGGAGTGGGGAGTGACTGTATACTGATGAGAAACCAAACTGAAATACAAAAAATAAGGAGACAGAGAACAATAAGACTGAAAAAATAGGAATTCACACAGCAATTTTGGCTTTGCCTGGGCGAAGTGGAATTAGATTTTGCTAAATCCAGAAGCAGGTGTGGATGAAGCTATGTAGAGTTCATGATTTAACACTTTGGCTTTCTTTCCTGTAGTCAATACAGCCATAAAAGGGAAGGCAGAAGTTGTTCCAGCTAAGGGAATATGTCCTGATGATGAAGTCATATTTCCAGTAACTTCCTACATAGGAACTGTTACACGAAAAATCATTGTGTCATGAACTTAAAGATGTCTCCCATAGATAGATGTCATCAAACTACTTGTGGAGAAGAGTATTTTTTTCATGTATGTATATCTGTCATCAAATAAAATAGAGTGAAGTGAACTGTGACCAAATTCTCTTTTGTAAACAAACTTCTACAACTTCACAATGAATTCTGTCTTTCTTCCACAAATTATTGCTCTATCTACTCAGAGTGGTTGTTCCAGTTTGCAATCCCACCACCAGTGGATGAGTGTTTCTCTTTCTCCACATCCCTGCCAGTAGCTGCTGTCACCTGAGTTTTTAATCATAGACATTCTGACTAGTGTAAAGTGGAATCTCAGGGTTGTTTTGATTTGCATTTCCATGATGACTAAGGATATTGAACATTTTAGGTGCTTCTCAGCCATTTGGTATGCCTCAGTTGAGAATTCTTTGTTTAGCTCTGTACCACATTTTTAATAGGATTATTTATGATCATTCACCATGATCAAATAGGCTTCTTCCAAGGCATGCCGGGATGGTACAGTATTCAGAATTCCATCAATGTAATCCACTAAATAAAATACTCAAAGAAAAAAAAACACATGGTCATTTCATTAGATGCTGAAAAAGCATTTACCAAAATTCAGCATTTTCATATTAAAAGTCTTCGACAGATCAAGAATTTAAGGCCTATACCTAACCAGTAAAAGCAATATACTCAAAGAAAAAAAAAAAAACAAAAAACAAAAAACACATGGTCATTTCATTAGATGCTGAAAAAGCATTTACCAAAATTCAGCACTTTCATATTAAAAATCTTGGACAGATCAAGAATTCAAGGCCTATACCTAACCAGTAAAAGCAATATACAGCGAACTAGTAGCAAACATCAAACTAAATAGAGAGAAACGTGAAGCAATCCCACTAAAATCAGGGACTAGACAAGGCTTCCCTCTCTCTCAATATCTATTTAATATAGTATTTGAAGTTCTAGCTAGAGCAATTAGACGGCAAAAGGAAGTCAAAGGGATACAAATTAGAAAGTAAGAAGTCAACGTATCACTATTTGCAGATAAAATAAGAGACCCCCCATCTCTCCACCAGAGAACTCCTACAGCTCTTAAACAACTTCAGCAAAGTGGCCAGATATAAACTTCAACAAATCAGTAGTCTTCCTATACTCAAAGTATAAACAGGCTGGGAAAGAAATTAGAGAAATGACACCCTTCACAATAGGCACAAACAATATAAACTATCTTGCTGTGACTCTAACCAAACAAGTGAAAGATCTGTATGACAAGAACTTTAAGTCTCTCAAGAAAGAAATCGAAAAAGACCTAAGAAGAGGGAAAGATCTCCCATGCACATTAATTGGCAGAACTAATATAGTAAAAATGGTCTTCTTGCCAAAAGCAATCTAAATATTCACTGCAATCCCCATTAAAATTCCAACTCAATTCTTCATAGAGTTAGAAAGAGCAATTATCAAGCTCATGTGGAATAACAAAAAACCCAGGATATATAAAACTATTCTCAACAATAAAAGAAATTCTGGGGGATTCAAAATCCCAAACTTCAAGCAGTCCTGAAGAGTAATAGTGATAAAACCTATATGGTATTGGTACAGTGACAGGCAGGTAGATCCATGGAACGCAATTGAAGATGAAGAAATGAATCCACACACCTTTGGTCACTTGATCCTTGAGAAAGAAGCTAAATTCATCCAGTGGAAAAAAACATAGTCTTTTCAACAAATGGTGCTAGTTCAACTGCCTGTTAGCATGCAGAAGAATGCAAATCTATCCATTTTTATCTCCTTGTACAAAGTTCATGTCCAAGTGGATCAAGGACCTTAACATAAAACCAGACACACTGAAACTAATAGAAAGGAAACTAGGGAGAGCCTTGAGCACATGGGCACAGGGGAAATTTCCTGAATAGAACACCAGAAGCTTATGCTCTAAGATCAAAAATTTATAAATGGACCTCATAAAATTACAAAGTTTCTGTAAGGCAAAGGACACTGTCAATAGTACAAAATAGCAACCAACAAATTGGAAAAGATCTTTACCCACCCTACATCCAACACAGGGCTAATATGCAATATATACAAAGAACTCACAAAGTTAGACTCCATTTTTCAGTTCTTAATCTTAAAGCCTAAGCCACTGGTGTTCTGTTCATGGAAATTTTCCCTATGCCCATGTGTTCAAGGCTCTTCCCCACTTTATCCTCTATAAGTTTCAATTTATCTGGTTTTATGTAAGTCCTTTATCCACTTGGACTTGAACTTTATACAGAGATAAGGATGGATCAATTTGTCATTTTTTACATGCTGATTGCCAGTTGAACCAATACCCTTTGTTAAAAATGTAGTCTCCCCCCCCCCACTGGATAGTTTTAGCTCCTTTTTCCAATATCAAGTGACCATAGGTTTGTGGGTTCACTTCTGGGTCTTCAGTTCTATTCTATTGATCTTCCTGCCTGTCTCTGTACCAATACCCTAAGTTTTTTTATCACTATTGCTTTGTAATACAGCTTGAGGTCAGGGATGGTGATTCTCCCAGAAGTTCTTTTATTATTGAAAATAGTTTTCACTCTCCTGGGTTTTTTGTTATTACAAATGAATTTGCAAATTGCTCTTTCTAACTTTAAGAAGAATTATTTTGCAATTTTGATAGAGATTAAACTGAATCTGTAGATTGCTTTAGGCAAGATGACCATTTTTACTATATTAATCCTGCCAATCCATGAATGTTAGAGTTCTTTCCATCTTCTGAGACCTTCTTTGATTTCTCTTTTAAGAGACTTGAAGTTCTTATTATACAGATATTTTGCTTGCTTCATTAGAGTCACACCAAACCATGGAAATTCAAAGGTCATCAGATCCTACTACAAAATTTATACTCAACAAAATCAAAAAATCTGGATGAATTGGAAAATTTTCTAGATACATACCAGGTGCCAAAATTAAAACAGGATCAGATAAACCATCTAAACAGTCTAAACAGTCCCATAATTCCTTAAAAAATAAAAACAGTCATTATTAGTCTCCCAACTAAAAAAAAAAGCCCAGGACCAGATGGGTTTAGATAGGTTTAGAGCAGTGTTCTATCAGACCTTCAAAGAAGACCTAAAACCAATACTCTTCAAACTATTCCACAAAATAGAAACAGAAGGAACACTACCCAATTCATACCATAAAGCCACAATTACCCTTGTACCTAAACCACACAAAGACCAAACAAAGAAAGAGAACTTCAGATCCATTTCCCCTTATGAACATTGATGCAAAATACTCAATGAAATTCTTGCCTACCAAATCCAAGAACACATCAAAATGATCATTCACCATGATCAAGTAGGCTTCATCCCTGGGATGCAGGCATGGTCCAGTATATGGAAATCCATCAAGATAATCTACTACATAAACAAACTCAAAGAAGAAAACCACATGATCAATTCATTAGATGCTGAAAAAACATTTGTCAAAATTCCACATCCCTTCAAGTTAAAATTCTTGGAAAGCTCAGGAATTCAAGGCCTATACCTCAACATAGAAAAAGCAATATATAGCAAACCTGTAGCCAACATCAAACTAAATGGAAAGAAACTTGAAGCAATCCCACTCAAATCAGGTACTAGACAAGGCTACCCACTCTCTCCTTATCTATTTTGTATAGTACTTTAAATTCTAGCCAGAGCAATTAGACAACAAAAGGCTGTCAAAGGGATACATATTAGAAAATAGGAAGGCAAAGTATCACTATTTGCAGATGATACTATAGTATACTTAATTGACCTGAAAAATTCCACCAGAGAAATCCTAAATCTGATAAAGAACTTCAGTAAAGTGGCTGGATATAAAATTAACTCAAACAGATTACTAGCCTTCCTCTACTCAAAGGATAAACAGGATGAGAAAAAAATTAGGGATGCCACACCTGTCACATTTATCCCCTTCTTATTCCTTTATATCTTCACTAATTGAAATGATTAGATGCAAAGAATAAAGTTCAAGACCTACAATTTATCCACCAAGTATTTTTGAGTTTCTGAAACTTGTAAGAGACAAACTTGGAGTCTACAAATGTCTTCTCCTGCATCTAATATCATAAGTCATCTCAAATCAAGGTATATCTTACTTGCTTTCCTATTGTATAGATTCAAGATAAAAATATATATCATATTGAAAGCAACATAAAACAAATAACCAAAAAATGGTTAAAAGGAGAGAAGTGTCAACTACTATACTGGGGCAGAACCATCTGTTTAACATCAAAATTGCTACCAGCATCTTTAAATGACAGGAAAAATTGAAGTGATAAATTTCAATATTGAAGGCAAAAAACTTTCAACTAAGATTGTCATACTAAAGAATAAATAAGTATATAAGTAAATAAGTAAATATAAAATAGAGAAATAAAAATACTTCAAGATAAATAGAAGTTAAATCAATATAAGACAACTAAACAAAAATTGTAGAAAATTCCTATTGAAATGCCATACTCTGGTGGAAAAAAGTCTCATCAGTGACAACACAAGAAATGATGCATTTTATAAGATGAGCAGATAAACAAAGGAGAGCCAGGAAAAAAATTGATCATGTCTAACACAACATTCTGGAAGAGCCCTCATAATAGATTGGAAGGTTCCAAAGAACTGTCAAGTAGTCTAACCAACTGGAGCAACAAACATGAAAAACAGCAGATATCTCTTAATAATAACTTTATGTACAAGCAGCATTGATTGGAGAATTAAAAGATGCTGAACAAGTGATTTGATTAAAAGATAAATTCCAACATTCTATTTTATGCAAGAAACACACCTATGTAGTAAAACATGAAAAAACTGCCAATGAAAAGGTAGAAATTAACCTGCCAAGCAAATAGAACCTTTAAGTAGTCTGGGCTTTTGGTGCTTAAATTTGATTAACAAGACTTTAAAGCAAAACAAACCATAAGAGATAAATGTGTCTACTACAAATTAACAAACAGAATAACTCATCAAGAAGATGTAATTCAAGCAAATACTGATTCATTGAACATCGGAACTGTTTATTTGATAACAAAAGCATCACAAAACATACAATGTCATATCAAACCTACTATAACAATAGTGAGAAACTTAAAGATTTCAGTTTGAGTGTAGATATTTTCTACTTTAATACAAGACTCTAAAAATAAGAAGAGAAACCAAAGTCTGAAGACAGCAAAAGATAAGAATAAAAATGAATCCACAAATAGAAACAAATAAGTGTTTCTTTGAAAATATGGACAATACTGGAAAAAACACAGTCAAACTAACCAAAAGAAAAACCTCCAAATTAAAAAAATTAATGATAAATAGAGACTTGGTACAATGTACCTCAAAGAGATTCAATCACTAGAAAATACTTTGCAAAGTTATACTACATTTCATAAAACTTGGATAAATTTCTAAACTAAGATCACTTACTAGAATTTAAATGGAGAACTGCAAAATGCAAATAAATTAGTATCAGGAAAGATATGGAAGCAGAAACTAAATGTCTATCCACAAAGAAAAGAAAGGAAGGTGGCTAACAGGTTAAGAGAAGATTATTGTGAACTAGAAACAAACAAACAAAGAAACATACAAAAATCTAGAAGCCAACTATCTAAACTCCAGCATGTCACAGGTACCTATTCGGTCCTCTCTGATTGAATACAGGACTCAAAGTCTTTAGTAGAGATAAAAAATGGAAAAAAAAATAAAAATAGGGAAATCAAACAATAACTTTTTTTAAGTTAACATAACTAATCCTTCCCCTGAAACTTAGAATTAACAAATATTTAAGAACAATGGCAAGATAAAAATTAAACACATACATCTTATAGCTTTTTTTGTAACAGGAATAACTTAGATAAGGGAGGAACTCAGTATAAGTAAAAAAAAAAATGAAGCACAAAACAAAATAAAACAAAACCAGGAATCACACACAAAATGGTCTGAGGCACCTTGGCACATATATAGTAAAGGATTGCCTGGTCTAGCCTCAGTGGGAGAAGATGCACCTAATCCTAGAGTAACTTGAGGTCCCAAGTAAGAGGGATGCCTGGTGTAGAGGCAGGGGAAAATGGGGAGTATCCTCTTGGAGGCAAGAAGGAGGAGAAATAGAATGAGGAACTGTGGGCATGTGGATCAGGAGAGGTAGTAATGGCTGGAATGTAAATAAATAAAGTAATTTAAAATTTTTGAGAGAGAGAAAATTAATGGTGTTATTTTCATAGGGAAAAAAAAACACAGAGGGAGACAGGGCGAATGGGGTAAACAATTTACCAAAAACAGTTCATTTAATTTCCCTTATAATAAAAATGAAGTTTGATATTAAAATTTACATTAATTTACTATATCACTAAATAGAGTTTTAACAATCTCTGTGGCTAAATAAAAAACAGATCTTCCAAGATTATTAGATCTTGTACCACAAGGAAATTTTTGGCATTTGTCTTTCTTTCATTCTTTCTTTCTTTCTTTCTTTCTTTCTTTCTTTCTTTCTTTCTTTCTTTCCTTTCTTCCTTCCTTCCTTCCTCCCTCCCTCCCTTCCTTCCTTCCTTCCTTCCTTCCTTCCTTCCTTCCTTTCTTTCCTTCTTTCTTTCTATCATTCGTTCTTTTGTTATTTTATTTATTTACATTTCAAATATTATCCCACTTCATTTTTCCCCTCTGCAAACCCCTTATCCAATCCCGCTTCCCCTGCTTCTATGTGGGTGAGCTCTCTCACTGAGACACCTATCATTTCTATCATATTCCTATAACATTCCTATCATATTCCAATTATTTTTATAATATACACCCCAGAATTCCTTATCCAGCCTCCACAGGGACAAAAGCTTTACCTCCCATTGATGCCAAATAAGCTACATATGCAGCTGGATCCATTGGTCCCTCCTTGTGTACTCTTTGACTGATGGTTTAGTCCCTGGCATCTCTCAGGGTCTGGTTTGTTGGTATGGTTGTTTTTCCTATGTGGTTGCAAACACTTTCAGTTCTTTCAATCCTTCCCCCAACTCTTCCATTGGGGTCCCATTGCTCAGTCTGATGGTTGGCTGTGAGTATCTGCATCTGTATTGGTCAGGCACTAGTAGTGCCTCTCAGGGGACAGACATACCAGGATCCTGTCAGTAAGCATTTATTGGCATTGGCACTAGTGTCCAGGTTTTATGTCTGCAGATGGGATGGATCTCTAGGTGAGAAAGTCTCTAGATGGCCTCTCTTTCAGTCTCTATTAATTTCAGTTTGTTTATATGGTGGATTACTTTGATGGATTTTCATACACTGAATAATCCATGCATCTCTGGGATGTAGCCTACTTGATCATGGAGAAAGATGCTGTTGTGTTCTTGAATTTAGTTTGTGCATAATTTATTGAATTACTTTGCATCTGTGTTCATGAGACAAAATCTCTGAAATCTATTTCTTTGTTGAATATTTTTGTGGTTTAGGTATCATTGTGACTAGACACATTGAATGAATTTGGTAATTTTGCTTTTGATTCTATTTTGTAGAATAGTTTGTGGAGTAGTATTAGCACTAGCTCTCCTCCTCCTCCTCCTCCTCCTCCTCCTCCTCCTCCTCCTCCTCCTTGTTCTTCTTCTGTTGTTGTTTATGTTGAAGACTTTTAATAATTACTTCTATGCTTCTATTTCCTTAGAGATTGTAAGAGTTTTTAGTTTGTTTACCTGATCTTGATTTAACTTTGATAATTGATATCTGTCTAAAAAAATTCCCCATTTTGCTTAAATTTTCCCATTTTGTAGAGCACAAGAAATTGAAGTAAAATCTAATGCTTATTTTTGAA
This sequence comes from Apodemus agrarius, assembly GCA_964023405.1. NCBI lineage: Eukaryota > Metazoa > Chordata > Mammalia > Rodentia > Muridae > Apodemus > Apodemus agrarius. Next base: position 67,551,945 of record OZ030006.1, on the reverse strand, counting down.
TTTCCTAATAATTTATTATGTCTCCATTTCCATTTCTGATTTTGTTAATTTGGATTCTATCTCTATGCTCTTTAGTTAGTTTGGCTAAGGGTTTGTTTTTCTATCTTGTGAATTTTCTGAAAGAACCAGCTCTTGGTTTTGTTGGTCTTCTGTGTTGCTCCCTTTGTTTCTCATTAATTGATTTCAGTCCAGAGTTTAGTTATTTCCTGCCATCTACTCCTCTTTGATGTACTTGACTTTTTTTTTATTCAAGACACGGTTTCTCTGTATAGCCCTGGCTGTCCTGGAACTCTCTCTGTATACCAGGCTGGCCTCAAACTCATAAATCTGCCTGCCTCTGCCTCCCAGAGTGCTGGGATTAAAGGTATGCGCCACCACCGCCCAGCTGAGTGTTTGACTTTTTCAATTAGATATTTACTTTATTTACATTCCTTTTTTCATTTCTTTTTTCTTGGATATATTGCTTAGTTACATTTCAAATGATTTCCCCTTTCCTTCACCCCCCTCAAAATCCCATAAGCCATCTCCCCTCCCCCTGTTCCCCAATTAACCCCTCCCACTTCCCTATCCTGGTATTCCCCTATACTGCTGCATCAAGCCTGTCCAGTACCAGGGGCATCTCCTCCCTTTGATGTCCAACAATGCCATCCTCTGCTGCCTATGCATCTTGAGCCATGGGTAACTCCATGTGTACTATCTGGTTGATGTTTTTGTCCCTGGAAGCTCTGGGAGTACTGGATGATATCTTTGTTCCTCCTATGGTGCTGCAAAGCCCTTCAGCTCCTTGGGTCCTTTCTCTAGCTCTCCCATAGGGGACCGTGTGCTCAGTACAATGGCTGAGTGAGTGTGTTCCCCTCTGGATTTGTCATGCACTAGCAGAGCCTCCCAGGTGGCAAGTATATCCAGCTCCAGTCAGCAAGTACTTGTGGACATCAATAATAGTGTCTGGGATTTGCAACTGTATATGGGATGGATCACTAGGTGGGGTACTCTCTGGATGGATTATCCACAGGATGCTCCACACTTTGTACCTCCTTCTGTGGGAATTTTGTTCCCCCTTCTAAGAAGGACCAGAGTATCCATACTTTGTTCTTCCTTCTTCTTCAGCTTCATTTGATCTGTGAACTGTGTCTTGGGTATTTCAAGATTCTGAGCTAATATCCACTTATCAGTGAGGTCATACAATGTGTGTTCTTTTTAATTGGGTTAACTCAGAATGATATTTTCCAGTTTCACCCATTTTTCTGAGAATTTAATGAATTCATTGTTTTTAATAGCTGAGTAGTATTCCATTGTGTAAATATACCACATTTTTTTGTATCCATTGCTCTGTGGAGGAACATCTGGGTTCTTTCCAGCTTCTGGCTATTATAGACAGGTCTGCTATAAACATAGTGGAGCATGTTTTCTTATTACATGCTGGGGAATTCTCTGGGTATATGCCCAGAAATGGTATAACAGGGTCCTCTGGTCGTATCATGCCCAGTTTTCTGATGGACAGCCAGACTCATTTCCAGAGTGGTTGCATCAACTTGCAATCCCACCAGCAGTGAAGGAGTGTTGCTCTTTCTCCTCATCCTTGCCAGCAGCTGCTGTCTCCTGAGGTTTTTATCTTACCCTTTCTTACTGGTGTGAGTTGAATTCTCAGGGTTGTTTTGATTTGCATTTCCCTGATGACTAAGGATATTGAACATTTCTTTAGGTGGTTCTCAGTCATTCAATATTCCTCAGGTGAAAATTCTTTGTTTAACTCTGTGCCTTGTTTTTTAATATGGTTATTTGGCTCTCTGGAGTCTAACTTCTTGAGTTCTTTGTATATCTTGGATATTAGCCCTCTGTCAAATGTAGGGTTGGTAAAGATCTTTACCCAATGTGTTGGTTGCTGTTTTGTCCTATTGACATTTTTTTCCTTACAGAAACTTTGTAATTTTATGAGGTCCTATTTGTCAATTCTTGATCTTACTGCATAGGCTATTGGTGTTCTGTTCAGGAAATTTCCCCTGTGGCCATGTGCTCAAGGCTCTTCCCCAGTTTCTTTTCTATTATTTTCAGTGTGTCTGGTTTAATGTGGAGATACTTGATCCACTTGGACTTAAGCTGAATACAAGGAGATAAGAATGTATTGCTTTGCATTCTCCTGCATGCTGACCTCCAGTTGAACCAGTACCATTTGTTAAAAAGGCTATCTTTTTTTCCACTGCATGGTTGTAGCTCCTTTCTCAAATATCAGGTGACCATAATTGTGTGGGTTCACTTCTGGGTCTTCAATTCTATTCCATTGATGTTCCTGCCTGTCACTGTACCAACCATGCAGTTTTTTAACACTATTGCTCTGTAGTACTGCTTGTGATCCATGATACTGATTCTCCATGAAGTTCTTTTACTATTTCGAATAGTTTTAGCTATTCTGGGTTTTTTGTTATTCCAGATGAATTTGAGAATTGCTCTTTCTAACTCTATGAAGAACTGAGTTGAGATTTTTGGTGGGGATTGCATGGAATATGTATATTGCTTTTGGCAAAATGGCCATTTATACTATGTTAATCCTGCCCATCCATAAGCATGGGAGATCTTTCCATCTTCTGAGGTCTTATTTGATTTCTTTCTTCAGAAACTTGAAATTCTTGTCATACAGATCTTTCATTTGTTTAGTAATATTCACACCACGATATTTTATATTGTTTGTGACTATTGTGAAGGGTATCGTTTCCCTAATTTCTTTCTCAGCCTGTTTATCCCTCGAGTATAGGAAGTCTACTGGTTTCTTTGAGTTATTTTTTTTTGTTTTTTTTTTTTTGTTGCTGTTCTGGAACTCACTCTGTAGACCAGGCTGGCCTCGAACTCAGAAATCCACCTGCGTCTGCCTCCCAAGTGCTGGGATTAAAGGCGTCTGCCACCACGAGTTAATTTTTATATATGGTCACTTTGTTGAAGTTGTTTATCACCTGTCAGATTTTTCTGGTGGAGTTTTTTTATTTGCTTAAGTATATTATATCATCTGCAAATAGTGATAATTTGACTTCTTCCTTTCCATTTTGTATCCCTTTGACCTTCTTTTGTTGTCTAATTGCTCTAGTTAGAACTTCAAGTACTATATTATGAAACTAACAGAAGTTTTGGACCAAATGGATTTAATAGATATGTAGAGAAGATCTTCTCAAATATCAAAAGAATATACCTTCTTCCCAGCACCTCATGGTACCTTCTCCAAAATTAATCATATAATTGGCCACAAAACAGACTTCAACAGATGTAAGAAGATTGAAGTAGTCCCATGCCTCCTATCAGATTGCTATGGAGTAAGGGTGGTCTTCAATAACTACAAAAACAACAGAAAGCCCACATATACATAAATGCTGAACAATGCTCAACTCAATAATACCTTGGTCAAGGAAGAATTAAAGAAAGAAATTAACGACATTTTAGAATTGAATGAAAACGAAGGCACAACATACCCAATGAAAGCAGTGCTAAGAGGAAAACTCATAGCTCTGAGTGACTCATAAAAGAATGTGGAGAGAGCATATACTAGCAGCATAACAACACACCTGAAAGCTTTAGAACAGAAAGAAGCTAATCTATCCAAGAGGAGTAGAAGGCAAGACTAGGAGCTGGTTCTTTGAGAAAACCAATAAGATAGATAAACACTTAGCTAGGCTAACCAGAGGGCACAGAAACAGTACCCAAATTAACAAAATCAAAAAGGAAAGGGGATATATAACAACAGAAACTGAGGAAAATCAAAAAATCATCAGATCCTACTACAAAAGGCTATACTCAACAGAACTTGAACACCTGGTGAAATATGCAATTTCCTAGACAGATACCAAATGCCAAAGTTAAATCAGGATGAGATAAAACATCTAATCATTTCCATAACCCCTACAGAAATAGAAGCAGTCACTGAAAGTCTCCCAACCAAAAAAAGCACGGGACCAGATGGTTTTAGTACAGAATTCATCAGACCTTTAAAGAAGACCTAACACCAATATTCTTCTAACTATTCCACAAAATACGAACAGAAGGAACACTACTCAACTCATTCTATGAATCTAAAACTATGCTGATACCAAAACCACACAAAGATCCATCACAGAAAGAGAACTTCAGACCAATTTGCCTTATGAATATCGATGCAAACATACTCAATAAAATTCTTGCCAACTGAATCCAAGAACACATCAAAAGGATCATTGACCATGATCAAGTAGAGTTCACCCCAGGGATGCAGGGATGGTTTCATATATGGAACTCCATTAATGTAATTCACTATATAAACAAACTCAAAGAAAAAAACACATGGTCATTTCATTAGATGCTGAAAAACATTTGACAAAATTCAACATCCTTTCAGGTTAAAAGTCTTGGAAAGAACAGGAATTCAAGACCCATACCTAAACATGGTAAAAGCAATATACAGCAAACCAGAAGTCAACATCAAACCAAATGGAGAGAAACTTGAAGCAATCCCTCTAAAATCAGGTACTAGACTATGCTGCCCTCGCTCTCAGTTTTTATTGACTATAGTACTTTTTTACATTTCAAATGTCCTCTTCTTTTCTCACTTCCCCTCTGACAATCCCCATCCCATCCCCTTTCTTCCTGCTCACTAACCCCCACTACCACTTTTCCTGACCTGGCATTCCCCTACACTGGGGCCTTGTGCCTTCATGGGCCCAATGACCTCTCCTCTCACTGATGTCGGAAAAGTTCATCCTATGGTAAATATGTAGCTGGAGCCATGGGTCCCTCCCCATATAGTGGAGTACTATTTGCTTGGTAGATTAGTCCCTGGGAGCTCTAGGGGTACTGCTTGGTACATATTATTGTTCCTTTTATGGGGCTGCAAACCTCTTCAGCTCCTTGGGTACTTTTTTCTAACTCCTCCATTGGGGACCCTATATTCAGTCTATTGATTGACTATTAGCCATGAGAATTTTGATTCCCCTTCTAAGAATGACCAAAGTACCCACATTTTGACCTTCCTCCTTCTTGAGCTTCATGTGTTCTGTGAATTTTATCTTGGGTATTCTGAAATTTTGGGCTAATAACCACTTACCAGCAAGTTCATGCCTTCTGTGTTCTTTTGTGATTCAGTTACCTCACTCAGCATGATATTTTCTAGTTCCAAAAATTTCCATGAGAATGTCATGAATTCATTGATTTTAATAGCTGAGTAGTACTCCATTGTGTAAATGTACCACATTTTTCTGTATCCATTCCTCTTTTGAGGGACATCTGGGTTGTTTCCAGCTTTTGGGTATTATAAATAGGTCTACTATGAACATAGTGGGGCATGTGTCCTTATTATACATTGGTGCATCTTCTTGGTATATGCCCAGGAGTGGTGTAGGTGGGTCCTAGAGTTCTATGTCCAGTTTTCTGAGGATCTGCCAAACTGATTTCCAGAGTGGTTTTACAAGCTTGCATTCACCAACAATGGAGGAGTGGTTCTCTTTCTCCACATCCTCACCATCATCTGCTGTTCCCTGGGTTTTTGATCTTACCCATTCTGCCTTATATGAGGTAGAATCTCAAGGTTGTTATGATTTGCCTTTTCCTGATGATTAAGAATGTTGAACAATTTTTTTAGGTGTTTCACAGCCATCCAGTAATCCTCAGTTGAGAATTCTTTGTTTAGCTCTGTACCCCATTTTTAGTAGGGTTATTTGTTTCTCTGGAGCCTAATTACTTGAGTTCTTTGTATGTATTGGGTATTGGCCTCTAACAAAGGTAGGATTGGTAAAGATCTTTTCCTAATCTGTTGTTTAGATTAAAAGATTGAAAAGGCTGCAGTTTTCTCTTGTTGATACTGTCCTTTGTCTTATAGAAACTTTGCAGTTTTATGAGGTCCCATTTGTCAATTCTTGACCTTAGAGCATGAGCTATTGGTGTTCTGTAAGCAACAGCAGGATGGGGATGTGTACCTGTGTAGGGAGGCTGCCCAGCTAGGAAGAGAATCCAGACTTGATCCTGTGGGGATGAGGCCAGAGTACATGCAGAGGAAGAACAGACAGGCACGGAAGTCTTTAGTCCTTTCTGCTGGAGCAGCTGAGGCCTTTTCCATTTCTCCAACAATGGAGATAAGAGGAGGCAGCTCATGGTTTTAAAGCTTTATTATAGAACAGTAGAGAAAGAGATAGAGAAGAAAAGACAGAAAGAAATGATAGAGTGGTGAGGGCTGGCTATGACCACATGGAAAGAGGGGAGAAGGATGAGGAATGAGGGGGAACAGAGGGTGGGGCAATAGAAAAGGGAGAGAGTGTGGCAAGAGAAAAAAGCAAGAGAGCTAGGAGGGGCCAAGAACCCTTTTGTAGTGGGCTGGGTTACTTGGCTGTTGCCAGGTAATTGTGGGTCTGGTGTTCAGCCAGAACCATAGGGTCCTGGCCCTACATGACTGATGTCCACAGGGTTGTGGTGATGGCCACATGATTATGTCCAACAGTACTCTTTTCAGGAAATTTTCCCCTGTGCCCATGTTCTTTTCTATTCCATTCAATGTATCTGGTTTTATGTGGGGGTCCTTGATCCACTTGGACTTGAGCATTATACAGAGATATAAGAATGGATCAATTTGCATTCTTCTACACATTGACTTCAAGATGAACCAGCAACATGTGTTGAAAATGCTGTCTTTTTTCCACTGGATGGTTTTAGCTCCTTTATCAAAGATCAAGTGACCACAGTTATGTAGGTTCATTTCTGTATCTTCAACTTATTCCATTGTTTTACCTGCCTGTCACTGTACCAATACAGTAGAGTTTTTAATCATGATTCCTCTGTAGTATAGCTTGAAGTCAGGGATGGTGATTCCATCAGAGGTTCTTTTATTGTTGAGAATATTTTTCACTACCCTGTTTTTGTTGCTGTTGTTGCTTTGTTTTTGTTTTTGTTTTGCTTGTTTGTTTTTTGTTTTGTATTTTTTTGTTATTCTGGATAAGTTTGGAAATTGCAATTTTTAAGTCTACAAAGAATTTAGTTGGAATTTTCATGGGGATTGCATTGAATCTGCATATTGCTTTAGACAAGATGGCCATTTTTACTATATTAAACCTGCCAATCCATGAGCATAGGTGATCTTTGCATCTTCTGAGATCTTCTTCAATTTCTTTCTTCAGAGATTTGAAGGTCTTGTCATACAGATCTTACACTTGCTTGGTTATAGTCACACCAAGTTATTTTATATTATTTGTGACTATTGTGAAGGGTGCCATTTCTCTAATTTCTTTCTCAGCCTCTTTATCCTTTGAGTATAGGAAGGCTAATTTTTTTTTTAGTTAATTTTATATTCGGCCACTTTACTGAAGTTGTTTATCAGATTTAGGATTTCTCTGGTGGAATTTTTTGGGTCACTTAAGTATACTATCATATCATCTGCAAATAGTGATGCTTTGACTTCTTACTTTTCAATTTGTATCCCTTTGACCTCCTATTGCTGTCTAATTGCTCTGGCTAGGACTTTGAGTACTATATTGAACAGGTAGGGAGACAGTGGACAGCATTATCTAATACCTGATTTCATAGGGATTGCTTCAAATTTCTCTCCATTTAGTTTTATGTTGGATACTGGTTTGTTGTATATTGCATTTAGTATGTTTAGGTATGGCCTTGAATTTCTGATCTTTCTAAGACTTTTATTATGAAGGGGTATTGGATTTTGTCAAATGCTTTCTCAGCCTCTTATGAAATGATGTGGATTTTTCATGGAGTTTTTTTATGTAGTAGAATACATTGATGTATTTCCATATATTGAACCATCCCTGCATCCCTGGGATAAAGGCTACTTGATCATGGTGGATGATCATTTTGATGTGGTCTTGGATTTGGTTGGCAAGAATTTTATTATGTATTTTTGTAACACTTCATAAGGGAAATGGGTCTTAAGTTTTCTTTCTTTCTTGGGTCTTTGTGTGGTTTATGTATCAGTTTCATTGTGGCTTCATAGAATGAATTGGGTAGTATTCTTATGTTCCAATTATGTGGAATAATTTGACTAGTATTAGAATTCAGTCTTCTTTGAAGATCTGATAGAATGCTACATTGAACCCATCTGTTCCTGAGCTTTTGTTGGTTGGGAGATTTTAATGACTGCTTCTATATATTTAGGTGTTGTGGGATGGTTTAGATCATTTATCTGATCCTGATGTAAACTTGCTAACTATTATCTGTCTAGAAAATTGTCAATTTCATCCAGATTTTCCAGCTTTGTGAAGTATTAGCTTTTGTAATCTGATCTGATTTTTTTTTGTTTTTTTGTTTTTGTTTTTGTTTTTGGATTTTCTCAGTATCTCTTATAGGGTCTCTCTTTTCATTTCTGATTTTGTTGATTTGGATGCTGTCTCTGTGCCTGCTGGTTCATTAGATTGGCTAAAGGTTTATCTATCTTGTGGGTTTTTTTTTCAAAGAACCAGCTCCTGGTTTGGTTGATTCTTTGTATAATTCTTTTTGTTTCTACTTGATTTATTTCAGGCCTGATTGACTATTTCCTACATCTACTTCTCTTGGGTGTATTTGCTTCTTTTTGTTCTAGAGTCTTCAGATGTGCTGCCAAGCTGCTAGTGTATACTCTCTCCAGTTTTTTTGTTTTTTGTTTTTTGTTTGTTTGTTTGTTTTTTTTTTTTTTTTTGGAGGCACTCAGAGCTATGAGTTTTCCTGTTAGCACTGCATTCATTGTAACCTTTAAGTTTATGTCTGTTGTGCCTTTATTTTCATTAAATTCTAAAAAGTGTTCAATTTCCTTCTTTCTTTCATCCTTGACCAAGTTTATCATTCAGTAGAATGTTGTTTAATTTCAATGTGTATGTTGTCTTTCTGTTGTTTTTGCTGTTATTGAAGACAAATTTTAGTCCATGGTGATCTGATAGGGTCCATGGGATTATATCAATCTTCTTATATCTGTTGAAGTCTGTTTTGTGACTGATTATATGGTCAATTTTGGTGAAGGTACCATGAGGCATTGAGAAGAAGGTATATTCTTTTGATTTAGGATAAAATATTGCATAGATATCTATAAAATCCGTTTGGTTTATAATCTCTGTTACTTTAACTGTATTTCTGTTTAGTTTCTGTTTCCATGATATGACCATTACTGAGAGTGGTGTGATGAAGTCTCCCAGTATAATTGTGTGTGGTGCAATATGTGCTTTGAGCCTTAGTAAAGTTTCTTTTATGAACATGGGTGCCCTTGTATTTGTAGCATATATGTTCAGAAATGAGAATTTTTCTTGGTAGACTTTATTCTTGGATGAGTATGAAGTGTCTTCCTTATATTTTTTGATAACTTTAGGTGGAAAGTCGATTTATTCAATATTACAATGGCTACACCAGATTGTTTCCTGGGACCATTTGCTTGGAAAAGTGTTTTGCAACCATTTACTCTGAGGTAGTGTCTGTCTTTGTGCCTGCGGTGAGTTTCTTGTATGCAGCCAAATATTGAGTTCTGTTTACATATCCAGTCTGTTAGTCTGTGTCTTTATTGGGAAATTGAGTCCATTGATATTAAGAGATATTAAGGAAAATGATTTTTGCTTCCTCTTATTTTTGTTATTAGAGGTGGAGTTATGTTTATGTGGCTCTCTTCTTTTTGGTTTGTTAAAAGATTATTTTCTTGCTTTTTCTAGGGTGTAGTTTCCCTCCTTTTGTTGGTGTTTTCCATTCTTTATCTTTAGAAGGACTGGACTTGTTGAAAGATACTATGTAAATTTGATTTTGTCATGGAATACCTTGGTTTCTCCATCTATGGTAATTGAGAGTTTTTCTGGGTATAGTAGCCTGGGTTGGCATTTATGTTCTCTTATGATCTGTATGACATTTCCCAGGATCTTCTGGCTTTCATATTCTCTGTTGAGAAGTCTGGTGTAATTCTGATAGGTTTGCCTTTATATGTTACTTGACCATTTTCCCTTACAGCTTTTAATATTCTTTCTTTGTTTAGTGCATTTGGTGTTTTGGTTATTATGTGACAGGAAGAATTTCTGATCTGGTCCAGTTTGGAGGTCTGTAGGCTTCTTGTAAGTCCATGGGCATCTCTTTCTTTAGGTTAGGTAAGTTTTCTTCTATAATTTTGTTGAAGATATTTACTGTCTCTTCAAGTTGTAAATCTTCTCTCTCTTCTACCCCTATAATCCTTAGGTTTTGTCTGCTCATTGTATCCTGGATTTTATGGATGTTTGGGGTTAGAAGATTTTTGTATTTTGCATTTTCTTTGAATGTTATGTCAATGTTTTCTATGGAATCTTGTATACCTAAGATTCTCCCTTCTATCTCCTGTATTCTATTGCTGATGCTTGCATCTATAACTCCTGATTTTTTCCTTGGTTTTCTATGTCCAGTGTTGTTTCCCTTTGTGATTTCTTTTTTTTTAATTTTTATTTTCTATATTCTATGTTTACATTCCAAAGGCTTTCCCCTTTCCCAGTTCCCCCGCATACATCCCATAATTCCTCTCCCACCCAACTATTCCCCAATCATTCCCCTCCCCCCACGGTTTCTCTACAAAACTGGATCCAATCTTTACAGGCCCAGGGTCCTCTCCTTTCTTCTTCTTGGGAATCATTTGACTTCCTAATTGTGCCTTGAGTATTTAGGGCTTCTGGGCTCATTAATATCCACTTATCAGTGATTGCATTTCATGTGTATTCTTTTGTGATTGGGTTAACTCACTCAGGATGATATTTTCCAGATCTAACCATTTACCTACAAATTGCATGAATTCATTATTTTTAATTGCTGAGTAGTATTCCATTGTATAAATACACCACATTTTCTGTATCCATTCTTCCTTTGAGGGATATTTGGGCTCCTACCAATTTCTGGCTATTATAAACAAGGCTGCTATAAACATAGTGGAGCATGGGTCTTTATTTTATGCAGGGGAATCCTCTGGGTATATGCCCAGGAGTGGTATGCCAGGGTCCTCTGGAAGTGACATGCCCAATTTTTTGAGGAACCGCCACACTGATTTCCAGAGCGGTTTTACCATTTTGCAATCCCACCAACAGTGGAGATGTGTTCCTCTTTCTCCACATCCTCGACAACACTTGCTGTCTCTTGAGTTTTTAATCTTAGCCATTCTGACTGGTGTGAGGTGGAATCTCAGGGTTGTTTTGATTTGCATTTCCCTGATGATTAATGATGTTGTATATCTCTTAAGGTGTTTCTCGGCCATCTGAATTTCTTCTGGTGAAAATTCTTTGTTTAGCTCTGTACCCTATTTTTGATAGGGTTATTTGGTTCTTTGCTGTCTAACTTCTTGAGTTCTTTGTATATATTGGATATTAGCCCTCTGTTGGATGTGGGGTTGGTGAAGATCTTTTCCCACTTTGTTGGTTGCCGTTTTGTCCTTCTGACAGTGTCCTTTGCCTTGCAGAAACTTTGTAATTTTATGAGGTCCCATTTGTCAATTCTTGATCTTAGTGCATAAGCTATTGGTGTTCTGTTCAGGAACATTTCCCCTGTGCCCATGTCCTCCAGGATCTTCCCCAGTTTCTTTTCTAATAGTTTCAGTGTGTCTGGTTTTATGTGGAGGTCCTTGATCCACTTGGAGTTGACCTTAGTGCAAAGAGATAAGAGTACGTCAATTCGCATTCTGCATGTTGACCTCCAGTTGAACCAGCACCATTTGTTGAAAAGGCTATCTTTATTCCACGGAATGGGTGTAGCTCCTTTATCAAAGATCAAGTGACCATAAGTCTGTGGGTTAATTTCTGGGTCTTCAATCCTATTCCATTGATCTAATTGCCAGTTGCTATACCAATACCATGCAGTTTTTTAACACAATTGCTCTGTAGTACTGATTAAGGTCAGAGATATTGATTCCCCCAGAAGTCCTTTTATTGTTGAGAATAGTTTTAGCTATCCTTGGTTTTTTGTTGCTCCAGATGAATTTGAGAATTCTTCTTTCTAGTTCTTTGAAGAATTGAGTTGGGATTTTGATGGGGATCGCATTGAATCTGTATATTGCTTTTGGCAAGATGGCCATTTTTACTATATTGATCCTGCCAATCCAGGAGCAAGAAATATTTTTCCATCTTCTGAGGTGTTCTTTGATTTCTTTCTTCCAGGACTTGAAGTTCCTGTCATACAGTTCTTTGGCTTGTTTGGTTAGAGTTAAGCCAAGGTACTTTATGTTGTTAGTGGCTATTGTGAAGGGTGTTATTTCCCTAACTTCTTTCTCAGCCTGCTTGTCCTTTGAGTACAAGAAGGCTACTGATTTGCTTGAGTTAATTTTATAACCTGCCACTTTGCTGAAGTTGTTTATCAGCTGTAGAAGTGGAGTTTTTTGGGTCGCTTAAGTAAACTATTATATCGTCTGCAAATAATCATAGTTTGACTTCTTCCTTTCCAATTTGTATCCCTTTGACTTCCTTATGTTGTCTAATTGCTCTTGCTAGAACTTCAAGTACTATATTGAAAAGATATGGAGAGAGAGGGCAGCCTTGTCTAGTCCCTGATTTTAGTGGGATTGCTTCAAGTTTCTCTCCATTTATTTTGATGTTGGCTACTGGTTTGCTGTAGATTGCTTTTACTATGTTTAAGTATGGGCCTTGAATTCCTGCTATTTCCAAGACTTTTATCGTGAAAGGATGCTGAATTTTGTCAAATGCTTTTTTAGCATCTAATGAGATGACCATGTGGTTTTTTTTTTCTTTCAGTTTGTTTATGTAGTGGATTACATTGATGAATTTTCATATTTTGAACCATCCCTCATCCCTTGGATGAAGCCTACTTGATCATGGTGAATGATCGTTTTGATGTGCTCTTGGATTCGGTTGGCAAGAATTTTATTTAGTTTTTTTTGCATCGATATTCGTAAGAGAAATTGGCCTGTAGTTCTCGTTCTTTGTTTGATCTTTTTGTGGTTTAGGTATTAGCGTAATTGTGGCTTCGAAGAATGAGTTGGGCAGTGTCCCTTCTATCTCTATTTTGTGGAATAGTTTGAAAAGTATTGGTGTTAAGTCTTCTTTGAAGGTCTGGTAGAATTCTGCACTAAAACCATCTGGTCCAGTACTTTTTTTGGTTGGGAGTCTTTCTATAACCCCTTCTATTTCTTTAGGGGTTATGGGACTATTTAGTTGATCTACTTGATGCTGATTTAATTTTGGTATTTGGTATCTGTCTAGGAAATTGTCCATTTACTCCATATTCTCCAGTTGTTTTGAGTATAGACCTTTGTAGTAGGATCTGATGATCTTTTGAATTTCCTCAGTTTCTGTTGTTATGTCTCCCTTTTCATTTCTAATTTTGTTAATTTGTATACTGTCTCTGTGTCCTTTGGTTAGTCTGGCTAAGGGTTTATCTATCTTGTTGATTTTCTCCAAGAACCAGTTCCTGGTCTTGTTGATTCTTTGTATGGTTTTTCTTTGTTTCTACTTGATTGATTCCAGCCCTGAGTTTGGTGATTTCTCGTCTTCTACTCCTCCTGGGTAAATTAACTTCTTTTTCTTCCAGGCCTTTAAGGTGTGCCGTTAACCTGCTAGTGTATGCTCTCTCCAGTTTCTTTTTGGATGCACTTAGAGCTATGAGTTTTCCTCTTAGCACTGCTTTCAATGTGTCCCATAGATTTTGGTAAGTTGTACCTTCATTTTCATTGAATTCTAAAAAGTCTTTGATTTCTTTTTTATTTCTTCCTTGACCACGGTGTCATTGAGTAGAGTATTGTTCAGTTTCCATGTGTATGTGGGCTTTCTGTTGTTTTTGTTGCTATTAAAAACCACTCTTACTCCATGGTGATCTGATAGGAGGCATGGGATTAGCTCGATCTTCTTGTATTTGTTGACATCTGTCTTGTGACCAATTATATGATCAGTTTTGGAGAAGGTATCATGGGGTGCTGAGAAAAAGGTATATTATTTAGCTTTAGGATGAAATGTTCTCTCTATATATATCTGTTAAATCCAATTGGTCCAAAGTTTCAATTAGTTTCACTGTGTCCCTGTTTAGTTTCTGCTTTCCTGATTGGTCCATTGAGGAGAGTGGAGTGTTGAAGTCACCCACATTTATTGTGTTAGGTGTAATGTTTTCTATCTTGCTTCTTCCCAGGTGTAGTTTCTGTCCTTGTCTTGGAGTTTTCCCCCTATTATCCTTTGTAGGGCTGGATTTGTGGAAAGGTATCATGCAAATTTGGTTTTGTCATGGAATACCTTGATGTCTCCATCTATGGTTATTGAGAGTTTTGCTGGGTAAAGTAGTTTTGGCTGAAGTTTGTGTTCTCTTTGAGTTTGCATTATATCTGCCCAGGATCTTCTAGCTTTAATGGTCTCAGGTGAGAAGTCTGGTGTTATTCTGATAGGTCTTCCTTTATATGTTACTTGGCCTTTTTCTCTTGCTGCCTTTAATATTGTTTCTTTGTTTAGTACATTTGGAGTTTTGATTATTATGTGATGGGATGTATTTCTGTTCTGATCCAGTCTGTTTGGGGTTCTATATGCTTCTTGTATATTCATGGGCATCTCTCTCTTTAGGTTGGGGATGTTTTCTTCCATAATTTTGTAGAAGATATTTGCTGTCCCTTTAACTTGTAAATCTTCACTCTCGTCTATACCTATAATCCTTAGGTTTGGTCTTCTCATTGTGTCCTGGATTTCCTGGATGTTTTGGGTTACAACCTTTTTGCATTTAGTATTTTCTTTGACTGTTGAATCAATGGTTCCTATGGTATCTTCGGCTTCTGAGATTCTGTCTTCTATCTCTTGTATTCTATTGTTGTGCATCTATGGCCCCTGATTTCTTCCCAAGGTTTTCTATCTCCAATGTTGTCTCCCTCTGCGATTTCTTGGTTGTTTCTACTTCTGTTTTTAGTACCTGGATGGATATGCTCAGATCTTTCACTTGGTTGATTGTGTTTTCGTGTATTTCTTTAATAGATTTTTGTGTTTCCTCTTTCATAGCTTCTACTTGTTGGCCCACGTTCTTCTGTATTTCTTTAAGTGATTTTTGTCTTTCTTCCTTATTGTCTTCTTTTTTTTTGATCCATCTTCTCCTGCATTTCTTGAAGTGATTTTTGTATTTGCCTTGTAAAGGCTTCTAACTTTTTATCCATTTTCTCCTCTATTTCTTTACGAGATTTTTCTATGTGTTCAGCTACCAGCATCCTGACCAGTGATTTTATATCCAAGTCTTGTTTTTCTGGTGTTTTGGGGTATCCAGGACTTCCTGTTCTTGGCGAACTCGATTCAGATGCTGTCATGTTGCCTTGTTTTCTGTTAGTAATGTTCCTTCATTTTCCTTTTGCCATCTGGTTATTTCTTGTGTTAGATGGCCTTGTTGTCACTGTCACTGTGTTTGAATCTCCCTTGAGACTGGGCTCACCTGTTGTTTCTCTACTGGTGGTTATGTGTGACTGCTGCTCAAAGGGATCACGAGCTGGCTGCCACCGGCTGCCTCGGTGCACTGCTTTAGGTAGCAGGGAAGTCCAGCAGAGCGTCAGCGGGTGGAGATGGGCCTGCCTGGCAGGGAGAGCCTAGCAGATCCCCCCGCGCGCGGTAGCCCAGGATGGAATCAGTCTACCTGGGCCTCTCTAGCTGTGTCCTGGTTGCAATATGGAGGCCTGCTGCTACTGCTGGTCCCGTGCTGTGTGTTTTTTATCTTAGCCATTCTGATTGGTATGGGATGGAATCCCAGCGTTGTTTTGATTTGCATTTCCCTGATGACTAAGGACTTTGAACATTCACATTGATTTTTTAAATGCCTTGAAAGCAACATATACATTACCAGGTACCATCCTTAGTGAAATTGACTTATCACACCCACCAATGGTAGTATTATTGTTTCTGTTAGTTATGTATTTTGAATGGTTATACATGCCACAAGCGGTTATTGGTTTACGAACTGATACTTTTGCCCTCTCCAGATGATCAGAATTCATTTGCATCTGTCCTTACTGAAGGACACCTAGTTTATAGAAGGTGACACAGATATACACTAAAGGATAGAGATCTACAGTTGGAAGGGGGATTATAATCCAGCAAAGATCCATTTCTGAATTTCTTATGTGGACATTGTCTATATTCTTTTGCTTGCTACCTTGGATAACATCAGCAATGATGACTCTCTAATAGATATTTTTCAATGAAATAAGAAAGCAATTTTGTTAAGCAAAATGAAAACATAAAAGTCTATTTATAAAGGAGGGTCATGGACATCATGGCAAGCAGCAGTGAAAACATTATTCTTGAGACAGAGAAGAAAGTATATGGCTGCAACTCCAAATTAATTATTGGTGTTCAGCTTCAGAGAAAGTGAAGAATAGTACAAGATAAAAAAGCAGGCAGGGGAATCTTAAAAATTCATCCACTGTGAACATATCACTAGAGTTTAATTTCTCAACTCAAACTATACAAGAACACAAAGATTGATGATTTTCATATTAATATCTCAGAGGATTTTCCTGGACCCCTGCCATTTAACAGACAAAAAGAACCTCATAATAATAAATTTTAGGTTAAAAAGCAGCAGTGAGCCAGTAAAGACAGCAAGGAATTAAGGAAGAAAAATACAAGAGGGAAGTAAGAAAAAAATGAGTTCCTCTGTCATTTCACAGGGAGACGTTCATGTGTCAGGATGTCTCTGTGATACAGTGTGGTTTTAGTCTAGTAGGGAAATCCTTTTCATTTTTTCCCTCCATGCCTTGTAACACAATATAAGATGAAAAATGACTGGACAATTTTATGGTCAAAAGTCTGCTTTGGAGGTATATCTGTTTGAATGAATTGTGCGCAATGAAAGCAAACATCTCACTCTAAAGAATACCTGGATAACATGATACTATTTTGATCCCATGGAACATCTTGATAACATATTACTCCTGAAGTTTGAAAGGTATTAATAATCAGAAATTTCACCAAGTTATCAGGTACTATGGTTACACTTCCCCATTATCTAGAGAACTCAACCTGTTCCTAGATCTCTCAGCAATATGACCTGAAGGGGCTTCTGGGTAACTATGACTAGTCATGTTAGAATTCTAAGGTAGCTTTTTAGCAGCATCCCTTTTGGAATAACTTCAAAATCATAAATGTATGTGTTGTACATCTGTGACTTGAAATCAGCCACACAGAAAGTCCACTCCTCTGCTGAGACCAAACAAGCAGTATCTTAAGTTAAAAAGCAGGATACAGAGGTGAATGACAAAGAAGTAGACCATACCTACTAGCTAACAATAGATCTTTAAAGAAGGTCTCTGAAACTGAGAAATAAGGAAAGACAATCATGAATATTCTAACAATTTAATTGAATGATAACATTTTTTCATGGACTAAACAAACTTGTCCTCAACAAGGAAAGATCATGTGTAAGGAGAGTAATTAGGTGATTCACTTCATGCATCCACATGCCAGGTTTTTTGCTTCCTTGGTGTGTATATAAAACCTGTGAATAACCAATGACTATACTTCTCTAATGTCCTGTTTTTCTACACTATGTATTGTATGTCAACTATTTTCAGTTTGCCACTCTCTTCTTGGTCCTCCACCTAGCAGCTTGGAATTAACACAGCCCAGCATTCTACATGAGTCAAACTTTTCTTTTTCTTCAGGTAAACCATAGAGGTTTTGCTTTCTGGCTGGGAAACGGGAACACACCTTTGTTTAGATTTTTAGATGGCAAATGTCTCTATCTTTGTGAGCTATCTTAAATCTCATGACAGGTTCTATCCTTTTATTAGCCTCCATCTGTACACATTTCCTCTGCATGGACAAGCTTGCCTAAGAAACAAAGTCCCCAATGCATATGATGACTTGGTTATAAAAATTAGTCTTATACTCATTCACTGCTCATATTTTTGCTCAGTTTAACTTGTAAAGGTAAAGAGATCTGTGATTTCAACAAGTTTAGATGTCTTTGGCAGGAGTAACTAAAACTGAGAGTTTTTGCCACTGACCCATGGTCTCAGGTTGAGCTAGACAAACAGGCATCATAGATATTATCGCTATGATAAAAGCAAAGGGTAAAGACTAGGACCTATATTAACACTTATTCTAGCAGGTGTAAACATACTGAGAGGCCATGTTTGAAAAAAGCACACAAGTTGAAAGAGCTGAATGAATAAATGGAGCCAGATCCTAGAGATACCCAATCAAACTACAGGACTCTATTTTTGGCAGGAGGCCTGGAGGGACTGGCTTTCTGTATTTTGTTCCAATGGGTGATGTGAAAGCTTGGCCAAATGTCTTATCTTAGTGGAAATGTTAAGGTTTTTAAGAACTGATGCAAGTACCCTGAGAAGTCCTAAATGTATCTGCTTAGATCACATTCTTTCTGTACCAGAGGAATCCCATATTGAAATAAGCCTTAAAAGTATGCTGACTTGTATGTTCTAGCTGAACAAGATCCATGAAATGCAAGCAAAGAAAAATTATTTTCATTAAGCCACTGTCTATGATAGTTGTGGCTAGCTCAGTTTAAAGAATGAAGTACATTGATGGCCTTCAGCACCATAACTTAGGTGACATATTCTTTGATGGCCTTCAGCACCATAACATAGGTGACGTACAACACAATATTTGTATGCTAATGTATCATTTGAATCACATAATTCTTAAAACTTATGAAGAGATATTGTGGCAAAATTAATGAAAAGGAAACAAGACCTCTCAATATCATAATGGGATTTGCCAACTCTTCCGTACTAAGTAGGATCCTAGTGGTATTATTATTTGGGGGTTGATCTTTATTAAGTATAGAGTTGTCAAATATCTGAGAAAATTTCAGAGATGGACATACAGTAGGTATTCTCAGACCAACTCATATTGCTACCATGAGCAAAGATTTGAGGTAAAGGTAAAGGTAAAGTGCAGATAACATTTCAAGATTTGAAAATTGTTATGAACGACCTTCATTCTGCCTGTAGTAAAAATGTACATTCTCTTCAGCAACTGAGAAGGCAGCCAGAGCCAGAGCACAGGGAACCCAGGAGTGGCAGAGCAGCTGGGACAGGGTCTGTCTGTGCTCCCCTTGCACCCAGGAGCTGGGCAGAGCCACAGCACTCTGTACCAGGATAGAGACAGTCACACAGGGGTGCAGAGATAGATATACTGGTCCACAGGAGGGACATACCCCAGCCGGAGACAGCAGGACCAACTAATACCAGAGATAACCAGATGGCAAAGAAACACTCCTCCATTGCTGATGGGATTGCAATCTGGTAAAACCTCTCTGGAAGTAAGTTTAGAAGTTCCTCAGAAAATTGGACATTGTACTACCTGAGGACACAGCTATACCACTTCTGGTCATATACCCAGAAGATGCTCCAACATATAATAAGGACACATGCTCCACTATCTTTATAGCAGCTGTATTTATAATAGCCAGAAGCTAGAAAGAAACCAGATGTCCCTCAACAGAGGAAAGGATACAGAAAATGTGGTATGTTTACATAATGGATTACCACTCAGCTATTAAAACCAATGAATTAATGAAATTCTTAGGCAAATAGAGGGAGCTAGAAAATATCATCCTGAGTAAGCTTACCAAATCACTAAAGAACATACATGGTATACACTCGCTGGTAAGTGGATATTAGCCCAAAAGCTCAGAATACCCGAGATACAACTCACAGACTACATGAAACTCAAGAAGAAGTAAGTCCAAAGTATACATACTTTGATTCTTATTGGAAATTGGATCAAAATACCCATACCTCACAGCCAACCAATAAAATGAGCATAGGATCCCCAGTGGAAGAGCTAGAGAAAGGACCCAAGATGCTGAAGAGGTTTGTAGCCCTGCAGGAGGAACAATAATATGTAGCAATCTATACCCCCAGAACTCCCAGGGGATAAACCACCAACCAAAGAGTACACATGGAGGGACCCATGGCACCAGCTACATATGTAGAAGATGACCATTTCAGACATCAATGAGAGGCAAGACCATGGGTGCTGTGAAGGCTCAACTCACCTGAATAGGGGAAGGCAAATCAGGAAATTGGGGATGGGTGTGAGCAGGGGGAGGTAGGGTAGAATAGGGGGTTTTTAGAGGGGAAAGGGGATGCCATTTGAAATGTAAATAAAGCAAATATCTAATAAAATATGTACAAACTATGTACTGTGTTACATTGATGACTATAACTATGTATTAGGAAAGTTAATTCCTTTTAAAAGGCATTTTCTTCCATGGGTTTTCATATTTACAAAATTCAATTCACAAGTTCATCTGTGTAAGCATAACACCAACACAAAAGTCATCTTAAATATGACTTGATATGTATGGTTTTCTGATGTCAAGGTGACTGTCACTCTGAGATTTAAAAAGCAAAGATTTGGCCTCTGATAATTTCTTACTTATCTAATAATAGGCAGACATGGGAAGAGGGAACAAATTTTTATTAAATAGTTGTATTTATTTTCATAAAAAGATGCCCCACATCCTAGTCTCCCCTCCTAGAGTTCTTCACCCCATCCCTCCTTCCCCCCACTGAGAGGGTGCTCCCTTACCTATCCACCTACCCTCACATCATATCACCAGCAGGCTTACTTCACTGAGGCTTCAAATTTACACATAAGTAAGCACATCCTCTCCTACTGAGCCCACACAAGGCAGTCTTCTGCCATATGCTTGCCCTGGGGGGTATGTTGGGCACAAGTCAGCCCATGTATGCTTCTTGGTTTTGGCTTACTCCCTGGAGCTCTGAAGGTTCCAGGTTAGTTGTCATTGTTTTTTCTTTGTATGGGGTTGCAATCCCCTTCAGCTCCTTTTATCCTTTCTCTAACTGTTCAGAATTGGTCTCTGACCTCAATCCAATGATTGGCTGTAAGTATCTCAGTTGTTGGTAGAGCCTCTCAGAGGGTAGCCATGCCAGGCTCCTGTCTGCATGCACAGTATGGCATGCAGTAAAAGTGTCAGGATTTGCTTTGCACACATGGGATAGAACCAAAATTGGGTCAGTCACTGGGTGGCTTTTCTTTCAGTCTCTGCTCCATTTTTTGTCCCTGCATTTTCTTCAGATAGGAACAATTCTGGGTTAAAATTTTTGAAGATGGGTGGTTAGTTTCATGCCTCAAATGAGAGTCTTGTATATATTGGAGGAGGTCTCTTCCAATTCCATCCCCACTGTTGAGCTATAATATTTTCTTACTGGGTTGCAAAGTAAAAGTTAATGTGATTCCCTAACCAGAACTCTAACTGGTACCAAAGGCAAGCCTTGCCTTAGGAGACAGACACTGTATGATGAATCTCCTTGCCTAGTGGAATCACTTGCATCCTCTAGAATCTCACACTCCAATTTCTCAGGCTGAATCTGAAGGTTGAAGAGCATATACTAGGGAAAACTATCCTGTGGGTGATAACATAGTGATGGAATGTGAATTGCCTCTAGTTTTCATCTCAGTTATTTCTTCTCTTTTATTGACATTATCATTCAATTTTGTTGAATAGAAGTGGGCCATCACTCTCCACCAGGTCAAAGTTGTCTTGTAAATAATGACTCAATGGAAGTTCCCTTCAACAATATACAAACCTGATCCCTCTGTAACAATTTTCATATCACCTTCTTCTGGGAATTTCTGTGTAAACCTAAGAAGGCTTAGTAGGAAGAAATACCTGCTAAATATGGCAAAAGAATATCTTATTGGAAGCATAGAAAGGCTTACAAGGGAGCTCCTGAGGGCAGTCCCTGGGTACTAAACCTGTAGAAGGCATAGAGTGAGGAAGAACAAAAGGGAATTGATTTGCAGATGATTTGAGGAAACTGGATCTCAGGACATAGTTACTTGGTCACAGGAGGAAAAAGTGGAAGATACTAGAGACTTTTGTGGAAAGATGACTTTTGTCTTCATCTCTTCAGGGAACTGTACCTTATGCAAGAGTGGTAGGCACTAGTTAAGCCAAAGATCTCTGTCCTAATTGATGTGGCAGTGGTACCCATCATAGGAAACAAGTATGATGTTTATCATACTGTGCTCATATGTTAATGGAAGTCTTTTATGTTCCTTTCAAAACCAACATAACTATCCAGGTAAAATTATCTGAAATATCTATTACAGTCTGGTAAAGAAATTTCATATAAAATCTCCATGTATTATGTCTTGCCACCAAAATTTAAACTCAGAGTCACCAAAGTTGCCCAAGTTTCTTACATTAGTATTTCAAAGAACCATTACTGAGATTTTGTGAGTTCTTACTATACATTAACATCAAAAAGGAAGGAAGGACTGGGGGATTGCCTCAGTGTGTACAGTACATGTAATACAGGTGTTAGGACCTGATTCTGAATATCAAAAATCCACATAAAGCCAGAAATGGTTGCACACATTCCTAATCCCAGTGTTTCTACAGCGAGACAAGAGGGAGATACAGAAGTTGTTGCAGGAGCACCTGGTTAATATTGCTAGCTGTGTAGTTTTGAAATAGAGCAGATGCTCTCTTAAAGTGGGTTGAAGGAAAGTACCAACACTTCATACTGTCCTTTAGCCTTCCTGAATATGCCATTACACAGGAACACTCACCCACCTATACACACTAATCAAAAAAAATCACACACACACAAACACACACACACACACACACACAAGAACAACTTTCAAAGAAAGGAATATGAAAGTAAAGATCCACTCTCAAAGAGTGGAAAGATCACCACAGGGGTAGTAAAAATCCTAAAGAGAAATAAGAGGAAGAGCGATGGTTGGACACTGAACTGCATATTGCTTGGCTCTTCTCCATCACATTGCCTTACATGAGCACCACATTCAGATTCCAGGAGATGGGAGTGTTTTTTTGAAACTAGAGAGCTAGGGACAGTCTGTGCTCCCTACCATGAACATTACTTTATATTCTATTGTTTATCTCAACTAGTTACAAACAAGAAGCTGAGACTATCTGGAACGCTCGTCTTTGGCTATGAAATTCAGGCATATCAAATGTGGCTGGCTAAAGATGAAGGCAGAATCCCGAGTTGCTTTCAAAGAGAAACTGATTTTTGCTAGAAATTAGACAAAAGCAAGGATCAAAAATAGGTGAAGGAATTTTTAACAAATA
The DNA here is from genome assembly GCA_964023405.1 of Apodemus agrarius. Classification (NCBI taxonomy): domain Eukaryota; kingdom Metazoa; phylum Chordata; class Mammalia; order Rodentia; family Muridae; genus Apodemus; species Apodemus agrarius. The sequence goes on along the minus strand of OZ030006.1, from coordinate 67,528,974 downwards.
GAAAAGAAGGTCTCAAGAAACTAAAGCATGAAAGGTACTATATCCAAAGCTCCACAGATACACTTTCTGATATTGGGCATGAATAAGTGTAAGGAAGAGAGAGGATGGTAGAAGAAGGATCAAATAAGAACAGACTGAGCATACCTGAACAAAAGCATCATCCTCTCCAAACCAGTGGTCATAAAGGAGAATCAGAATTCAGGAAAGGGAAAGAATGTTACTTAAAAAAAGATTATTTGAGATGTTATTGGAATATTAACACCAATTTCATGTATAAAATATAATAGCTAAAGTCTATGCTTCCTTCTGAATATATGGCCGTTTCTTGTGGTTATTTTGTTTGTGAAGAAATTTATAATTTTCCAGCACTAAAGTTATCAGTTAGTTTCATTGTTGTGTCTGTGTCCATAATCATTATCCTGAGTAATGACTTCAATTTTGTACCTTCTTTAGAAACCTAAAAAAAAAAAATCTTAAAAACAACATAAAAAGCATTTGCATTGTATAAGGTCCCCATTGTAAGCTTTTGTAGCCTTTTCTCTCTCTTTTTTTTAATTATTCTTTTTTGTCTTTTGCCTTGATTTTTCCCCTTTCCAGGTCTTTCCTCTCCTTTGCCTCTAAGAGGATGCTCTCCCACCCACCCACTTATCTCTGCTTTACCACTCTAGCATCCCCCTATGCTGGGGTAACAAGCCTCCACAGGACCAAGAAGGGCCTCCCCTCCTACTGATGCCAGATAAGGCAACTCTCTGCTACATACGTAGCTGGACTTTGGTCCCATCCGTATATATTCTTTGGTTAGTCCCTGGGAGATCTGGGAGGCCCAGTTAGTTGATATTGTTGTTCTTCCTATGGGGTTGCAAAGCCCTTCAGCTTCTTCAATCCTTCCCCTAACTCTTCTGCTGGGGTCTCTGGGTTCAGTCTAATGGTTGCCTGTGAGTATCTACATCTATCTTTGTCAAATTCTAGCAGAGTCTCTCAGTGAACAGCCATACTAGGCTCCTTTCTGGGAGCACTTCTTGGCATTGGCAATAGCATTGGCATTTGGTATCTACAGATGGGATGGATACCAAGGTGGGGTATTCTGTGGATGACCTTTCCTTCAGTCTTTGCTCTATTTTATCATCCCTGTTTTTCCTTTAGATGAGAACAATTCTGGGTTAGAAGCTTTGAGAAGACACTGAAAAGGAGAGCAACTCCCTAAGAAAACCAGCAATCTCAACTAGCCTGGACACCTGAGATCTCTCAAACACTCATCCACCAACCAGGCAGCATACATAAGCTGGTCAGAGGACCCCAACACACATACAGCAGAGGACTGTCTGGTCTGGCCTCAATGAGAGAAGATGCACTAACCCTCGAGAGACTTGAGGACACAGGGATTAGGGAGGCTTGTTTGGGTGGGGATGGGGACATCCTTTTAGTGATGGGGAAGGGGGAATGTAATGAGGAACAGTCAGAGGGAAGACCAGGAAGGGGATAACAACTGGATTGTAAAAAAGATTTAATAATAATAATAATAGCAGTAACAAGAGCAAAAATAATAACAACAACAATAATAATAATAGGAAGAAGAAGAAGAAATTTTGAGATGGATGTGTGGCCCTACCCCTCAATTAGGAGGCATGTCTATCTGGTGGAGGAGGTCTCTTCAGGTTGAATCTGAATACTCCTATATTGGGTATTTCTGCTAATGTCATCCAGTTTGGTACTGAAGCTTTTTCTTAATCTCTGGCATAGAAGCTGGAGAAGAAACATCTATCAATATTTAACATTAATACAAAATAACAGGTGACCCGAACTGTGACCTTTCTTTATGACCTACATTTGATTCATCCTTTTGGATGTCTGTTGATGAGGAATAAAGTCTCCCAACATTTGGCCCCTGGTGCTTTAGCTACCTATCCATAAGGATATCTGTATCTTGTACATTAATATGAGTTTGTGTTTTGCCTCTGCCTCTACTACAGGAACAATCCAATTTCACTGTACACAAGACTCTTGGATGAACATTGAAAATGTATTTGTAGTAGAACTCACAAACAATGTGAATAAATGCAGGGTATTAAGTGAATAATTGAGAGCATAAAAAGAGAAGTTATTATGACAAAACTCAGCATTTTAATACAGTGATAAATGCTGTACTTTTAGTTTTCCTTTGTTTGATAGTTATGCAAACTGATAATTTTTAACGTAAAATGTAAGATGTTACATAATAAAGATATGGCTATATTCTTCTTTTCATTAGATATTTTCTTGATTTACATTTCAAATGTGATCCTCTTTTCTCAGATCCCCTCTTAAAACCCTCTATCCCATCCCCCCTCCCCTGGCTCACCAACACACACACCCCCACTGCACTTCCACTTTCCTGACCTGGCATACACTGGGGCATCCAGCCTTCACGGGATCAAAGAAAAAAACCACATGGTCATCTCATTGGATGTTGAAAAAGCATTTGACAAAATTCAGCGTCTAGCTAGAGCAATTAGACAGCAAAAGGAAGTCCAAGGGATACAAATTGGAAAGTAAGAAGTCAAAGTATCACTATTTGCAGATAAGATAAGAGACCCCCCATCTCTCCACCAGAGAACTCCTACAGCTCTTAAACAACTTCAGCAAAGTGGCCAGATATAAACTTCAACAAATCAGTAGTTTTCCTATACTCAAAGTATAAACAGGCTGAGAAAGAAATTAGGGAAATGACACCCTTCACAATAGCCACAAACAATATAAAGTATCTTGGTGTGACTCTAATCAAGCAATTGCTGCTCTTTCTGAGCACATCCAATGCATCTGATATCTTTTCCTGTTCTTTGTGGACAATGAAAACACATACCCACTCATAAAATAAAAATATGTACCTTGCAGTGGAGAGGGGGGTATGCTAAACTCAGGAAGGTGTGTAGATGCAGCTATGTGGAATTCATGTCTTAATGCATCTGCTTTTTTTTCTGTAGCAAATGCTGTGTCCTGCAAGGGAAGGTTGAAGTTAATTAAGTCACACTCTGTTTCCTAGGCCAATATATTTACTTCCTCAAGGATAAATAGGAAAGCTTCCAAAATATATGCATTCCAGGACTCTTGTTTTTTCTCCCTTCCTCAATTACTGCCTAGAAGGTAAAGGAATCAGGGTTAAAAGAAGCTCACAGAGAACTTGATGCACTAGCCTGATCCTCAAAGCAAAAGATGTTGACCTGCACAGACAGTGGAGACATATAAAAGCACTATTGTAATAAAGGAGTTTGAAGCTGAAAGTTGCATAATCCAACCATTTTCCAACCAACTTAACCACATATTCAAACTCCAATTATTCCACTTCTTCTTACCTACATCACCCTACAACCGACCTGCTTACTGTCAGGTAATTTTATATATGATCACATAAATTTTGTGATACAACTTTCTCTAGGACTCTATACACAGAGAAAGGTAAATATGGGTAGACAGGATCTCCACACTACCTCAGAGACTCAAAGGAAATCCAGCATAGACTTGCTAATATGCCCTGAAGTGTGAGTTATAGGGAAAGGAGAAGGGGTAATTTCAATTGAAAATGGTCTTTAGTAACAGAAAATTCTGAAAATGCAAAAAACAAACCCAAAACATTAACCTAATTTGTCTGAATTTCTTACACGAGTACCCCCACCCAAAAACTTTTGGAATGTAATATATATGTGTGTGTATGTGTGTGTGTGTGTGTGTGTGTGTGTGTGTGTGTATCAATAGAGCAGTAAGGGATACGGGTATAGTTGAGTGATACAGTGCATGCCTGGATTTGGGAAACCCTAAATTCAATTCCCAGCACAACAAAAATGGGACATAATAGATTAACAAAGAGAAATTAGAAGCTATACATTCTGAATTAGGAAGAAATACAGACTGTAGGCAGAATACCTTCTATTTCACCTGGATGACTTTGTATTATTATAACTTATCTTATTTTTTTAACTTATCTTAATTTTAAAGCTCATTTTTTGTTATTAGTGTTTAATTTTTATTTATTCAATGGTGTTTGAACTTATATCTGAATTAAAATTCTTTTTATGATTCTCTTTATCTATAACAGTATGTTTCCATAACCATTTATACCTCTATCACACATTTTTCTTTTTCTTTTCTTTTCTTTTCTTTCTTTCTTTCTTTCTTTCTTTCTTTCTTTCTTTCTTTTTTTTTTGAGACAGGGTTCCTCTGTGTAGCCCTGGTTGTCCTGGAACTCACTCTGTAGTCCAGGCTGGCCTTGAACTCAGAAATCTGCCTGCCTCTGCCTCCCAAGTGCTGGGATTAAAGGCATGCGCCACTACCACCCGGCTCTCACATTTTTCTTATTCTATCATTACTACCTTTATCTCTTTCTCATTGCCTCTAAACTTCACTAATTATTGATAACATTAGATCTAAAGAAAAAAACAAATGGAGTACAATTTGTCCAAAAAGTTTTGTAGAGGTTTTGAAATTTGTTATAGATTAAAAGTGTAGTTCATAAATAGCTTCTCATGCAGCTAACAGTATAAGTGCTCTCAAATGATGGTATTTTTACTGGCTTTGATTCTGAACATAAATTCAAGAGAAGGTAGTATAACAGATTGAAAGTAAGATAAAACACTGAAAAGCATTGGTAAAAGAGATAATTGACAAATATTTAATAGGGGTAGAAATATCAGAATATCATCAGATCTCTTGCAAGCCATCCTAAAGTAAAGGAGGTTACAAATTGGAAAGGAAGAAATCAAAGTATTGCTGTATATATATGCTGATAGCATAGGTAAGTGACCCAAAAAATTCCACCAGAGAACTCCTAGAACTGATAAACACCTTTTGCAAAGTGGCTAGATACAAAAATAACTAAACACAAAAACAAAAAACAAAACAAACAAACAACAAACCTCAATAGCCTTTCTTTAAACAAAAAATAAACAGGCCAAGAACAAAATGAGTGAAACAACACCCTCCATAATAGCCACACATAATATAGAATATCTTAGTGTAACTCTAATCAAACAAGTGAAAAACCTGTATGAAAAGAACTTCAAGTCTTTGGAAAAAGAAATTGAGGAAGATATCAGAAGTTTGAAAGATCTTCCCTGCTCGTGGATTGGTAGGCATAACATAAAAGCAATTGGTCTTCTTACCAAAAACAATCACCAAATTCAATGGAATTCCCAACAGAATCCCAATACAATTCTATAATACTTTGAAAGAGCAATTCGAAACTTCATGTTGAAAAAAAAAAACTATAGCAAAAAACAAATCTGTACAATAAAAGAACTGGAGTTACCACCACCAGTAACATCAAGCATTGCAATAGTAATAAAAAACTGCATGGTATTGGCATAAAAACAGACAGGTTGCTCATTGGAATGGAACTGAAGACCCAGAAGTAAATTCACATACACTTGATTTTTGACAAAGAAGCAAAAACTGTATAAAAGAAAAAGGAAGCATCTTTAACAAACATTGCTGGTCCAATTGGATGTCTGCATGTAGAAGAATGCAAATACTTATCACCATGCACAATACTAAAGTCCAAGTGGATCAAATACCTCAACATAACACCAGACACACTAAATCTAGTAGAAGAGAAAGGAAAGACCTGTCTCAAGCACAGGCCTACCAGACACATTTCTGAACCAAGCACCAATAGCTAAGGCACTAAGATTATCAATTAACAAATGGGACCTCATGAAACTGAAAAGCTTCAGCAAGGCTAGGGACACCATCAATAAGATAAAACAGCAGTCTAGTGAATGGAAAGAAAATCTTCACAAACCCTAACATCTGATAGAGAAATAATATCATACATATATATACATATGTATATACATATGTATATATATATACACACATATGTATATATATATATATATATGTATATAATCCAAAAAATCACACAACAAACCAAATAACCCAATTAAAAAAAAACATGGTTTACAGAGCTGAACAGAGAATTAGCAGAGAAATCTTGAGTGGTTGAGAAGCACTGAAAGAAATGTTCTATCTTAGTCAATAGAGGAAAGCAAATCAAAATGACTGAGGTTCCAACTTATACCCATCACAATGGCTGAGGTCAAAACCTCAAGTGACAGCATGAACTACTTTCTATTGGTGCTGGGAAGCCAAACTTGTATAACCACTCTAAAAACCAATTTGACAGTTTCCCAGAACACTGGGAATAGTCCTACCTCAAGACCTAGCTATACCATTCCTTGTATACCCAAAAAACGCCATACTCTGCTGCAAGGATGATTGCTTAATTATGTTCATAGCAGCAGCATTTTTACTAGCCAGAAGCTTGAAACAACCTATATGTCCATCAACTGTTGTATTCTGTAGCTACTGTGAACTGGTTCCTGTAAGAGAAACTGAGGGATGGATGGGGAAGCAGCGAAAAGAGAGTTAAGTAAAGGCTATATTTGCCTGTTAAGACTGAAACTTTAATAAATGTTAGTCAATATATAGCTTTGGAAAGCCCTTCCTCCCAGACTTCGAGGTGAAGTCTGGGAACTTGCTGGCTCCATTCTCAGTAGATTGCCTACTGAGATCAGAGCACTTCAAGTCTAGCAGATCCAGAATGCTTTTAGGTGAAGCTGCCAGGTCAGAGCAGAGGGCTATGTTGTTCTATAAAGAACAAAGGCCAGGAATTTCTCAGGCTGACAACTGATGCTTGGAGCAGAGGCTGAAAAGCCCAGCTCAAACACTGGAGGGGGGAAGAGACAATCAACAAAAGGTGAAATAAAGAAAATGTGCTACATTTACACAATAGAATACTATTTATCTATTTAAAAGCAAGAGGTCATGACATTTGCGGGAAATGAATGGAACTAGAAAATATCATACTGAATGACCCAGACCCAGCGTGTGTGTGTGTGTGTGTGTGTGTGTGTGTGTGTGTGTGAGAGAGTGTGAGAGAGAGAGAGAGAGAGAGAGAGAGAGAGAGAGAGAGAATGAGAGAGAGAGATGTGAAAACAAAAGCACTTGGTGTAAGAAGTCCCATCAAGCTTTTATTTTCTCTCTCTAGAAGTCTTTCCTTGTCTGACATAGAATGAAATGACTCACGTTGTCTTTTGTTGGGCCCAAGCAAAGCCCATTAGGTAGTTTACGGCAATAGGGAATTGGTTTGTATATCTCTGGATAGTCTATAAGTCCTGTGTCTGTTCCTTATAATTCTTTTACATATCCCAGAATGCTTACTCTAGGGATTATCATTAGAGAAAAATTTATCCTTAGGAGCTGTTTACAGTATTTTAGGAAATAATCTGGTCTTCCATAGCCAAAGCACTGGACTTTCTGAGCTTTCATGCCTTTTTTAATTGTGTGTCTATTCATAACTGAATCATAAGCATTAGGTCCAATATCCACAGTAATTTTAATCCATTTATAAATAGGCACAGATCTCATCTTTAAAGGTCTAATATGCTTTTAGCATTCAGCATTAGCACTCTCAAAATCTAAAGGTGCAATTAAATTTTCTTAAGCATCTGGATCTGATATTGCTCTATTTATAGATGAAGTTAATCTCTGTAAAAGTTAATCAATGAAAGATTCATCTGGACCCTAGGTTATCTTTGTGAATGATTCAGATCATGTTCCCAGTTTGTTGTTCAACCTTGTCATGATTATTTAAAGGTACTTACAACATTGCTCTAAGATGGCACCATTAAGTATAATCTGCATTCTTAATTCAGCATATTGACTTTCACCTAGCAACTGATCCTTAACAATATTAATGCCTCTAGTCTGATTACATTGTTCCATAGCTAAAGCCTCTTCTTTCCATCAGGTCAGCTGCTATAGATGAGGCCCAAGTTCCAAGATGGCTAACATTAAAATGTCTAATCTTTTGGAAATATACTATTATTTATGGCCCAGTTAACAACTTCATAAGTATATGTTTCACATTAACTGAATGCATGTCATAGGCTGTCATTGTTTCTTTAAATCTCTTTCTATCAAGTACTTCCATGGGCTGCCATCTAAATTCTTCATAATCTTATGGATTTCTCTCATCTAGAGTTCATTCTCTTACCAGAAGTGGAAAAGAAATGAGTGTATTGTTGGGAGCCATTTTGCCTGCTTCTGTGACAGCCTGCCTGTCAGGTAGAGTCAAATCAGTCCAGAGTCTGCTGGCAGATTTCCTGGCCTGCTAATGCATGAAATAAGGGCATAGACTTCAAGCTCAAGGCAATGGCCTGAATGTTCTGTTAATCTTGCTGGAAGGAACAGGGAGGAATAGGGAGGCCTCCTGCATGGGTACAGATATTGTATTTACTGCTGGCTTGTGACTTTGTTTCCCAGGATACTGTAAAGTATATAAAGCCTAAGAGAATTAAACATGGGGCTGCCACAGTACAGACTGGACAATCCTGCCCATATCCAACCTTTATCTCTGAGTCTTCTTTTCTGTCTTTTCTATAATCCTCACTGCCCCCTCAAAGGACTTCTTGATTTTGTACCAGCTGGACTGGTACATTTTATGTCTTCTAATGGGGATAATTTGACATCTTGCAATGTCATCACTCTATCACACAGTAGGCTTAACTGGATTTTTCTAACCTAGCTTGAGAAAACTATTCTGATTTAAAAGATCCTCCCATTTTTGTTTTATAGCTTATAGCATAACATTCCATTTCTCAGTCCTTTCCTTATCTAGGTCTGTTTTATTCTGATCTATGTTAGAAAGGACATAGACTGCTATCATTACCAAGCATACTGTAATTAATTCCATGTTAATAATTAAAACAAAATTATATGAGGTCTTAATGCTCTATGCCATAGAGTTTTTCATATTTTAATGCAGAAAGTATTTTCTTTTTTTTTGTTTTTTTTTATGTTAAAATGAATATTTATTTTTTTTCTTTTTTTTTTTAGTTATTTTTATTTTCTATATTCTATGTTTACATTTCAAAGGCTTTCCCCTTTCCCAGTTCCCACCCACCATAGTTCCCATAGTTCTTCTCCCCCCCCAACTATTCCCCAATCATTCCCCCTCCCCCCTCGGTTTCTTTACTAAACTGGATGCAATCTTTACATGCCCAGGGTCCTCTCCTTTCTTCTTCTTGGGAATCATTTGACTTGCTATTTGTGTCTTGAGTATTTAGTGCTTCTGGGCTCATTAATATCCACTTATAAGTGATTGCATTTCATGTGCATTCTTTTGTGATTGGGTTAGTTCACTCAGGATGATATTTTCCAGGTCTAACCATTTACCTACAAATTGCATGAATTCATTATTTTTAATTGCTGAGTAGTATTCCATTGTATAAATATACCACATTTTCTGTATCCATTCCTCCTTTGAGGGATATTTGGGCTCCTTCCAATTTCTGGCTATTATAAACAAGGCTGCTATAAACATAGTGGAGCATGTGTCTTTATTGCATGTAGGGGAATCCTCTGGGTATATGCCCAGGAGTGGTATGGCAGGGTCCTCTGGAAGTGACATGCCCAATTTTCTGAGGAACCGCCAAACTGATTTCCAGAGTGGTTTTACCATTTTGCAATCCCACCAACAGTGGAGGAGTGTTCCTCTTTCTCCACATCCTCGCCAGCACTTGTTGTCTCTTGAGTTTTTAATCTTAGCCATTCTGACTGGTGTGAGGTGGAATCTCAGGGTTGTTTTGATTTGCATTTCCCTGATGACTAATGATGTTGAACATCTCTTAAGGTGTTTCTCGGCCATCCGAATTTCTTCTGGTGAAAATTCTTTGTTTAGCTCTGTGCCCCATTTTTTGATAGGGTTATTTGGTTCTTTGCGGTCTAACTTCTTGAGTTCTTTGTATATATTGGATATTAGCCCTCTGTCGGATGTGGGGTTGGTAAGATCTTTTCCCACTTTGTTGGTTGCCGTTTTGTCCTTCGGACAGTGTCCTTTGCTTTGCAGAAACTTTGTAATTTTATGAGGTCCCATTTGTCGATTCTTGATCTTAGTGCGTACGCTATTGGTGTTCTGTTCAGTAACTTTTCCCCTGTGCCCAAGTCCTCCAGGGTCTTCCCAAGTTTCTTTTCTAATAGTTTCAGTGTGTCTGGTTTTATGTGGAGGTCCTTGATCCACTTGGAGTTGATCTTAGAGCAAAGAGATAAGAGTGGGTCAATTCGCATTCTTCTGCATGTTGACCTCCAGTTGAACCAGCACCATTTGTTGAAAAGGCTATCTTTATTCCATCGGATGGTTGTGGCTCCTTTATCAAAGATCAAGTGACCATAAGTCTGTGGGTTAATTTCAGGGTCTTCAATCCTGTTCCATTGATCTGTTTGCCTGTTGCTATACCAATACCATGCAGTTTTTAACACAATTGCTCTGTAGTACTGCTTGAAGTCAGGGATATTGATTCCCCCAGAAGTCCTTTTATTGTTGAGAATAGTTTTAGCTATCCTGGGTTTTTTGTTGCTCCAGATGAATTTGAGAATTGCTCTTTCTAGATCTATGAAGAATTGAGTTGGGATTTTGATGGGGATTGCATTGAATCTGTATATTGCTTTTGGCAAGATGGCCATTTTTACTATATTGATCCTGCCAATCCAGGAGCAAGAAATATTTTTCCATCTTCTGAGGTCTTCTTCGATTTCTTTCTTCAGGGACTTGAAGTTCCTGTTGTACAGATCTTTCGCTTGTTTGGTTAGAGTTACACCAAGATACTTTATGTTGTTTGTGGCTATTGTGAAGGGTGTTATTTCCCTAATTTCTTTCTCAGCCTGCTTGTCCTTTGAGTACAAGAAGGCCACTGACTTGCTTGAGTTAATTTTATAACCTGCCACTTTGCTGAAGTTGTTTATCAGCTGTAGAAGTTCTCTGGTGGAGTTTTTTGGGTCGCTTAGGTAAACTATCATATCGTCTGCAAATAATGATAGTTTCACTTCTTCCTTTCCAATTTGTATCCCTTTGACTTCCTTATGTTGTCTAATTGCTCTTGCTAGAACTTCAAGTACTATATTGAAAAGATATGGAGAGAGAGGGCAGCCATGTCTAGTCCCTGATTTTAGTGGGAATGCTTCAAGTTTCTCTCCATTTATTTTGATGTTGGCTACTGGTTTGCTGTAGATTGCTTTTACTATGTTTAGGTATGGGCCTTGAATTCCTGCTCTTTCCAAGACTTTTAGCATGAAAGGATGCTGAATTTTGTCGAATGCTTTTTCAGCATCTAATGAGATGACCATGTGGTTTTTTTCTTTCAGTTTGTTTATGTAGTGGATTACATTGATGGATTTCCGTATATTGAACCATCCCTGCATCCCTGGGATGAAGCCTACTTGATCATGGTGGATGATCGTTTTGATGTGCTCTTGGATTCGGTTAGCAAGAATTTTATTTAGTATTTTTGCATCTATATTCATCAGAGAAATTGGCCTGAAGTTCTCTTTCTTTGTTGGATCTTTTTGTGGTTTAGGTATTAGCGTAATTGTGGCTTCGAAGAATGAGTTGGGCAGTATCCCTTCTGTCTCTATTTTGTGGAATAGTTTGGAGAGTATTGGTGTTAAGTCTTCTTTGAAGGTCTGGTAGAATTCTGCACTAAAACCATCTGGTCCCGTACTTTTTTTGGTTGGGAGGCTTTCTATAACCCCTTCTATTTCTTTAGGGGTTATGGGACTATTTAGCTGGTCTACTTGATGCTGATTTAATTTTGGTATTTGATATCTGTCTAGGAAATCATCCATTTCCTCCAGATTTTCCAGTTGTTTTGAGTATAGACCTTTGTAGTAGGATCTGATGATCTTTTGAATTTCCTCAGTTTCTGTTGTTATGTCTCCCTTTTCATTTCTAATTTTGTTAATTTGTATACTGTCTCTGTGTCCTTTGGTTAGTCTGGCTAAGGGTTTATCTATCTTGTTGATTTTCTCAAAGAACCAGCTCCTGGTCTTGTTGATTCTTTGTATGGTTCTCTTTGTTTCTATTTGATTGATTTCAGCCCTGAGTTTGATGATTTCTTGTCTTCTACTCCTCCTGGGTGAATTAACTTGTTTTTCTTCCAGGGCTTTAAGGTGTGCCATTAAGCTGCTAGTGTATGCTCTCTCCAGTTTCTTTTTGGATGCACTTAGAGCTATGAGTTTTCCTCTTAGCACTGCTTTCATTGTGTCCCATAGATTTGGGTAGGTTGTACCTTCATTTTCATTGAATTCTAAAAAGTCTTTGATTTCTTTTTTTATTTCTTCCTTGACCAAGGTGTCATTGAGTAGAGTATTGTTCAGTTTCCATGTGTATGTGGGCTTTCTGTTGTTTTTGTTGCTATTGAAGACCACTCTTACTCCATGGTGATCTGATAAGAGGCATGGGATTAGCTCGATCTTCTTGTATTTGTTGACATCTGTCTTGTGACCGATTATATGGTCTATTTTGGAGAAGGTACCATGCGGTGCTGAGAAAAAGGTATATTCTTTAGCTTTAGGATGAAATGTTCTATATATATCTGTTAAATCCAATTGGTCCAGAGTTTCAATTAGTTTCACTGTGTCCCTGTTTAGTTTCTGCTTTCCTGATCGGTCCATTGAGGAAAGTGGGGTGTTGAAGTCACCCACAATTATTGTGTTAGGTGTAATGTGTGCTTTAAGCTTTAGTAAGGTTTCTTTTACGAAGGAGGGTGCCCTTGCATTTGGAGCATAGATGTTCAGTATTGAGAGCTCTTCCTGGTGGATTTTCCCTTTGGCCAGCAAGAAGTGACCTTCTGAGTCTCTTTGGATGATTTTAGGTTGAAAGTCAATTTTATCTGATATTAGAATGGCTACTCCAGCTTGTTTCCTGAGACCATTTGCTTGTAAAATTGTCCTCCAGCCTTTTACTCTAAGGTAGTGTTTGTCTTTAACACTGAGATGTGTTTCCTGTATGCAGCAAAATGTAGGGTCCTGTTTCCGTATCCAGTCTGTTAATCTATGTCTTTTTATTGGGGAATTGAGTCCATTGACGTTAAGAGATATTAAGGAATAGTAATTATTACCTCCAGACATTTTTGAAATTATATTTATTTATCTTATTTATTTTTTATATTTGAGAGGTTATCTTCTTTTGGGTTTGATGAGAGGAGGTTTCTATCTTGCTTCTTCCCGGGTGTAGTTTCCGTCCTTGTCTTGGTGTTTTCCCCCTATTATCCTTTGTAGGGCTGGATTTGTGGAGAGATATCTTGCAAATTTGGTTTTGTCATGGAATACCTTGATGTCTCCATCAATGGCAATTGAGAGTTTTGCTGGGTAAAGTAGTTTTGGCTGAAGTTTGTGTTCTCTTAGAGTTTGCATGATATCTGCCCAGGATCTTCTAGCTTTCATGGTCTCAGGTGAGAAGTCTGGTGTTATTCTGATAGGTCTTCCTTTATATGTTACTTGGCCTTTTTCTCTTGCTGCCTTTAGTATTCTTTCTTTGTTTATTACATTTGGAGTTTTGATTATTATGTGACGGGATGTATTTCTGTTCTGGTCCAGTCTGTTTGGGGTTCTATAGGCTTCTTGTATATTCATGGGCATCTCTCTCCTTAGGTTGGGGAAGTTTTCTTCCATAATTTTATAGAAGATATTAGCTGGCCCTTTAACTTGTAAATCTTCACTCTTGTCTATACCTATAATCCTTAGGTTTGGTCTTCTCATAGTGTCTTGGATTTCCTGGATGTTTTGGGTTACCACCTTTTTGCATTTAGTATTTTCTTTGACTGTTGAATCAATGGTTCCTATGTTATCTTCGGCTTCTGAGATTCTGTCTTCTATCTCTTGTATTCTATTGTTGATACTTGCATCTATGGCCCCTGATTTCTTCCCCAGGTTTTCTATCTCCAATGTTGTCTCCCTCTGTGATTTCTTAGTTGTTTCTACTTCTGTTTTTAGTATCTGGATGGATGTGCTCAGATCTTTCGCTTGCTTGATTGTGTTTTCATGTATTTCTTTAATAGATTTTTGTGCTTCCTCTTTCATAGCTTCTACTTGTTGGCCCACGTTCTTCTGTAGTTCTTTAAGTGACTTTTGTCTTTCTTCCTTATTGTCTTCTTCTCTTTGATCCATCTTCTCCTGCATTTCTTGAAGTGATTTTTGTATTTGCCTCGTAAAGGCTTCTAACTTTTGATCCATTTTCTCCTCTATTTCTTTACGAGATTTTTCTATGTGTTCAGCTACCAGCATCCTGACCAGTGATTTTATATCCAAGTCTTGTTTTTCTGGTGTTTTAGGGTATCCAGGGATTCCTGTTGTTGGAGAACTGGGTTCAGATGCTGTCATGTTGCCTTGATTTTTGTTAGTAACGTTCCTTTGTTTTCCTTTTGCCATCTGGTTATTTCTGGTTTTAGTTGGCCTTGTTGTCAGTGGCTGGTGTTTGAATCTCCTGTGAGGCTGGGCTCACCTGTTGTTTCTCTATTGGTGAATATGTGTGACTGCTGCTTTAAGGGATCATAAGCTGGCTGCCACCCATGCGATTGTAGCCCCTGTTGGAGTCTGTCTACCTGGGCTTCTCCAGCTGTGTCCTGGTTGCAAGGAACTCCGAGAGCCTAGCAGATCCCCCGTGAGGGTAGCCCTGGAAGGGGTGTTTACCTGGGCCTTTCCAGCTGTGTCCTGGTTGCAATATGGAGGCCCGCCGCTACACCGCTGGTCCAGGGGCCGGCGAGCTGGTTGCAGAAGCAGCCTTGGTGCTCACCAGAGGGCTCGGGGATGTCCCACAGAGCGTAGGCGGGACTCTGCCTGTTTGGCTCCGAGACCCTAGCAGATACCCCCGTGAGTGTAGCCCTGGAAGGGGTGTTTACCTGGGCCTTTCCAGCTGTGTCCTGGTTGCAATATGGAGGCCCGCCGCTACACCGCTGGTCTGAAAGTATTTTCTTTATTAATCTCATTATCTCTCTCCTTCCTTCTGACATTACACTTTCTTATTTAAATGTTATATTTCTTTCTATGTCTATCCATACTTGATATTTTCTCCTTTTCAACATCTATGCATGCTTACAAAATAGTTCCATCCATTTCTCTTTTATTGCTTTTAAACTTAATATTAATTTCTGTATCTAAGTTTCTCTAAAGTCTGTCCCCTGGGAGTTGCCAGCCAGCATACATTTCTGGTTCAGAATTGTTTTCAGTCCTTGGCCACTGTGGTTCCTGCTGTGCTGCCATTCTTCTCGGCCATGGGTGCTTGCAGTCCCATCTACCTGTTCTCCCACATCTGTTTTCTTCCCCTGGGTCATTTTCTCTGCCCAGAAATTCAGCCTCTACTTACTACCAAATGATTGGCCACCAGTTTGCTATTATAACCAATTGGCACTGAGACAATGTCTGATGCTATTCTAGATGTCTCTAGGCATGGAGGGCTGCCTAAACTTCAAATATCTGAGCAAGTATGGAAGGACGAATATCTACAAATAAATGGCTTATAATGGGCCATATAACTGACAATACTAATACACTGCCAACATTGAGCTCTCTGCTGGTACAGAATTTGCAATTGAAAATACAGAAACATACCTTCGCAAATATAAAAAGATTGCACCAACATGTATCTATAATTGAGCATATAAAAATAGGTAGTAAGAATAAGAAATAGCCTAATTGTCAGTAGTCTTTGAGTAAATACAAATCAGCGTTATAATGAGAATTTAACTGTATGCAGTCCTAGACCTAAAAGAAGTAAACACATGTCCCCATCCCTTACACATAAACAATCTCCAGTTGATAATCAATTGTATATGAAAATTTAGTTCCTTCCAAAGGAGTTTAACTGAAGAAACAAACTGCTCTTGAGTGTAGGCTGCAGGATCAGCAGTAGGTGACCAACAAAACATGAATTTAATGGTTTTCTGGGAGATTCTTTATCATAATATAATGTCAGAGCTTCTCATGTTTAAAATTTTATCTTACTATTTTTTCTTCATTTTAATCTATTTTACATATATACTTTTCTTTTCTTTTTTACCCTATAAGTCTTGTGAGTATACATTACAACTTCCAGTTAAGTGTTTCTATGGGTTTTCTGAGAGCACAGAGTCTCTGTTTCTGTTGTGGTCTCTTAGGGCCCTTTCCTTCTTGATCCAGATAATAAGGTAGGTGGGGAAGAACTTGGAGGAGTAGAGGGAGGAGAAACCATAATCATGATACAATGTTTGGTAAAATATCTATTTTCAATAAAAAGAAAAAAACGACAGAGAAAACATGCTGAGAAATTAGAGAGCTGGTGAAGATGTAGCTTTGCAGGACTTCAATGCAAGTCTTGCTAAGTGAAAATTGAAGATTCTGCTGGCATTAAGTAAATCTTATAATTGTTTCAAAGTATGTTGGCTACATTTGATCAGTTAGTTCCCTTCCAAGATAATGTCAATTCTGCTTTAGTACTTGCCAGGACAGAGAAGTGGGAGGGGGTTGATTGGGAAGTGGCAGAGGGAAGAGGGCTTATGGGATTTATGGGGAGGGGGGAACTGGGTAAGGGAAAATCATTTGAAATGTAAACAAAGAATATAGAAAAAATATATATACACACACATAAAGGCAAAACATCCATAAAAATAAATAAATAAATAAATAAATAAATAACTCCTTAAAAAAGAAAACTCAAAGTTGTTTCAATACAATTTATTTTTTGATTTAGCCCATTCTTTCCAACAAACCCTCTCATACATGTCTTTTTATTCTCTTTCAAATTTCATGGCTACATTTTTATTATTATTACTCATCAGTGTGTGTATACGTGTGTGTGTGTGTGTGTGTGAGAGAGAGAGAGAGAGAGAGAGAGTTACTATGAGAGGAATGAGATGTACTGACTCCATGACAGGTTTCAAACTGGAAGTTTAGAAGACTAGGCTTGCAGCTTTATTTATAATAGCCAGAAGCTGGGAAGAACCCAGATGTCCCTCAGTGGAGGAATGGATACAGAAAATGTGGTATATTTACACAATGGAATACTACTCAGCAATTAAAACCAATGAATTCATGAGATTCTTAGGCAAATGGTTGGATCTGGAAAATATCATCCTAAGTGAGTTAACCCAATCACAGAAGAACACACATGGAATGTGGTCACTGATAAGTGGATGTTAGCCCAGAAGCTCTCAATACCCAAGACACAACTCACATATCAAATGATTCCCAAGAAGAAGAGGGCCCTGGTCCTGGAAAGGCTTGATGCAGCATTGCAGGGGATAGCCAGGACAAAGAAGGGGGAGGGGGTTGATTGGGGAACTGGTGGAGAGAAGAGGGCATATGGGACTTAAGGGGTGGGGGGAACCAGGAAAGGGAAAATCATTTGGAATGTAAACAAAGAATATAGAAAAAAAAAGATTAGGCTTAAATTTCTGTTTTCCAGAACTAGGCAAGCCTGGGCAAGTCAGTTATTGGAAAAACCACAGGCTTTGAGCAGCCAATCAGTAGTTGCCCTGCCATCAGAGGCTGCCCAGCCACCTGGCCTGAGGCAAGAACTGTGAATCAGCAACAGTTTCCAGGTTTCCCAGCAACAGTTTCAAGGTCCCCTTGGCAAAGGTTTTGAAATGTCCCCAGAGTCCTAGCCAATTCTAAAGACACCTATATCCCTAGAGACCTACCCAACCAATCAAGATAAAGGTCACTGAACGCTCCCTTGAATTTCCCTAATCTGGTTTAACTTGGTCCTGTGAGCTCACCTGGGCATCTCCATCTTGGTAAAGGGCACACAACCTCCTCCCCCACCTCCACCCACAGACATATGCTGGAGTTCCACACAATAAGGTACTCTTTGCTTTTGCATACTATTTGAGCCTGGGGTATCATTCTTCAGTGAATCACAGACCCTTACTTCTAAATACATAATTACAAGCTATAAGTCTGTACAATATGACTTGTATATATGTCATATTTCTTTACAAACAGTTTCATCTCAATGAAACACATGGTGTGGGAGGAAAATGCCTCACTAGAAGGGGAGAAGCGAGCAAAAGAAAGGGTGGATTGCAGGGGTGCTGGGCAGGAGAGCATAAGAGTTTACAATGATAGGCATGAATCTTAAATGTCATAGTCAAACCTGTTATTTTATATGCTCACTATGAAAGAACTAAGACAATTAAAATTCAGTTCAAAAAAGAAAATAAAATTAACTGTATGAAATACATTCAGCTTCATCGGGCCTGGCACTTTGTCAGCAATGGAATAAATGGGATACTGAATGTTTTCCATATATATTCTCCTGCTCTCCGATATTAAGGAAAATCCAGGGGTAGTGAGTAAGGAAAGACCCTGCTGTGGCATGTCAGGATTCTGTTCTCCAGCCTCATTAGGGCAGTTACTGTAGCAGCAGAGGAAACCCTAACAGTGATAGGTTGCTTGCTGTGTGGTGACACTTTAGAACACAAGTACAATAAGGTTCCAAAATAAATCCTATTGTGACCAAAGTTAGAATGTTTAATAAATGTTTGTCAACCTTTAAATCAACCTAAAACACCAAGGAAACATTTTTGCAAATATTTAGAAGGATGATTGAGGTGAATTCAAAACTTATGGAATTACTGACAACCCATAGATAATCGCACTGTATTCCTCTATTTTGCAGCAATGGCAGATTGCACATGATATTCTTATCATATAAGTTACCATATAGTTCTGATTTTTAACCTAAAACACAGCTAATTCAATTTTATAGTCCCTCTCAAAATCGTAGATAAAATTATTTTTTAATATATTTTTTATTTTCTATATTTTTTGTTTACATTCCAAAGGCTTTCCCCTTTCCCAGTTCCCCCTCACCATATGTCCCATAAGTCCCCTTCCCTTTGCCCATTCCCCAATCACCCCACCCCCATTTCTCTATTCTGATATTCTCCTACAAAACTGGATCCAGTCTTTTCAGGACCAGGGTCATTTCATTCCTTCTTCTTGGGAATCTTTTGATTTGCTAATTGTGCCTTGAGTATTCAGAACTTTGGGGCTCATTAATATCCACTTATCAGTGATTGCATTTCATGTGTATTCTTTTGTAATTGGGTTAACTCACTTAGGATGATATTTTCCAGATCCAACCATTTGCCTACAAATTGCATGAATTCATTATTTTTAATTGCTGAGTAGTATCCCATTGTATAAATATACCACATTTTCTGTATCCATTCCTCCTTTGAGGGACATCTGGGCTCCTTCCAGCTTCTGGCTATTATAAATAAGGCTGCTATGAACATAGTGGAGCATGTGTCTTTATTGTATGCAGGGGAATCCTCTGGGTATATGCCAAGGAGTGGTATGCCAGGGTCCTCTGGAAGTGTCATGCCCAATTTTCTGAGGAACTGCCAGACTGATTTCCAGAGCAGTTGTACCATCTTGCAATCCCACCAACAGTGTAGGAGTGTTCCTTTTTCTCCACATCCTCACCAGCAAAATTATTTTCAATAGGCAACTTTTCTTTTTTTTTGTACATTCACACACATACACACACATACATGCACTCATACATACATACATATGCACACACATATACTCACACACTTATACACATACATACACTCATACACACACATACATGCATATGCACACACATATACTCACACACATATACCCATACATACACTCATATATACACATACATGCATATGCACACACATAGACACACAAACATACACAAACACGCATTCACACATACATTTTCCACACACATACACACTCATATTAAACTACTGAACTCTGAGTGTAGAGGTTCTGTATTTTCTACTCTAGAATTTCTATTTGGAAATATGGGTGAAATGATATTTTCTCATCTTTATTTTATATTTAAAACATTTCCAGATATGTGTTTAGTTCATTTTTGCATGAGAGTTTCAGAATGATGTTCTTCAAATTATATCTCTGTATATCCAGAGACACCATCTTTATGGATGCTGAATTTTTTTTAACTGCCAAGTAACTTACTTGAATGTTGTTGTTAATATCTGACTTCTCACAATACTTTTGAAGCAGATTATCTACCCATAGTTAGAAATGGAAGAGGAATTAGTTCTGGGAGGCTTCCTGGATGCTTCTAGGCTCTGCCCTGATGTTTAAAACTAAGAACCAGACTCTCAACGCACACTTATTGATGAGGGATGATTAGTGTCAATCTCTCATAGACATAAATTTTTTTTTTCTGAAAGTAGCCTGTTGCCTGGACTAAGAACAGACTTTGGCTGACTTCTGGAGAGCGACAATATATTCATCCTGATGTCATCCTCTAGGTCAACATCTTTCCATACTCCTTTCATATCAGATCAACAGTTATCATTGTGTATTGAAGCCTCATGACATGAAATGTGCAGCTGATGACAATCCACCTCACGGTGGCATGCGTCAATGTACTTGGGAGCTGCCAACCCAGCTGAGAAAGAAGCAGCGAGATATGTTGAAGGGCTATTTTCCAGGATTGTGACGGTTACTATCCTCTATGTGTATAATACATGTGAATTCATTGCACACCTCACAAACATACTTAAAAAACATAGATGGTTTTGTTTTCAAGTTAATATAATAAACTCTTTTTTTGTTGTTTGTTTTTTTTTATTGGATATATTCTATATTTACATTTCATTTCCCTTTTATTGTTTCCCCATCCCCCTAAGGTCCCACATGCCCTTTTCCCTCCCCCTGCTCCCTCATCCACCCCTTCCCACTTGCCTGTTCTGGGATTCCCCTGCACTGATGCTTTGATCCTTTCCACCATTAGTGTCCATTCCTTTCTTCTTGTCAGACATCATTTGGTATGTGAATTGTGTCTTTGGTGTCCCATGATTCTAGGCTAATATCCATTTATCAGTGACTGCATACCATGGGTATTCTTTTGAGACTGGGTTACCTCACTTAGAATGATGTTCTCCAGCTCCATCCATTTCTCTAAGAATTTCATGAATTCATTGTTTCTAATGGCTGAATAGTATTCCATTGTGTATATATACCACATTTTTTGTATCCATTCCTCCGTTGCGGGACATCCGGGTTCTTTCCAGCTTCTGGCTATTATAAATAAGGCTGCTATGAACATAGTGGAGCATGTATCCTTATTGCATGCTGGGGAGTCTTCTGGGTATATTCCCAGGAGTGGTATGGCTGGATCCTCCGGAAGTATCATGTCCAGTTTTCTGAGGAACCGCCAGACTGATTTCCAGAGTGGTTGTACCAGTTTGCAGTCCCACCAGCAGTGGAGGAGTGTTCCTCTTTCTCCACATCCTCACCAACACCTGATGTCTTCTGAGTTTTATTCCTAGCCATTCTGACAGGTGTGAGGTGAAATCTCAGGGTTGTTTTGATTGGCATTTCTCTAATGACTAATGATGTTGAACATTTTTTAAGGTGTTTCTCAGCAATCCAAATTTCTTCCAGTGAAAAGTCTTTGTTTAGCTCTGTACCCAATTTTTGGAGAGGGTTATTTGGTTTTCTGGGGTCTAACATCTTGATTTCTTTGTATACATTGGATATTAGCCCTCTGTCGGATGTGGGGTTGGTGAAGATCTTTTCCCAATTTGTTGGTTGCCGATTTGTCCTTTTGACAGTGTCTTTTGCCTTACAGAATCTTTGTAACTTTATGAGGTCCCATTTGTCTATTCTTGATCTTAGAGCATAAGCGATTGGTGTTCTGTTCAGGAATTTTCCCCCTGAGCCAATGTCCTCAAGGGTCTTCCCCAGTTTCTTTTCTATTAGTTTTAGTGTGTCTGGTTTTATGTGGAGGTCCTTGATCCACTTGGAGTTGAGCTTAGTGCAAGGAGATAAGAGTGGATCAATTCTCATTCTTCTGCATGTTGACCTCCAGTTGAGCCAGCACCATTTGTTGAAAAGGCTATCTTTTTTCCACTGGATGTTTTCAGCTCCTTTGTTGAATATCAATTGGCCATATATGTGTGGGTTCAATTCTGGGTCTTCAATCCTATTCCATTGATCCACTTCCCTGTCACTGTACCAATACCATGCAGTTTTTAACACTACTGCTCTGTAATATCTCTTGAGGTCCAGGATATTGATTCCCCCAGAAGTTTGTTTACTGTTGATGATAGTTTTAGCTATCCTGGGTTTTTGTTATTCCAGATGAATTTGAGAATTGCTCTTTCTAACTCTATAAAGAACTGAGTTGGGATATTGATGGGTATTGCATTGAATCTGTATTTTGCTTTTGGCAAGATTGCCATTTTAACTATATTAATCCTGCCAACCCATGAGCATGGAAGATTTTTCCATTTTCTGAGGTCTTCTTCAATTTCCTTCTTCAGAGACCTGAAGTTTTTGTCATATAAATCTTTCACTTCTTTGGTTAGAGTCACTCCAAGATACTTTATATTGTTTGTGGCTATTGTGAACGGTGTCATTTCCCTAATTTCTTTCTTGGCCTGCTTATCCTTTGCGTATAGGAAGGCTACTCATTTGCTTGAGTTGACTTTATTACCAGCTACTTTGCTGAAGTTGTTTATGAGCTGTAGGAGTTCTCTGGTGGTGTTTTTTGGGTCACTTAAATATCATCTGCGAATAGTGATAGTTTGACTTCTTCCTTTCCAATTTGTATCCCTTTGACTTTCTTATGTTGTTGAATTTCTCTAGCTAGTACCTCAATTACTATGTTGAAGGATATGGTGAGAGGGGGAAGCCTTGTCTAGTCCCTGATTTCAGTGGGATTGCTTCAAGTTTCTCTCCATTTACTTTGATGTTGGCTATCAGTCTGCTGTATATTGGCTTTATTATATTTAGGTATGGGCCTTGAATTCCTGTTCTTTCCAGGACTTTTAGCCTGAAAGGATGTTGAATTTTGTCAAATGCATTTTCAGCATCTAATGAGATGATCATGTGGTTTTTTCTTTTAGTTTGTTTATGTAGTGCATTACATTGATGGATTTCCATATATTGAACCATCCCTGCATCCCTGGGATGAAGCCAACTTGATCATGGTGAATGATCATTTTGATGTGTTCTTGGATTTGGTTGGCAAGTATTTTATTTAGTATTTTTGCATCAATATTCATAAGGGAGATTGGCCTGTAGTTCTCTTTCTTAGTTGGATCTTTCTGTGGTTTTGGTATCAGGGTAATTGTGGCTTCATAGAATGAGTTGGGTAGTGTTCCTTCTGTTTCTATTTTGTGGAATAGTTTGAAGAGTATTGGTATTAGGACTTCTTTGAAGGTCTGATAGAATTCTGCACTAAAACCATCTGGTCCTGTGCTTTTTTTGTTTGGAAGACTTTCTATGACCCCTTCTATTTCTTTGGGGGTTATGGGACTGTTTAGATGATCTATTTGATCCTGATTTAATTTTGGTATTTGGTTTCTGTCTAGGAAATTGTCCATTTCCTCCAGATTCTCCAGTTGTGTTGAGTATAGGCTTTTGTAGTAGGATCTGATGTTTTTTTGGATTTCTTCAGTTTCTGATGTTATATCCACCTTTTCATTTCTAATTTTGTTAATTTGATTACTGTCTCTGTGCCCTTTGGTAAGTCTGGCTAGGTGTTTATCTATCTTGTTGATTTTCTCAAAGAACCAGCTCTAGGTTTTCTTGATTCTTTGTATGGTTTAATTTCTTTCAACTTGATTGATTTCAGCCCTGAGTTTGATGATTTCCTGTCTTCTATTCCTCCTGGGTGAAATAGCTTCTTTTTGTTCTAGGGCTTTCAGGTGCGCCATTAAGTTGCTTCTGTATGCTCTCTCCATTTTCTTTTTGGAGACACTTGGGGCTATGAATTTTCCTCTTAGCACTGCTTTCATTGTGTCCCATAGATTTGGGTATGTTGTACCTTCATTTTCATTAAATTCTAAAAAGTCTTTGATTTCTTTCTTTATTTCTTCCTTGACTAAGGTATCATTGAGTAGGATATTGTTCAGCCTCCACGTGTATGAGGATTTTCTGTTGTTTTTGTTGCTATTGAAGAACACTTTTTTTTTTTTTTTTGGAGTTGTTGTTGTTTTTTTTTTTTATTTTCTATATTCTTTGTTTACATTCCAAAGGCTTTCCCCTTTCCCAGTCCCCCCCACCATACATCCCATAAGTCCTCTCCCCCCCAACTATTTCCCAATCATACCCCCCCCCCATTTCTCTGTTCTAGATCTACAAAACTGGATCCAATCTTTTCAGGCCCAGGGTCCTCTCCTTTCCTTTTCTTGGGTTTGTTGTTTTTTAAAATGATTTTTGTTATTCTTGAACATTTTCCAAGCTTGTTAATTACTTTTCTTCAATGGCTAATGTCATTATTTCAATTCTCATATTCTAACATACATTTAATAATATTTTCCAAATTATTCTGTTTTCTTTTTTTTTACATTTTTAAAATTTTTATTTTCTATATACTATGTTAACATTCCAAAGGCTTTCCCCTTTCCCAGTTACCCCCCACCATATATACCATAATTCCTTCCCCCCCTGCTATTCCCCACTCATTCCCCCTCCACAATTTCTCTGTTCTGGGTCTACAATACTGGATCCAATCTTTACAGGCCCAGGGTCCTCTCCTTTCTTCTTCTTGGGAGTCATTTGACTTGCTAATTGTGCCTTGAGTATTTAGGGCTTCTGGGCTCATTAATATCCACTTATCAGTGATTGCATTTCATGTGTATTCTTTTGTGATTGGGTTAGCTCACTTAGGATGATATTTTCCATATCTAACCATTTACCTACAAATTGTATGAGTTCATTATTTTTAATTGCTGAGTAGTACTCCATTGTATAAATATACCACATTTTCTGTATCCATTCCTCTTTTGAGGGATATCTGGTCTCCTACCAATTTCTGACTATTAAAAACAAGTCTGCTATAAACATAGTGGAGCATGTGTCTTTATTGTATGCAGAGGAATCCTCTGGGTATATGCCCAGGAGTGGTATGCCAGGGTCCTCTGGAGGTGACATGCCCAATTTTCTGAGGAACCACCACACTGATTTCCAGAGCGGTTTAACCATTTTGCAATCCCACAACAGTGGAGGAGTGTTCCTCTTTCTCCACATCCTCGCCAGCACCTGTTGTCTCTTGAGTTTTTAATCTTAGCCATTCTGACTAGTGTGAGGTGGAATCTCAGGGTTGTTTTGATTTGCATTTCCCTGATGACTAATGATGTTGAACATCTCTTAAGGTATTTCTCAGCCATCCTAATTTCTTCTGGTGAAAATTCTTTGTTTAGCTCTGTACCCCATTTTTTAATAGGGTTATTTGGTTCTTTGGGGTCTAACTTCTTGAGTTCTTTGTATATATTGGATATTAGCCCTCTGTCGGATGTGGGGTTGGTGAAGATCTTTTCCCACTTTGTTGGTTGCTGTTTTGTCCTTCTGACAGTGTCCTTTGCCTTACAGTAGCTTTGTAATTTTATGAGGTCCCATTTGTCAATTCTTGATCTGAGAGCATAAGCTATTGGTGTTCTGTTCAGGAACTTTCCCCCTGTGCCTATGTCCTCCAGGGTCTTCCCAAGTTTCTTTTCTAATAGTTTCAGTGTGACTGGTTTTACATGGAGGTCCTTCATCCACTTGGAGTTGAGCTTAGTACAAGGAGATAAGAAGGCGTTGATTCGCATTCTTCTGCATGTTGACCTCCAGTTGAGCCAGCACCATTCGTTGAAAAGGCTATCTTTTTTCCACTGGATGGTTGTGGCTCCTCTATCAAAGATCAAGTGACCATAAGTCTGTGGGTTCATTTCTGGGTCTTCAAATCTATTTCATTGATCTACTTGCCTGTTGCTGTACCAATACCATGCAGTTTTTAACACAATTGCTCTGTAGTACTGCTTGAGGTCAGGGATATTGATTTCCCAGAAGTCCTTTTATTGTTAAGAATAGGTTTAGCTATCCTGGGTTTTTTGTTGCTCCAGATGAATTTGAGAATTGCTCTTTTTAGATCTATGAAGAACTGAATTGGGATTTTGACGAGGATCACATTGAATCTGTAGATTGCTTTTGGCAAGATGGCCAGTTTTACTATATTGATCCTGCCAATCCAGGGGCAAAAAATATTTTTCCATCTTCTGAGGTCTTCTTTGATTTCTTTCTTCAAGGACTTGAAGTTCCTGTCATACAGATTTTTGCTTGTTTGGTTAGAGTCACGCCAAGGTACTTTATGTTTTTTGTGGCTATTGTGAAGGGTGTTATTTCCCTAACTTCTTTCTCAGCCTGCTTGTCCTTTGAGTACAGGAAGGCTACTGATTTGCTTGAGTTGATTTTATAGCCAGCCACTTTGCTGAAGTTGTTTATCAGCTGTAGAAAGTTCTCTGGTTTACTTTTTTGGGTCGCTTAAGTAAACTATCATATTGTCTGCAAACAATGATAGTTTGACTTCTTCCTTTCCAATTTGTATCCCTTTGACTTCAATTGAATTTCCAATACTATATTTAAAAGAAATGAAGAGAGAGGGCAACCTGGTCTAGTACCTGATTTTAGTGGGATTGCTTCAAGTTTCTCTCCATTTATTTTGATGTTGGCTACTGGTTTGCTGTAGATTGCTTTTACAATGTTTAGGTATGGGCCTTGAATTCCTGCTCTTTCCAAGACTTTTAGCATGAAAAGATGCTGAATTTTGTCAAATGCTTTTCAGCATCTAATGAGATGACCATGTGGTTTTTTCTTTTAGTTTGTTTATGTAATGGATTATATTGATGGATTTCCATATGTTGAACCATCCCTGCATCCCTGGTATGAAGCCAACTTGATCTTGGTGAATGATCATTTTGATGTGCTCTTGGATTCGGTTGGCAAGAATTTTATTTAGTATTTTTGCATCGATATTCATAAGGGAAATTGACCTGTAGTTCTCTTTCTTCGTTGGTTCTTTGTGTGGTTTTGGTATCAGTGTAATTGTGGCTTCTATGAATGAGTTGGGCAGTGTCCCTTCTGTTTCTATTTTGTGGAATAGTTTGGAGAGTATTGGTGTTAAGTCTTCTTTGAATGTCTGGTAGAATTCTGCACTAAAACCATCTGGTCCCATACTTTTTTTGGTTGGGAGAGTTTCTATAACCCCTTCTATTTCCTTAGGGGTTATGGGACTATTTAGCTGATCTAATTGATCTTGATTTAAATTTGGTATTTCGTATCTGTCTAGGAAATTGTCCATTTCCTCCAGAATCTCCAGTTGTGTTGAGTCTAGACCTTTGTAGTAGGATCTGATGATCTTTTGAATTTCCTCAGTTTCTGTTGTTATGTCCCCCTTTTCATTTCTAATTTTGTTAATTTGGATACTGTCTCTGTGTCCTTTGGTTAGTCTGGCTAAGGGTTTATCTATCTTGTTGATTTTCTCCAAGAACCAGCTCCTGGTTTTCTTGATTCTTTGTATGGTTTTTCTTTGTTTCTACTTGATTGATTTCAGCCCTGAGTTTGATGATTTCCTGTCTTCTACTCCTCCTGGGTGAATTAACTTCTTTTTCTTCCAGGGCTTTAAGGTGTGCCGTTAAGCCGCTACTGTACGCTCTCTCCAGGTTCTTTTTGGATGCACTTAGAGCTATGAGTTTTCTGCACTAAAACCATCTGGTCCTGTGCTTTTTTTGGTTGGAAGACTTTCGATGACCCCTTCTATTTCTTTGGGGGTTATGGGTCTGTTTATATGATTTATTTGATCCTGATTTAATTTTGGTATTTGGTTTCTGTCTAGGAAATGGTTCTCTTTGTTTCAACTTGATTGATTTCAGCCCTGAGTTTGATGATTTCCTGTCTTCTACTCCTCCTGGGTGAAATAGCTTCTTTTTGTTCTAGGGCTTTCAGGTGCGCCATTAAGTTGCTAGTGTATGCTCTCTCCTGTTTCTTTTTGGAGACACTCAGGGCTATGAGTTTTCCTCTTAGCACTGCTTTCATTGTGTCCCATAGATTTGGGTATGTTGTATCTTCATTTTCATTAAATTCTAAAAAGTTTTTGATTTCTTTCTTTATTTCTTCCTTGACTAAGTTATCATTGAGTAGAATATTGTTCAGCCTCCACGTGTATGACGATTTTCTGTTGTTTTTGTTGCAATTGAAGAACACTCTTACTCCTTGGTGATCTGATAGGAGGCATGGGATTAGTTCGGTGTTTTTATATTTGTTGAGGTCTGTCTTGTGACCAATTATATGGTCGATGTTGGAGAAGGTACCATGAGGCACTGAGAAAAAGGTATAGTCTTTTGCTTTAGAATGAAATGTTATATATATATATATATATATATATATATATATATATCTGTTAAATCCAATTGGTCCAACATTTCAATGAGTTTCCCTGTGTCCCTGTTTAGTTTCTGTTTTACTGATCAGTCCATTGAGGATAGTGGAGTGTTGAGGTCCCCCACAATTATTGTGTTAGGTGCAAGTGTGCTTTGAGCTTTAGTAAAGTTTCTTTTACAAATGAGGGTGCCCTTGTATTTGGAGCGTAGATGCTTAGAATTGTGAGTTCTTCTTGGTGTATTCTTCCTTTGACTAGCAAGAAGTGACCTTCTGTGTCTCTTTTGATGACTTTGGGTTGAAAGTCAATTTTATCCGATATTAGAATGGCAATTCCAGCTTGCTTCCTGCGACCATTTGCTTGCAAGGTTGTTGTCCAGCCTTTTTCTCTAAGGTAGTGTTTGTCTTTAACTCTGAGGTGTGTTTCCTGTATGCAATAAAATGTAGGCTTCTGTTTCCGTATCCAGTCTGTTAGTCTATGTCTTTTTATTGGGGAATTGAGTCCATTGATGTTAAGAGATATTAAGGAATAGTGATTATTTGTTCCTGTCATTTTTGATGTTATTTTTGTTTTTGAGTAGTTATCTTCCTTTGAGTTTGATGGAAGTAGGTTACTATCTTGCTTTTTCTTGGGTGCAGTTTCCCTCCTTGTCTTGGAGATTTCCTCCTATTATCCTTTGTAGAGTTGGGTTAGTGGAATGATATTGTGTAATTTTGGTCCTGTCATGGAATATTTTGATTTCTCCATCTATGTTGATTGAGAGTTTTGCTGGGTATAGTAATCTTGGCTGGCATTTGTGTTCTCTTAGGGTGTGCATGAGGTCTGCCCAGGATCTTCTAGCTTTCATGGTTTCTGGAGAGAAGTCTGGTGTGATTGTGATAGGTCTTCCTTCATATGTTACTTGGCCTTTTTCTCTAACTGCCTTTAATATTCTTTCTTAGTTTAGTACATTTGGGGTTTTGATTATTATGTGACGGGAGGTATTTCTGTTCTGGTCCAGTCTGTTTGGAGTTCTGTATATTCATGGGCATCTCTCTCTTTAAGTTAGGAAAGTTTTCTTCCATAATTTTGTTAAAGATAGTTGCTGGCCCTTTAAGTTGTAGATCTTCACTCTCATCTATCCCTATAATCCTTAGGTTTGGTCTTCTCATTGTGTCTTGGATTTCCTGGATGTTTTGGGTTACAAGCCTTTGGGATTTTGTGTTTTCTTTGACTGTGGAGTAAATGGTTACTATGTTATCTTCAGCATCTGAGATTCTTATCTCTATCTCTTGTATTCTGTTGTTGATATTTGCATCTACGACCCCTGATTTCTTCCCAAGGTTTTCTATCTCCAAAGTTGCCTCCTTTTGTGATTTCTTAGTTGTTTCTACCTCTGTGTTCAGATCTTGCATGGTTTTGCTCAGTCCCTCATTTGTTTGTTTGTGTTTTCTTGTAATTCTTTAAGAGATTTTTGTGTTTCCTCTTTCATGACTTCTGCCTGTTGTTTCAAGTTCTCCTGCATTTCTTTAACTGATTTTCTTATTTCCTCTTTATTGGTTTCTGTCTTGGCCCATATTCTCCTAGAGTTCTTTAAGTGATTTTTGTGTTTGCATTGTAAGAGCTTCTACCCTATTGATGTTCCCCTGCATTTCTTGAAGAGTTTTGTTTATGTCTTTTTTGTGTTCCTCTAGCAGCATCATGACCAGTGCTTTTATATCCAACTCTTGTTTTTCTGGTGTGCTGGGGTATCCAGGACTTGCTGTGGTTGGTGAATTCGGCTCAGATACTGCCACATTGCCTTGAGTTTTGTTTGTAATGTTCCTATGTTTGCCTTTTGCCATCTGTTTATCTCTGGAGTTAGTTGGTCTTGTTCTTAGTGGTTGGTGTTTGAGGGTCCTGTGAGCCTGGTGTTTGGCGCTGCTGTAGTAGTGGGCGTCCGAGCTCCTGTGGTGGAGACCGGGAGGTTTCAGTTATTGGGCTCTCAGTTACCTCCTCAGCTCTGCTGTGCTGGATCTAAGTCTTCCCGAGGCTAGCCGCAATTGGCCTCCCGCAGTCTCCTCCTGGCCTGCCTAGTTGCTAGCTCTTAAGAATCAGATTCTTTTCCCTCCACCGATCTGGGCTAGTCTGTTAGATATTTATGGTGTCCTGGGTTCCTCTGTTGGTTCTCTATGGTGACCTGTTCAGGCCACCAGCTCCAAAATGGTGGCGGGTCTCAGGGCTCTGTCTAACCACTGGGTTCCCTACAGGACTGGAGGTTCCCTGGTTGGGCTGCTAGAACCTAGATGGTAGTACTCTCAGTCCACATGACTCTGTCATGTTAGCTGTCTGTGGTGTCCTGAGGCACTATGTCAGCCTCTGGCTGTACTCCAGGCACCGACCCACTAGCAGGTTGGTGCCCCCTTGGGTTGGCGCAGAGACTGCTTGCCAAGCTGATGTGGCTCTGTGTGCACTGCCAAGCTCTTGGTGCACAGACCTATCTCCAACCTCCTTTGGCTCTGGGCACGAGCAAGGGCCTGATCAGGTATTCGTTGCTAGGCCAAGTCTCTGTCCATGCACCTGAACCCAGCCACCAGTAGGCTGTCCGCAGGGACCCGAGGGAAGATGGCGGCCAGCTGCAAGCCCGCTAGCCAATCCCCAGGGATCAGGGACAGCCTCTGAGCTGCAGGTGCTCAGAGCTCCTGCCGACCTTTCCTGGTTCTGGGGGCCAGCAAGGGCCCGACCGGGTATTCATTCGTTGCTAGGCCAAGTCTCTGTCCATGCACATGAACCCAGCCACCAGCAGGCAGTCCGCAGTGACCCGAGGGAAGATGGCCAATAGGCAACTTTTCTATTTTATACATGAGTTCTTTCACAAATGAAATGACATGGAAACAGACTGAAGCCTGGCAATAATAGCACTTGCTGCAGTAGTCTTAGAGACTTATCTCCTCCACTATATTCTGTTCTGCTCTGAAACTGTCTGAGGGTTTAAATTTCAGTTTCACACACAAGTATTTGAAACAGATTTTTCCCTTCTTAGTATCTTTTTAAAAAAATACCAGAACCATCTGTGTAAGAACTGTCCAGAGAAATTGAATACAGGGAAAGAGAGATGAAATGAGAGGAAAGGAGAGGAGAAGAGGGAAGGGGAGGGCAGGGGAGGGGACAGGACTGTACAGGACAGGGCAGGGCAGGGCAGGGAAGGACAGACAAGAACAGGAGAGGAGAGATGAGAAGAAAAGGAGAGGAGAAGAGAAGAGCAGGGAGGAGGAGACAGAAGAGAAGAGGAGGGCACGGAGGAAAGGGGAAGAAGAGAGAAAAGAAAGAATGAAAGAAAAGGGAAGGAGAGAGAGGAAAAATTGGTTCTTACCTTGTAGTGCTGGCATAGGTAAAATCTGCAGGATATATAGGCATATTGGACATGGTGCAATCTGATCATGGTCTGAAAGCAATCTGCTTTTTCCCAGAGGGACCCAGTCTTTTCTCACAAAACCTTGAACTAACAACTTGAGGCAGGCTTATATTATACAAGGTAATCTTTACTAAAAATTCGCTGATTTCAATGTTAATTATATTGTATTTTTTAGTGCCTTTAAAGCAACATCTATATTATTGAGCACATGCTTAGTCAAATTGACTCATAAAACTATTACACCAGCCAATGCTATGTGGTTGTTCAGCCAATGCTATATTGTAGTTACATTTTTAAAAACCTATTTTGAATGATTCTGAGTGCCTAAGTCTCTATTGGTTTATAGAATGATCTTTTTACCCTCTATAGATGCTCTGAAGTCACTTGAATCTGAACGTTAATTTATCAAAAGTGACACTGATGCACCCAAAACAACAGAGATATACCTTGGAAAGGGGTTATGATTCAGCAAAGAACTATTTCTGGATATTCTATATGGATATGGTCTAGATTGTTTTGCTCACTTCCTTGGCTAATATTACCTATGATGATGCTAGAATGTACTCAAGAAAATAAGAAAAGAGTTTGATTTAAAAGCATTAAAACATAAGAATATTTATGAATGGGGGGGTCACTGAGGCCAATGAGAATGAAAACATTATTCTTAAGACAGAGAAGAAAGTATGTGGTTGCAACTACAAACAAAGTGAAGAATAATTACTATCCAGTTTAAGAGAAAAAAATCATTAGCATAAGAGTAAGCAATGAGACACAGGAATTTTAGATATTCTTCCATTGTCAACATATAGCTAGACTATAATTATTTCAACTTACTACATCATACATAGGTAAGTCTTATATTGATGACTTTATAATCATGCCTAAGAGATTCCTCTAAGGATCTTATTATTCAACACAGAAAAGGAATCTCATTATAGCAAATTTTAGGTTAAAGCTTCGAGTCAGTAAAATCAGTGGGGATATGTACAGAAGAGTGAGTCTCAATGTCATTTCACAATAAGAATCTCATTTGTCAACATAGCCCTGTATGTGATATAGTTTGTGTCCTCTGATCCTATAGAGGGATAAACTCATTTGTCAACATTGCCCTGTATGTGATATAGTTTGTGTCCTCTGATCCTATAGAGGAAGTTCTTATCTTTATCTTCCTACATGGCTTATACTACAAGAAAAGTATAGGAAATGATGGGGTTTTTAATGTTGAACCATGTGTTTGGGGGTGTAAATATGTCAAACAATTCTGTACAATGAAAGTAACATCTCATTCTAGGAACTTTGAGCACCTGGATAACTTATTATTACTCCCGAGGTACAGAAGGGCTTAATAATCACAAACATTACCATGTTATCAGGTGCTATTGTTGCACTTCTCCATCATCAAGACAGATTAGCTATAAGATTGGTAGTGGCTTCTGGGTAACTATGACTGATTGTATTAGAACACTAAAACAGCTTTTAAGTGGTATCTTCTTTTGAATTAACTACAAAACCAGCAATCAGTGTGTTGTGCAGCTATGGCTTGGAACATGATTTGTGACCTGCCATGCAGAAAGTCTACTAAATGCCAAGACCAAACAAGCAGTGGCTTAAGGTAAGGAACAGGAATAGAGGTGAATGACACAGAAAACAACATCTGTTAGCCAATAATGAGTCTGGAAAAAAGGTTTCTGAAACTGGAAAATAAGGCCAAACAATCACATATATTCTAACAATTTAATTGAATGATGATCATTTTCTATAGAAATACAAACTTCTCCTCAACAAGAAAGATCATAAATAAGAAATTATTCATGCCAGCTTTTCTGCTTCATCGACCTGTGTGTAAAGCCTGTGCTGAATACTACCCATCCTAAGGCACTTGTGTCCTGTTTTCTCTACCATGCATGTTCACTTACTGGTCTTTAGTGCTGCCTTCTTTCACATCCTCTACTTGCAGCTGGAGTATAACAAAGAGCAGGATACAAAATGAGTCAAACCCTTCTTTGCTCTGCAAGAAAACCATAGAGCAGAGTTCGCTCCTGACCATGAAACTAAAGACACTTTTCCAGATATGTTAAGATGTTCAAAATCTCTATTTGGAGAGGTCCTCATGGAGTTCATGGCAGGTTATATTATCTTAGTGGCTCCATCCAATTCTGTCATATTTCTTCTGGATATTTAGGCTCACTTAAAAAAATGAGCCACTGATATATATGATGATTGGTCATAAACAATTAGTATTCTCTCTCTCTCTCTCTCTCTCTCTCTCTCTCTCTCTCTCTGTCTCTCTCATCTTGCATTTGTATTCTTGAGCAGTTTATATTTAAAAGGTTTGTGAGCTTAACAAAGACAGCTTCAGATGTCTTTGATAGGATTCACTGAGAAGGATAATGTTTTCCACTGATACTTGGCCTCAGGTTGAACTAGCCAAAGAAGTATCATAGATTTTATTCCTATGATGAAACTAAAAGGTAAAGACTAGGACTCATGATAACACCCCCAGTAGGACTTGGGATGTACAATGAGAGTCCATGTTTGAAGAAAGCAGAAAAGCTGAACAAGTAGAATGAAATAAGAAATGAAGCCAAATACTGGTGGGGAAGCAGTATCGCGCCTAACCTCGGCCAGCAAGGAAGACACAACCAGCAGATCTTCTTCGAGCAGTTTTATTCAGGTTCCTTGTACAAGCTTCCTCTACTACTTACACAAAAAATGCCCGCGCTCTCTATATATACTACACTCGTACCCAATCCCCAGCTGCCACGTGGCCTCTGCAGACTGGTCACCTCCATGCGGAAGAACCTGGGCCAAGCAAGTACAGCCAAATAAGGAGTTGTTTATCACAAGGGGCACTCTCCCTTAAGAAGGAAGGCAGAAGCCAGCGCCATCTTTAAGGCGCGGCACATCGCAGCCCCCTACAGTTCCCTCTTTTTTAGTTTAAGCAGAGCAATGAGAGTGCCTGTCTTAGGTTGCCCCCCCAGACAGATCAGAGAAGCCTTACCCATAATTGACTATGTCCCATACTCGCTACACTCATCAAAGGCCTCCCCTGTTTTAGGTCGACCTTCTCAAACCCATCTCTGGGTAGCCGTGTCATCCCCGTAGCCCCCTGTCTTAGGTGAGATAGGAAGTTGCCCGTCTCTGGGAAAGGCCTTTGTGAGTTTTCATCCCCAGGGATGATGGGGAGTGCCAGAATATACAAGGCTATAGTGGGCAAAGGTATCTAATTCTCCTGCATGACAGTTAGCCATGCCTGGGGGACTGTCCAGCCTCGATGGCTGTAAACGCTTGAATGGTCATGGCTGTGTGCCGTTTTTGAGTCCTTGTCAGACTGATGATCGCCAGCATTAACAGAATCTTCATTTTTGTTGTACTTTCTTGTAAGTCTCTCAGGGACCCACAACGGTTCTTGATGATCCCAGGGAAACACACAAACATACCCTCTCGCCCACACCAATAGTGGGTCTGGACCATGACATAAACCAGTGATTACATCTTTCCATTTGACATAGCCTTTCAAACCTCCTCCTTGGCGCTGATGTCGATCAGCGACAGAGAGGCCATCACCATCCAAAGTTAAAAAAAATTAAGGGTAAAAAGGGCTAAGGATATTCTTTCTTTGGGGGTCCTGCCATGACCTATTCCCCCATTTTGTTTTATTAAGGTGGGGGTGGCGTGGGGGGGGTTCTTCTTCCTCTCTGGGTTGTAACTTCTCCCCCTTTCTCTGCTTCTCCCTCAAAAAATATTCTTTCTCTACCCTCTCTAGCAAGGCCTGTAACTCTTCATCAGTGTCCCTCCACTCTGTGTCCTTCTCCTCCTTGCTTCCAGCCTTTTCAGACCTTTTCTCCTGGAGCATCTCTAGAGCAACCTGCCCTTTCTGGAGTGCCTTTCTGCAGTGTCCCTGGTCTTTGAGGCAACTACATACCAGCCTCCACACAGGTTGGACTCTGGGCTTTAGCGTCCCTTGGTCCCAGGCAAACACTGTCTTTTTCTAACTTGTCCCAGCATGCCACCGTCAAGTTTCCCGAAACCACGAACAAAGGTGTAATGGTATCACACTCCTCTTCATCTTAAGGTTTTTTTTTTGACAAAAGCAGCTCTTGAAGAGCCAGAAAAATTGGATGAGACTGGGAAGTGTCCATCTTGGATCTTTTGTGTCCAGCTCACCTTTACGTGAGCACCCTTGTACTTTTGGTTCACTGCAGCCTCAAACTTCTTCACTCAATACCTGAGACTTTATTGCCGCCTATTTCCGTGGTCTTTATTATCCCATCTTACCTTGGGAACTTTCCAGTGCTGCCCTGACTGCAAGAAGTTCTGATCTCATTGAGGATTCCTCGTACAGGCCACCACTTGTCGTGCCCAACCTCGGCCAGCAAGGAAGACACGACATGCAGGAGATCTTCTTCAAGCAGTTTTATTCAGGTTCCTTGTACAAGCTTCCTCTACTACTTACAAAATGCCCACACCCTCTATATATACTACACTCGTACCCAATCCCCAGCTGCCACGTGGCCTCTGTGGACTGGTCATCTCTATGTGGAAGAGCCTAGGCCAATCAAGTACAGCCAAATAAGGAGTTGTTTATCACAAGGGGCACTCTCCCTTGAGAAGGAGGAAGGAGGAAGCCAGCACCATCTTTAAGGCACAGCACATCGCAGTCCCCTACAAAGCAGAAAAGGTTTTTCAGGTGCAGATATAAGTACAATGATAATCCTGAATAATCCAGTTGAAAGAGGATTCTTTCTTGGTCTGAGTATATTTCTGTCCATCTGCTCCTTTTTGGTGTATTTGATTCTTTTCTTCTAGCACTTTCAGGTATATTGTCAAGTAGATAGTGTATGCACTCTCCAGTTTCTTTTTGGTGACACTTACAACTATGAGTTTTTCTCTTACCACTGCTTTCATTGCATCCCATAAGTTTGGGTATGTTGTGCCTTCATTTTCATTAAATTCTAAAAAGTTGGTGTGCGGTGTTCTGAGTTCTGCTTCTGAGTCTTGTGAGGTGTGCTCAGTCAAGCTCTGAAATTGCAACATGCAGGAACTGTGGTTCTTTTTGCCTGCAAGTTGGATACTTTGAAAAGTGATTATAAGAGTCCGTCCCTGCAGAGCAGAGGATACAGTCCAGAGGCCTCTGGAAAGAGCCTTCTGGTCTCCTCCTCTGGATCTAGGATACCCTCAGTAACAGCACGCCATCTCCAAGCAGTGCAGGAAGCCAGGTATACACCCAGCAGCCAGGTTGCACATGTGAGTCTGGCCCTGCAGAGTGGAGGATACAGCCCTGATACAGTTCTGAGGCCTCTGGCAGGGGGGCTGGGGAGGGTGTTCCAGTTTCACCTCTGGACCAGTAATGCCCTCAGACACTGCATAGGTGGAGGAGGCCAGCTACACACCAAGCAGCCTGTGAGGAGGAGACAGCCAGCACAGCCTGCATTCAGAGCTGACTGGGACCACAGAGATCCTTAGTTTGAAGCCATCTCTTTTGAAACTGAGAAGGGGTGCTCTGCCATCTTGGGTCCCAGACAACAGAGAGATCTGACAATGCCAGGCTCACAGGAGGTTCAAACACTAGCCAGTGACAACAAGACCAACTAACTCCAGAGATAACCAGATGGCAAAAGGCAAACTCAGGAACGTTACTAACAGAAATCAAAGCAATATGGGAGCATCTGAAACCAATTCTCCAACCACAGCAAGTCCTGGATATCCCTAACACAACAGAGAAACAAGATTTGGATTTAAAAGCACTGGTCATGATGCTGCTAGAGGAACACAAAAAGACATAAATAAATCTATTGAAATAATACAGGGGGACATAAATAGGATAGAAGCCCTTACAATGGAAACACAAAATTCACTTAAAGAAATCCAGGAGAATATGGGTTAACAGATAGAAGCCAATAAAGAGGAAATGCAAAAATCACTTAAAGAAATAGAGGAGAAATTGAGTCAACAGGCAGAAGTCATGAGAGAGGAAACACGAAAATCTCTTAAAGAATTACAAGGAAACACAAGCAAACAAGTGAAGAAACTGAGCAAAACCATCCAGGATCTAAAAGTAGAAGAAGAAGAAGAAACAACTAAGAAATCACAAAGGGAGACACCTTTGGAGATAGAAAACCTTGGGAAGAAAAAAAGGGGCCATAGATGTAAAT
Organism: Apodemus agrarius; assembly: GCA_964023405.1. Lineage (NCBI taxonomy): Eukaryota > Metazoa > Chordata > Mammalia > Rodentia > Muridae > Apodemus > Apodemus agrarius. The sequence continues at coordinate 67,491,440 of OZ030006.1, read as the reverse complement.
ATCAACAACAGAATACAAGGGATAGAAGAAAGAATCTCAGATGCAGAAGATACCATAAAATCCATTGACTCAACAGTCAAAGAAAATGCAAAAAGCTTGCACCCCAAAACATCCAGGAAATCCAGAACACTATGAGAAGGCCAAATCTAAGGATTACAGGTATAAAGGAGAGTGAAGAGTTACAACTTAAAGGGCCAGCAAATATCTTCAACAAAATTATGGAAGAAAACTTCCCTAATCTAAAGAGAGAGATGCCCATGAATATAAAAGAAGCCTACAGAACACCAAACAGACTGGACCAGAACAGAAATACCTCCCACCACATAATAATCAAAACTCCAAATGTACTAAACAAAGAAAGAATATTGAAGGCAGTAAGAGAAAAAGGCCAAGTAAGATATAAAGGAAGACATATCAGAATTACACCAAACTTCTCACCAGAGACCACGAAAACTAGAAGATCCTGGGGAGATCCCATGCAGACTAAGAGAATACAAATGTCAGCCAAGGCTACTATACCCAGGAAAACTCTCAATCACCATAGATGGAGAAACCAAGATATTCCATGGAAAAACCAAATTTACACAAATTCTTTCCACAAGCCTAGCCCTACAAAGGATAATAGGAGGAAAACTCCAATAAAGGAGGTAAACTAAACCCTGGAAAAAGCAAGATAGTAACCCCCTTTTATCAAACCCAAAAGAAGATAACCACTCAAATATGAAAGTAACATCAATAGTGACAGGAAGTAATAATTACTATTCCTTAATATTTCTTAACATCAATGGACTCAATTCCCCAATAAAAAGACATAGATTAACAGACTGGACACAGAAACAGGACCCTACATTTTACTGCATACAGGAAACACAAGTCAGTGTCTAAGACAAACACTACCTTAGAGTAAATGGCTGGAAGACAATTTCACAAGCAAATTGTCTCAGGAAACAAGCTGGAATAGTCATTCTAATATCAGATAAAATTGACTTTCAACCTAAAGTCATCAAAAGAGACATGGAAGAACACGTCTTGCTTGTCAAAAGAAAACTCCCCCAAGAAGAACTCTCAATTCTGAACATCTATGCTCCAAATGCAAGGGCACCCTCATTTGTAAAAGAAACTTTAATAAAGCTCAAAGCACACATTGCACCTAACACAATAATAGTGGGTGACTTCAACACTCTACTTTCCTCAATGGACTGATCAGGAACACAGAAACTAAACAGGGACACTGTGAAACTAATTGAAGCGTTGGACCAATTTGATTTAACAGATTATATATATATATATATATATATATATATATATATATATATATATATATAAACATTTCATCCTAAAGCAAAAGAATACACCTTTATCTCAGCACCTCATGATACCTTCTCCAAAATCGACCATAAAATTGGTCACAAGAGAGACCTCAACAAATATAAGAAGATCAAACTAATCCCATGCCTCCTATTGATCACCATGGAGTAAGACTGGTCTTCAATAAGCTACAAAAACAACAGAAAGCCCACATACACATGGAGGCTGAATAATATTCTACTCAATGATAACTTGGCCAAAGAAGAAATAAAAAAAATAAATCAAGGACTTTTTAGAATTTAATGAAACGGAAGGCACAACATACCCAAATCTATGGGACACAATGAAAGCAGTGCTAAGAGGAAAACTCATAGCCCTGAGTGCCTCCAAAAAGAAACAGGAGAGAGCGCACACTACCCGTTTAACTGCATACTTGAAAGCTCTGGAACAAAAAGAAGCTAATTCACCCAAGAGGAATAGAAGACAAGAAATCATCAAACTCAGGGCTGAAATCAATCAAGTGGAAACAAAGAGAAACATATAAAAAATCAACAAAACCAGGAGCTGATTCTTTGAGAAAATCAACAAGATAGATAAACCCTTAGCAAGACTAACCAAAGGGCACAGACACAGTATCCAAATTTACAAACTTAGAAATGAAAAGGGAGATATAACAACAGAAACTGAGGAAATTCAAAAAACCATCAGATCATACTACAAAAGCCTATATTCAACACAACTGGAGAATCTGGAGGAAATGGACAATTTCCTAGACAGATACCAAATAACAAAATTAAATCAGGATCAAATAGATCATCTAAACAGTTCCATAACTCCAAAAGAAATAGAAGGGGTCATAGAAAGTCTTCCAACCAAAAAAAAAGCACAGGACCAGATGGTTTTTGTGCAGAATTCTATCAGACTTTCAAAGAAGACCTAACACCAATACTCTTGAATATATTCCACAAAATAGAAACAGAATGAACACTACCCAACTCATCCTATGAAGCCACAATTACCCTGATACAAAAACCACACAAAGATCCAACAAAGAAAGAGAACTTCAGAACAATTTTCCTTATGAACATTATTGCAAAAATACTCAGTAAAATTCTTGCCAACCAAATCCAAGAGCACGTCAAAATGATCATTCACCATGATCAAGTAGGCTTCATCCCAGGAATGCAGGGATGGTTCAATATATGGAAATCCATCAATGCAATCCACTACATAAACAAACGCAAAGAAAAAAACCACAGGGTCATTTCATTAGATATTGAAAAAGCATTTGACAAAATTCAGCATCCTTTCATGTTAAAAGTCTTGGAAAGAACAGGAATTCAAAGTCCATGTCTAAACATAGTAAAAGCAATATACAGCAAACTGGTATCCAACATCAAATTAAATGGAGAGAAACTTGAAACAATCCCACTAAAATCAAGGACTAGACAAGGCTGCCTCCTCTCTCCATATCTTCAATATAGTACTTGAGGTACTAACTAGAGCAATTTGATAACATAAGGAAGTGAAAGAAATACAAATTGGAAAGAAAGAAGTCAAATTCTCACTATTTTCAGATGATATGATAGTATACTTAAGTGACTAAAAACACTCCACCAGAGAACTCCTACAGCTCATAAACAACTTTAGCAAAGTGCCTAGTTATACAGTCTACTCAAGCAAATCAGTAGCCTTCCTATACTCAAAGGATATGCAGGCTGAGAAAGAAATTAGGGAAATGGCACCCTTCACAATAGCCACAAACAATATAAAGTATCTTGATATGACTCTAACCAAACAAGCGAAAGATCTATATGACAAGAACTTCAGGTCTCTGAAGAAGGAAATAGAAGAAGACCTCAGAAAATGGAAAAATCTTCCATGCTTGTGGATTTGCAGGATTAATATAGTTAAAATGGCCATCTTGCCAAAAGCAATATCCAGATTCAATGCAATCTGCAGCTAAATCCCAACTCACTTCTTCATAGAGTTAGAAAGAGCAATTCTAAAATTCATTTGGAATAAGAAAAAATCCAGCTTAAACTATTTTCAACAGTAAAAGTACCTCTGGGGGAATCAGTATCCAGGACCTCAAGTAATATTACAGAGCAGTAGTGTTTAAAACTGCATGATATTGGTACAGTGACACGCAGGTTGGATCAATGGAATAGGATTGAAGACCCAGAAATTAACCCACACATTTATGGCCAATTGATCTTTGACAAAGCAGCTGAAACTATCCAGTGGAAAAAAGAGAGCCTTTTGAACAAATGGTGCTGGCTCAACTGAAGGTCAACATGCAGAAGAATGCGAATTGATCCATTCTTATCTCCTTGTACTAAGTTCAATTCCACATAGATTAAGGACCTCCACTTAAAGCCAGACACACTGAAACTAATAGAAAAGAAAGGGGAAGATCCTTGAGGCCATCAGCACAGGGGGAAAGTTCCTGAACAAAACAACAATAGCTTATGCTCTAAGATCAAGAATTTACAAATGGGACCTCATAAATTTACAAAGTTTCTGTAAGGCAAAAGACACTGTCAAAAGGACAAATTGGTAACCAACAAATTCGGAAAATATCTTCACCAACCCTACATCTGACAGAGGGCTAATATCCAATATATATGAAGAACTCAAGAAGTTAGACCCCAGAAAACCAAGTAGCCCTATCAAAAATGTGATACAAAGCCAAACAGAGACTTTTCACCTGAAGAAATTCAGATGGCTGAGAAACACCTTAAAAAATGTTCAAAATCGTTAGTCATTAGAGAAATGCAAATCAAAACAACCCTGAGATTTCACCTCACACCAGTCAGAATGGCTAAGATTAAAAACACATGATAGATAGACCCTTAGCCAGACTAATCAGAAGACACGGAGACAGTATCCAAATTAAATAAAATCAGAAATGAAAAGGGAGATATAACTACAGAAACTGAGGAAATTAAAAATAAAAGAACAGATCCTACAACAAAAGCCTATAATCAACAAAACTAGAAAATCTGGATGAAACAGACAAATTTCTGGACAGATACTAGAGGCCAAATAAATCAGGGTCAGATAAACCATCTAAACAGTCCCATAACTCTTACAGAAATAGCAGCAGTCATTCAAAGACTCCCAACAAAAAAAATGCCCAGATGGTTTTAGTTCAGAATTCTGTCAGACCTTGAAAGAAGACCTAATACCAATACTCTTCAAAGTATTCCACAAAATAGAAACAGAAAGAACAGAACCCAATTTGTCCTCTGAAACCATAATTACACTTATACCTGAACTACACAAAGACCCAACTAAGAAAGAGAACTTCAGACCAACTTGTCTTATGAATATTGATTCAAAAAAAAAACAGTAAAATTCTTGAAAACCAAATTCAAAAACACATCAAAACAACCTTTCACCATGATCAAGTAGGCTTCAACCCAGGGATGCAGGAATGGCTCAATATAAAGAAATCCATCAACACAATCCACTATATAAACAAACTCAAAGAAAAAATATATCATCATCTCATTAGATGTTGAGAAAGCATTTGACAAAAATTCAACATCCCTTCATGCTAAAAGTTTGAAATGATCAGCAATTCAAGGCCCATACGTAAACTTGGTAAAAGCAATATACAAAAACCCAGTAACCATCATTAACTAAATGGAGGGAAATGTAAAACAATCCTACTAAAACCAGGGACTAGATAAGGCTGCCCACTCTCTCCCTACCTATTCCATGTAGTGCTCAAAGTCCTAGCCAGTGAAATTAGTCAACAAAAGGAGTTCAAAGGCATATAAATTGGAAATGAAGAAGTCAAAGTATCACTATTTGCTGATGATATAATAGTATATTATGTGACCTCCAAAAATTCCAGCAGAGAACTCTTAAAGCTGATAAACAACTTCAGTAAAGTAGCTAGATATAAAATTAACTCAAACAAATCAGTAGCCTTCCTATATTCAAAGGACAAACAGGCTGAGAAAGAAATTAGGAAACAATACCCTCCACAATAGTCACAAATAATATAAAATACCTTGGTGTGACTCTAACTCAGCAAGTGAAATATCTATATGACAAGAACGTCAAGTCTCTGAAGAAGAAATTGAAGAACTTAGAAGATGAAAAGATCTCCCATGCTCATGGATTGACAGGATTAATATAGTAAAAATGGCCATCTTTCTGAAAGCAATCTACAGATCCATCTCATGGAAACAGAATAACTTTTCACTCAATGATTCCTGCATCAAGGAAGAAATAACAATTAAAAACTGTCTAGAATTCAATGAAAATAGAGGTACATGAAATGCAAATCAAAACAACCCTGAGATTCCACCTCACATCAGTCAGAAGGGCTAAGATTAAAAACTCAAGAGACAACAAGTGCTGGCGAGGATGTGGAGAAAGAGGAACACTTCTACACTGTTGGTGGGATTGCAAGATGGTACAACTGCTCTGGAAATCAGTCTGGTGGTTCCTCAGAAAATTGGACATGTCACTTCCAGAGGACCCTGGCATACGACTCCTGGGCATATAACCAGAGGATTCCCCTGCATACAATAAAGACACATGCTCCACTATGTTCATAGCAGCCTTGTTTATAATAGCCAGAAATTGGAAGGAGCCCAGATGTCCCTCAAAGGAGGAATGGATACAGAAAATATGGTATATACAATGGAATACTACTCAGCAATTAAAAATAATGAATTCATACAATTTGTAGGCAAATGGTTAGATCTGGAAAATATCATCCTGAGTGAGTTAACCCAATCACAAAAGAATACACATGAAATGCAATCACTGATAAGTGGATATTAATGAGCCCAGAAGCCCTAATACTCAAGGCACAATTAGCAAGTCAAATGATTCCCAAGAAGAAGAAAGGAGAAGACCCTGGGCCTGAAAAGTTTGGATCCAGTTTTGTAGATCCAAAACAGAGAAATGGTGTGGGAGTGATTGGGGAATAGTTGGGGGGGGCAGGACTTATGGGACATATGGTGGTGGGGGGGGGACTGGGAAAGGGGAACGCCTTTGGATGTAAACAAAGAATATAGAATAAAAAAATGAAAAGAAAAAAAAGAAAATAGAGGTACAACATACCCAAATTTATGTGATAAAACCAAATCAATGTGCTTAGTTCATAGCACTAAGATCTTCCAGAAAGAAATTAGAAAGTTCTCATACCAGCAATTTAAAAGTACATTTGAAAGGCCAAAAAGAAAAAAAAAGAAAAAAGAAAAGAAAAGAAAAGAAAAGAAAAGAAAAGAAAAGAAAAGAAAAGAAAAGAAAAGAAAAGAAACACTAGAAAGGGGAGAAGGCAGGAAGTAAGCAAAATCTGTGCTGAAGTCAATCAGTTAGGAACAAGAAAACAATAAAAAAATTAATAAAATAAAGAGCTGTTTCTTGGGGAAAATCAACAAAACACACAACTCCTAGCCAAAGTAACTAAAAGACAGAGAGACGGTATCCAAATTATCAAAGTCAGAAATGAAAAAGGAGACTAACAGACAACAAGGGAATTCAAAGAATTGTTAGCTCTTACTTCAAAAACATGTACTCTGCACAGTTGGAAAATCTTATTGAAAATGGATGAGATGCTCATGAGAGTCACCCTAACTCCATCAGCATGGATAAGATAAAAAACTCAAGTGACAGCATATGCTGGTGAGGATAGGGAACAAGGGGAATACTCCTCCATTTCTGATGGGATTTTAAACTTGTACACACACTTTAGAAATCAATTTTCATCAAACTGGAAATAGTTCTACCTCAAGACAGAACTGTTCCACTCCTGGTTCTGTACCCAAAGATGCCCCACTATCCCACAGGGACACTTGTTCAATTATGTTCATAATAGCTTTATTCATAGTTGCCAGAGACCAGAAACACACAGATGTCCCCAAACTAAAGAATAGATAAAGAAAATGTGGTACATGTACACAATGGAACATTATTCATGAATTTTGCAGGCAAATGGATGGAACTTGAGAATTCCATGCTGAGTGTATATACTAATATGTGGATATTAACATAAAATAGCAAATAGCCATGCTACTACTACATAAACCCAAGGAAGTTAAACAAGCAGTAAGGCTCAGTGAGGTTGCTTGAATCTCACCTACAAGGAGGAATAAAAGAGGTATATAAGGCAGATGGAGGAAGGGAACTCTGTGGGGGAGGGATGGGGATGGCCATAGGGAAATTGGGATTAGGTGTGGGGAGAGATAGGAGAAAAAGACAGAGGGCCAGGAGAATAGAGAGCTGCAGATGGTGGGAGTTTAGGAGTCTGCAGCATCTAATGAATTTGACAAAGACTTGTGTTGGGGAGGCTCACAGGAAGCAATGGGGGCCAACCTTAGGTGATACTCACAGCAGGGGGTATATGGAACCTGAATAGGCCACCTCCTGTAGCCAGGCAGGAACCTCAGAGGAGTGATAGGGACACCAGCCCATCCATAAAACTTTCAACCCAAAAATCTATCTTTTCTACAAGAACGATATGGATGGGGGATGCAGCGGACTAAAAGATTGGCCACCCAATAATCCCCCTATCTTGAGATCCATCCCATGGGCCAGCACCAATTCGTGATACTATTTTTTCATTACTATTAATTTTTATAGTCCAGCTCTTGTCCCAGTTCTGGTCCTGGTCTGCCTTCCCACAGTTCCTCTTCCTCCTCCCCCTGTCTCTAAAAGGATGTTCCTCCAGCCTCCTGCTGGACCTCCTCACTCCCTGGAGTCTTGGGTCTCTCAACTATTAGGCACTTCTTCCCTCACTGAGGTCATATCAGGTAGTCATCTGATGTATATGTGTTGGGGGCCACAGACCAGCTGGTATATGCTGTCAGGTTAGAGGCTCAGTGTCTGAGAGATCTTAGGGGTTGGGTTAGTTGAGACTGCAGATCTTCCTATCTTCCTTAGGTGTAAGTATCTGTCAATAAGATGCTGTTGGGCCTCTCAGGACAGCCATGCTAGGCTTCTGACTGTAAGCACACCATAACATTTATAGTGTCAGGCACCCTTGTACTAAAGAATGCTGACAAGAGCTTAGAATAACTGTCCTCTGAGAGAGAATCCATCCATAACCTGACATAAATAGATGCATAGACCCACAGCCAAACATTGGATGGAGCTTGGGAACTCTTATGCATGAGATGGGAGAAGAATTGTGGGTCGCATAGGGGACAGCAATGCCACATGAAGACCAACAGGGTCAACTAACATGTACTGTTGGGCGCTTGCATAGACTGAATGACCAACCAATGAACATATACAGTCTGGACCTAGGCTCCCAGGCTATATATGTAGCATAGATACAGCTAGGTCATCATATGGGTCTCCCTAAGAACTGGAACAGAACCTATCCCTAAAGCTGTTGCATGTGGAATAAGTTCCCCTAACTAGACTGTTTTGTCTGGCATCAATGGTAGAAGTTTCACCTAGCAGTGTAGACACTTTATGTGCCAGGTTGGAGGATACCCAGTGGGTCTGTTTTCTTCTCAGAGGAGAAGGGGATGGGGAATGGTGGAGGAACTATATGAGGAGAGAATCTTGAGGGGGTCAGCAATCAGGGTATAAAGTGAATTAAAAAGAAACAAAACATTATCAGAAGACCATTCATAAAATTTAATATAAAATAGTTACATACTAATAATGGAAAATTTCCTGGACATAAAAGAAACATAAGCCACATGTTTATCAATTTTTTTGTTTTCAGGTCAAGAATATGAACTATGGTTGCCAATGTGGGTATAGAATGGAGATTGATTGATAGATTTTCCAGTTGTATTTTGTTAGTCATATCCACAAATGAGGCTGAGGAAAATGTTGACATAAGATTTGAGAAAGAAAAAGCCTCTCTGGTAAAGATAATTTCCCAGATGAACAATTAAAGTCTATTTGTACCCTTAGAATATAATGCAATAATAGTGTTAAGCTCAACAAAATGGCATGTGATATTAGAGTGTATCAAATTCAGATTTTTATAATAATGACTTTACTTCAAAAGAGCGATAGTATAAAAATCTACCCAAGTAGAAGTAAAATTGATGAAAACTGCTTAAAAAGTATTTTTCCCCAACCAAGATTTGTATAAAAGAAAATTTGGTCAGTTTGTTTTGAGCAATCTCAATGTTTGGCTCTGGTTAGCCTCAGACTCATTATAAGCTCAAACTAGACAGTTTTCCTGATCTTCCTGCATCAGATTCTCAAGTGTTGGGATTATAGAGATTTTGAGTATAACCATCCAATCCCGCAACAAACAATTTGTAAAGATGTTTTTTATTCATGAATATTGTCATGATTGTATGTTTGTGCATCACGTTCATGCCTGGCATTTGTGGAGGCCAGAAGAGAGAGCTGGATACTGCAGAACTGCGGGCTCAGGTGACTGTCAGCTTCCATATGGGTGCTGATAACTACACCTGGATTCTCTGCATGAGGAGCAACTCCTTGTAGGCACCGAACCTTCTCTTCTGCATACCAAGTGACTCCTTTTATTTTGGAGGTCTTTGAGGTAGGGTGTGAGAGTGAATCAGCATATAACTATAACTAAAATGTACATTTGTATTATAAACTTTTTAAAGGAATATGCTGTATTTTATGATTGAACATTGTAAAGCCTCTTTTTATAGTAATAATAATTTACAACTGAATATCTAATAAAATTTACTCTCAGGATCACATTTATTCATTTTAGAATTAAAATGGAGTAAAATATAGCTATGATTGTAAACTTGACTCTAATGATCAGTTATCCCTTAAGGTTAGAGAATGTTGGAGTGAACCACAGGCCTCAGCATCTTTGTGCAATGGACCATTTTCCTGATCTCATGGATTCTATAATTTACTTATTAGAAAAATTATTCTAAAAGAAAATGCATACTGAATTATAGGAGAAATGTGCCATTTTTAATAATGATGACAAAATTACCTAACACAGAACACTATGAGTTTATTGATGGTTGACCCCCTAAATCCTGCACAGATGAAATGCAAGCAATGTTAAACTCACTTTGTGAAGATACTCTTTGTGATAGTTTTGGCTTGCTAAGCAGGTTGAAAAGAAAGCCATACTGTGACAGTCTTTGTAATCATAACTTAGGTAATGTGCAGCACCTTCACTGGATGCAAATATATGCTTCAATCACATATTTTTAATTAAATTCTTGAATCAAACTTTTGCCAACTTTAGTGAAAATGAAATGCCTACTCTTAATATCAGAATGGGTTTCTCTAAAACTTTACATACTAAATAGCATCATAGTCCTATTACTGTTAGGGAATGATCATTATTTACTATATAGTTACCAAGTATCTGAGAAAACTTCAGAGATGGACACATGGAAGGTGTCCTCTGCCCTAAGCATTCTGATAATGACCATATATTTCATGTGAGTATCAAGGCAGACAACAGAATCAAAAAAATTAGTATGAAGTGTCTTGATTCTTTTTGTAGTAATAATTATACACACTCCTAATTTATTATGTTACACTGATGCCTATAATTTCAGGATGAATGCTAAATCTTATTTAAAGACAATATTTCCTATCTATCAGTTTTCATATTTATCAAATTCTATTCACAGGTCCTTCTGGTTAGACATTAAAACTCCTATGTTACAAACCAGAAACAAGAATTGATATATTCAGTTGTCTAATGTATATGTTGACAGTCATTCTCAGGTTTAAAAAGCAAACCAAAAAAATGGGCTTCAAGAATTATATTCTTATCTAATAATTGGTAGACATTGGCTGACAGAGCAACTTTTAAACTCACAGGTGGAACATGTGAATGAGAAATTAATTCAGTCGTCTTCAGAGTTATAAGTAGCTGCTATAGGCATAATTTTTGGGGGCATTGTGTAAAGGTTGCCCTTGTGTTGTTCAAATGCTGATTTCTCTGCCCTCATATCTTGTTTCAATAAGGGCACACCATTGTAATGCTTATATCAAGACTATCCTGTCTCAAGTTGTGATTCTTACTATTTATTCTCTGCCTTGTGAGTAAATTCTTATCACCCAATGGCTGGGTAGAGGAGGGAATAGGGCAGGGCTTCCACCAACCAGGGGAAGGGAAAGAGAGTGAGAGGTGGAGTTGGAGCCAGAGATAGTGTCTGGAGAGCAGATTGGCCACAGAGAGGAAGAACAAGTTCTTAAGAGTTCAAACTGGAAAAGGTGAGGTTCAATTGCAAGTATCTGGGATCATAGCAGGAAAGTAGCCAGATTATATAAGGGGTTAATATAAATCATTTTACTACCCAAATACCGAGGTGAAGCCTTAAAATAAGTCAGTGTATGGGGTTATTGGGAACTAGCTAGGATAAAGAAATACAGCTGCCATATTAATTCACTATTTACAGTTATATTGAAAATATCATTAACAGCCTTGACTCACTCATTCATCCTGACATGTAGACTTAAACATCTGGGATGCTATCTTACTGAGTCACCTAGTAAAAGTTCAGAAATCATTTCCCAGAATAATCGTGGTACCAAAAACAAGTGTTTCCTCAGGAAACAGTCACAGTAGTATGAATCTTCTTTACTAGAGAATTCCTTTGCATCCTCCCATTCTTGTGGGTCCCACCCCCATTGACAATTGTTCAGCAGTAGTGTCAGGGTGTAGAGGAGCTGGGGAGCATGATCTTGGGTGGTGGTAAATAATACAGGTAGAAAAGACTCAGAATATTGCTTTAGAGGACAGCTCATTTAATGAAATAGTGAGCTAGATTATATATCTTGAGTCATGGAGGACGAGAGGAAAAGGGACAAGAGAGGAAGTGATGCAGCAGAGAGAAGGGCATTTCAAGAATATCAGCTAGATTAAAAGACTGCCAGTTACCTGATGTTTGAGATGCCAGTTTTCTGGCTAGGAATCTGAAGCCTAACTGGCTTCATCATGACTTGGCCTTTTAGTTCATGGAGTTGTGTACTCCCAATTCTGACTTGAGTAGGGACTAGCCCCATTCCTACTGTGTTCTCTGAGAGATTTCCAGGGTACAGGCAATACTCTATTATCCCTTATTATGCCTATCTCCCCTCCTTTTTATAATGTGTCATAACAGTCTTTGAGAATAGCCTGATATTGTACCATACCTTGGTTAACAGTGACTTTAGTTATATTAAAAAGGATTTTTTTTTTGAGAAACTACATAAGGCATGGGGTGAGAAGAAGTGGGGCTTTGATGGCTGTGATTGGTCTTGAATGGCAAGGGCTAAGCTATGAAGGGGTTGAAGTTCCAGGGGTAGGGTCATCGAAGACATAGCAGAATCTTGAAAGGTTGCAGAAGTGGTGAAGGTCTTAATAATTTGTTCAGTCAACCTGGATTCATTTATATAGAAACAACGTTTCTTCCACAGGATGCAACAAGTCACCCCCAAATCCCAATTTTGATGTCAAAAGGTCCAGAGCTCTTCTATTTTATAGTACAACTCTGGAAAAGTAAGTCATTTGCCATTGGAGGTCATCTAGGTTATCTATAGTAGCCACTATCAGTCTTGATTGGTTGTGAAAAGCCCATGACAGCAAATGAGGAAAGAATGTGGAATAAGTTTTTGTTTGTTTGTTTTTGGTTTTGTTTTCTTTTGTTTTTAGAGCTTTCTCCCATACTTGTGTAGGACCTTATGTTGTGGGAGTATATGTCTATTGTAACATAAATATATTTTGTCAACCGAATGAGAGCTGTAGATGACATTACTCTGCCAGAGGGCATTGCCTTTGAAGTCTAGGGGTTTACTCAAATTTTTTTTTATATTGCAGGCATGATAATTAGTGAGGTACATGAACTGCAAGCTTTTGTGATCTGGTATAGTGGATCTGATGAAATACAGCATGGTCAGCCAAAAAGTTTCCCTTAGATATAGGGCCAGGTATGGAGATATGAGATTGAAGATGTTGGCAATGAGAGGAGCCGTTCTCCTTTGAATCAAACTGGAAACTCTCGTGAGAATGTGGGAGAGGGGATTTTTATCTAATTAGACAAAGGATCTAGTGAGCCAGGGGAGTAGATAAACAGCATACATGAGGTCAGGAAAGAAGTTGTAAGGGCTGTCTTCTTCCTTAAAGGCCATGTACACAGCATAGAGTTCCCTGAATTAAAGAAAATGGCCAGAGAGTTCCTGGAAAGGAAGAGTGTGGGGGTTGATTTCTGGGCTGGGAAAGTATGACTGCAGAGAGGTCTTAAGAACTGGTTTTCATGAAAAGATGTGTGTGTGTGTGTGTGTGTGTGTGTGTGTGTGTAGTGGGACCAGCCAGGTCAGGAGTGCCAGAACAGAGCCCATTTCTCATTGAGAGAATGGTTATCAATTTATCAAGAAAACCCCATTAGGATAATGCCAAAGTAGGAATTTTTAAGTAACCATGGGATATCTGAGCAAGAGAAGGTATCCAAGCATGTCTGGTTCTTTGCCCAGTGCTTTGAAGTCCCTGCCTTTCCCTCACTTTATCATAGAGGATAGGGTGTCAACTTCCATTAGGAGTCTGTTAGCAACATCAATAGGAGTGTGGAGCCATTCTACAATACCCTGTGATTTATATAGGGCCCATATGAGGATAGCAGAAGGGTTTAATATGAGGAGCTGGTTATCTGGTGTCTATTGGGCCAGGGACATGCCCTGGCGTGACTCATTAGTCTTGCAAAGGTCTTGTTTGGCCTTGGAGGTGAGTGTTCCAGGGTAAGAGGGAGTTTTATTTCCTTTTAGGAGGTTAAAAAGAGGCTGTAGAGTTTTTGTAGAGACTGAAAGATATGGTTAGAGCTAGTTAAGTTTTCCCAATAAACTCTGGAGGTTATTAAGATCTAGCATCTGGGGTAATGTTAGAGCAGGTTTATGAGGATACCTAAGGTCATGGAAATTTTGGCCCCAAGAAGATGACTGGGGCAGGGTGAATTGTATCTTATTTGGGGCTTTTTTTATTCCTATTTTTGTTAGAGTAAGACCTGTATTCTTTGAAATCATGAGATGAAGTTTTTGATCTCCCCAGGTCAAGATATCATCTATGTAATGATAATTATATATTCTCTCTCTCTCTCTCTCTTTCTCTCTCTCTCTCTCTCTCTCTCTCTCTCTCTCTCTCTCTCTCTCTCTTTGTGACAGGGTTTCTCTGTGTAGTCCTGGCTATCCTGAAACTTACTCTGTAGACCAGACTGGCCTTGAACTCAGAAATGCACCTGCCTCTGCATCCCAAGTGCTGGGATTAAAGGCATGTGCCACCACCGCCCAGCTATATTCTCTTTTTAAAATAGGGTTTCAGGGTGACAGCCAATACTTCCTTGCATATAGTGGGTCTGTTGACCATTCATTGGGGTAGAATTCTCTATTCACTTCTGGAGACTGGCCCAGTGTTCTTAATTTGGGGGACTAAAAAGTGAAATGTCTACAATGTTTGGAAAGTAAGAGAATAAAGGAAAAAATTCAAAATCTATGGACAATAGTGAAGTACTAGACGGAATTATGGATACAAAAATTTGGAGACAAATATGGAGATAATGTTTGGAAGGTAAGAGGATAATGAAAAAAAAATTTTTAATATCTATGGACAATAGTGAAGTATTGGACAGAATTATGGAGACCCTTCTGTTGGGATCTCTAGATTTATATGATCTTTTTGATGGCACAAATGTATTTTTTTTAATTTTTTTATTGTATATATTCTATATTTACAATTCATTTCCCTTTTTCTGGTTCCCCACCCCCAAATGTCCCACATGTCCTTTTCCCTCCCCCTGCTCCTGCATCCACCCCCTCCCACTTTACTGTTCTTGTACTCTCCCACAATGATGTTTTGGTCCATTCTAGCACCAGTGTCCACTCCATTCTTCTTGTGAGACATCACTTGATATGTGATTTGTGTCTTTGGTGTTCCAAGCTTCTAGGCTAATATCCACTTATCAGTGACTGTATACCATGGGTATTCTTTTGAGACTGGGTCACCTCACTTAGTATGACATTCTCCAGCTCCATCCATTTCTCTAAGAATTTCATGAATTCATTGTTTCTAATGGCTGAATAGTACTCCATTGTGTATATATACCACATTTTTTGTATCCATTCCTCTGTTGAGGGACATCTGGGTTCTTTCCAGCTTCTGGCTATTATATATAAGGCTGCTATGAACATAGTGGAGCATGTATCCTTATTGCATGCTGGTGAATCTTCTGGGTATATTCCCAGGAGTGGTATGGCTGGGTCCTCCGGAAGTATCACGCCCAGTTTTCTGAGGAACCGCCATACTGATTTCCAGAGTGGTTGTACCAGCTTGCATTCCCACCAGCAGTGGAGGAGTGTTCCTCTTTTTCCACATCCTCGCCAACACCTGATGTCTTCTGAGTTTTTAATCTTAGCCATTCTGACTGGTGTGAGGTGAAATCTCAGGGTTGTTTTAATTTGCATTTCCCTAATGACTAGTGATGTTGAACATTTTTTAAGGTGTTTCTCAGCCATCCGAATTTCTTCAGGTGAAAAGTCTCTGTTTAGCTCTGTACCCCATTTTTGGATAGGGTTATTTGGTTTTCTGGGGTCTAACCTCTTGAGTTCTTTGTATACATTGGAGATTAGCCCTCTGTCGGATGTGGGGTTGGTGAAGATTTTTTCCCAATTTGTTGGTTGCCGATTTATCCTTTTGACAGTGTTTTTTGCCTTACAGAAACTTTGTAGTTTTATGAGGTCCCATTTGTCTATTCTTGCTCTTAGAGCATAAGCAATTGGTGTTCTGTTCAGGAATTTTTCCCCTGAGCCAATGTCCTCAAGGGTCTTCCCCAGTTTCTTTTCTATTAGTTTTAGTGTGTCTGGTTTTATGTGGAGGTCCTTGATCCACTTGGAGTTGAGCTTAGTGGAAGGAGATAAGAGTGGATCAATTCTCATTCTTCTGCATGTTGACCTCCAGTTGAGCCAGCACCATCTGTTGAAAAGGCTATCTTTTTTCCACTGGATGTTTTCAGCTCCTTTGTCGAAGATCAATTGGCCATAGATGTGTGGGTTCAATTCTGGGTCTTCGATCCTATTCCATTGATCTGCTTCCCTGTCACTGAACCAATACCATGCAGTTTTTAATACCACTGCTCTGTAATATTGCTTCAGGTCCGGGATATTGATTCCCCCAGAAGTTCTTTTGCTGTTGATGATAGTTTTAGCTATCCTGGGTTTTTTGTTATTCCAGATGAATTTGAGAATTGCTCTTTCGAGCTCTATGAAGAACTGAGTTGGGATTTTGATGGGAATTGCATTGAATCTGTATATTGCTTTGGGCAAGATTGCCATTTTGACTATATTAGTCCTGCCAACCCAAGAGCATGGAAGATTTTCCCATTTTCTGATGTCTTCTTCAATTTCCCTCTTCAGAGACCTGAAGTTTTTGTCGTATAAATCTTTCACATGTTTGGTTAGGGTCACTCCAAGATACTTTATATCATTTGTGGCTATTGTGAAGCGTGTCATTTCCCTAATTTCTTTCTCGGCCTGCTTATCCTTCGCGTATAGGAAGGCTACTGATTTACTTGAGTTGATTTTATAGCCAGCCACTTTGCTGAAGTTGTTTATCAGTTGCAGGAGTTCTCTGGTGGAGGTTTTTGGGTCACTTAAGTAAACTATCATATCATCTGCAAATAGTGATAGTTTGACTTCTTCCTTTCCTATTTGTATCCCTTAGAATTCCCTCTGTTGTCGAATTGCTCTAGCTAGTACCTCAAGTTCTATATTGAAGAGATATGGTGAGAGGGGACAGCCTTGTCTAGTCCCTGATTTTAGAGGGATTGCTTCGAGTTTTTCTCCGTTTACCTTGATGTTGGCTACTGGTCTGCTGTATATTGCTTTTACTATGTTTAGATATGGGCCTTGAATTCCTGTTCTTTCTAGGACCTTTAGCATGAAAGGATGCTGAATTTTGTCAAATGCTTTTTCAGCATCCAATGAGATTTTCAGCATCCATGTGGTTTTTTTCTTTGAGTTTGTTTATGTAGTGGATTACGTTGATGGATTTCCGTATATTGAACCATCCCTGCATCCCTGGGATGAAGCCAACTTGATCATGGTGAATGATCGTTTTGATGTGTTCTTGGATTCGGTTGGCAAGTATTTTGTTTAGTATTTTTGCATCGATATTCATAAGAGAAATTGGCCTGTAGTTCTCTTTCTTAGTTGGATCTTTGTGTGGTTTTGGTATCAGGGTAATTGTGGCTTCATAGAATGAGTTGGGTAGTGTTCCTTCTGTTTCTATTTTGTGGAATAATTTGAAGAGTATCGGTATCAGGACTTCTTTGAAGGTCTGATAGAATTCTGCACTAAAACTGTCTGGTCCTGTGCTCTTTTTGGTTGGAAGACTGTCTATGACCCATTCTATTTCTTTGGGGGTTATGGGTCTGTTTAGACGATCTATTTGATCCTGGTTTAAATTTGGTATTTGGTAACTGTCGAGGAAATTGTCCATTTCCTCCAGATTCTCCAGTTGTGTTGAGTATAGGTTTTGGTAGTAGGATCTGATTTTTTTTTGAATTTCCTCAGTTTCTGTTGTTATATCTCCCTTTTCATTTCTTATTTTGTTAATTTGAATACTGTCTCTGTGCCCTTTAGTAAGTCTGGCTAGGGGTTTATCTATCTTGTTGATCTTCTCAAAGAACCAGCTCCTGGTTTTGTTGATTCTTTGTATGGTTCTCTTTGTTTCAACTTGATTGATTTCTGCCCTGAGTTTGATGATTTCCTATCTTCTACTCCTCCTGGGTGAAATTGCTTCTTTTTGTTCTAGAGCTTTCAAGTGCGCAATTAAGTTGCTAGTATATGCTCTCTCCTGTTTCTTTTTGGAGACAGGGCTATGAGTTTTCCTCTAAGCACTGCTTTCATTGTGTCCCATAGATTTGGGTATGTTGTGCCTTCATTTTCATTAAGTTCTAAGAATTCTTTGATTTCTTTCTTTATTTCTTCCTGGACTAAGGTATCATTGAGTAGAATATTGTTCAGCCTCCAAGCGTATGGGGATTTTCTGTTGTTTTTGTTGCTATTGAAGAACACTCTTACTCCATGGTGATCTGATAAGAGGCTGGGATTAGTTCTATCTTTTTATATTTGTTGAGATCTGTCTTGTGTCCAATTATATGGTCGATTTTGGAGAAGGTACCATGAGGGGCTGAGAAGAAGGTATAGTCTTTTGCTTTAGGGTGAAATTTTCTATATATATCTGTTAAATCCAATTGCTCCAAAGTTTCGATGAGTTTCTCCGTGTCTCTGTTTAGTTTCTGTTTTCCTGGTCGGTCCACTGTAGATAGTGGAGTATTGAGGTCCCCCACAATCATTGTGTTAGGTGCAATGTGTGCTTTGAGCTTTAGTAAGGTTTCTTTTACAAATGAGGGTGCCCTTGCATTTGGAGCGTAGATGTTTAGAATTGTGAGTTCCTCTTGGTGGATTCTTCCTTTGACTAGCAGGAAGTGACCTTCTGTGTCTCTTTTGATGACTTTGGGTTGAAAGTCAATTTTATCTGATATTAAAATGGCTACTCCAGCTTGCTTCCTGTGACCATTTGCTTGCAAAATTGTCTTCCATCCTTTTACTCTAAGGTAGTGTTTGTCTTTGACTCTGAGGTGTGTTTCCTGTAAGCAGCAAAATGTAGGGTCCTGTTTCCTTATCCAGTCTGTTAGTCTGTGTCTTTTTATTGGGGAGTTGAGTCCATTGATGTTAAGAGATATTAAGGAATAGAGATTATTACTTCCTGACATTTTTGATGTTATTTTTGTTTTTGAGTAGTTATCTTCCTTTGAGTTTGATGGAAGAAGTTTACTGTCTTGCTTTTTCTTGGGTGCCATTTCCTTCCTTGTGTTGGAGTTTTCCTCCTATTATCCTTTGTAGAGCTGGGTTAGTGGAGAGATATTGTGTGAATTTGGTCCTGTCATGGAATATTTTGATTTCTCCATCTATGTTGATTGAGAGTTTTGCTGGGTATAGTAGTCTTGGCTGACATTTGTTTTCTTTTAGGGTCTGCATGAGGTCTGCCCAGGATCTTCTAGCCTTCATGGTTTCTGGAGAGAAGTCTGGTGTGATTCTGATAGGTCTTCCTTTATATGTTACTTGGCCCTTTTCTCTTACTGCCTTTAATATTCTTTCTTTGTTTAGTACATTTGGGGTTTTGATTATTATGTGACGGGAGGTGTTTCTGTTCTGGTCCAGTCTGTTTGGAGTTCTGTAGGCTTCTTGTACATTCATGGGCATCTCTCTCTTTAAGTTAGGAAAGTTTTCTTCCATAATTTTGTTAAAGATATTTGCTGGCCCTTTAAGTTGTAGATCTTCACTATCATCTATCCCTATAATCCTTAGGTTTGGTCTTCTCATTGTGTCCTGGATTTCCTGGATGTTTTGGGTTACAAGCCTTTTGGATTTTGCGTTTTCTTTGACTGTGGAGTCAATGGTTACTATGTTATCTTCAGCATCGGAGATTCTTATTTCTATCTCTTGTATTCTGTTGTTTATGTTTGCATCTACGACCCCTGTTTTCTTCCCAAGGTTTTCTATCTCCAAGGTTGCCTCCTTTTGTGATTTCTTAGTTGTTTCTACCTCTGTGTTCAGATCTTGGATGGTTTTGCTCAGTTCCATCATTTGTTTGTTTGTGTTTTCATGTAATTCTTTAATATATTTTTGTGCTCCCTCTTTCATGACTTCTGCCTGTTGTTTCAAGTTCTCCTGCATTTCTTTAACTGATTTTCTCACTTCCTCTTTATTGGTTTCTGTCTGATGGCCCATATTCTCCTGGAGTTCTTTAAGTGTTTTTTGTGTTTGGATTGTAAGAGCTTCTACTCTATTGATGTTCCCCTGCATTTCTTTAAGAGATTTGTTTATGTCTTTTTTGTGTTCCTCTAGGAGCATCATGACCTGTGCTTTTATATCTAACTCTTGTTTTTCTGGTGTGCTGGGGTATCCCGGACTTGCTGTGGTTGGCGAATTGGGTTCAGATGGTGCCATATTGCCTTGATTTCTGTTAATAACGTTCCTACGTTTGCCTTTTGCCATCTCTTTATCTCTGGAGTTAGTTGGTCTTATTGTAGATGGCGCCCTGCTGAAAGCACAGCATGCCTGTCCCAAGGAGACAGATCCCTTCTGGCAGCTTGTCTGTGCTGGACTATGCTCGCTCTGAGTCCAGGTCCCTGACTCCAGCTGCTAGAGGTCCGAGCTGTGCCCCGAGGCGGCCAGGTGGCCCCTCGCTGCTAGTCCGCTCCAAGAGCTGGTCCCGGCTGGTAGTCTGCACCCGCAGCTGAGCTTTCTGTGCCCGGATCTCCTGCAGAGCTAAGCTAAGCTATAACTCTGGCCACGCACCTGATTCCAGCCGCTCACTGCGTCCAGTGTGCCTGCTGTTTGCGTGCGGGGGTCTGGGGCAAGATGGCTGCCCCTGCTGAAAGCACTGCGTGGCCTTGGCTGAGCTGCTCGTACCCGGCTCTGCTGTTCCCTTCTGGCTGCGTTGTCTGTGCTGGACTATGCTTGTTCTGAGTCCAGGCCCCTGACTCCAGCTGCTAGAGGTCCGAGCTGTGCCCCGAGGTGGCCCAGTGGCCCCTCGCTGCTAGTCCGCTCAGAGAGCTGGTCCTGGCCGGTAGTCTGCACCAGCAGCTGAGCTTTCTGTGCCCGGATCTCCTGCAGAGCTAAGCTAAGCTATAACTCTGGCCACGCACCTGATTCCAGCCGCTCACTGCGTCCAGTGTGCCTGCTGTTTGCGCATGGGGGGTCTGGGGCAAGATGGCTGCCCCTGCTGAAGGCACAGCTTGACCTTGGCTGAGCTGCTGGTACCCGGCTCTGCTGATCCCTTCTGGCTGAGTTGTCTGTGCTGGACTATGTTCTCTCTGAGTCCAGGCCCCTGACTCCAGCTGCTACAGATCCAAGCTGTGCCCTGAGGCGGCCCGGTGGCCCCTCGCTGCTAGTCCACTCAGAGAGCTGGTCCTGGCAGGTAGTCTGCACCTGCAGCTGAGCTTTCGGTGCCCGGATCTCCTGCAGAGCTAAGCTAAGCTATAACTCTGGCCACGCACCTGATTCCAGCCGCTCACTGCGTCCAGTGTGCCCGCTGTTTGCGCACGCGGGGGTCTGGGGCAAGATCGCACAAATGTATTTTAATAGCCACCATACCTAGAATTCTTTTTAATTGCAAAGATAGGATTATTCCATGGAGTGTGGTAGGGGTGGATATGTTGGAGGTATGAACAGCTCCAGCAGACACTTTCAGAGGACAGCTTGGTTCATAAAATTGTAGGACTAGATTGTATAGCTTAAGTTAGGGGAAACAGAGACAAAATGACAAGGGAGGATATGCTTCATGTGGACAGGGTCTTCCTAAGAATATCACCTAGATTAGCCAACTATCAAACATATGATTTCTGATAAGCCAATTATGTGTTCGGGAAACAAAAGCCTTACTGGCTTTGTGATGACATAGCTTTTGTCTTTATGAAGCTCAGTAGGCTCATCCCTGATTTGGGTAGGCAGCATGTTAACTCCTTCTATGCTTTCAGGGATTTCTGGGCTATAGGCAATGTTCGACCATCCCTTATCTCACTTGGGAACTCACAGGATCTCATATTCAGACTACTTAGGCATGAATCTGAACATGTGAAGACAGAAAGCCTGGCAAACTAGCCTGTGGAATGATAATACAATGACAAATGTAAGGTGTATTTGTCTCCAGACCCCATTTCATCTATTTCCTCTCTTACATTGCCCACTTCTTTACATTTTTGGGACTAAGAGTGGGCCATCTCTTCCTACCAGATCAAAGATGACCTTGTAACTAATTATCCAATGGAAGATTCTTTCTGCAATATACAAACCTGCTGTCTCTGTAATGATTACCACCTTATTCTGGGATTTTCTAGTCACAAACAAATAAAAAGAACTAATTGCTAAAGAGTGAAACAAAATACATACACATGGCTGCTCAACTTCCAGGTGAAAGCATAGAAAGGTAAGGTGGTGGGTAGAAGGAGGCCCATGAAGGCAATTCCTGTGTTTTAAACCTGTAAAAGACTTACTATGAGAAAGGCTAAAAGGGGAATGATTGGCAAATGACTTTGGAAAACTGCATCACAGCCAGCAGTTACCTGGCTCTAATTTGAAAATAAGAAGACTCCAGAGTGTCTGAGGGATGACTTTTGTCTTCATCTCTTCTAGGAACACTATATTGTGTAATAGTGATTAACATCACTAACTGCAAAGTTATCTATCTGCCCTAATGGTGTGACAGTGGTACTTATCACAGGAGACTTGTATTACACTTGTCACACTATGCTCATATAGTAATGTAGGCCTCTTTTGTGCCTTTAAATACCAATTTAATTTTTCTAAGTAAAATAGACTGGAGCAATCATTACAGTCTTTATTTATTTATCATTTATATGGTTCTCTATGTGTTATTTTGCCTGGCTTTCAAAACTCCATCCTCAAAGTCAGCAAAGTGTCCCCAGTTTTTTACATTATTCTTTTAAAGAGCCAGTATTGAGAATTTATGCAATTTTACTATCTGTAAAAAGGAAGGTAGGGAGGAGGAGTTAACTTAGTGTGTACAGAATGCACTATACAGGTGTGAAGACCTGAGACTGAATCCCAAGAACCTACATAAAGCCAGAAATAGTAACACACATTTGTAATCCCAGTGTTTCTATAGAGAGATAGAAGACAGATATAGAATTGCCTATGCAGAAGCAGTTGGTCAAGCTCTCTAGGTATTTTCAGGAGGAGCAAATGAAGGTGCTCTCTAAACTGGCTCAAAGACATGGAGCGACACTTGATACTGTGAAGGAGAAGTGAGGTAGTTAATTTAATTGGTTTATTCAAGAGGGATAAAAACTATGGCAGCATGGCATCAGGTGTTTGACAGCAGCCACTCCCAGTCCAAAGCCAACACTAATAAAATAAATAGTATATGGAACAGATGCCACCTGCCACAATAAATCTTCTCCTGATCTTCTAACCTTGGCATAATGTCCCAAGGAGAAACATAGAAGAAGAGATATGCTGAATTCTGAACTATCTAATCAATCTACTCCTAATTAACATCTTGCCATCTAACAGGGATACCAAAACTCTCCTACTTCAATGGTAAGTGGGCAAAAGCAATGAATCCTTTGGTTACTCTAACTCTCCAAGACCTTCATAAGCTTGCATATTATCTTGCAGTTCAATGGAGGTGATCATAGTTTCTCTTTGAAAATGAAGTCTGGCATTTTCTCCCACCGCTGAACTCCCCACACATGAGGACAAAGCAAGCTGAGCAGTAACTGAAGTTAGAGAGCATAGAACTGGGATGACAAGAAGTTTCCTGTTAGTTTCTGCATTTGTCACCCTACACAGTTACTGTGGACCCTAGTCTCATGGAAGAACCAGTACACACTGTACTGGCAGGTTTCTTTGTGTCAACTTGACACAAGCTGGAGTATCTCAGAGAAAAGAGCCTCCTTTGAGGAAATGCCTCCATGAGATCCAGCTTTAAGGCATTTTCTCAATTAGTGATCAAGGGGGGAGTGCCTAGCCCATTGTTGGTGGTGCCATTCCTAGCCATCTTGCCTTCTAAAAGAAAGTAAGCTGATCAAGCCAGGGGAAGCAAAGCCAGTAAGCAGCATTCTTCCATAGCTTCTCTATCCACTCCTACCTCCAAGTTTCTACCCTGTGTGAGTCCTTGTTCTGATTTCCTTTGGTGATGAACAGCAATGTGGAAGTATAAGCTGAATAAACCCTTTCCTCCCCAACTGGCTTCTTGGTCATGATATTTGTGCAGGAATAGAGACCCTAAGACACATGAAGTAAGGATATCCAAGATCTCTTTCACTGATAATATGGTTAAAATTATATCAACTAAATCTGTACCCCCTATTCACATGTGACTTGTTCTAAATATAAGCCTTGCATTTTCGAAAAACCTTCTCTGTATGCAAAGAATGGCCATCATTTCGTACAGAAGATCACTGTACCTAAGAACCCTAATTAGGCGAATTGAGTAATAACCATATACTGAGTCATTAATCAACTGTAGGATAGGTTTGAGTTTGTGTTCTCTGGGTTATAATGGAGGTGAGGCATGATATCCAGAAGAAAAATAAGGTGATTGAAGTTTATATATCTCTATAGTAAGAGCATGTTAGGAAACAAAGGTTTAAAAGGAACGGATGTTGCTTAAAATAATTGGAATTGATAATCTAAGAATATTCTAATCTCATACTGACAAAGGAGAAAAAAAATCTCATTTTTTACTAAATATGATCCATTTTGAAGTTCCATCTGGATACTCACCCTTGTTGCAGAAGAACAAACAGGGTGGAAGTGGGAGGGATGATAACATATTATGCCATTATCTGAGTAGACCTGCCCAACTGTTTCACTGTATTCCTGCTGCAAATAAAAGGAGACATCTGGGTTTCAGATGGATAAGGCTAACAAGTGTCAACTCTTTTTTTTTTTATCATTTTTTTTTATTTTCTATATTCTTTGTTTACATTCCAAAGGCTTTCCCCTTTCCCAGGTACCCCCCACCATATGTCCCATAATTCCTCTCCCCCCCCATGCTATTCCCAACTCTTTCCCCCCCCCACGATTTCTCTGTTCTGGATCTACAATACTGGATCCAATCTTTACAGGCCCAGGGTCCTCTCCTTTTTTTCTTCTTGAGAGTCATTTGACTTGCTAATTGTGCCTTGAGTATTTAGGGCTTCTGGGCTCATTAATATCCACTTATCAGTGATTGCATTTCGTGTGTATTCTTTTGTGATTGGGTTAGCTCACTTAGGATGATAGTTTCCAGATCTAACCATTTACCTACAAATTGCATGAATTCATTATTTTTAATTGCTGAGTAGTACTCCATTGTATAAATATACCACATTTTCTGTATCCATTCCTCCTTTGAGGGATATCTGGGCTCCTTCCAATTTCTGGCTATTATAAACAAGGCTGCTATAAACATAGTGGAGCATGTGTCTTTGTTGTATGCAGGGGAATCCTCTGGGTATATGCCCAGGAGTGGTATGCCAGGGTCCTCTGGGAGTGGCATGCCCAATTTTCTGAGGAACCGCCACACTGATTTCCAGAGTGGTTTTACCATTTTGCAATCCCACCAACAGTGGAGGAGTGTTCCTCTTTCTCCACATCCTCGCCAGCACTTGTTGTCTCTCGAGTTTTTAATCTTAGCCATTCTGACTGGAGTGAGGTGGAATCTCAGGGTTGTTTTGATTTGCATTTCCCTGATGACTAATGATTTTGAACATCTCTTAAGGTGTTTCTCGGCCATCCGAATTTCTTCTGGTGAAAATTCTTTGTTTAGCTCTGTGCCCCATTTTTTGATAGGGTTATTTGGTTCTTTGGGGTCTAACTTCTTGAGTTCTTTGTATATATTGGATATTAGCCCTCTGTCGGATGTGGGGTTGGTGAAGATCATTTCCCACGTTGTTGGTTGCCGTTTTGTCTTTCTGACAGTGTCCTTTGCCTTACAGAAACTTTGTAATTTTATGAGGTCCCATTTGTCAATTCTTGATCTTAGAGCATAAGCTATTGGTGTTCTGTTCAGGAACTTTACCCCTGTGCCCATGTCCTCCAGGGTCTTCCCAAGTTTCTTTTCTAATAGTTTCAGTGTGTCTGGTTTTATGTGGAGGTCCTTGATCCACTTGGAGTTGATCTTAGTACAAGGAGATAAGAGTGGGTCAATTCGCATTCTTCTGCATGTTGACCTCCAGTTGAACCAGCACCATTTGTTGAAAAGGCTATCTTTTTTCCACCGGATGGTTGTGGCTCCTTTATCAAAGATCAAGTGACCATAAGTCTGTGGGTTAATTTCTGGGTCTTCAATCCTATTCCATTGATCTACCTGCCTGTTGCTGTACCAATACCATGCAGTTTTTAACACAATTGCTCTGTAGTACTGCTTGAGGTCAGGGATATTGATTCCCCCAGAAGTCCTTTTATTGTTGAGAATAGTTTTAGCTATCCTGGGTTTTTTGTTGCTCCAGATGAATTTGAGAATTGCTCTTTCTAGATCTATGAAGAATTGATTTGGGATTTTGATGGGGATTGCATTGAATCTGTAGATTGCTTTTGGCAAGATGGCCATTTTTACTATATTGATCCTGCCAATCCAGGAGCAAGAAATATTTTTCCATCTCCTGAGGTCTTCTTCGATTTCTTTCTTCAGGGACTTGAAGTTCCTGTCATACAGATCTTTCACTTGTTTGGTTAGAGTTACGCCAAGGTACTTTTTGTTGTTTGTGGCTATTGTGAAGGGTGTTATTTCCCTAACTTCTTTCTCAGCCTGCTTGTCCTTTGAGTACAAGAAGGCTACTGATTTGCTTGAGTTAATTTTATAACCAGCCACGTTGCTGAAGTTGTTTATCAGCTGTAGAAGTTCTCTGGTGGAGTTTTTTGGATCGCTTAAGTAGACTATCATATCATCTGCAAATAATGATACTTTGACTTCTTCCTTTCCAATTTGTATCCCTTTGACTTCCTTATGTTGTCTGATTGCTCTCGCTAGAACTTCAAGTACTATATTGAAAAGATATGGAGAGAGAGGACAGCCTTGTCTAGTCCCTGATTTTAGTGGAATTGCTTCAAGTTTCTCTCCATTTATTTTGATGTTGGCTACTGGTTTGCTGTAGATTGCTTTTACTATGTTTAGGTATGGGCCTTGAATTCCTGCTCTTTCCAAGACTTTTAGCATGAAAGGATGCTGAATTTTGTCAAATGCTTTTTCAGCATCTAATGAGATGACCATGTGGTTTTTTTCTTTTAGTTTGTTTATGTAGTGGATTACATTGATGGATTTCCGTATATTGAACCATCCCTGCATTCCTGGAATGAAGCCTACTTGATCATGGTGAGTGATCGTTTTGATATGCTCTTGGATTCGGTTGGCAAGAATTTTATTTAGTATTTTTGCATCTATATTCATAAGAGAAATTGGCCTGTAGTTCTCTTTCTTTGTTGGATCTTTTTGTGGTTTAGGTATCAGCGTAATTGTGGTTTCGAAGAACGAGTTGGGCAGTGTCCCTTCTGTCTCTATTTTGTGGAATAGTTTGAAGAGTATTGGTGTTAAGTCTTCTTTGAAGGTCTGGTAGAATTCTGCACTAAAACCATCTGGTCCCGTACTTTTTTTGGTTGGGAGGCTTTCTATAACCCCTTCTATTTCTTTAAGGGTTATGGGACTGTTTAGCTGGTCTACTTGATAACAATTCCCAAAATGTCAGGAAGTAATAATTACTATTCCTTAATATCTCTTAATATCAATGGACTCAATTCCCCAATAAAAAGACACAGACTAACAGACTGGATACGGAAACAGGACCCTACATTTTGCTGCATACAGGAAACACATCTCAGTGTCAAAGACAAACACCACCTTAGAGTAAAAGGCTGGAAGACAGTTCTACAAGCAAATGGTCCCAGGAAACAAGCTGGAGTAGCCATTCTATTATCAGATAAAATCGACTTTCAACCTAAAGTCATCAAAAGAGACACAGAGGGTCACTTCCTGCTTGTCAAAGGGAAAATCCACCAAGAAGAATTCTCAATACTGAACATCTATGCACCAAATGCAAGGGCACCCTCATTCGTAAAAGAAACTTTACTAAAGCTTAAAGCACACATCGCACCTAACACAATGGTTGTAGGTGACTTCAACACTCCACTCTCCTCAATGGACCGATCAGGAAAGCAGAAACTAAACAGGGACACAGTGAAACTAATTGAAGCTTTGGACCAATTGGATTTAACAGATATATATAGAACATTCCATCCTAAAACAAAAGAGTATACCTTTTTCTCAGCACCGCACGGTACCTTCTCAAAAATTGATCATATAATTGGTCACAAGACAGACCTCAACAAATACAAGAAGACCGAACTAATCCCATGTCTCCTATCGGATCACTATGGAGTAAAAGTGGTCTTCAATAGCAAGAAGAACTACAGAAAGCCCACATACACATGGAAACTGAACAATACTCTACTCAATGACACCCTGGTCAAGGAAGAAATAAAGAAAGAAATCAAAGACTTTTTAGAATTCAATGAAAATGAAGGTATGACCTACCCAAATCTCTGGGATACAATGAAAGCAGTGCTAAGAGGAAAACTCATAGCCCTGAGTGCCTCCAAAAAGAAACTGGAAAGAGCATACACTAGCAA
Organism: Apodemus agrarius; assembly: GCA_964023405.1. Lineage (NCBI taxonomy): Eukaryota > Metazoa > Chordata > Mammalia > Rodentia > Muridae > Apodemus > Apodemus agrarius. The sequence continues at coordinate 67,463,021 of OZ030006.1, read as the reverse complement.
CTTAACAGCACACCTGAAGGCGCTGGAACAAAAAGAAGCTAACTCACCCAGGAGGAGTAGAAGAGAGGAAATCATCAAACTAAGGGCTGAAATCAATCAAGCAGAAACAAAGAGAACCATACAAAGAATCAACAAAACCAAGAGCTGGTTCTTCGAGAAAATCAACAAGATAGATAAACCCTTAGCTAGACTAACCAAAGGGCACAGAGATAGTATCCAAATTAACAAAATTAAAAATGAAAAGGGGGATATAACAACAGAAACAGAGGAAATTCAAAAGATCATCAGATCCTACTACAAAGGCCTATACTCAAAACAACTGGAGAATCTGGAGGAAATGGACAATTTCCTAGACAGATACCAAATACCAAAATTAAATCAGCATCAAGTGTCAACTCTTACAGCATGGCTTCTCTTCAAATTCTCTACCAGCCCCAAGCTGTTATGCATATCCTGATTTTGTGCTTAATTCTAGAGATTGCCTCTGGTCAGGATAATAGGTAAGGCACTACTTTTTCTTTACCACCTTCCAAGAAATATATTCCTGCTTGAAGGGGGAACATATTGCATTCTTGTGATTTGTAGTTCTGGTAACACTTTACTAACCTCTGAGAAAATACATAACTTCTTAAGCCTATGTCCTGATATCAATGACTGAGTAATATTTAAAAGACTTTGTTCAAACTGACTTTTCTAGGTAGATTATACAATCATCACTTTCATCAACATAATAATATGAGAAGAGAGGTGAGCTTGTCCCATATTTTTTGGGATTAGTTATGGGTAGGATATAATTCACTTCAAGTTCTAAAGTTGGTGTGTGAAAGCAAAGAACTGAATGTTCAAAACTCCCAAGCATTGGAGAGTTGAATATCTTGTCTCAAATAACAAAAACAAACCTAATAAATTATCAATAGAAAAATTATCTAAATTTTTCAATGAATGCTATGTCTTCACCAAATCCAATATGCTGGGCACTGTCAACCACACCTGAAGTAGATTTGTTTAAACAAAAGAAAGAAATGCAGAAATGTTATATTGTACCCTGCTCTTTTTAAACCCATTTCTGTGCATGAGATTTCTTGTGTGATAAATATATTGTGTAAGTCTATAACTAAAATGGGAAGGAAATATCAGATTCCAACTTATATAATGAAGAAATGGTATGTATTTGGTTCTATGACTTTTAAAAATAAGAAAGCATTGGTTTACAGGGAGAAACCAGAGTCCTCTTGCAGTACACAGACTCATGTGAGAAAGAAGCTACCAAATGGTAAAGAATCCATAGAAGTTTATATGGGAAAATTTTACCTGCTATGGAAAAACATTTCTGAAGAGGTGGAGGACTGGGAAACAAGGAGAATGACGCCAAGATCATTTGATTAGGGAATCTAACTTTTGCCAATTAGAAGTTTTAATGTTTCTTACTTTAGGCCTTGAAGAACAGTGACCCGAGTAGAAAATATTGAGGTGAACCAATTGTTCCTGTAAAGACATGTTTACCCATAGGTTAGATTTAGCAGATTTGGGGTATAAACTATTCTTCTTCAAGTTCTGCTTTTAAAAGAAAGAGAACATTGGAGAATTTTTAGATAATTGTAGAAGGAAAACAGAAAAGTGAGTGCACCAAGATAATCTGTAAAGTCATAAGTCTCTAACCTGGAATGATGAGTATGACAGGAAAGAGAATGTAGCTTTGCCAGCCCAGCTCCCACACCCAGTGACTAGGACTTCAACCTTCTTTTCTGGTCTTCATTTGCTTCTTCATGTTGGATGTGTGTGTTGGCTAGAAACATGGAATATTTTGGGAGAAATTACATGCAGAGGGTCCTTTCAGAGTGTTGACCTTTACAAGGTTCTTCCTGACACTTGACCCCTGGAGGTCTGTCTGCCTGAGTCTTTGACTTTTCCATGATTTTGTGTTTCTGTTTTTTCAACTGATACAGGAGCAATCTGCTTTCACTAAATATGAAAGTTTCTTCGATGAGCAAGGCAAATGAATTTATAGTAACACTCACAGTTACAAATAAAGTGGATAAATGCATGGTGGTAAGTGAATAATTGAGCGCTAACATGAAAGTGAAGTATTATAATAAAGACATTTCAGTGATTTAATATTGTGTTAAATGTTGCCATTTTATGTTTTCTGTGTCCATAGATTTGAAATTAAGTGAAATTGTGTTGTAAATGTATATGTTCCATATTTTATTCTAAAATTAAAGTAATAGGGTTTTAAATAATATTGGTGAGACAGGAATAAGCAACTTCACAAAGAAACTAGGTAAAATTTTAGGGAAAAAATGATGGGGTGAGTGAAAAATCAAGAAAAATACCAATGAATTAAAGATAAATATGACTGAGTAGCAGTGACCAGGAAACACTTACGGACTTACATTCATACTTCCACTCACCCCTTGACTCCATGCCATGTATTAATGATGGGGATTTAAGAAGATACAGATCAACATGCTTTGGCAGGTGTAAGAAATATAGGAATGAGGTGACTGTGCATTCTCTCTCAGTGTGAGGGCTTACTTTGCCCCTGGTAAGCAGAGATACACATTGTCTTTGCCTTTATTTCTAGGTCTATTTTCTACTTCAATTGTTCCCAACTCTTCATCTCCTTCTCAATTTCCTTAACAATTCTTCAAATGTGTCTTTTGTGTATAAGAAAATAAGTACCAAAAGTTTTGAGAGTTGGAGATATGGTTCATGGGCTAAGAGCAGTAGCTGCAGTTTCAGAGTGACTACATGGGGACTACATGGACTGAGGTATCGCTGTGAAGCACCTAGGGTACTCAGCAAGAACAGCAAATGCTCTTAACTCCTGAACTAGGGTATCTGACAAATCTGGTCTTTGTGAACATTGAATATACATACTCCCTTAAACACATCAAGTAAATCCTTTTCAAAATTGAACTAAAGAATCATTACAAAAAAGAAGGGAATTTTTTTGTTATACTAAAAGCCATATAGCAAAATAACTACCCCTAATACTTAACCAAAATTGATGTTAGAAATCATTTTGGTTCTGGTATTGTCAGGTGCCCTAAAGTTCTCTGTTTTCAAATTTTTTTAACTCAATAGATTGCTTAACTCATTTAGAAGTAATTTCTTCTATCTGACCATTGACTAAAATAGTGGACTAATAAAAAACAATGTCTGAATACTAGTTATCCAATAATTGTTGAGCAGGAACTGTTTTTATTTACACCATAAGCATGTTATTTCAAGTCTAAAATGATACCTTTGACTCAGAAAGCACAAAAACTGAACAACTCATGCAAAAGATGCACACAATGACACACACAATGACTCATCACACAATGACAGGAGAAATATCAGTGTAACATGCACTGCATTTCAAAGCTAGATAACCACAATCAGAGAGTTTGGATTATAAACTATATTAGTCTTTTCCACACTCATTTCACCACAGCAGAGTAGAAATGTTGTGTCTCTTCCCTTAAATCCCTCCTTCCTTCTTGAAAGATTCTGCTGCACCAGGGGTCTGTGGCTTGAGTTATCAAAAAAGGTCGAGGAGATGTCCATGGTTTGGGCTATCACTGGAGGTAAACATTCCCAGCCACCCCACCCCCCAAATACAAAACAAACAGACATGCATGCAGCTTCACTTCATTAGATGGAAACATATAATATCTCACAAGTTCTAAAAGAAAAACCTTTTGAATTCTGATCATTCATTACAACAACAACAATAACAACAACAATAAATCAGTGGTTTTCCTTCTTACACTGAATAGGGCTAAATTTGAATTTGGTGCATAAGTCACAAAAACATGCTCAGCATCTGGTGCATTCTAACAGCTATGAGGAAATACTCCTCCCTTCCTATGATGCTCTGTGAATTGCTTATTTTCCATAATGGTCAATACTAGACTGCCTTTTCTATATTGACACCATTCAACTCTTCCTCACATTATTTCCTTAGGTGAAAATCAGTATCGAGGACAATCCAAATATCAAATATGTTTCTGCTAAAGCAACTTACACTGCTTGCATTTGTACTGTAAACAACTACTTCTGGGATATTCAAGTCTCTGGTAAGTGGAAATACTTCCTATAAGAGTGAATGTCAGGATGTGTCAGAGTTGAAGAAAATAAAAGACAGCATGTTGCAGCAGGAAGAAAGGGAGGAAGAGACTGTAGTGATGAAAAAACAAATTGAAAGGAAATGAGAACTGTCTGTGGTATCCTGAGGCAAGTTGTCGGCCTCTGGCTGTACTCCAGGCACAGACCCACTAGCAGGTTGGTGCCCATGCGGGTTGGCTCAGAGACAGCCCACCAAGCTGATCTGGCTCTGGATGCACTGCCAAGCTGTTGGTGCACAGACCTCCTGCCGATCTCCTTTGGCTCTGGGCGTGAGCAAGAGCCTGACCAGGTAGTTGTTGCTAGGCTAAGTCTCTGTCCATGCACCTGAACCCAGCCACTGGCAGGCAGTCGGCAGTAACCCGAGGGAAGATGGTGGCCTGGCTGCAAGCTCATAATGGGTGTTTCTAAGAGCTGGGCTGTCTTTTAAAAGTTCTTATGGAAGCTACAAATGAACTCCTATTCTACTAACTAACTTTAATTTTAAGATGACTCTAACATTGTTGTCTCCACATGAGTGTATACATGCAAGCATGCACACACAAACACACAAAATCATATTCATGTTATTCTCAGATAGAGACTGATTTACATTTCGAAACTTTAAAAGAAATCTTCTGTTAAATTTCTCCTATGCTATATATCTAACAGAAACCTCCATGTGAGTTGACTCTTATAATTTGAGGAATTTGAAGATATTGCAGTTTTTCCTTTTCCTCACCACAAACCATTCCGACTCACTTTAAGCCAAATGAGAAGGTTGAGAGAACTAGACATGGCAAGAAACACATGATTCATACTTGAAAAACATAATGGCTTAGATGATGCTGTGTACCTACTTGAAATGTAACTTCACAAATACCATATTAGATATGTTATACTTTCATAGATACACATTTTTTGTTCTTTTTGTGCTCTGTGGGTTCTATGGAAAAGAGGTGGCTATGCACACCATTCAGATATATATGAGTTGAGAGCTTCCCGAGAGAGAAAGGGTGAGGTAGTAAAGGTCTGAGCATGCAACTGTAAACAAAATATTAGTAGGATAATTACGGGTAGTCCAGGAAAACAAGAACAAAGTCAGAAGTCTTTAACTGTAGATTTCTAGGGAATGTAACTCCAAATAACCAGTCTTTTTAACACATGGCCAGGGACAAGCAATTACATGTTTTTATTTCACCATAAGAAAAGAAATAAGAGAAGTATATATAAGCATTACATACATTACCTTTCTTATTAGCACAAATAATAGACCAAACAGAAACATCCCATAGACTGTAGAGAACCTGTGGACATTTACTGTCTTTCAAACAACTCCTGCATCATATTAAATATAAAACCTGTTCTATCAGGAAGCAAAACAACTGATCCAAGTTATAGAACATGTTGATAAAGGAGATGTTGAGTATGACTTGCATTTCTCACGATGGTCTCCACACCTGAGCTGAGTATGAACAGAGGAAAAACAATTTTGAAGGAGATGACAATCTAGAGTCTAGATAGTAGATTTAAATGCCTTTTTTATTACTTGTGAAATTCTGGAGGCTACCAATTGCCTAATGTACCTGGGAAAGCTACTGGACTGGCCTGAGATTTCAGCCAGAGAGATGAACAAGCTGACAGAGCAGGTTCTGCAGGAACAGTTGCATGAAAGAATAAAATCAATTTTGGCAGCACCTTGTTGGATCGAGCCCCATTATTAAACCAGTCCCTTTAACACATGAGCAGGGACAAGGAATTTCATGTTTTTATTTCATCATAAGGAAAGAAATAAGGAAACTATATATAAGCATTACATACATTAGCTTTCTTATTAGCACAAATATCAAATATTTAATACTGCTTGGTCTACTTAATTTTTCAGTACAAGTTCTGTGTTGTTTAAAATATTAAAGACCACAATTTTTCCATTTGGAAGAAGAGAAAACAAAACAATGGGACAAATTTTATGGTTGTCTTTTGTGAACTCTTTAGAAGAACAGAAGAAATATTGACCAGAATGTATGATGTTACACTAGTTCTTTATTTCTGATAATAAATAATTATCAACACTTTTATGTTTGGGTATTTTGCCTACTTATAGAGGCCAGAAGAGGGTGTTGGATATCATGGACTTAAATAGGTGATTATAAACCCTCAATTTGAATGCTGAGAATTGGACCTAAGTTGTCTGAAAGAACAGAGGTCTTAATTTAATTACTGAGCTGTCTCTCCAGCTTCAATACTAATCTACAACTTTGACCATACAATATTAACCATTTGTGTATAGGCTTTCTCTTCCATGAATTGTTCCATTGACTATAGCTGGTGTATTAGCTTGGTTCATTGAAGTATTTGTTTTCATATAACAGGGTGACCCAAAGCTGGCCATTCTTAGACAGTCTCTCTCACATGTGACTATTGAGACTTTTGGCTGAAGCACATGTTATCACATCCAACAGGCTACCTGTCCTAGTGTCCATGGCAGCTAAATTCTAGGAGAACAGCAGTGGATGCTGCAATACTCCACAGGTCTAGTCTGGGAAGTCATATAATATCACCTTCTTGGAGGTAAAGGAACCTTTACAAGATAGGGCCTAACCAGATATCTTCAGTTAAACAGGGAAGTATCTTTGAAGGTGTATCTGGACTCTGATGCATCCTCCTACTGTTTTTACTTTCCAGCTGCTGTGATAGGAGCAATTTGCTCTGTCATGTAGTATGGTAATGATGTAATGCTTTATTGCTATACCAGGAACAATAAGATCAATTAAGTAGGATGAAGCTGGGTCTAAACAATTTTTTCTCTTTTTTCACTTTTCATTAATTATTTTATTTATTTACATTTCAGATGTTTTCCCCTTCCCAGTTTCCCCTTCACAAACCCCACTCCCCATCCCTCCCTTCACTTGACCTCTAAGAGGGTACTCTTTCACTTACCCACCCACTTCCAATTTACCCCTCCCCTACCCCCCTATACTGGGGCAACAAGCCTCTACAGGACCAAGCACCTTCTTTCCCATTGATGCCAGATGAGACATTCTTCTGCAACATATGTAGCCATGGACCAACCCATGTATACTCTTTCGTTGGTAGTTTAGTCCCTGGGAGCTCTGTGGAGTCCTGTTAGTTGATATTGTTTTTTCCTGTGGGGTTATAATCCCCTACAGCTCCTTCAGTCCTTCCCCTAACTCTTCCATTGGGATACCTAGGCTCACTCCAGTGGATGCATGTGAGTATCTCCATCTGTCTTAGGTACTGTCAGAACCTCTCAAAGAACAGCCATACTGAGCCAGGAAGTGGTGGAGCACACCTTTAATCCCAGTACATGGGAGGCAGAGGCAGGCAGATTTCTGAGTTTGAGGCCAGCCTGGTTTACAGAATGAGTTCCAGGACAGCCAGGGCTACACAGAGAAGTCCTGTCTCGAAAACAAAACAAAACAAAACAAAACAAAACAAAACAAAACAAAACAAAACAAAAGAGAACAGCCATACTAGGCTCCTTTTAGCAAGAGCTTCTTGGCATCAGTAATAGTGTAGGGATTTGGTGTCTGCAGATAGGAAGGATCCCCAGGTAGGCTGGTCTCTGGATGGCTATTCCTTCAGTCTTTGCACCATTTTTTGTTCCTGTCTTTCCTTTGGACAGGAACAATTCTGGGTTAAAGATATTAAGGTGGGTGGGTAGCCATGGCTTTCTACTGGAGATCAGCTCTACAGGCTTTATCTTCCCTTTTTAGGTACTTTAGCTAAAGTCATCTCCATTGGGTCCTGGAAACCTCTTGCATTCCTGGTATCTGGGACTTTCTAGTGGTTTCCCTTTTCCCACTCCCTACTACAAATTATTTCTATTAATTCTCCTGGCTCTCTGGACTTCTCTCCTGTCTCTACATTACCTGGTCCTGACCCTCCTTTCCCTCTACGCTCTCCAAACCAGGTCCCTCTTTCCTTCTGCCTCCCATGATTATTTTGTTATCCCTACTAAGTGGGATTGAAGTATCCACACTTTGGCTTTCTTTCTTTCCTTTTTCTTTTCTTTTTCTCTTCTTTTCTTTTCCTTTCCTTTCCCTTTCTTTCTTTCTTTCTTTCTTTCTTTCTTTCTTTCTTTCTTTCTTTCTTTCTTTCTTTCTTTCTTTCTTTTTTCTAACACTTTTGCAGATGTTCTTTTTTATGCTGAATATTTTTTATTGAATATAGTGTTCATTTACATTTCAAATGTTACACCCTTTCCCAGTATCCCCCTCCCAGAAAACCCCCAACCCATTCTCCCACCCTCTGCCTCCAAGACTATACCCCTCCACCCATCCCACTCCCACCTACCTTCCCCTATTTCCCCACGCTGGGGCATTTATTGAGCCTTCATAGGACCAAGGACTTCTCCTCCCACTGATGCCTGACAAGGCATTCCTGTGCCACTCTTTTAGCTAGAACCGTGTGTACCCCTTGATTGATGGCTTAGTCCATGGGAGCCCTGGGGCATCTGGTTGGCCGACATCATCGTTCTTCCTATGGGGCTGCAAAGGCCCTCTTTCTTGTTAAGCTTCATATGGTCTGTAAGTTGTACCCTGGATATTCTGAGCTTTTGGGCTAATACCCACTTATCAGTAAATACATGCCATATATGTCATTTTGTGTCTGGGTTACCTCACTCAGGATGAAAATTTTTAGGTCCCTCAATTTGCCTACAAAAGTTGTGAAGTTGCCACTTTTATTAGCTGAGTAGTATTTCATTGTGTAAATGCACCACATTTTCTGTATCAGTTCTTCTACTGAGGGACATTTGGGTTGTTTTGAGCTTCTGAATATTATAAATAACACTGTTGTGAACATAGAGAAGCATACATCCTTGTTATATGGAGAATCTTTTGTGTATATGTCCAGTAGTGGTATAGCTGGGTTTTCAGGTAGAAATATTTCCAATTTTCTGAGCAACTGCCAGATTGATTTCCAGACTGGTTGTATCAATTTGCAATTCCACTCGGAATGGAGGAGAGTTCTTCTTTCTCCATATTCTGGCCAGCATCTGCTGTCACCTGAATTTTTGATCTCAGCCATTCTGATTGGTGTGAGGTGGAATCTGCTAGATTGATTTCTGCCCTGAGTTTGATGATTTACTGCCATCTACTCCTCTTGGGTGTATTTGCTTCCTTTTGTTCTAGAGCTTTTGGGTGTTCTGTTAAGCTGCTAGTGTATGCTCTCTCAAGTTTCTTTTGGAAGGCACTCAGAGCTGAGTTTTCCTTTTAGCACTGCTTTCATTGTGTCCCACAAACTTGGGTATGTTGTGCCTTCATTTTCATTAAATTCTAAAGAGTCTTTAATTTCTTTATTTCTTCTTTGACCAAGTTATCATTGAGTAGAGTGTTGTTCAGCTTTCACGTATATGTGGGCACTCTATTTTTTTTTTATGTTATTGAAGATTAGGCTTAAGACTTGATGATCTGATAGGATACATGGGATTATTTCAATCTTCTTGTATCTGTTGAGGCCTGGTTTTTTACTAATTATATGGTCAATTTTGGAGAAGGTACCATGAGGTGCTGAGAAGAAGGTATATTCTTTTGTCTTAGGATAAAATATTAAATAGATATCTGTTAAATCTATTTGCTCCATAACTTATGTTAGTTTCACCTTTTCTCTGTTTAGTGATTTCTTGGATATTTTATGTTAGGAGATTTTTTCATTTTGCATTTTCTTTAACTGTTGTGTCTATGTTTTCTATGGTGTTTTCTGCACCTGAGATTCTCTCTTCTATCACTTGTATTCTGTTAGTGATGCTTGTGTCTATGACACCTGATATCCTCCTATGTTTTCTATCTCCAGGGTTCTTTGTGATTTTTTTTTATTATTTCTGTTTCTATTTTTAGATGCTGGATGGTTTTGTTCCATTCCCTCACCTGTTTGTTTTTGTTTTCCTCTAATTCTTTAGGCAATTTTTGTGTTTCCTATTTAAGGGTTTCTACTTGTTTACCTGTGTTCTCCTGTATTTTTGGGGGGAGTTATTTATGTCCTTCTTAAAGTCTTCTATCAGCATAATGAGATGTGATTTTTAAATTAGAGTCCTGCTTTTTTGGTATATTGGAGTATCCAGGCCTCACTGTAGTTGTAGAACTGGTGTCAGATGATGCCACGTAGCCTTAGTTTCTGTTGCTTATGTCCTTGCCCTTGCTTCTTGCCATCTGACTATCTCTGGTGTTAGCTGGTCTTCCTGTCTCTGACTGTGGTTTGTCCCTCTTTCAAGCTGTGTGTCAAAACTCCTGGGAGAGCAGTTCTTTCTTAGATGATTTTGGGTATGGACAGCTGTAGCCCAGCGTCATCTCTGACATGCAGAAGGAAATCAGAAGGATCTTGTCCCCTGCTGTACATTGGTTCCTTTGTCCTTATGGAAGGGTGGGTCCATCTTGGGCCAGAAATTTGAGCAGAAGTGATGATCTTACCTGTGTTCACAGGTGAGTCAACACTTCTGGGAGACCAGCATTCTCCTATTGGTATTTGAGTATGGAGTCCTGTGGCATAGGATCAGCTTTATATTATTTGTGAATATTGTGATGGTTTTTATGTGTTCTTGGATTAGATTTGCTAGAATTTAATTGAATATTTCTGCATTAATATTTATAAGGAAATTGGTCTGAAGTTTTGTTGTTGTTGTTGTTGTTGTTGTTGTTGTTGTGTCCTTGTTTGGCTTAGGTATCAGAGTAATTCTGCTTTCATAGAATGAATTAGGTAGTGTTCCTTCTGTTTCTATTTTATGGAACACTTTGAGAAGTAATGATATTATGTCTTCTTTCATGGTCTCATAGAATTCTGTACTAAAACCATGTGGCCCTAGACTCCTTTTGGTTGGGAAACTTTAAAGACTGCTTCTATTTCCTTAGGTGTTATTAGTTTAGATGGTGTATCTGGTCCTCATTTAACCTTGGTATGTGGTTATACATTTTATCTAGATTTTGTAGTTTTGTTGAATATTGGCTTTTGTAGCTCAATCTGAAGCTTTTTGAATTTCCTCAGTTCTGTTATGTCTCCATTTTTCTTTCTGAATTTGGTAATTTGGATACTGTCTCTGTGCCCTTTCATTAGTTTGCTCAAGGGTTTATCTATCTTGTTGAGTTTCTCATAGAACCAGTTCTTAGATTTGTTGATTCTTTTTATAGCTCTCTTTCTTCCTAATTGATCGATTTTGGCCCTGTGTTTGACTATTTCCTGATGTCTATTCTTCTTGGGTAGGTTTGCTTATTTTTGTTGTATAGCTTTAAGATGTGATCTTAAGTTGCTAGTTTAAGATCTCTTCAATTTCTTCATGAAGGTACTTAATGCTATTAGTTTTTCTCTTTGCACTGCTTTCATTGTGTCCCACCAGTTTGGGTATACAGTGCCTTCATTTTTGTTGAATTCCAGAAAGGCTTTTATTTCTTCCTTTATTTCTTCCCTGACCAAGTTATCATTGATTAGAGCATGGTCAAGTTTCAATATGTGGGCTTTCTCTTGTTTTTGCTCTTATTGAAGACTAATCTTAATTTGTAGTGATCTGATAGAAAGAATGGGATTATTTTAATTGTCTTGTATATGTTGAGGCATATTTTGTGTCAGATTACATACTCAACCATGATGTACTGAGAAGAATGTATATTCTTTTTAGGTTGAAATGTTCTGTAGATGTCTACTAAATCTTTCCTGACTTCCTGTTAGTTTCACTGTATTTCTGTTGCATTTCTGTTTCCATAATCTCTTCATTGGAGAGAGTGGGGTGTTGAAGTCTTCCACTATTAGTATGTGAGGGTCAATTTGGGTTTTGAGCTTTAGTAATGTGTTTTTTTTAACAAATCCTTGCATTTGGAGCATAGATGTTCAGAATTGAGAGTTCTTGGTAGATTTTTCCTTTGATGAGTATGAAGTCTCTTTCCCCATCTTTTGATAATTTTTGGTTGAAAGTTGCTTTTATTTGATATTAGAATGGCTACTCCAGTTTGTTTCTTGGACCATTTTCTTGGAAAACCTTTTTCTAGCCTTTTTCTCTGTCTTTGTCACTAGGGTGTTTCCTGTATGCAGCAAAATCTGGGTCCTGTTTACATTATCACTCTGATTTCCTGTGTCTTTTTATTGAAAAATTGAATTAGTTGATGTTGAGAGATAGTGAAGACCAATGTTCCTGTTATTTTCTGTTGTTAGAGGTAGTATTATGTTTGTGTGGTTCTCTTCTTTTTAGTTTGTTGTGAGATGATTAGTATCTTGGTTTTTCTTGGGTGTAGTTTCTCTCCTTGAGTGTAGTTGTATTAGACCTTCCTTCTATTTTTCTCTGTAGAGCTGTATTAGTGGACAGATATTATTTAAATTTGTTTTTGTCATGGAATGTCTTGATATCTCCATCTATGGTTATTGAGAGCTTGGCTGGGTATAATGTCCTGGACTGCCTATTGTGCTATCTTAGGGCCTTTTTTACATCTGTCCAAGATCTTCCATCTTTTAGAGTTGCTGTTGAAAAGTCTGGTGTAATTCTGATAGGTCTACCTTCATAAATGACTTCCCCTTTAACCTTTTAATACTCTTTCTTTTCTTCTGTGCATTTAGTGTTTTGATTATATTGTGGTTGGAGGAATTTTTTTTTGTGGTAGAATCTATTTGGTGTTCTGTAGGCTTATTGTATGTTTATGACCATTTCTTTCTTTAAGATAGGGAGATTTTCTTCTATGGTTTTGTTGAAGATGTTTTCTGGCCCTTGAATTAGAAATCTTCACTCTCTTCTATACCTAGTATCCTTAAATTTGGTCTTTTCATTGTGTCCTGATTTTCCTGGGTGTTTTGTGTTAGGAGCTTTTTGCACTTTGTATTTTCTTTGACTGTTGTGTCAGTATCTTCTATGTTGTTTTCTCTTCCTGAGAGTCTCTTTTCTATCTTTCGTATTCTGTTGATGATTCTAATTTCTGATCTCTTTCTGATGTTTACGAGTTCCAAGGTTTTCTCTGTTTCTGATTTCTTTATTATTTCTATTTCCATTTGTACAATGCATATGTTTTTGTTCTATTTCTTTTTTTTTTTTTTTTTTGGTTTTTTGAGACAGGGTTTCTCTGTGTAGCCCTGGCTGTCCTGGAACTCACTCTGTAGACCAGGCTGGCCTCGAACTCAGAAATCCGCCTGCCTCGGCCTCCCAAGTGCTGGGATTAAAGGCATGCGCCACCACCGCCCGGCTTGTTCTATTTCTTTATCCATTTGATTGTGTTTTCCTATATTTCTTTAAGGGATTTATATGTATCCTCTTTAAGTGCTTCTACCTGTTTACCTATATTCTCCTGGATTTCTTTACGGGAGTTATTTATGTCTTCCATAACATCTGCTATCATCTTTAGGAGATGGGATTTTAGGTCTGATTCTTGCTTTTCTGTTGTGTTTGGGTATCCAGGGTTTGTTGTTGTTAGGCAACTGGGTTCTGATGTTGCCAAGTGCCATTGATTTTTATTGCTTATGTTTTTGCACTTGCCTTTTTCCATCTGATATTCTCTGGTGTTAACTGGGCTTGCTGTCTGACTGGAGCTTGTCCCTCCTATGATCATAGTTATGAAGGACCTCCTGGAAGTCAAGCTGTCTCTGGATGTGGGAGGAAATCTAGAGCACTGCCTCTGCCCCTGGTAGAGTTTTGGACTGGAAGGAAAGTGTGTCTTTGGCATGGTGGATGGGTCTCTCCTCCGCTGTGCCCCATGGGGGTCCAAGTTAGACCAGGTATTTATGTGGGTGGTGTGTGTCTTACCCATTAGCCTGATCATGGTGGACCTGCTGATAATCAAGCTGTCTCTGGGTGTGAGTGAGGGAGTGACTGGAGTACCTGATCTGCCACACACACACTGCCCCCCTCCCTGGCACAGTTCACAGCTACTCTTACTAAGGACAATATTTAATTGAGACTGGATTTTTGGTTCTGAGGTTCCATCTATTATCATCTTGGCATTAGGCATAGCTGCATCCAGAAAGGCATAGCACTGGAGGAGCTGAGAGGTCTACATTTTGTTTAGAAGGCAAGCAGGAAAACTGATGGTTGATGGTTTCAGGTATTTTTTTTTAACTAACAGAAATCCAACTAAAAATTGAAACATATTGCCTTGTAATAATACTATAACAGAAAGGGTTAGAAATTAACATACAGACAGGCAAATAACAATCATAAAGCACTTGTGAAATTATATGTCTCATTCACTTGTAAGTCTTTGGGTGTGTACAGTACTGATTCATAACCTAGATCATTTGAAATTGCTTAAAGCTAAGCAGAAAGCTCTTCTTTCTTTTGTATATAAATCCCCAGATCCTTAAAAATGATGTTTTATGTGGACACAGCATAACTAAAACAGACATGATATCCTACAGTAGCAGTGACAATACTTGCAAATACCTCTCATGATAACAAGATTCTACTTATGGAAAAACAGAAAAGGATGGTGAAGGGAAGGACAGGAAATTTGAGTTGTTTCTCAATTGACATCACATTTATTTACAGGCTGCAGTGAAAGAGGCAACATTTGAACTTTATGAGAATTTTTATTAAAAGAAAAAATGGATAGTAATCTCATTTTTTAACATCATGTGTGATACTAAAATGCCTGTAATCTATATATAAACTAATCAGAAGACTTTAAAGGATAGATAGAAGAAGCCAGTGACAGTGGGTTCTAGTAGTACAATCTTATGATTTCTTTGGGTTTCCTTCTGTTTTTCTATAACTCATACAAGTGTTTAAACAATGTAGACATCCATAACCACAATGGATACAGGCAAGAAGAGCTATCAAAAAATCTACTCTCTTATTAAAAGGACCATAAAAGGAAGAGCCTAAGAAGACAAAACAAAGAAACAAACACTCCTTACAATAATGGCTACACACACTGGAAAGCACAGCCAACCTTCCCAGACAAGGTAAGTTAAGAACCTCCACTTCTTTTGATAGCATACAGTAAGGCATTCAAAATATTGCCTGACATGCATACAGATAGAACCAATCAGAAGATTCAAGTAAGGTTTGCCATTGTTATATGGCAAAGAGACCTCTTCTGTGAGAGGTGGACAGTGGAGGGTTGGGACATTTACTATCAATATCTAGTAGAAAGGGAAAACTTCCTTTCCAGACAGCTTCATTAGAGAACAGATAGGGAGCATGAGTCACTTCTAATACTCTCATATGAGAAAGTATCAGTAGTGCCCTCCTAACATTCATCCACAGTGAAGAACCCCAAAATGTTATGTGAAATATTAGCTTCTACCTACAGCTGCTGGTACAAAGAAACAACATAATCTGAAGAGGTAAGCAGTAGACTGATGAGAGAAGAGCAGAGCATCAAATGAATGCTAGCTGAAAACTCCCATAATTTTGCAAGAGATGTATACCTACACGTTGGAGAAGCTTAAAAATCCCAGAGAGATAAAAAAAAATCAACAGTAACACATATCACAGAGTTCTGAGAAAATTGCACAATGGTTAAGAACATTTGTTCTTTCAGAGAATCTGAGTTCAGTTTCCATCTTCCATATGGCAGCTCACACTTATCTGTCACCCTCCTCACCTCCATGAGCACCAGGAATGCATATGGTCACCAGAATGCATGCAGTCAAAATACACAGTCACATTAAATATATAAGCAAATAAATAATTTAAATATCCATATTATAGCTTAACTTCTGAAAACAAGAACATTTAAAACAATAAAATATCTCAAATACAGAAGAAACTCCATGTGGAGAAAAAGCAGAGTGAAAATTCAAATTATGGTAGATTTCTCATAAGAAATAATGCAAGGCAGGTGAATATTTTTCGAGGGCTAAAACCAATAATTCTATATATTGTTAAAAATGTTGGGAATAAAAGGTAAGCCAAGACATCTCAGATGAAGAAAGAGTAAGAGAATGTATTGACAATAAAGTAACCCTAAAATACTAGTAATGAAAATTCTTTCAATATGAAATAAGAAGCATTGGAACATCAAGATGAGCAAAGACAGTGTACAGAAACATTAATAAATATAATTGGGGATAATTAGTAATTTATGAGTTTTGGTGGGGTATTTGATAGCTGATTAGAAATATAATGTCTAATTGAATTCTATATGCATACAGAGGATTATTTAAAGACTATTATTTTGTTAATAAGAAGGTAGGGGTTGGGCGTGGTGGCACATGCCTGTAATCCCAGCACTCTGGGAGGTAGAGGCAGGCGGATTTCTGAGATCACGGCCAGTCTGGTCTACAAAGTGAGTTCCAGGACAGCCAGGGCTACACAGAGAAACCCTGTCTCAAAAACAAACAAACAAACAAACAAACAAACAAACAAACAAAAAAGACGGTAGGGCTTTGTGAAACTGGCTCAATAGGGAGAGATGCTTTGTGTGAAGCCTGATGACCTGACTTTGACCTCTAAGAACTATATGACGGAAGAAGACCACCAACTCCTACAAACTGTCCTCTGAGATCTAAGAATGCACCATAGGACATACGCGCACGCGCACACACACACAGAATAACAAACAAGCAAATAAATAAAAAATAAGGAAGATAATTGAATGGTTTTGATTAGTTGTTTATATGTAGTATAATAATGGATGAATCATCAAAGAACAATAAAATCTAAACTAAAAGTACAAGCATAAACATTTCAAGGAATAAATTAAAATAAAATTCTAAATGAACAAAAATAAAGTAAGATTTGAACCAACAAACAACTTACAGAAGACATACAAAATGAGAAGGCAAACACACAACCAAAAATAAAAATTACAATTTAGAATACTAATTACATTTTAAATAAATACTGTAATAAGCCAAGATACAGAGTCTTAGAGTAGATTGCAAATCTGTCACTAATATGGTATTGAAATTCACTTCGAATTCAATGGTATAGGAAGGCTAAAATGAGAAGCTGGGAAAAGATATAATACAAAATAATAAAGAGAAAATTGACATAGTTTTATTAACAACATATATAATTTGGATCAAAGCAACTTATAAAAGACAAAAGCTGCACAAAGAAATCCTGTCTCAGAAAATAAAAAAATGAAAATAATAGAATTAGTTCTCTTCAATGTGGTCCGTGATAGGCGCTCCATGCACAGTAGGTGAATCTACACTCACTTTTCCTAAGGTGTGCTGTTATCTGTTAGGAAAATACAAATGAAAACTTGATGTGGTATGAGAAGTCTCCAGCACTTGAGGGATTGAAGAGGAAGTATCTGGAGTTCAGAATCTTCCTGCTCAACACAGAAAGTCCCTGTTTCAATTTTTACAAAAAGCAAACAACACAGCAGTGGGCCTTCTTCAAGCAGGGCAGGAGGCCAGCTACGCACTCAGCATCTAGCTGGGAGGAAACAGCCTACACAGTGAGTCCAGCCCTGCAGAGCAAAGAATCTAGTCCAGAGGCCTCTGGCGGGGCCTTCCTGTTTTGCCTCTGGACCAGGAGCTACCTCAGCCACTGCTCACAGTGCAGGAGGTCAGCTATACACCCAGCAGCCTGTGAGGAGGAGACAGCCAGCACAACCTGCATCCAGAGCTACTCAGAGTCACAGAAATCCTGTTTAGAGCCAGCTCTTCTGACTTTGAGAAGGGGCATTCCATAATCTTGGCTCCCTGACAATAGAGAGATCTGACAGCACCAGGCTCACAGGAGGTTCAAACACCAATAAGTGACAACAAGACCAACTAACTCCAGAGAAAACCAAATGGCAAAAGGCAAATGGAGGAACAATACTAACAGATATCACAGCAATATGGCAGCATCTAGACCCAATTTTCCATTCTTCTGCATGTTGACCTCCAGTTGAGCCAGCACCATTTGTTGAAAAGGCTATCTTTTCTCCACTGGATGGTTATAGCTCCTTTATCAAAGATCAAGTGACCATAAGTCTGTGGGTTCATTTCTGGGTCTTCAATTCTATTCCACTGATCTACGTGCCTGTTGCTGTACCAATATTATGCAGTTTTTAACACAATTGCTCTGTAGTACTGCTTGAGGTCAAGGATATTGATTTCCTCAGAAGTCTTTTTATTGTTGAGAATAGTTTTAGCTATCCTGGGTTTTTTGTTATTCGAGATGAATTTGAGAATTGCTCTTTCTAGATCTATGAAGAATTGATTTGGGATTTTGATGGGGATTGCATTGAATCTGTAGATTGCTTTTGGCAAGATGGCCATTTTTACTATATTGATCCTACCAATCCAAGAGCATGGGATATTTTTCCATTTCCTGAGGTCTTCTTAGATTTCTTTCTTCAAGGATGTGAAGTTCCTGTCATACAGATCTTTCAGTCCTGGTTACCCCAACACACCAGAAAAAGAAGATTTGGATTTAAAAGCACTGGTCATGATGCTGTTAGAGAAACACAAAAAAAGACATAAATAAATCTCTTAAAGAAATGAAGTGGAACATGAATAGGTTAGAAGCCCTTAAAATGGAAACAAAAACATCACTTAAAGAAATGCAGGAGAAATTGAGTCAACAGGCAGAAGTCATGAAAGAGGAAACAGATAAATCTCTTAAAGAATTATAGAAAAACACAAGCAAACAAGTGAAGGAACTGAACAAAACCATTCAGGATCTAAACACAGAGGTAGAAACAACTAAGAAATCACAAAGGGAGACTACTTTGAAGATAGAAAACCTTGGGAAGAAATCAGGGTTCATAGATGCAAACATCAACAACAGAATACAAGAGATAGAAGTAAGAATCTCAAATGCCAAATATACCATAGAAACCATTGACTCTATAGTAAAAGAAAATGCAAAATGCAAAAAGCTTGTAACCCAAAACATCCAGGAAATCCAGGACACAACAAGAAGACCAAACCTAAGTATTATACGCATAGATGAGAGTGAAGATTTACATCTTAAAGGGCCAGCAAATATCTTCAACAAAATTATAGAGAAAACTTCCCTAACCTAAAGAGAGAGATGCCCATGAATATACAGGAAGCCTACAGAACTCCAAATAGACTAGACTAGAACAGAAATACCTCACGTCACATAATAACTAAAACCCCAAACGAACCAAAGAAAGAATATTAAAGGCAGTAAGAGAAAAAGGCCAAGTAACATATAAAGGAAGACCTATCAAAATTACACCAGACTTTTCACCAGACCATGAAAGCTAGAAGATTCTGGGCGGATCTCATGCAGACTCTAAGGGAACACAAATGTCAGTCAAGACTACTATACCCAGGAAAACTCTTAATCATCATAGATGGAGAAACCAAAATATTCCATGACAAAACCAAATTTACACAATATCTTTCCACAAACCCAGTCGTATAAAGGATAATAGGGGAAAAACACCAACACAAAGAGGGAAACCACATCCCAGAAGAAGCAAGATAGAAACCCCCTCTCATCAAACACAAAAGAAGATAACCACTCAAGTATAAAAAAAATATGTCAAAATGTCAGGAAGTAATAATCACTATTCCTTAATATCTCTTAACATCAATGGACTCAATTCCCCAATAAAAAGATATAGACTAACAGACTGGATATGGAAACGGACCCTACATTTTGCTGCATACAGGAAACACACCTCAGTGTCAAAGACAAACTCTACCTTAGAGTAAAAGGCTGGAAGACAATTTTAGAAGCAAACGGTCTCAGGAAACAAGCCAGAGTAGCCATTCTAATATCAGATAAAATTGACTTTCAACCTAAAGTCATCAAAAGAGACACTGAAGGACATTTCTTGCTGGTCAAGGGGAAAATCCACCAAGAGGAACTCTCAATTCTGAACATCTATGTTACAAATGCAAGGGCACCCTCATTCATAAAAGAAACCTCACTAAAGCTTAAAGAACACATTGTACCGAACATAATAATTGTGGGTGACTTCAACACTCCACTATCCTCAATGGAACAATTAGGAAAAGAGAAACTAAACAGGTACACAGGGAAACTAATCGAAGCTTTGGACCAATTGGATTTAACATATATATATATATATATATATATATATATATATATATATATATATGTATATATATACACATAGATATAGATAGATGATAGATAGATAGATAGATAGATAGATAGATAGATATAGATAGATAGATAGATAGATAGATAGATAGATACACACACACACATATATATATGTATATATACATATATATATATATATATATATATATATATATATATATAAAACATTTCATCCTAAAGCAAAAGAATATACCTTTTTCTCAGCACCTCATGGTACCTTCTCCAAAATTGACCATATAATTGGTCACAAGACAGACCTCAACAAATATAAGAAGATCAAACTAATCCCATGGCTATAGGATATAGGATCACCATGGAGTAAGAGTGGTCTTCAATAGCAACAAAAACAACAGAACAGCTACATACACATGGAGGCTGAGCAATATTCTACTCAATGATACCTTAGCCAAAGAAGAAATCAAGAAAGGAATCAAAGGCATTTTAGAATTTAATGAAAATGAAGGCACAACATACCCAAATCTATGGGACACAATGAAAGCAGTGCTAAGAGGAAAACGCATAGCCCTGAGTGCCTCCAAAAAGAAACAGGAAAAAGCATATATTAGCAGCTTAACTGCACAGGCACACCTGAAAGCCCTAGAACAAAAAGAAGCTAATTCACCCAGGAGGAGTAGAAGACAGGAAATCATCAAATTCAGGGCTGAAATCAATCAAGTGGAAACAACGAGAAGCATACAAAGAATTAACAAAGCCAGGAGCTGGTTCTTTGAGAAAATCAACAAGATAGATAAACCCTTAGCCAGACCAACCAAAGGGCACAGAAACAGTATCCAAATTAACAAAACAAGAAATGAAAAGGGAGATATAACAACAAAAACTGAGGAAATTAAAAAAAATCATCAGATCCTACTACAAAAGCCTATACTCAACACAACTGGAGAATCTGGAGGAAATGAACAACTTCCAAACAGATACCAAATACTAAAATTAAATCAGGATCAAATAGATCATCTAAACAGTCCCATAACCCCCAAAGAAATAGAAAGGATCATTGAAAGTCTTCCAACCAAAGAAAAGCACAGGACCAGATGGTTTAAGTGCAGAATTCTATCAGACCTTCAAAGAAGACCTAATACCAATATCCTTCAAAGAATTCCACAAAATAGAAACAGAGGGAACACAACCCAACTCATTCTTTGAAGCCACAATTACGCCGATACAAAAACCACACAAAGATACAACAAAGAAAGAGAACTTCAGACCAATTTCTCTTATGAACATCGATGCAAAAATACTCAAGAAAATTCTTGCCAACCAAAAATAAGAACACATCAAAATGATCATTCAGCATGATCAAGTAGGCTTCATCCCAGGGATGCAGGGATGGTTCAATATAAGGAAATCCATAAATTTAATCTACTACATAAACAAACTCAAAGAAAAAACACATAGTCATTTCATAAGATGCTGGAAAAGCATTAGACAAAATTCAGCATCCTTTCATGCAAAAAGTCTTGAAAAGAACAAGAATTCAAGGCCCATACCTAAACATAGTAAAAGCAATATACAGCAAACCAGTAGCCAACATCAAGCAACTAAATGGAGAGAAACTTGAAGCAATCCTCTAAAATCAGGGACTAGACAAGGCTGCCGCCTTTCACTATATCTTTTCAATATAGTACTTGAGGTACTAGCTAGAGCAATTAGACAACATAGGGAAGTCAAAGGGATACAAATTGGAAAGGAAGACATCAAATTCTCACTATATGCAGATGATATGATAGTATACTTAAGTGACACAAAAAACTCCATCAGAGAATTCCTACAGGTGATAAACAACTTCAGCAAAGTGGCTGGTTATAAAATCAACTCAAGGAAATCAGTAGCCTTCCTATACTCAAAGGATAAGCAGGCTGAGAAAGAATTTAAGGAAATGATACCCTTCACAATAGCCACAACAATATAAAGTATCTTGGTCTGACTCTAACCAAACAAGTGGAAGATTTGTACGATAAGAACTTCAGGTCTCTGAAAAAGGAAATAGAAGAAGACCTCAGAAAATGGAAAAATCTTCCATGCTCGTGGGTTGACAGGATTAATATCTTTAAAATGGCCATCTTGCCAAAAACAATATACCATCAAAATGCCAATTCAGGTCTTCCTAGAGTTAGACAGAGAAATTCTCAAATTCATCTGGAATAACAAAAAACCCAGGATAGCTAAAACTATTTTTTAATAGAGATTTCACTTCATACCAGTCAGAATGACTAAGATTAAAAACTCAGGAAACAGCAGGTGTTGGCAAGGATGTGGAGAAAGAGGAACACTCATCCCTTGCTGGTCTTATTGCAATCTGATACAACCACTCTGGAATTCAGTCTGGTGGTTCCTCAGAAAACTGGGCACAACACTTCCGGATGACCCTGCCATACCACTCCTGGGAATATACCCAGAGGATTCCCCAGCATGCAATAAGGTTACAAGCTCCACTATGTTCATAGGAGCCCTATTTATAATAGCCTGAAGCTGCAAAGAACCCAGATATCCCTCAATGGAGGAATGGATACAAAAAATGTGGTATATACACACAATGGAGTACTATTCAGCCATTAGAAGCAACGAATTCATGAGAGAAATGGATGGAGTTGGAGAACATCATACTAAGTGAGGTAACCCAGTCTCAAAAGAATACTCATGGTATGCACTCACTGATAAGTGGATATTAGCCTAGAATCTTGGAATAACTAAGACACAATCTACATACCAATGATGTCTGAGAAGAAGGAAGGAGTGGCCCCTGGTTCTGGAAAGGCTCAATGCATCAGTGTAGGGGAATACCAGACCAGGCAATTGGAAAGGGGTGGATGGGGGAACAGGGGGAGGGCAAAGGGCATATGGGACTTTTGGGGGGCAGGAAGCCAGGAAAGGGGAAATCATCTGAAATGTAAACAAAGAATATATTGAATAAAATAAAGCCAACAACTAAGTAAAATGAGATGTCACTACCTACCCATATGTCTTAAAATTATGAGAAATATAGACTCAAAAGAATGAAAAACATCAATCATTCGTCTTGACTAAAATGAATTAAATGATACAGATCATAGAAATACCACAATTGTATTCATGTAAACTCTTCACATAAATGTTTGAGTCAGCTTTATTGAAAAATACAATCAGGAAACAGGTTATATTTCTTCAGTGAGTGACACTTCAACACATTATGAGGATCTATACCATGGTGTATTATCAAACAACAGGAAGCAGTCAACTCAATGCATGCCAATTGAGTTAATGTCCAGGGAATCATCTAAGTGAGACAAAAGCCAGTCTTAAAAGTGGGGTGCTACACCATGCAATTTACATAATATGCTTCCTATGTGCAATTATAGTATTGGATAGCAAACTAATGGCACTGGAAGATGAACAAGTATTTCAGGTTGTAGACAAGTAAGTTTATCTAAAACAGGACAAGTTGGGGGATCCTGGTGGTGGTAGAGAAGTTTGTTTATTTGATAAACCAATGTCAATATCCTGGCTGTGAAACTGTACTCCCACCTTGAAAAATGATAGTATTTGGGGAAAGGAAGTAAAGGATGTATTGATTTCTCTGTATTATCCTTTGTACCTGCCTCAGAATTGTCAAGACTTAGAACTTAATGAAAGAAATTAATTTCAAGTTGCAAGACTATTAAAATGTTTTCTATGGAATGAATTAGATAATACATTGACTTGAGTTTTACTGGAAAGAATAAAATATAATTTAGCAAGTTTGCTTAGAATGGAAACTTACTTAGTGGTTTTTGGCAGTTTATGATGTCTGGGAAAGACAGAGAGATAGAAGATCTCATCTACAAAGAGAACAGGCTTGGAACTCATTGTGTTATAAACAAGGCATTGCCCAGACATCATGGTTCTCTTCTGAGTTGCTGGGGAAATTCATAGAAGCCCTAAAAGATATATAGGCATATGATGATGTCTATACTAAATACTTCTCCTTCCACCTTTACTGTGCAATTGAATATTGGTTTAGATACACCTGAGAGAAAAGCTTGCGTGTGTGTATGCCACACTCTGAGAGAGTCTGGGAGAAGAGGGTCAGTTTTCTTCCTTAGACAACTGGGAATGAGAGAATAAAAGTTCTGCAGACAAAAAGAGACACTGAGAAATTCTTTGATGGTCATAAACACAATGGAGTCACGTACTGATAGAAAGCAACACTATAATAAAAAGAATGTTTGGTTTTTAGAAATCTAACCCAAAAAGGTGAGCTGAGGAGATGACTCAGCAGGTTAACATGCTTGTCTACAAACCTGGTGATCTGGGTTTGATCCCTAGGACCACATGGCGGAAGGAGAAAAAGATTCCAAAAAAGTTACTCTCTGATCACATGCAAACCATGGCACATATGCTCCCACACATATACTCATGAATAAAAATAATATAATGCAACAAAAACCATAAACATGTTAAATGTTGAATTTTAGTAAGTAGAATGGATGCAGAAAGGCAGTTTGATTGCTTGATAATTCATCTATTTTCTCTTGGAGTTCTTGGTGTTCTTTATTTCATCATTGTGTTGTGGATACTGTGGTTTTTTCTTCATTTTCTTTTAGAAACTCATGCATTTCACTTATCTTCCCAATTATAATGATTTATAAATGAACCTAGCATTTCTTAATTAGTTTTAGTATTCTCTTCCATTTTTGTATACCCTACTTAATTGTAATTTTATATGTTCTATCTATGATAAAAATTTTTATAACAAACTTTGAAATCTCAAAAGCTTACTAGGAAAATCATCTGAACTATAGGATCCAAGCATAACTGCCTCAATTCTGTCATCCATTTCAACCATATGCCATTATAACATACATGAGCAACTTATATGTGACTAATTAAATACCTTTTACTGGTTTAGGCCCTATTTAAACAAAGCCAGTCACAGTTATTTCATTTCTTTGTATAGTGTGGTTGATTCATGATGATGGGTGAATGAAAAAATGTCCCCATAGGCCCAGATAGTTGGACATTCCCAGTTAGTGGCACTGTTTGGGGGAGGTTGTGAAGCATTGCTTGGGGAAGTATTTCACTGGGTGTAGGCTTTAAATACTTACGAACTTACCCCACTTTCTGTTTGGTTTCTCTGTTTTTGTGCTTGTAGTAAAGAATGAAAGGTTTCAGAATTCTCTTCCTACTATCATGCCTGCTTTCCTGCTGTTTCTGTCATGAAGAAGTCTTATCCTCTTAAGCCCAATATATACTTTCTTAAGTTGCCTTGGTCATGAAGTTTTGTCCCTGCAACAGAAAAGTAATTAATTCACATAGCCAAGCCCATCAACGACTAGCACACACCCTGTCATAGTCATTGACTCATGAGAAGAGTCCTGTTTTCAAGAAGTTCAGTATTTATATCTGTTAAGAAGAACACTCTCTTCCCTCAGAACTCCCAAGGCATAGTAAGAAAGCATTTGGTTCCAGAGCTGCAGGAGGGCTATGCAGAAAATAGAATGGGTTCTCAGGAGTTATAGTCTAAATAGAGAAACTGTCTTGATCTCCATATCAGTGTCCTAACACTAGGTTCTCAGAGGTGCAGTATCCTATCTCTTTACTTTTACTGAGCAAGATATTGCTTGCCCATTTTTATTGGTAGACAATATGCAAATATTTAGATTGTCTGCAAATCTACTCAAGTTACATTTGTGTAGCGGACTTACTTACAGATAATTGTGTTTAGAGACTTGAAATCTCCCTTAGCAAATCCTATTTTTAAATGAGATGTGCTTTACTTTCAGATTATCCTCTCAGTTTTCTAAAGCCAGGGGTTCATAAATATAGAACTGGCTGATGCAGTTTGATTTCAGTGCAGCAGCCTGAGTTTAGATGCCAAGGCTATGCTACAATGTAAGAGTGTTGCTGAAAGTGCTGACTATATTTAAAAGATTTTGGGTCATTTGAACTTAGAAGTCCCTAAGCACTTTTGATAAGTGCTGGAACCACATATGTTAAGCCTCAAAAAGTAACCTAGAGCCTCTCCATCTGTGGGTATCTGAAGATGTAGGACATTCACCTAAGCTAAGCAATTAACTTCAATCATATTGAGAAATACTACTCTTCCCCTAATGAAACCCAAAGACCCACACATTGTCACTGTGAGTTTTGCATTATCCCAACACTTCCTCACACCTCGCATTGAACATGTAGAAGTCATATGACAGCTTCAATCCTCTGATTCACCATCTGCAAGTACAGGTAAATTAAAGGTAAAGTGCTCCATTCATATGTTGAATTCACACTGTGAAGTAAAGCATGCATTCTAGGTCTACTGTGTCCATTCTCATATTTATTGATAGTAGGTGCCATCTCAGGCCTGCCTATCTTTGTAATAGGCATCTATTAGCACCAGGGTCTAAGTTCTTAATTATTCTCAATTCAATATAAAACAATAATCTGTAGCACTTACTGAATTTTTTTCACTTACTGTGTTTATCTTTGATCTCAATGTAGATGTATGAATTTTTTCTTCTTTTTCGCCTCTGACCTAAATGGATGGGATTTCCTCAGTTTCCTCAGTTTCAGACAATGAACTCTGTCTTTTGTCACCTGTAACTATGAATACATAAAGCATTCTAGTGGGATAGGGCAGGGAAAGAGCCATGTAGTTTTCTAGCATGACTGCATAAGAGGTAGGTAGGTGAAGAACAGCTGTGTCAGTAATTCATTTCAGGAAGTGGTAGTTCATTTGAAGAAAAATAAAGGAAATATAGAACACATAGAGATAGAGGGAAATGGTAATAAGATGTACACTTTAATCAAGTGATTTAGCAGGAGGGTAGGAACTAGTGTGAGATAGTTTTTGGGAAAACTTCATGGACTTCCCTATGTAGTGAGAAGTCACTGGACTGTGTATAAAGGACTATCTTGACTTCTATGAGGATGGTCTCAAATGGAAGCAGGAAGGCTACTTGGGAGGCTGCTAGAATAAATATAAGATCCAAATATGAAATAATGAAGACATGAGTTAACATTAGAAAACAGAACTCACAGGTGAGCCAGACCTAGCCAGCTGCCAGGTGCTCAGACCCTGCCGGCGGAACCAGGTACCAGAGACAGCCCGAGTTTAAGACCTCCAGGGACTCAGGTCTGGGGCAGGAACTGCGCACAGACTAGCGGTTTGGAGTACAGCGGCCGTGCCTGTGCTCTGCGCTCGCAGGCCAGACCCCGAACCCCCTGCAGGCAGCGCCATCTTGCCTGCAGCTTCCCATCCAGCCGGTAGCAGGGGAGCCAGACCTAGCCAGCTTGCCAGGTGCTCAGACCCTGCCGGCGGAACCAAGATAAGCAACAATTCTTGTTTATTAAGAAGAGTGAGGACGAGCGATAGCGGCAGGCCTCCATATTGCAAACAGGACACAGCTGGAAAGGTGCAGGTAGAGACTCCGTCTGGGACTAGAACAGGGAGAGCTGCTAAGCTCTCGCCCACAGGCGGGTCCAGGCACCTAGGCTCTGCAGCACATCCCTGTGAGCTTAAGCCGTGCACCAAGGCAGCCAGAACCACCCAGCTCCCCAGGATCCCAGACCAGAGATAGCGGCAGGCCTCCATATTGCAACCAGGACACAGCTGGAAAGGCACAGGTAGACAGATTCCATCAGGGGCTACCACGTCGGGGGATCTGCTAGGCTCTTGCTACTAGGCAGGCCCAGCAACGCCTGCCAAGGCTCTGCTGCACTCCCCCACACTTCCCGGAGACCTCAGGCCGTGCACAAAGTCAGAGGGTGGCAGCCAGCTCGTGATCCCGTTGAGCAGCAATCACGCATAACCACCAGTAGAGAAACAACAGGTAAGCCCAGCCTCACAGGAGATTCAAACACCAGCCAGTGACAACAAGGTCAACTAACACCAGAAATAACCAGATGGGAAAAGGTAAACGAAGGAATGTCACTAACAGAAATCAAGGAAACATGACAGCATCTGAACCCAGTTCGCCAACAACAGGAAGCCCTGGATACCCCAAAACACCAGAAAAACAAGACTTGGATATAAAATCACTGGTCAGGATGCTGGTAGCTGAACACATAGAAAAATCTCGTAAAGAAATAGAAGAGAAAATGGATCAAAAGTTAGAAGCCTTTACAAGGCAAATACAAAAATCACTTCAAGAAATGCAGGAGAAGATGGATCAAAAAGAAGAAGACAATAAGGAGGAAAGACAAAAATCACTTAAAGAAATACAGAAGAACGTGGGCCAACAAGTAGAAGCTACGAAAGAGGAAACACAAAAATCTATTAAAGAAATACATGAAAACACAATCAAGCAAGCGAAAGATCTGAGCACATCCATCCAGGCACTAAAAACAGAAGTAGAAACAACTAAGAAATCGCAGAGGGAGACAACATTGGAGATAGAAAACCTTGGGAAGAAATCAGGAGCCATAGATGCAAATATCAACAATAGAATACAAGAGATAGAAGACAGAATATCAGAAGCCGAAGATACCATAGGAACCATTGATTCAACAGTCAAAGAAAATACTAAATGCAAAAAGGCTGTAACCCAAAACATCCAGGAAATCCAGGACACAATGAGAAGACCAAACCTAAGGATTATAGGTATAGATGAGAATGAAGATGTACAAGTTAAAGGGCCAGCAAATATCTTCTACAAAATTATGGAAGAAAACTTCCCCAACCTAAAGAGAGAGATGCCCATGAATATACAAGAAGCATACAGAACCCCAAACAGACTGGATCAGAACAGAAATACATCCCGTCACATAATAATCAAAACTTCAAATGTACTAAACAAAGAAAGAATATTAAAGGCAGCAAGAGAAAAAGGCCAAGTAACTTATAAAGGAAGACCTATCAGAATAACACCAGACTTCTCACCTGAGACCATAAAAGCTAGAAGATCCTGGACAGATATAATGCAAACTCTAAGAGAACACAAACTTCAGCCAAAACTACTTTACCCAGCAAAGCTCTCAATCGCCATAGATGGAGACATCAAGGTATTCCATGACAAAACCAAATTTGCACGATATCTTTCCACAAATCCAGCCCTACAAAGGATAATAGGGGGAAAACACCAGGACAAGGATGGAAACTACACCCGGGAAGAAGCAAGATAGAAACCCCCTCTCATCAAACCCAAAAGAAGGTAACCTCTCGAATATAAAAAATAAATAAAATAAATAAATATAATTTAAAAATGTCTGGAGGAAATAATTACTATTCCTTAATATCTCTTAACATCAATGGACTCAATTCCCCAATAAAAAGACATAGATTAACAGACTGGATACGGAAACAGGACCCTACATTTTGCTGCATACAGGAAACACATCTCAGTGTCAAAGACAAACACTTCCAGTAAAAGGCTGGAAGACAATTTTACAAGCAAATGGTCTCAGGAAACAAGCTGGAGTAGCCATTCTAATATCAGATAAAATCGACTTCCAACCTAAAATCATCAAAAGAGACTCAGAAGGTCACTTCTTGCTGTCCAAAGGGAAAATCCACCAAGAAGAGCTCTCAATACTGAACATCTATGCTCCAAATGCAAGGGCACCCTCATTCGTAAAAGAAACCTTACTAAAGCTTAAAGCACACATTACACCTAACACAATAATTGTGGGTGACTTCAACACTCCACTCTCCTCAATGGACCGATCAGGAAAGCAGACAGGGACACAGTGAAACTAATTGAAACTCTGGACCAATTGGATTTAACAGATATATATAGAACATTTCATCCTAAAGCTAAAGAATATACCTTTTTCTCAGCTCCACATGGTACCTTCTCCAAAATAGACCATATAATTGGTCACAAGACAGATGTCAACAAATACAAGAAGATCGAGCTAATCCCATGCCTCCTATCAGATCACCATGGAGTAAGAGTGGTCTTCAATAGCAACAAAAACAACAGAAAGCCCACATACACAAGGAAACTGAACAATATTCTACTCAATGACACCTTGGTCAAGGAAGAAATAAAAAAAGAAATCAAAGACTTTTTAGAATTCAATGAAAATGAAGGTACAACCTACCCAAATCTATGGGACACAATGAAAGCAGTGGTAAGAGGAAAACTCATAGCTCTAAGTGCATCCAAAAAGAAACTGGAGAGAGCATATACTAGCAGCTTAATGGCACACCTTAAAGCCCTGGAAGAAAAACAAGTTAATTCACCCAGGAGGAGTAGAAGACAAAAAATCATCAAACTCAGGGCTGAAATCAATCAAATAGAAACAAAGAGAACCATACAAAGAATCAACAAGACCAGGAGCTGGTTCTTTGAGAAAATCAACAAGATAGATAAACCCTTAGCCAGACTAACCAAAGGACACAGAGACAGTATACAAATTAACAAAATTAGAAATGAAAAGGGAGACATAACAACAGAAACTGAGGAAATTCAAAAGATCATC
The DNA here is from genome assembly GCA_964023405.1 of Apodemus agrarius. Taxonomy (NCBI): domain Eukaryota; kingdom Metazoa; phylum Chordata; class Mammalia; order Rodentia; family Muridae; genus Apodemus; species Apodemus agrarius. The sequence continues at coordinate 67,432,561 of OZ030006.1, read as the reverse complement.
AGATCCTACTACAAAGGTCTATACTCAAAACAACTGGAGAATCTGGAAGAAATGGACAATTTCCTAGACAGATATCAAATACCAAAATTAAATCAGCATCAAGTAGATCACCTAAATAGTCCCATAACCCCTAAAGAAATAGAAGGGGTTATAGAAAGCCTCCCAACCAAAAAAAGTACGGGACCAGATGGTTTTAGTGCAGAATTCTACCAGACCTTCAAAGAAGACCTAACACCAATACTTTTCAAACTATTCCACAAAATAGAGACAGAAGGGACACTGCCCAACTCATTCTTCGAAGCCACAATTACGCTAATACCTAAACCACAAAAAGATCCAACAAAGAAAGAGAACTACAGGCCAATTTCTCTTATGAATATAGATGCAAAAATACTAAATAAAATTCTTGCTAACCGAATCCAAGAGCACATCAAAACGATCATCCACCATGATCAAGTAGGCTTCATCCCATATACGGAAATCCATCAATGTAATCCACTACATAAACAAGCTGAAAGAAAAAAACCACATGGTCATCTCATTAGATGCTGAAAAAGCATTCAACAAAATTCAGCATCCTTTCATGCTAAAAGTCTTGGAAAGAGCAGGAATTCAAGGCCCATACCTAAACATAGTAAAAGCAATCTACAGCAAACCAGTAGCCAACATCAAAATAAATGGAGAGAAACTTGAAGCATTCCCACTAAAATCAGGGACTAGACAAGGCTGCCCTCTCTCTCCATATCTTTTCAATATAGTACTTGAAGTTCTAGCAAGAGCAATTAGACAACATAAGGAAGTCAAAGGGATACAAATTGGAAAGGAAGAAGTGAAACTATCATTATTTGCAGACGATATGATAGTTTACCTAAGCGACCCAAAAAACTCCACGAGAGAACTTCTACAGCTGATAAACAACTTCAGCAAAGTGGCAGGCTATAAAATTAACTCAAGCAAGTCAGTGGCCTTCTTGTACTCAAAGGACAAGCAGGCAGAGAAAGAAATTAGGGAAATAACACCCTTCACAATAGCCACAAACAACATAAAGTATCTTGGCGTAACTCTAACCAAACAAGCGAAAGATCTGTAGAACAGGAACTTCAAGTCCTTGAAGAAAGAAATCGAAGAAGACCTCAGAAGATGGAAAAATATTTCTTGCTCCTGGATTGGCAGGATCAATATAGTAAAAATGGCCATCTTGCCAAAAGCAATATACAGATTCAATGCGATCCCCATCAAAGTACCAACTCAATTCTTCATAGATCTAGAAAGAGCAATTCTCAAATTCATCTGGAGCAACAAAAAACCCAGGATAGCTAAAACTATTCTCAAAAATAAAAGGACTTCTGGGGGAATCAATATCCCTGACTTCATGCAGTACTACAGAGCAATTGTGTTAAAAACTGCATGGTATTGGTATAGCAACAGGCAAGCAGATCAATGGAACAGGATTGAAGACCCAGAAATTAACCCACAGACTTATGGTCACTTGATCTTTGATAAAGGAGCCACAACCATCCGGTGGAATAAAGATAGCCTTTTCAGCAAATGGTGCTGGTTCAACTGGAAGTCAACATGCAGAAGAATGCGAATTGACCCACTCTTATCTCTTTGCACTAAGATCAACTCCAAGTGGATCAAGGACCTCCACATAAAACCAGACACACTGAAACTATTAGAAAAGAAACTTGGGAAGAACCTGGAGGACTTGTGCACAGGGGAAAAGTTCCTGAACAGAACACCAATAGCTTATGCTCTAAGATCAAGAATCGACAAATGGGACCTCATAAAATTACAAAGTTTCTGCAAAGCAAAGGACACTGTCAGAAGGACAAAACGGCAACCAACAAAGTGGGAAAAGATCTTCACCAACTCCACATCCGACAGAGGGTTAATATCCAATATATACAAAGAACTCAAGAAGTTAGACCGCAAAGAAACAAATAACCCTATCAAAAAATGGGGCACAGAGCTAAACAAAGAATTTTCACCAGAAGAAATTCGGATGGCCAAGAAACACCTTAAAAGATGTTCAACATCATTAGTCATCAGGGAAATGCAAATCAAAACAACCCTGAGATTCCACCTCACACCAGTCAGAATGGGTAAGATTAAAAACTCAAGAGACAACAAGTGCTGGCAAGGATGTGGAGAAAGAGGAACACTCTTCCACTGTTGGTGGGATTGCAAAATGGTAAAACCGCTCTGGAAATCAGTTTGGCGGTTCCTCAGAAAATTGGGCATGTCACTTCCAGAGGACCCTGGCATACCACTCCTGGGCATATACCCAGAGGATTCCCCTGCATGCAATAAGGACACATGCTCCACTATGTTTATAGCAGCCTTGTTTATAATCGCCAGAAATTGGAAGGAGCCCAAATATCCCTCAAAGGAGGAAGGGATTCAGAAAATGTGGTATATTTATACAATGGAATACTACTCAGCAATTAAAAATAATGAATTCATGCAATTTGTAGGTAAAGGGTTAGACCTGGAAAATATCATCCTGAGTGAATTAACCCAATCACAAAAGAATGCACATGAAATGCAATCACTGATAAGTGGATATTAATGAGCCCAGAAGCCCTAAATACTCAAGACACTAATAGCAAGTCAAATGATTCCAAGAAGAAGAAAGGAGAGGACCCTGGGCCTGTAAAGATTGCATCCAGTTTAGTAAAGAAACCGAGGGGGGAGGGGGAATGATTGGGGAACAGTTGGTGGGGAGAGGAACTATAGAAACTATGGTGGGTGGGAACTGGGAGAGGGGAAAGCCTTTGGAATGTAAACATAGAATATAGAAAATAAAAAAAAATGGAGCCTTTAAAAAAAATAGAAAACAGAACTCAGATGGATTGGAAAAATAGATAAATGGTAGTGAGCTAGGAAAATAGATAGACAATGGAGAGATAGGTAGAAGATAAATTTGATAGACATAAACACACACCTATAAATATATATACAATCATCAAGGTATTATATTAATGCTAGTTGATGGGCCTCATGTAAAATGAGATTGGGGGATGGCCATATAACACACTGCTAGTGTTTGATGACTAGGATTATAGTGACACCATTTTCTTAAGAAAAAAAGAATGAGTTGTGAATGGGGTTTTTAGTAAAGAACTTGGCTTTCAGATTTGTAAATTTGAGACTACTTATTATACATTGAAGTATGAATGTTCATTAATAATCTTAAAAACCAAAACAAAACAAAACCACAAAGTGGGGAGGTAATGAGCAAAATATCATTATATACATGTTTTAAAATAGTGAATTGTATTAATCTTTTAATTAAGAGATTTGATGATTTCATATAAGAATACTATGTTTACATAATTTACACTGTTCTTTCTTTTCCCTCCAACTCCTTCACAATACACACACACACACACACACACACACACACACACACAGGCTCACACACATGCACATGCACATGTACAAATACCCATAGATGTGAATTCATTTAGTGATGCTCATGTTTTTGTGTTTAGGGATAATGACTTGGATGAAACACATTATTTTATATATTAGTTATTTAGAAGGATGAGTTGTCATTTCCAGATAAATGAGACAATGTACACACATCACATATGTTGAATTGTGGGTGTGAGTGTGTGTATGTATATGTATATGCATATGTGTGTGTGTGTGTGTGTGTGTGTGTGTGTGTGTAAATAAAGTATCTCTATTTTACTAGCTTATAGATCTCAAAAATCATCAAGGCTGGAGATAAACAGCTTAGATACCTGAATTTGTGTATATTATCTTTAAAGCCAGAGGATCAGAAATAAGACCCAAGTATAAGCTTCTTCAACTCAAAGGGAAAGAACAGACAGAGTAGCAAAGGAGATTAAGTCTGAGAATATTAGGATTTTAATCTTGTGTGGGCAAGTGTGTGTGTACAGTACATATTGCTAGTTTTTAATTGAAGAAAACAAATTTGTTTACCATATAATATGTACCTCTATAAATTAGATTGTTAGATTGTAACAGATTTATGAATTTTCTTTGCTCATATACTGAGCTCTTAGTTTTATATATGATTATGTCATTTATTTTCCAGGTTATCATTTTACACTTGCATATTATTTTTGGTTTTGTCTTAGATTAGTATTTTGTTCTGTTACTGAATTTATAGTATATTAGCTTTTCTCATTAATGGTTCTTTTTTTCCTTCTTATTAAAGACCTTTAAATGAGTACATTTTCTTCTAAACACTATTTTGGCCACATCCCATCACATTTTGATATTCAGAGCTGTGTTTGTAATTACTTTAAAATAGATTTTCATTGAATTCCTAATTTCTTTCCTAAGCCAGTTTTGACTTATAAAAAGTATTTTAATATCTTAGAAAATTAAGCAATTTGTTAATATTTTCATTATTCTAACTTAAATGTGTTAAGTTAAAATTGTGTTGGGTAGAATCTCTGTTGCTACGAAGTTAGTAGCTGATCTTTTAAAGATAACTTTGTGTCCTATTTAGGACATTCTTTGGGAGACAGTTATATACAGATAAATTTAGATTTTTCTTGGCTAATTTTAAGGTTTGTCAGATTTTTCTTGAGTGGCATTGCCTATATTTTGGAATTTCCATTGATTAGTTTTCATCATTTTAATATTCCTAACCCTTGACTTTCTTGTTCTTTCAAATCTCTTGCTCTAGAGGTAATTGAAATCATGAAGAATGATGGCAAGGATCTTCTCTCTGTGGTAAGAAGAGTTTATGGTGCAATCTGTTATTGCTAGTGTGTGCAGTGGGTGGAAAAGTCTGCAGGAGTATTGCTTTCTTATGTCTTCCTAAATGCTACCACAATTTCTAATGTCAGAGAGTTCTGATTTCATTTCTTCCTGTAACTTCTCTCAAGGTGGATTCCACCTTCACTATACAATTTTCCCAGTGGGAAGAGGGCTAGATTTTGCTTCCTGAACCTTTGGCACACACCTAGATGAAGAGATGGATCATCACAATTATTTCTCTCCAGTTCTAATCTGTTATTCATGTTTTCTGCACTAACTCTACTGCTTGAGATTTCTTCAAAACACTGAATTCATCCGCATGGAGACAGGGGGTGGGGAGGAGGTACAGGATATGGAACAGTTGTGGGTGGATGGGGGTGGAGTGGAGTGGGGAGGAAAAAATACGGAGTGTAGAAAAATTAATTAATTAATTAGACTCTGCAACCCACCCCTAATAAACTTAATAAACCTTTCGCATGAGATCTGTTGCATGGCAACTTTGTGGTATCCACAGTTTAAATCATTAACACCATGTCTTTTAGCAGTGACCTGATTGGAAAAGGAATATTTGCATATTGTGTGATATTTAATTTTGAACTTTTCTTTTAAATTTCATTAGATAAATTTTGTTGTTATGATTAAGGTGTGTGTGTGTGTGTGTGTGTGTGTGTGTGTGTGTGTGTATTTGATGTATGAGTTTGGTGTGATGTTGGTAGATGCATGTATGTGTGTGTGGTATATATGTGGTTGTGGGGTGGTGTCTGTTGTATATGCATGTGTTATGTGGTGTGTTTCCTTGTGTGTGTGTATATGTGTGTGTGGTGTATGAATGTATGTGTAATACGTGTGTATATAATATATATATATATATAAAATATCCCATTGAGGCCAAGGACTTTTTTAGAAAAAGAAAGAAAATAAAAAGAAAGAAAAAAACTCTGACACTGGGGAATGGAGTCACTGTATTGTTAAGCTTTCTATTTGATTCCCAAGATATAATTCACAGACCACATGAAGCTCAAAAAGAAGGAAGACCAAAGGGTGGGTGCTTCAATTCTTCTGAGAACAGGAACAAAATACTCACAGGAGCAGATATAGAGATAAAGTGTAGAGACTGAGGAAAAAGCCATACGTAGACTGTCCTACCTGGTGATTCATCCTATATACAGTCACCAAACCCCAACACTATTCTGGATGCCGAGAAATGCTTGCTGAAAGGACCCTGATATGGTGGTCTCCTGAGAGGCCCTGCCAGAGCCTTATAAAGACTGTGATAGATGTTCGCCGTCAGCCATTGATGGGGTGTGGGGTCTGTCCACAATGGTGGAGTTAGAGAAAAGAGATGAAGGAGATGAAGGGGTTTGCAACCTCATAGGAAGAACAACAGTATCAACCAATCAGAACCCCCAGAGCTCCCAGGCACTAAGGAATCCACCAAGGAGAACACATGGCTCCAGCTGCATATGTAGCAGAGGATTACCTTGTCAATGGGAGGAGAGATCCTTGGTCCTATGAAGCCTCCATAGATGCTCCAGTGTAGTGGTATTGAGGGCTTGGAAGGTGGGAGTAGTGTGAGTGGAGGAACAACCTCATAGAAGCAGGGGGAGGGAGGATGGGATATGGATTTTCCAGGAGGTGGAATACTGGGAAAGGGGATAACATTTGAAATGTAAATAAAGAAAATATCCAATAAAAAACATTTTGTTTTCTCAGTAAACTTTCAAAACCCCTGAAATAAAAACCTTTGGGGCTGAATACCCACACGGTAGTATTGGCTTCAGGTTATTCTATTACTGGAAGTAAAAACCTGTTCCAGTCCTCTTTCCAATGTAATAGAGGTCAAACATTACTTGAGGATAAAAGTATGTGAGGAAAATGGAGAAATAGACCCCTCCTCCAAACCACCTTACTGTGTTGTATGCACAGTAATTTACATGAGTGGACAACAGATTCCAAACACATGAATTTCTTTTCATACAGGTATTTCACTTGTTTGATTAGAGTTACACCAAGATATTCTATATCTTGTGGCTATTATGGAGGGTGTTTTTTCACTCATTTCTTTCTTGGCCTGTTTATTTTTTGTTTAAAGGAAGGCTATGGAGGTTTTTTGTTTGTTTGTTTTGTTTTTTGTTTTTGTTTTTAGTTATTTTTGTATCCAGCCACTTTGCTAAAGGTGTTTATCAGTTCTAGGAGTTCTCTGGTGGAATTTTTGGGTCACTTACCTATGCTATCAGCATCAGTATATATATGTAACCTCCATTACTTTAGGATTGCTTGCAAGAGATCAGATGACATTCTGATGTTTCTACCACTATTTAATATTTGCCATTTATCTCTTTTTACCAATGCTTTTCAGTGTTTTATCTTCCTTTCAATCTGTTACTCTACCTTCAATTGAATTTATGTTTAAGATCAAAGTCAGTAAAAATACCATGATTTGAGAGCACTTATACTGTTAGCTGCAGGAGAAGCTATTTAAGAACTACACTTTTAGTCTATTACAAGTTTCAAAACCTCTACCAAACTTTTTGAACAAATTGTAGTCCATTTTTTTCTTTAGATCTAATGTTATCAACAATTAGTGATGTTTAGAGGCAATAAGAAAGAGATAAAAGTAGTAATGATAGAATAATAAGAAAAATGTGAGAGCTGGGTGGTAGTGGCACACGCCTTTAATCTCAGCACTTGGGAGGCAGAGGCAGGCAGATTTCTGAGTTCGAGGCCAGCCTGGTCTACAGAGTGAGTTCCAGGACAGCCAGGGCTACTCAGAGAAACCCTGTCTCGAAAAAAAGAAAGAAAAGAAAAAAGAAAAAAGAAAAAAAGAAAAATGTGCATGATAGAGGTATAAATGGTTGTAGAAACATACTGTTTTAGATAGAGAATCATAAAAAAATTTTAATCCAGATATAAGTTCAAACACCCCTGAATAAATAAAAATTAAACACTAATAAGAAAAAAATTGTGCTTTAAAAATAAGATAAGTTAAAAAAATAAGATGTTATAATAATACAAAGGCATCCAGGTGAAATAGAAGGTATTCTGCCTACAGTCTGTACTTCTTCCTAATTGGGAAGGTATAGTTTCTAATTTCTCTTTGTTAATCTATTAATTCCCATTTTTGTTGTGCTGAGAATTTAACAAAGGTCTTCCCAAATCCAGGCATGCACTGTATAACTCAAGTATACTCGTATCCCTTATTGCTCTTTTATTTTACACACAAACACACACACACACACACACACACACACACACACACACACATATATATATATATATATATATATATATATATGTTACATTCCAAAAGTGTTGGGGTGGGGGTACTAGTGTAAGAAAGTCAAACAAATTAGGTTAGTGTTTTGGGTTTGTTTTTTACATTTTCAGAATTTTCTGTTACTAAAGACCACTTTCATCTGAAATTACCCCTTCTCCCTTCCCTATAACTCACACTTCAGGGCATATTTACAAGTCTATGCTGGATTTCCTTTGAGTCTCTGAGGTAGTGTGGAGATCCTGTCTACCCATATTTACCTTTCTTTGTATATAGAGTCCTGGAGAAAGTTATATCACAAAATTTATGTGATCCTATATAGAATTACCTGACAGTAAGCAGGTTGGGTGTGGGATGAGGTAGGTAAGACGAAGTGGAATATAATTGGAGAATGAATATGTGGATAAGTTGGTTGGAAAATGGATGGATTGTGCAACTTTCAGCTTCAAACTCCCTTATTACAATATTGCTTCTATATGTCTCCACTGTCTGTGCAGGTCAAGATCTTTTGCTTTGAGGATCAGGCTAGTGTATCACATTGTCTGTGTGCTTCTTTTAACCCTGATCCCTTTACCTTCTAGGAAGTAGTTGAAGTAGGGAGAAAAAACAAGAGTCCTGGAATGTGTGGCATATATTTTGGAAGCTTTCTTATTTATCCTTGAGAGAGTAAATATATTGGCCTAGAAAACAAAGTGTGACTTATCTTCCAACTTCCCTTGTAGGACACAGCATTTGCTACAGAAAGGAAAGCAGGTGCATTAAGACATAAATTCCACATAGCTGCATCTACACACCTTCCTGAGTTTAGCATATCTCCTCTCCACTGTCAATATGCAAGGCACATATTTTTATTTTATGTTTTTGAGTGGTTTTGTGTGTTCACTGTCCACGAAAGAGCAGTAATTGCTTTTAACTACTGAACCATATTGTCAACTCTCAAACTTACTTTTTCTATGCCATTTTTGAGAGACAAATGCTAATGTTGATGGAATTCTTAAAGAAATTCAAAGGGCAATAAAGAGTTTGAAAAAAATTGAAGAAGATATTAGATACCAGAATAAATATAGAGATGATGTGTGTCTGAGTTTAAGTAGTAAGCCCTCATATTTGGGGATAGCACACAGTCACATCACCCCTATATTTTTACACCTGCCAAAGTATGTTGATCTGTATCCTCTTGACTCTCCATCATAAGGCTGTGTCCAAAAGTGAGTAGAGGTAGGAACATAGGACCAATAGCATTTCCTGGTCACTACCATTCATTCATATTTGTTTTTAATTGCTATCTCCTTATGTTTTCACTCTTCTTGTTCTTTTTTCCTCTTAAATTTGCGTCTTATTTCTTTGTGAAGACCCTTAGCCCACAGCTAAAATGCTCACCTTACAATCTTTTTTATGCCACCATTATTTTACCTTTAGAATGGAACTTGTAACACATATATTTCTAATACAATCTCTTTGATTTTCAAATCTATGTACAAAGGAAAACTAAAAGTATAGCATTCATCACTGTATTTAAATGCTGAGTTTTGTCATAATAACTTCTCTTTTTATGCTCTCAATTATTCACTTAATATCTTGCATTTATTCACATTGTTTGTGAGTTCTACTACAAATCCATTTTCAATGTTCATCCAAGAGTCTTGTGTGCAGTGAAAGTGGATTGTTCCTACAGTAGAGGCAGAGGCAAAACACAAACTCATATTAATGTACAAGGTACATTATCTTATATGGATATTTAGCTAAAGCACCAGGGGCCAAATGTTGGGAGATTTTATTTCTCATCAACAGACATCCAAAAGGATGAATAAAATGTAGGTCATAATGAAAGGTCACAGTTCTGGTCACCTGTTATGTTTAGGGACTTGGGCTGGCAAAGACTTTTTCTTTGTTCCCAGTCAGCATTTCATAGTGGAAATATATGACTCCACAGTACACATTGGTACTCTCCCCTCTATTTTCCTTCTCTAACTAACTAAAAACTCTTAAAACCCTTTTTCCTTCTGAATATAAAGTTAGCAGAAAGATATTAGATGCCCAAAGTTTGCCAAATACATTAGACGGGACAACCCAGCTTCATAGTAACAACAGATTCACATTTAAATTTTTGTTCAGATTACTTTGTAGATCTGAAGTAGGGAGCATCAGAAGTTCTTGACAAAGGTTAGATTTCATGATCAAATCTTTCTAATATCATTTGCATTGTTGTCCAGTTCTCTGCCTCTCTTATAGAGGCCTTTGATCCTGTGAAGGCTGGATGCCCCAGTGTTTGCCAGGTCACAAAAGTGGAAGTGTGGTGGGGTGTGTGTGTGTGTGTTGGTGAGCCAGGGGAGGGGGGATAGGATAGGGGGCTTTAAGAGAGGAAAGAGGGAAGCCAGGTGTGGTGGTGCATGCCTGTAATCCCAGCACTTGGGAGGGAGAGACAGGCGGATTTCTGAGTTTAAGGCCAGCCTGGTCCACAGAGTGAGTTCCAGGACAGCCAGGACTACACAGAGAAACCCGGTGTCGAAAAACCAAAGAGAGGGAGAGAGAGAGAGAGAGAGAGAGAGAGAGAGAGAGAGAGAGAGAGAAAGGAAAGAGGATCACATTTGAAATATAAATAAAGAAAATATCTAATGAAAAGAATATAGCCATATCTTTATTATATAACATCTTATATTTTATGTTAAAAATTATCAGTTTGCATAACATATCAATTCATTTTGTTTTATGTTGTATTAAATTACTGTTATCAGAAAAAAAAAGGAATCTTCTTTCTCAGTTACTAAAATTTCCCTATCCAAACTTCCCAGGATTCATTAGCATCTAGTAGACCCTCCTTTTCCACTGATTCTGTATATCACTAGTGGCCTATTTCTCTATGTAACTCAATGCTTTTCATTTTCAAAAGTTATAGGAACAATTACAAACCATTTTCCCATTGTAGGAATTGAAATATGATATTTTCTTCTGTTTTTACTTACAGATGTAAATAATAAATTATTATATAAGGAACCTTGCATTAACGAAACTTGTATTAGAATAATTGGAAAACAATACGAAGTTTCTCCGTATTTTTGTTTAAACAAATCTACTCCACATGTGTTTAACAAAGGTCTGAATTTTGGAGTTGATGAAGACATTGGCCATTATTGTACAATTTAGATAAATATGGAAATTTTATTAGTTTTGTTTTATATTTGAGTCAATGTACCCTACTTTTTCAACAGGGAGTCTTGAATGCGTAATCCTTTGCTTCCACACACCAAGTTTAGAATTAAAGGTGAATTATATCTTATTCACAGTTTCTTCCAGAAACATGGGTCAAACTCACCTCTCTTCTCATACCTGCCAATTTGATGAAAATTATGATTGATACTATAATAAGGGTAGAAAAGTCAGTTTGATCACAACCTTTTAATTTTCACCAGAAAGAAAGTTGTAGTCTTGATGAACAAAATTCTGTAGTGATGTTATTTTGTTTATATTAGAGAACCATTTTACAGAAAAGAGGGTTTTTGTCTACTTCTATATAAATACCGCAGTACACAATAACACAAAAAACACAGGACTGAACACATGCTCACCTTGAGTTTCATAGGCAGAGACACATACTACAAATTTTATGGGAAGAATATTAACTCATTGTGTACTGAAAATAGTGCAATAAAATTGGACTCAACCTGGACTATAAGTTTTAAGCTTCAGGAAGTCAAAGGAAATATTTTCAAATGAGAAAGTTTAAATCGTCATTTTGTCCTTAACTAAATATTGTTCCAAAATGTCAATTGAAAGAAAATAGGACAAGCCAGAAACCCCAACTATGATGCAAACAGGCTAAAAGTATATAATATATAAATGATAAAAGCAAATATGTTTACTATTATTACAGATTATTAATTTGTATTAATGTTAAATATTGATAGATGTTTCTTCTTCACCTTCTATACCAGAGATTAAGAAAAAAGCTTCAGAACCAAATGGGGAAGACATTAGCAGAAATACCCAATATAGGAGTATTCAGATTCAACATGAAGAGACCTCCTCCAGCAGATAGACATGGTTCCTAATTGAGGTATGGGCCACCAATCCATCTCAAAATTATTTCTTCTTCTTCTTCTTCTTCTTCTTCTTCTTCTTCTTCTTCTTCTTCTTCTTCTTCTTCTTCTTCTTTCTTCTCCTTCTCCTCCTCCTCCTCCTTCTTCTTCTTCATCTTCTTCCTATCATCATCATCATCATCATCATCATCATCATCATCATTAAATCATTTTATAATCCAGTTGCTATCCCCTTTCTGGTCTTCCCTCTGACTGTTCCTCATCCCATTCCCCCTTCCTCATCACAAAAAGGATGTCCCCAACCCCACCCCACGAAGCCTCCCTAATCCCTGTGGCCTCAAGTCTCTCAAGTGTTAGGTTCATCTTCTCTGACTGAGGCCAGACCAGACAGCCCTCTGCTGTATGTGTGTTGGGGTCCTCTGACCAGTTTTTGTATGCTGCCTGGTTGGTGGCTGAGTGTTTGAGAGATCTCAGGTGTCCAGGTTAGTTGAGATTGCTGGTTTTCTTATGGAGTTGCTCTCCTTTTCAGCGTCTTCTCAAAGTTTCTCACCCAGAATTGTTCCCATCCAAAGGAAACACAGGGATGATAAACAGAGAAAAGACTGAAGGAAAGGTCATCCAGAAAACACCCCACCTTGGGATCCATCCCATATGTAGACACCAATTGCCAATACTATTGTCGATGCCAAAAAGTGCTCCCATACAGGAGCCTAGTATGATTGCCCTGCAAGGTTCTGCCAGAATTTGACAAAGATAGATATAGATACTCACAGCCAACCATTAGACTGAACCCAGAGATCCCAGCAGAAGAGTTAGGGAAAGGATTGAAGGAGCTGAAGGGTTTTGCAACCCCAAAGGAAAAACAACAATATCAACTAACTGTGCCTCCCAGAGTTCCCAGGGACTAACCAAAGAATATACATGGACAGGACCATAGTCCAGCTACATATGAAGCAGAGAATTGCCTTATCTGGCATCAGTAGGAGGGGAGGCACTCCTTGGTCCTGTGGAGGCTTGTTATCCCAACATAGGGGGATGCTAGAGTGGTGAAGCAGGAATAAGTGGGTGAGTGGAAGAGCATACTCTTAGAGGCAAAGGAGAGGAAAGACCTGGAAAGGGGAAGAATAAAGGCAAAGAAACAAAAAAGAATAATAATAAAAGAGAGAAAAGGCTACAAACACTTACAATGGGGACCTTATACAATGCAAATGCTTTTTATGTATGTCTTTTTTTTTTTTTTTTTAGTTTTCTAAAGAAGGTACAAAATTGAAGCCATGATTATGGACACAGACACAACAATGAAACTAACTGATAACTTTAGTGCTGGAAAATTATAAATTTATTCACAAACAAAATAACCACCACAGCCTTATATTCAGAAGGAAGCATGGACTTTAGCTATTATATTTTACACATGAAATTGGTGTTAATATTCTAATAACATCTCAATAATCTTTTTTTTAGTAACATTCTTTCCCTTTCCTGAATTCTGATTCTCCTCTATGACCACTGGCTTGGAGAGGATGATGCTATTTTTTGTTCAGGTATGCTCAGTCTGTTCTTATTTGATCCTTCTTCTACCACCCTCTCTATTCCTTGTACTTATTCATGCCCAATATCAGAAAGTGTACCTGCGGAGCTTTGGATATAGTACCTTTCATGCTTTAGTTTCTTGAGACCTTCTTTTCTATTTGTTAAAAATTCCTTCACTTATTTTTCATCCTTGCTTATGTCTAATTTCTAGCAAAAATCAGTTTTTCTTTGAAAGCAACTCGGGATTCTGCCTTCCTCTTTAGCCAGCTACATCTGGTATGCCTGAATTTCATAGCCAAAGATGAGTGCTCCAGATAGTCTCAGCTTCTTGTTTGTAACTAGTTGAGATAAGCAACAGAATATAAAGTAATGCTCATGGTAAGGAGCACAGACTGTCCCTAGCTCCCTAGTTTCAAATCACTCCCATCTCCTGGAATCTGAAGGTGGAGATCCTGTAAGGCAACGTGATGGAGAAGAGCCAAGCAATATGCAGCCCTGTGTCTAACCATCACTCTTCTTTTAATTTCTCTTTAGGATTTGTACTACCCCTGTGGTGATCTTTCTATGCTTTTAGAGTGGATCTTTTCTTTTATATTTCTTTCTTTGAAAGTTGTTCTTGTGTGTGTGTGTGTGTGTGTGTGTGTGTGGTATTTTTTTTTTGATTAGTGTGTATAGGTGGGCAAGTGTTCCCTTGTAATGGCATATACAGGAAGGCTAAAGGACGGTATGAAGTGTTGGTACTTTCCTTCAACCCAGGTTAAGAGAGCATCTGCTCTATTTCAAAACTACACAGCTAGCACTCTTACCCGGGTGCTCCTGCAACTACTTCTGTATCTCCCTCCTGTCTCGCTGTAGAAACACTGGGATTACAAATGTGTGCAACAATTTCTGGCTTTATGTGGATTTTTGATATTCAGAATCAGGTCCTAACACCTGGATTACATGTACTGTACACACTGAGGCAATTCCCCAGTCCTTCCTTTCTTTTTGACGTCAATATATAGTAAGAACTCACAAAATCTCAGTAATGGTTCTTTGACATACTAATGTAAGAAACTTGGGCAACTTTGGTGACTCTGAGTTTAAATTTTGGTGGCAAGACATAATACATGGAGAAATTTATATGAAATTTTTTTTACTAGACTGTAATAGATATTTCAGATAATTTTACATGGATAAAGTTATGTTGGTTTTGAAAGGAACATAAAAGACTTCCATTAACATGAACACAGTATGATAAGCATCATACTTGTTTCCTATGATGGGGATCACTGCCACATCATTAGAACCGAGATCTTTGGCTTAACTAGTGTCTACCACTCTTACATAAGGTACAGTTCCCTGAAGAAATGAAGACAAAATTCATCTTTCAAACACTCTAGTGTCTTCCATTTTTCCCTGATGTGACCAAATAACTATGTCCTGGGATCCAGTTTCCCCAAATCATCTGCAAATCAATTCCCTTTTGTTCTTCCTCACTCTATGCCTTCTACAAGTTTAGAACCCAGGGACTGTCCTCAGGAGCTCTGTGGTAAGCCTTTCTATGCTTCCAATAAGATATTCTTTTGCCATATTTAACAGGTATTTCTTCCTACTATGCCTTCTTAGGTTTACCCAGAAATTCCCAGAAGGAGGTGATATTGTTACAAAGGGATCAGGTTTGTATATTGTTGAAGGGAACTTCCATTGAGTCATTACTTACAAGATAATTTTGTCCTGGTGGAGAGTGATGGCCCACATATATTCAACAAAATTGAATGGTAATGTCAAATAAAAGAGAAGAAATAACAAAATGAAAACTAGGCAATACATATTACATTACTATGTTATCATCCCACAGGCTAGTTTTCCCTAGTCTATGCTCTTCACACCTTCAGATTCAGCCTGAGAAATTGGAGTGTGTGATTCTAGAGGATGCAAGTGATTCCACTAGGCAAGGAGATTCATCATACAGTGTCTGTCTCCTAAGGCAAGGCTTGCCTTTGGTACCAGTTAGAGTTCTGGTTAGGGAATCACATTAACTTTTACTTTGCAACCCAGTAAGAAAATATTATAGCTCAACAGTAGGGATGGAATTGGAAGAGACCTCCTCCAATATATATACAAGACTCTCAGTTGAAGCATGAAACTAACCACCCATCTTCAAAAATTTTAACCCAGAATTGTTCTTATCTGAAGAAAATGCAGGGACAAAAAAATGGAGCAGAGACTGAAAGAAAAGCTACCCAGTGACTGACCCAACTTGGGTTCTATCCCATGTGTGCAAACCAAATCCTGACACTTTTACTGCATGCCATACTGTGCATGCAGACAGGAGCGTGGCATGACTGCCCGCTGAGAGACTCTACCAGCAACTGAGATACTTGGATTAAGGTCAGAGACCAATATTGAGTAGTTAAAGGACTAAAGGAGCTGAAGGGAATTGCAACCCCATACATAGAAAAAACAATAATGACAACTAACCTGGAACCTTCAGAGCTCCAGGGAGTAACCAAAACCAAAGAGCATACATGGGCTAACTTGTGCCCACCCCCACAAGGGCAAGCATATAGTAGAGGACTGCCCTATGTGGGCTCAGTAGGAGAGGATGTGCTTACTTATGTGTAAATTTGAAGCCTCAGGGAAGGAAGCTTGCTGGTGATGTGACATGAGGGTGGGTGGATGGGTAAGGGAGCACCTGCTCAGTGGTGGGAAGGGGGGATCGGGTGAAGAACTCTAGGAGGAGAGACTAGGATGTGGGGCATCTTTTTATGAAAATAAATACAACTATTTAATAAAAATTTGTTCCCTCTTCCCATGTCTGGCTATTATTAGATAAGTAAGTAATTATCAGAGGACAAAATCTTTGCTTTTCAAATCTGAGAGTGACTGTCACCTTAAGACATCCGAAAATCATACATATCAAGTTGGGTTTAAGATGACTTTTGTGTTGGGGTTATGCTTACATAGCTGAACTTGTGATTTGAATTTTGTAAATATGAAAACCCATGGAAGAAAATGCCTTTTAAAAAGAATTAACTTTCCTAATACATAGTTATATTCATCAATGTAACACAGTACATAGATTGTAGATTTTTATTAGATATTTGCTTTATTTACATTTCAAATGGCATGACCTTTCCCCTCTAAAAACCCCCTATTCTATCCTACCTCCCCCTGCTCATCCCCATCCCCAATTTTCTGATTTGCATTCCCTTATTCAGGTGAGTTGAGCCTTCACAGCACCCATGGTCTTGCCTCTCTCTTATTGATGTCTGAAATGGTCATTTTCTACATATGTAGCTGGCGCCATAGGACCCTCCATGTGTACTCTTTGGTTGGTGGTTTATCCCCTGGGAGTTCTGGGGGTATTGATTGCTACATATTATTGTTCCTCCGGCAGGGCTGCAAACCTCTTCAGCATCTTGGGTCCTTTCTCTAGCTGTTCTACTGGGGTGTCTATGCTCATTTTATTGGTTGGCTGTGAGCCATGGGTATTTTGATCCAATTTCCAATAAGGATCAAAGTATCCATACTTTGGACTAACTTCTTGAGTTTCATGTAGTCTGTGAATTGTATCTCTGGTATTCTGAGCTTTTGGGTTAATATCCACTTATCCACGAGTTTGTACCATGTGTGTTCTTTAGTGATTTGGTAACCTTACTCAGGATGATATTTTCTAGCTCCCTCCATTTGCCTAAGAATTTCATGAATTCATTGGTTTTAATAGCTGAAGTAGTATTCCATTATGTAAACATAACATGTTTTCTGTATCCATTCCTCTGTTGAGGGACATCTGGTTTCTTTCCAGCTTCTGGCTATTATAAATACAGATGCTATAAAGATAGTGGAGCTTGTGTCCTTATTACATGTTGGAGCATCTTCTGGGTATATGCCCAGGAGTGGTATAGCTGTGTCCACAGGTAGTACTATGTCCAATTTCCTGAGGAACTTCTAAACTTATTTCCAGAGTGGTTTTACCAGATTGCAATCCCACCAGCAATGGAGGAGTGTTTCTTTGCCATCTGGTTATCTCTGGTATTAGTTGGTCCTGCTGTCTCTGGCTGGGGTTTGTCCCTCCTGCGGACCAGCATATCTATCTCTGCACCCCTGTGTTACTGTCTCTCCCCTGGAACAGAGTGCTGTGGTTCTGGCCAGCTCCTGGGTGCAAGGAGAGCCCAGAAAGACCCTGTCCCAGCTGCTCTGTCACTCCTGTGTTCCCTGTGCTCCTGGCTTTAGCTGCCTTCTCAGTTGCCAAAGAGAATGTACATTATTACTACAGGAAGAATGAAGGTAGTTCATAGCAATTTTCAAATCTTGAAATGTTATCTTCACTTTACCTTTACCTTTACCTCAAATCTTTGCTCATGGTAGCAGTATGAGTTGGTCTGAGAATACCTACTGTATGTCCATCTCTGAAATTTTTTCAGATATTTGACAACTCTATACTTAATAATGATCAACCCCCAAATAATAATACCACTAGGATGCTACTTAGTACTGAAGAGTTGGCAAATCACAATATGATATTGAGAGGTCATGTTTGCTTTTCATTAATTTTGCCACAATATCTCTTCATAAGTTTTAATAGTTATGTGATTCAAATGATAAATCAGAATAAAAATATTGTGTTGTACTTCATCTATGTTATGGTGCTGAAGGCCATCAAAGTACTTCATTCTTTAAAAGCTGAGCTAGCCACAACTATCATAGACAGTGGCTTAATGAAAATAATTTTTCTTTGCTTCCATTTTATGGTTCTTGTTCAGCTAGAACATACAAGTCAGCATACTTTTAAGGCTTATTTCAATATGGGATTTTTCTGGCACAGAAAGAATGTGATCTAAGCAGAGACATTCAGGACTTCTCCGGGTTCTTGCATCAGTTCTTAAAAACCTTAACATTTCCACTAAGATAAGACATTCGGCCAAGTTTTCACATCACCCATTGGAGCAAAATACAGAAAGCCAGTCCCTTCAGGCCTCTTGCCAAAAATAGAGTCCTATAGTTTGATTGGGTATTTCTAGAATCTGGCTCCATTTATTCATTCAGCTCTTTCAACTTGTGTACTTTTTTCAAACATGGCCTCTCAGTATGTTTACACCTGCTAGAATAAGTGTTAATATAGTCTTTACCTTTTACTTTTATCATAGGGATAATATCTATGATGCCTGTTTGTCTAGCTCAACCTGAGACCATGGGTCAGTGTCAAAAGCTCTCAGTTTTAGTTACTCCTGCCAAAGACATCTAAACTTGTTGAAATCACAGATCTCTTTACCTTTACAAGTTAAACTGAGCAAAAATATGAGCAGTGAATGAGTATAAGACTAATTTTTATAACCAAGTCATCATATGTATTGGGGACTTTGTTTCTTAGGCAAATTTGTCCATACAGAGGAAATGTGTACAGATGGAGGCTAATAAAAGAATAGAACCTGTCATTAGATTTAAGATAGCTCACAAAGATAGAGACATTTGCCATCTAAAAATCTAAACAAAGTGTGTTCAGGTTTCCCAGCCAGGAGGCAAAACCTCTATGGTTTTCCTGAAGAAAAAGAAAAGTTTATCTCATGTCATATGCTGGGCTTTGTTAATTCCAAGCTGATGGGTGGAGGACCGAGAAGAGAATTACATACTGAAAATAGCTGACATACAATACATAGTGTAGAAAAACAGGACATTAGAGAAGTATAGCCATTGGTTCTGTTGGTATTCTGTCCAAGCTCCACCCCACAGTTACCTGGCAATAGCCAGGTATGCCCTGCCCCACATGCCTGGCCCACTATAAGAGGGGCTGCCTGCCCCTCCTCTCTCTCTCTCCTCTCTTTCTCCTCTCATCCTCTTACCTCTCTGCACTCTCACCTCTCTGCCCGTGTTGGGCTCCCCTCCCCCCTCTTTCCAAGTGGTCATGGCCAGCCTCCACTCCTCTCTTCTCTTCTCTTCTCTTCTCTTCTCTTCTCTTCTCTTCTCTTCTCTTCTCTTCTCTTCTCTTCTCTTCTCTTCTCTTCTCCTCTCTTCTCTTCTCTTCTCTCTCTCTCTCTTCTTCTTCTTCTTCTTCTTCTTCTTCTTCTTCTCTCTCTCTCTCTCTTCTTCTTCTTCTTCTTCTTCTTCTTCTCTCTCTCTCTCTCTCTCTCTCTCTCTCTCTCTCTCTCTCTCT
Organism: Apodemus agrarius; assembly: GCA_964023405.1. Lineage (NCBI taxonomy): Eukaryota > Metazoa > Chordata > Mammalia > Rodentia > Muridae > Apodemus > Apodemus agrarius. Next base: position 67,412,838 of record OZ030006.1, on the reverse strand, counting down.
TATACCATTGACTCTCATCCTCTTCCCCAAATAAACTCTATTCTATACCATGTTGGTGTGTGTGTGGTCCTTCAGGCTGGGGGGATGCCTAGGCATGGGCCTGCTTAGGTATCCCCCTTCCCCCAAGCCTCTGTGCCATACTCACTAACACCTATTCTCTCTTTTATATCCCAACATTGGTGCTGAAACCCAGGAACAACAACAACTACATTAATAAACAACATGAAACCATCAGGTTCTTCACACAGGTTTTATATACACACCAAGAAAGCAAAAAAGCTGGCAGGTGGATGCATGAAGTGAATCACCTAATTACTCTCCTTACACATGATCTTTCCTTGTTGAGTACAAGTTTGTTTAGTCCATGAAAAAAAAATGTTATCATTAAATTAAATTGTTAGAATATTCATGATTGTCTTTCCTTATTTCTCAGTTTCAGAGACCTTCTTTAAATGTCTATTGTTAGCTAGTAGGTATGGTCTACTTCTCTGTCATTCACCTCTGTGTCCTGCTCTTTAACTTAAGATACTGCTTGTTTGGTCTCGGCAGAGGAGTGGACTTTCTGTGTGGCTGATTTAAAGTCACAGATGTACAATACATACATTTATAATTTTGAAGTTATCCCAAAAGGGATGCTGCTAAAAAGCTACCTTAGAATTCTAACATGACTAGTCATAGTTACCCAGAAGCCACTTCAGGTCATATTGCTGAGAGATCTAGGAACAGGGTGAGTTCTCTAGATAATGGGGAAGTGTAACCATAGTACTTGATGACTTGGTGATATTTCTGATTATTAATCCCTTTTGTACTTCGGGAGTAATATGTTATCAAGTGTTCCAAGGGGTCAAAGTAGTATCATGTTATCCAGGTGTTCTTTAGAGTGAAATGTTGTTTTCATTGCACACAATTCATTTAAACAGATATACCTACAAAGCAGACCTTTGACCATAAAATTGTCCAGTCATTTTCTATCTTATATTGTGTTACTAGGCATCAAGGGACAAAATGACAAGGATATCCCTACTAGAGTAAAACCCCACTGTATCACAGAGACATCCTGACACATGAACATCTCCCTGTGAAATGACAGGGGAACTCATTGTTTCTTACTTCCCTATTGTATTTTACTTCCTTTCTTCCCTGCTGTCTTTACTGGCTCAATGCTGCTCTTTAATCTAAAATTTATTATTATGAGGCTCTTTTTGTGTGTTGAATGGCAAGGGTCCAGGAAAATCCTCTGAGATATTAATATGAAAGTCATCAACCAGACGGGTGGTGGTGGCGCATGCCTTTAATCCCAGCACTTGGGAGGCAGAGGCAGGCGGATTTCTGAGTTCGAGGCCAGCCTTGTCTACAAAGTGAGTTAACTCCATGACAACCAGGGCTATACAGAGAAACCATGTCTCCAAAAACCAAAAAAAAGAAATAAAGTCATCAATCTATGTGTTCTGTTATAGTTTGAGTTGAGAAATTAAACTCTAGTGATATGCTCACAGTGGATGAATTTTTAAAATTCCCCTGCCTGCTTTTTTATCTTGTACTACTCTGCACTTTCTCTGAAGCTGAACACCAATAATTAATTAGGAGTTTCAGCCATATACTTTCTTCTCTGTCTCAAGAATAATGTTTTCACTGCTGCTTGCTATGGTGTCCATGACCCTCCTTTATAAATAATCATTTATACTTTAATTTTGCTTAACAAAATTGTTTTCTCATTTCATTGAATAATATCTATTAGAGAGTCATTATTGCTAATATTATCCAAGGTCACAAGCAAAAGAATCTAGACAATGTCCACATAAGAAATCCAGAAATGGGTCTTTGCTGGATTATAATTCCCCTTCCAACTGTAGATCTCTGTCCTTCAGTATATATTTGTGTCACCTTCGATAAACTAGGTGTCCTTCATTAAGGACAGATGCAAATGAATTTTGATCATCTGGAGAGGGCAAAAATATCATTTCATAAACCAATAACCACTTGTGGCATGTATAACCATTCATCATATATAACTAACAGAAACAATAATACTAGCATTGGCGGATGTGATAAGTAAATTTCACTAAGGATGGTACCCAGTAATGTATATGTTGCTTTGAAGGCATTTACAAAATCAATGTGAGTGTTCAAAGTCCTTAGTCAGCAGGGGAATGCAAATCAAAACAATGCTGGCATTCCATCCCATACCAATCAGAATGGCTAAGATCAAAAACACACAGCACATGCTGGCAAGATTGTAGAGCACAGAATGCACTCCTCTACTGCTAGAGGGAGTGTAAAGTTGGACAACCACTTTAGAAATATATTTGGCCTTTGTGATTCGGTTACCTAACATAGGATGATATTTTCTAGATGCAAACATTTGCCTAAGAATTTCATGAATTCATTGTTTTTAATTGCTGAGTAATATTCCATTGTGTAACTACACCACATTTTCTATATCCATTCCTCCATTGAGGGACATGTGGGTTCATTCCAGCTTCTGGCTATTATAAATAAGGCTGCTATGAACATAGTGGAGCATGAGTCCTTATTGCATGTCAGGGAATCTTCTGGGTAGTTGCCCAGGAGTGGTATACCAGGGTTCTGTGGAAGTATCATTCCCAGTTTTCTGAGAAACCACCAGACTGATTTCCAGAGTGGTTTTACCAGCTTGCAATCCCACCAACAGTGGAGGAGTGTTCCTTTTTCTCTACATCCTCACCAACACCTGCTGTCTCCTGAGTTTTTAATCTTAGTTATTGTGACTGGTGTGAGCTCAAATCTCAGGATTAATTTGCATTTATCTAATGACTAATGATGCTGAACATTTCTTAATGTTCTTCTCAGCCATTTGAAGTTCTGCAGGTAAAAATTCTTTGTTTAGCTCTGTACCCCATGTTTTAATAGGGTTATTTGGCTCTCTGGAGTCTAACTTTCTGAGTTCTTTGAATATATTGGATATTAGCCCTCTGTTGGATATAGGGTTGGTGATGATCTTTTCCCAATTTGTTGTTTGTCATTTTGTCCAATTGACAATGTCCTTTGCCTTACAGAAACTTTGTAATTTAATGAGGTCCCATTTGTCAATATTTGATCTTCGAGCATAAGCTATTGGTGTTCTGTTCAGGAACTTTTCCCCTGTGCCCATGTCCTCAAGGGTCTTCCCCCATTTCTTTTCTATTAGTTTCAGTGTATCTGTAATTGTGTGGAGGTCCTTGATTCACTTGGAGTTGAGCTTAGTATAAAGAGATAAGAATGGGTCAATTTGCATTCTTCTGCATGCTGACCTCCAGTTGAGCCAGCACCATTTGTTTAAAAGGCTATCCTTTTTCCACTGGATGGTTTCAGCTCATTTGTCAAAGATCAAGTGACCACAGGTGTGTGGGTTCATTTCAATCTTTTTCAGATTCAGATCAATCCAATTCCATTGATCTACCTGCCTGTCACTGTGCCAATACCATGCAGTTTTTAACACTATTGCTCTGTAGTACTGCTTGAGGTCCTGGATACTGATTCCCCCCAGAAGTTTTTTATTTACTGTTGAGAATAGTTTTAGCTATCCTGGGTTTTTTTGTTATTCCAGATGAATTTGAGAATTGCTCTTTCTAATTCTATGAAGAACTGAGTTGGGATTTTGATGGGGATTGCATTAAATCTGTATATTGCTTTTGGCAAAATGGCCATTTTTACTATATTAATCCTGCCAATCCATGATCATGGGAGATTTTTCCATTTTCTGAGTCTTCTTCGCTTTTCTTCTTCAGAGACCTGATGTTCTTGTGATACAGATCTTTCATTAGTTTGGTTAGAGTCACCCCAAGATACTTTATATTGTTTGTGGCTATTGTGAAGGGCATCATTTCTCTAATTTCTTTCTTAGCCTCTTTATTCTTTGAGTATAGGAAGGCTACTGATTTCTTGAGTTGATTTTATAACCAGCCACTTTGCTGAAGTTGTTTATCAGCTGTAGGAGTTCTCTGGTGGAGTTTTTTGGGTCACTTAAGTATACTATCATACCATCTGTAAATAGTGATAATTTGATTTCTTCCTTTCCAATTTGTATCCCTTTGACCTCCTTATGTTGTCTAATTGCTCTAGCTTGAACTTCAAGTAGTATATTGAAAAGATATGGAGAGAGGGGGCAGCCTCGTCTAGTCCCTGATTTTAGTGGGATCGCTTCAAGTTTCTCTCCATTTCGTCTGATGTTGGCTACTGGTTTGCTATATATTGGTGTTACTATGTTTAGGTATGGGCCTTGAATTCCTGTTCTTTCCAATACTTTTAGCATGAAAGGTTGCTGAATTTTGTCAAAAGCTTTTTCAGCCTCTAATGAACACTATCTTCAGATTAGAGCTGTATTGTTGTCACCAAGTCTAACATGCCTTTATATCCTACTAACTATATATGCCAGCTCTACAATATATGGCCAATTTTTCCTCTTGCCTTGCTTCTCTTCCCTTTTCTTGTATTTTCCTCTCCTGTTTGTTTTTCTCCTCCCCTCTTCTCCCCTCCCATCCCTTCCCTCCCCTCCCTTCCCCTCCACTCCCCTCCACTCCTCTCCTCCACTCCCCTCCTCTCATCTCCTCCCCTCCCCTCCTTCCATCCCCTCCTCTGCTCTCCTCCACTTCCTCCCCTATTTTCCTCCCCTCCCCCTCTCCCCATCCTTTCCTCCCCTTCCCCTCTCCTTCATCCCCCTCCCCTCCCCTCTTCACACTTCTCTCTTTTTTCTTCCTTTTCTCCCCACCCTTTCTCTCCCAGATATTCCCTTCTTCTCCTCTCCTTGTCACTCTTCTCTCCAGTCCTTTCCTTTCTTCCTTTTCTCCCATTTTCCCCCCAATTTATTCTATTTCTCAAGACAGTGTTAACACAGGCAGTACTAGTATTTGGAAAAGGCACTATGAACAGGAAAACTGATTTTAAATACCTGGTTGAAATTAGTGTCTAAACCCACAGACTGTTTTATATAGGAACAGTAGATAATGAAGGAGATGCATCTCTGAGGCTTACTGCATCAAATGCCCTTATTCCTAGGCTTCAGTCTGTTTTATTATATAGCCAAATTTGCTGTATATTACGTTTTTAAAACTCAGAATTATATGGTCACTTGTTTGTAAAGAGTATCATGGTGTCATGTGCAATGCCTTATTGCTACAAATTAAAGGACACCTTGAGATTATTTAGGGGTCACTATTAATTCCTAAGTATTTACCCCACTCACAGCATCCAAATGTTAGGTGTAATGTTTCTGGGTGCTTTTGATGGATTTAAAGGTTGGCAAACCTTTTTTAAATATCTTGACTTGGATGGCAATGGGATTCATTCTGGAAATAGATCATGCTTGTACACCAATCAGCAAGCATCAGATCACTGCAAGAGTTTCCTCAGCTGTCTCCTATCTGTGCTGATGGGAGACTGTACTGAAAAACAACCTTGCACAGGCTGCAGCAGGGTCTTTCCTTACTTATTTCCCATGGATTTAGCTTAAAATCAGAGAGCAGGCAAAGATGCAAAACTCTCCATGTCTTATTTGTTCCATAGCACATTTTCAGATCTCATGGAGCTGAATATATTTCATAAGATCTGGATATTATATTCCTTTTTTGACCTCCATTTCATTGTACAAATTCACTGATAGTGAGCATATAAAATGACAGATTTAACTAGGACATTTTAGGTCCTTGCATATTACTGTATATTGCTGTTGTACCATTCTTGTTCCCCTTTCTCTTGTTCTGCTCCCCATTCTAGTATGTCACTTTCCTCTCTACAAATAATTGTTCTTCCTTTTGTTATGTTTTTGTATCACTCCCATACACATGCATGCACAAAACCAAAACACACACACACAGAGACACACACACCCACACACACACACACACACACACACACAGACACACACACACACACAGACATACATGAACACATACTAAATTACCTTTTTCCAGTTCTGTAAATGATACTTCATAATGTTTTCAGAATATAATTTATGACAAATTTTATGATAATGACATTCCCTTGACAATATTATTATTGAGAAAATACTGTCTGGAAAGTAGGTCTTAGGGAGGAAGTATGAACCCAACTTCTCTTGCTTTAAGCCTTGAACAACCAAGTGTTTAAGAGCTTAACAGATTTTATGAAACAGGTAAAAATCCTACTAAAGTAATCAAGAGGCTGCTAGGGGAGATGTACACTGACACAGAGAGATGGATTGAAGGACTAAAGTGAAGCTTGTCCCAGGCGAAATTTATAAGGAAAAGTAACATTAAATTAAATAGGGTCATGAAGAATTGGATAAAGAGTGGCCGCCAAAGGGAGTTACAGAAGGGGGCAAACATTGGAATAGGACAAGTGCATTCTAAACATTCTCTATGAAGTCCATCCCTGCATCCTTGTAGTAATATTATGTACAGTTTCTCTTTTCATCCTGTTTTCCAACTTAAGTACAAGAAAGACAAATTCCCAGTACAACTTATCAGTCAGCAACCAAAGAAACTAAATTTTGGACCACATTTTGAGAAATCTGAAAGATTTTACTTACATTATTAAGCAGCTACTTTGAGGCAGGACACAAAGTGACAAATATAAAAAATAGATGACTTTTGAAAGAGACACCAACATATAAGGAACCTTGATGTTTGAGATTAACTTGGAGTATATACACTTAGTGAATGGTATCAGATATTGAACTCAGGAAGTCTGATTCTAGAGAAAGAGTGTTGACTCCCTGCATTACCAACTCATGACAATAAGCTCTGATGTTAGTAACTGGAAAAATTTGCATTCAAAATCAACTAGTCTCATACCAGAGTTTGTGTTTTTGTGGTATTTGCCCATCCTGTTTTTATTTTTGTTTTAGATTTATTTTTAATTTTTTTCTGGGTCTTTTTCTTTTATCAATTTTAATTAATTAATTAATTAATTAATTAATTAATTAATTAATTCACTTTACATCCTGATTACAGTCTCATCTTCCTCCTCTCCTCCCACTCTTACCTTCACAAATCCCTTCCCCTGTTTCCTGTGTCTTTATCCTCAAAGAAGGGGAAACACCCTTGAGTACCACTCTGCCCTCGAACATCAAATCAAGTCACATCAGGACCCAGACTTTTCCACTGAGGCCCAAACAAGCAGTCAAGCTAGGGAAAGAGATTCAATGGCAAGTAACAGAGTCAAAGATCGCAGAGCTTCAATCGTTAAGGGACTCGAATGAAGATAAAGCTGCAAGCCTCTGTCCTGCCCCTGCATGCACTTTGATTAGTGGTTCAGTCTCTACCAGTTGCCATGGGCCTAGAATTTTTAACTCTGTAAACCTTCTTGTGGTATCCTTGAACACCCCCCCCACCCCCAGCTCACTCAATCCTATGTCTCTCTCTTCTGATTCTGGATGAAACCACTCAGGAGAAAGCCATGTTGGGCTCCTGTTTGCAACACAGCAGAATGTCATTAATAGTGTCAGGGATTGTTTCTCTTGCATGGGTTTCACATTAGGCTAGTTATTGGTTGGCAGTTCCCTCAATCTCTGCTCCATCTTTATACTTGTGTGTCCTATAGGTAGAACAAATTTGGGGTCGAAGTTTGTGTGGATGATTTGATGGTCAACTGTGTTCATAGAAGGTCCATAAGAGTCAGAAATTAGAAGCAACCCTTATGCCTGTTAACTGAAGGATAGATTAAAAAAATTATACACCTAAGCAGTAGGATACTATTAAGCTCTTGAAATGAAAGACATCATGAAATTTACAGGGAAATGGGTGGAACTAGAAAATATCCTGAATGAGGTATGTCAAACCCAGAACGACATACATGGTATAAACTCACTTTTTATTTCTGTTATCTTTTTATTGGTTATTTTATTTATTTACATTTCAAATGTTATCCTCCTTCCCAGTTTCTCCTCCAAAAACTACCTATCCCAGTGTCCCTCTCCCTCCCTCTATGAGGGTGCTCTCCCTCCCTCCTACCCACTGATGCCTTAGCACCCTAGCATTGCCCTACCTTGGGAACATCCACAAGACTTAGGGGCTCCCATCCCAGTCTTCTGATATATATCCAGTTGTAACCATGTGTCTCCCCGCCATGTGTACTCTTTGGTTGGAGGTTTACTCCCTGAGAGCTTTGCAGGTGGGCTGATATTGTTGTGCTTCCTATGGGTTGGAAACCCCTTCAAAACCCCTTCAACTCCTTCAGTCTTTGTTATAACTTCTCCATTGAGGTCCCCAAACTCAGTCCGATGATTGGCTGCTTACACTCACATCTGTATTTGTCAGGCTCTGGCAGAGCCTCTCAGGAAATTGCTTTACCACTCTTCTGTCAGCAAGGATTTTTGATATCAGCACTAGTGTCTGGGATTGGTGTCTGCTGATGGGATGGATCCCTAGGCAGGGCAGTCTCTGGATGTCCTTTCCTTCAGTCTCTGCTCCACTCTTTGTCCCTGCATTTTCATTTGACAGGAGCAATTCTGATTAACGTTTTTGAGGTTGGTGGATGACCTCATTCCTCACCCAGCGACCATGCCTATCTACTGGATATGGTCTCTACAGGTTCTATCTCCCCTTTGTTGGGTATTTTGGCTTTGTCCTCCCTCTTGGGTCTCTGGCATCTGGGAATTCCTAGTGGCTACCTATAGTTTCCCTTCCCCCAGTGATATTCTTCTCCTTTCAAATTCCTGGCCCTCTGTACTTCTCCTGCATCTCCTCCCACATCTGAACTGGCCCCCCTTTTCTCCTCCACGTTGTATCCCTTTCTCCCTCTACTTCCTGAGATTATTTTCTTTTCCCTTCAGTTAGGAGTGTAGCATCCACACTATGGTGTGGTCTTCCTTCTTCTTGGATTTCATATGGTCTGTGCGTTGTATTGTGGGTATTCTGAGCTTTTTTCTGAGTTCATATCCACTTATCAGTGAGTATACTATGTGTATATTTTTGTGCTGGGGTTACCTCACCCAGGATGTTATGTTCTAGATCCATCTGTCCATTTGCCTGCAAATTCCATGAAGGCATTGTTTTTAATAGCTGAGTAGTACTCCATTGTGTAAATGTACCATATTGTCTGTATCCATTCCTCTGTTGAAGGACATCTGGCTTGTTTCCAGCTTCTGGCTGTTATAAATGAGGCTGTTAAAAACATAGTGGAGCATGTGTCCTTTTTATATGTTGGAGCATCTTTTGGGTATATGCCCAGGAGTGGTATAGCTGGGTCCTCGAGTAAAACTATTTCCAGAGAACCAAATAACACTATTAAAAATGGGGTATAAACAGAGAATTCTGAACTGAGATATCTCTAATATATGAGAAGCACTTAAAGAAATGTTTGACATCATTAGGCATCAGGGAAATACAAATCCAAACGACCCGGAGATTCCACCTTACATCAGTCAAAATGGCTAAGATAAAAAACTTAGGTAACAGCAGATGCTGGAGAGGATGTGGAGAAAGAGGAGCACTCCTCCATTGCTGTGGCATTGCAAGATAGTACAACCACTCTGGAAATCAGTCTGGCAGTTCCTCAGCACATTAGAAATAGTATGTACTCACTTTTAAGTGGACAGTAGCTATAATGCACAGGATAACTTTGGTATAATCTACACACATCAAGAAATTAAATAGCAAAGAGGGCCAATGGAGAAAGATTGAATCTCACTCAGAAGAAAAAATAAAATAGACATCGGAGATGGATGGAAGGAGGGAAGTGGATGACTGGATGGGACAGAGGGGTGAGAAGGGAAACAGGAATGGGGATTAGAGGTAGGAGAGGGATTAGAGTTGGGAAAGGACTGAAAGAGAGAATGGAAACTGGTGGAAGGGATCTATGGAACAGGGGAAGCTCTCAGGAGTCTATGTTGGTAAGTTTGCTGAGACTACTAGCAGCTGGGTATGTAGAGACTGAAGTAGCCAACTCCTGTAGGCAGGCAAGACTTCAAATGGAGGGAGGGGATATCAAATCACCTAGCCTATTCTTGATGAAGAATTTACATATGTTTGTGTATGTATATGTATATATACATACATGTTTGTATATGTATATATATACACACACATATCTCTATTACATTTATTTAGTTTCTACCTCTTCTCTCAACACCCCAAGGTGTGTTTGTGTGCACATGTAGCACAATATGATTGCGATTGTTAAAGGGCAACTTCTAGCTGTGATCAAGTTATCTCCTTCCTTCTTGTGTTTCCTGGTGTTTGAACTCCGGTCCTCTTCTTTGGAAACAAGACACTTTGCCCATTGACATGACTCATTAGTCTTTGAAGAAGAACTTGAGAAAAGATAATTGGGTTCAATGATGCGTGCTTATAACCCCACTATTTGGGAGGTGAAAGAAGTAGAATAATGATTTCTAGGTCATTCTTAGCTATGTAGTGAGTTCAAGGGCAGACTAGGATCCATGAGATTCTGTCATAATAAATAAATAAATAAATAAATAAATAAATAAATAAATAAATAAGTAAATGTATAACATTTTGAACAGGAACTAACACAGGTTTTAATAACTTTTTCATATCATATAGCTAAAATGACATGTTTTACTGAAAGCTTTGTAGGAGGGAATTTGGACTTGGCACTCACACTCATGACTCTATTTCTTCTTAACTAGTGAGACTGTGAAGGTTATAGGAGTCAACACACATGGAGGTATCTGTTAGATATATAGCATAGGAGAAATTTAACAGAAAACTTTCTTTTAAAGTTTCGAAATGTAAATCAGACTCCATCTGAGAATAACATGAATATGATTGTGTGTGTTTGTGTGTGCATGCTTGCCTGTATACACTCATGTGGAGACAACAATGTTAGAGTCATTATAAAATTAAAGTTAGTTAGAAGAATAGGAGTTCATTTGTAGCTTCCATAAAAACTTTTTAAAGGCAGCCCAGCTCTTAGAAACACCCATTATGAGCTTGCAGCCAGGCCACCATCTTCCCTCAGGTCACTGAGGACTGCCTGCTGGTGGCTGGGTTCAGGTGCGTGGACAGAGACTTAGCCTAGCAACAACTACCTGGCCAGGCTCTTGCTCATGCTCAGAGCCAAAGGAGGTCAGCAGGAGATCTGTGCACCTACAGCTCAGAGGCTGTCTCTGACAGCTGGAGACTGGCTTGCAGGCTTGCAGCCAGGCCGCCATCTTCCCTTAGGTCACTGTGGACTGCCTGCCTGCAGCTGGGTTCAGGTGCTTGGACAGAGACCTAGCCTAGCATCTACTACCCAATCAGGCTCTTGCTTGTGTGCAGAGCCAGAGCAGGTCAGCAAAAGGTCTGTGCACCAACAGCTTGGCAGTGCATCCAGAGCCAGATCAGCTCAGGCTGGTGGTCTCTGAGCCAACCCGCATGGGCACCAACCTGCGAGTGGGTCTGTGCCTGGAGTACAGTGAGAGGCTGACATCTTGCCACAGGATATCACAGACAGCTAACAAGACAGAGCCCTGTGGACTGAGAGCAACACCATCTAGGTTCTAGCAGCCCAACCAGGGAACCTCAGGTCCTGCAGGGAATCCAGTGGTTAGACAGAGCCCTGAGACCTGCCACCATCTTGGAGCTGGTGGCCTGAACAGGTCACCATAGAGAACGAACAGACGAGCCCAGGTTGGTGGAGAAAAAAAAAAAAAAGATCTGATTCTTAAGAGCAGGCAACTAGGAAGGCCAGGAGGATACTACGGGAGGCCAATTGCTGGTCCAGCATCAAGCCTGGGGAAGATTGGCTCTGGCCCAGCAGAGCTGAGGAGGTAATTCGGAGTCCAGTAACTGAAACCTCATGCTCTCCACCTCGGGAGCTCAGACGCCCTCTAGGAGAGCAGCACCAAATGCCAGGCTCACAGGAGCTTCAAACACCAATCCGTAACAACAAGACCAACTAACTCCAGAGAGAACCAGATGGCAAAAGGCAAATGTAGGAACATTACTAAGAGAAATCAAGGCAATATGGCAGCATCTGGACCCAAATCGCCTACCATAGCAAGTCCTGGATACCCCAACACACCAAAAAAAACAAGAGCTAGATTTAAAAGCACTGGTCATGATGCTGCTAGAGGAACACAAAATAGACATAAACAAATCTCTTAAACAAATTCAGGGGAACATAAATAGGATAGAAGCCCTTACAATGCAAACACAAAACTCACTTAAAGAAATCCAGGAGAATATGGATCAACAGACACAAGCCAATGAAGAAGAAATGAGAAAATCACTTAAAGAAATACAGGAGAACTTGAATCAACAGGCAGAAGTCATGAAAAAGGAAACACAAAAATCTCTTAAAGAATTGCAAGAAAACACACACACACACACACACACACACACACAAACAAACAAATGAAGGAACTGAGCAAAACCATCCAAGATCTGAACGGAGAGGTAGAAAAAAACTAAGAAATCACAAAAGGAGACAACTTTGAAGATAGAAAATCTTGGGAAGAAATCAGGGATTGTAGAGGCAAATATCAACAACAGAATACAAGAGATAGATGTAAGAATCTCAGATGCTGAAGATGCCATAGGAACCATTGACTCCACAGTCAAAGAAAATGCAAAATGCAAAAGGCTTGTAACCCAAAACATCCAGGAAATCCAGGACACAATGAGAAGATCAAACCTAAGGATTATAGGGATAGAGGAGAGTGAAGATCTACAATTTAAAGGGCCAGCAAATATTTTCAACATAATTATGGAAGAAAACTTCCCTAACCTAAAGAAAGAGATGCCCATGAATATAGAAGAAGCCTATAGAACTCCAAACAGACTGGACCAGAACAGAAATACCTCCTGTCACATAATAATCAAAACCCCAAAAGTATTGAACAAAGAAAGAATATTAAAGGCAGTAAGAGAAAAAGGCCAAGTAACATATAGAGGAAGACCTTTCAGAATCACACGAGACTTCTCTCCAGAAACCATGAAAGCTAGAAGATACTGGGTAGATCTCAGGCAGATTCTAAGAGAACACAAATGTCTGTCAAGACTACTATACCCAGCAAAACTCTCAATCAACATAGATGGAGAAATCAAAATATTCCATGACAGGACCAAATTTACACAATATCTTTCCACTAGCCCAGCTCTACAAAGTATAATAGGAGGAAAACTCCAATACAAGGAGGGAAATTGCACCCAAAAAAAATCAAGATAGTAACCTTCTTCCAACAAACTCAAAAGAAGATAACCACTCAAAAACAAAAATAACATTAAAAATGACAGGAAGAAATAATCACTATTCTTTAATATCTCTTAACATCAATGAAATCAGTTCACCAAAAAAGACATAGACTAACAGACTGGATACTGAAACAGGACCCTACATTTTGCTGCATACAGGAAACACACCTCAGAGTCAAAGACAAACAGTACCTTAGAGTAAAAGGCTGGAAGACAATTTTGCAAGCAAATGGTCACAGGAAGCAAGCTGGAATAGCCATTCTAATATCAGATAAAAATGACTTTCAACCCAAATTCATCAAGAGAGACTCAAAAGGTCACTTCTTGCTAGTCAAAGGAAGAATCCACCAAGAAGAACTCACAATTCTAAACATCTATGCTCCAAAAGCAAGGGCACCCTCATTCGTAAAAGAAACTTTAATAAAGCACAAAGCACAAATTGCCCCTAGCACAATAATTATGGGGGACCTCAACACTCCACTATCCTCAGTGGACTGATCAAGAAAACAGAAACTAAACAGGGACACAGGGAAACTCATTGAAATGTTGGACCAATTGGATTTAACAGATATATATAGAACATGTCATCCTAAAGCAAAAGACTATACCTTTTCCTCAGCACCTCGTGGTACCTCCTCCAAAATCAACCATATAATTGGTCACAAGACAGACCTCAACAAATATAAAAAGATCAAACTAATCCCATGCCTCCTATCAGATCACCATAGAGTACAAAAACAACGAATAATCCTCATACAAACGGAGGCTAAACAATATTCTACTCAATGATACCTTAGTCAAGGAAGAAATAAAGAAAGAAATCAAAGACTTTCTAGAATTTAATGAAAATGAAGGCACAACATACCCAAATCTATAGGACACAATGAAAGCAGTGCTAAGAGGAAAACTCATAGCCCCAAGTGTCTCCCAAAAGAAACAGGAGAGAGCATATACTAGCAACTTCACGCCACACCTGAAAGTTCTAGAACAAAAAGAAGCTATTTCACCCAGAAGGAGTAGAAGCTAAGAAATCATCAAAATCAGGGCTGAAATAATTCAAGTTGAAACAAAGAGAACCATACAAAGAATCAGCAAAATCAGGAGCTGGTTCTTTGAGAAAATCAACAAGATAGATAAACCCCTAGCCAGATTTATCAAAAAGCACAGAGTCAGTATTCAAATTAACTAAATTAGAAATGAAAAGGGAGATATAACAACAGAAACTGAGGAAATTTAAAAAATCATCAGATCCTACTACAAAAGCCCATACTCAACACAACTGAAGAATCTGGAAGAAATAGACAATTTCCTAGACAGATACCAAATACCAAAATTAAATCAGGATCAAATAGATCATCTAAACAGACCCATAACCCCCAAAGAAATAGAAGGCGTCATAGAAAGTCTTCCAACCTAAAAAAGCACAGAACCAGATGGCTTTAGTGCAGAATTCTATCAGACCTTCAATGAAGACCTAATACCAATACTCTTCAAGCTATTCCACAAAACAGAAACAGAAGGAACACTACCCAATTCACTACCCAATGAAGCCACAATTACCCTGATACCAAAACCACACAAAGATCCAACTAAGAAAGAGAACTTTAGACCATATAATCAGTCACAAAACGGACTTCAACAGATATAAGAAGATTGATAAAATCCCATGGACCCTATCAGATCACCATGGACTACAATTTGTCTTCAATAACAGCAAAAACAACAGAAAGACAACATACACATGGAAATTAAACAACATTATATTGAATGATAAACTTGGTCAATGATGAAAGAAAGAAGGAAATTGACCACTTTTTAGAATTTAATGAAAACGAAGGCACAACAGACCTAAACTTAAAGGTTACAATGAATGCAGTGCGAACAGGAAAACTCATAGATCTGAGTGCCTCCAAAAAATAAAAAAATAAAAATAAAAACTGGAGAGAGTATACAGTAGCACATCTGAAGACTCTAGAACAAAATGAAGCAAATACACCCAATAGAAGTAGATGTAGTAAATAGTCAATCAGGCCTGAAATAAATCAAGTACAAACAAAAAGAATTATACAAAGAATCAACCAAACCAGGAGCTGGTTCTTTGGAAAAAAACCCACAAGATAGATAAACCCTTAGCCAATCTAATGAACCAGCAGGCACAGAGACAGCATCCAAATCAACAAAATCAGAAATGAAAAGGGAGACCCTATAAGAGATACTGAGAAAATCCAAAAAAAATCATCACATCATATTACAAAAGCTTATACTTCACAAAGCTAGAAAATCTAGATGAAATTGACAATTTTCTAGATAGATAACAGTTACCAAGTTTACATAAGGATCAGATAAATGTTCTAAACTATCCCACAACCCCTAAATATATAGAAGCAGTCATTAAAAGTCTCCCAACCAACAAAAGCTCGGGAACAGATGGGTTTAATGTAGCATTCTATCAGATCTTCAAAGAAGACTGAATTCTAATACTAGTCATAATTGGAACAGAAGAATACTACCCAATTCATTCTATGAAGCCACAATGAAACTGATACCCAAACCACACAAAGACCCAATAAAGAAGGAAAACTTAAGACCCATTTCCCTTATGAATAGTGATATGAAAATACTTAATAAAATTCTTGCCAACCAAATCCAAGACCACATCAAAATGATCATACACCATGATCAAGTAGCCTTCATCCCAGGGATGCAGGGATGGTTCAATATATGGAAATACATCAATGTATTCTACTACATAAAAAAAAACTCCATGAAAAATCCACATCATTTCATTAGAGGCTGAGAAAGCATTTGACAAAATCTAATACCCTTCATGATAAAAGTCTTAGAAAGATCAGGAATTCAAGGCCATACCTAAACATACTAAAAGCAATATACAATAAACCAGTATCCAACATAAAATTAAATGGAGAGAAATTTGAAGCAATCCCTATGAAATCAGGCATTAGATAATGCTGTCCACTGTCTCCCCCCGCGCTGGGGGATCTGCTAGGCTCTCCCTGCCAGGCAGGCCCAACTCTGCCCACCAAGGCTCTGATGGACTGCCCCGCGACCTTAGGCCATGAACCGAGGCAGCTGGTGGCAGCCAGCTCCTGGGACCCTGGACCAGCATTAGCAGCAGGCCTCCATATTGCAACCCGGACACAGCTGGAAAGGCCCAGGTAGAATGATTCCATCCGGGGCTACCACGCGGGGGGATCTGCTAGGCTCTCCCTGCCAGGCAGGCCCAGCTCCACCCGCCGAGGCTCTGCTGGACTTCCACGCGACCTCAGGCATGGCACCAAGGCAGCTGGTGGCAGCCAGCTCATGATCCCTTTGAGCAGCAGTCACACATAACCACCAGTAGAGAAACAACAGGTAAGCCCAGCCTCAAGGGAGATTCAAACACCAGCCAGTGACAACAAGGCCAACTAACACAAGAAATAACCAGATGGCAAAAGGAAAACGAAGGAACATTACTAAGAGAAATCAAGGCAACATGACAGCATCTGAACCGAGTTCGCCAAGAACAGGAAGTCCTGGATACCCCAAAACACCTGAAAAACAAGACTTGGATATAAAATCACTGGTCAGGATGCTGGTAGCTGAACACATAGAAAAATCTCGTAAAGAAATAGAGGATCAAAAGTTAGAAGCCTTTACAAGGCAAATACAAAAATCACTTCAAGAAATACAGGAGAAGATGGATCAAAAAGAAGAAGACAATAAGGAAGAAAGACAAAAATCACTTAAAGAAATACAGAAGAACGTGGGCCAACAAGTAGAAGCTATGAAAGAGGAAACACAAAAATCTATTAAAGAAATACACGAAAACACAATCAAGCAAGCGAAAGAGCTGAGCATATCCATCCAGGTACTAAAAACAGAAGTAGAAACAACTAAGAAATCGCAGAGGGAGACAACATTGGAGATAGAAAACCTTGGGAAGAAATCAGGGGCCATAGATGCAAATATCAACAATAGAATACAAGAGATAGAAGACAGAATATCAGAAGCCAAAGATACCATAGGAACCATTGATTCAACAGTCAAAGAAAATACTAAATGCAAAAAGGTTGTAACCCAAAACATCCAGGAAATCCAGGACACAATGAGAAGACCAAACCTAAGGATTATAGGTATAGATGAGAGTGAAGATTTACAAGTTAAAGGGCCAGGAAATATCTTCTACAAAATTATGAAAGAAAACTTCCCCAACCTAAAGAGAGAGATGCCCATGAATATACAAGAAGCATATAGAACCCCAAACAGACTGGATCAGAACAGAAATACATCCCATCACATAATAATCAAAACTCCAAATGTATTAATATAGTACTCAAAGTCCTAGCCAGAGCAAATAGACAACAATAGGAGGTCAAAGGGATACAAATTGGAAAGTAAGAAGTCAAAGTATCACTATTTGCAGATGATATGATAGTATACTTAAGTGACCCAAAAAATTCCACCAGAGAAATCCTAAATCTGATGAACAACTTCAGTAAAGTGGCCGAATATAAAATTAACTAAAAAAAAAAAAAAATTAGCCTTCCTATAATCAAAGGATAAAGAGGATAAAGAGGCTGGGAAAGAAATTAGGGAAACGGCACCCTTCACAATAGTCACAAATAATATAAAATAACTTAGTGTGACTCTAACCAAGCAAGTATATAAGATCTGTATGACAAGACCTTCAAATCTCTGAAGAAAGAAATTGAAGATCTCAGAAGATGCAAAGATCACCCATGCTCATGGATTGGCCAGTTTAATATAGTAAAATTGGCCATCTTGTCTAAAGCAATATGCAGATTCAATGCAATCCCCATGTAAATGCCCACTAAATTTTCGTTGAGTGAAAAAGTGCAATTTCCAAACTTATCCAGAATAACAAAAAAAAAACCAAAACCAAAACAAAACAAAACAAAACAAAACAAACAAAAAAAATCAAAGCAACAACAGCTACAAAAACAGGGTAGTGAAAAATATTCTCAACAATAAAAGAACCTCTGATGGAATCACCATCCCTGACCTCAAGCTATACTACAGAGGAATCATGATTAAAAACTCTACTGTATTGGTACAATGACAGGCAGGTAAAACAATGGAATAAGTTGAAGATACAAAAATGAACCTACATAACTGTGGTCACCTGATCTTTGATAAAGGAGCCAAAACCATCCAGTGGAAAAAAGACAGCATTTTCAATACATGTTGCTGGTTCAACTTGAAGTCAATGTGTAGAAGAATGCAAATTGATCCATTCTTATATCTCTGTATAATGCTCAAGTCCAAGTGGATCAAGGACCCCCACATGAAACCAGATACATTGAATGGAATAGAAAAGAACATGGGCACAAGGGAAAATTTTGTGATCAGAACACCACTGTTGGACATAATCCTGTGGCCATCAACACATCCCTGTGGACATCAGTCATGTAGGGCCAGGATCCTATTGTTCTGGCTGAACACCAGCCCCACAATTACCTGGCAACAGGCAAGTAACCCAGCCCACTACAAAAGGGTTCTTGGTCCCTCCTAGCTCTCTTGCTTTTTTCTCTTGCCACACTCTCTCCCTTTTCTATTGCCACACCCTCTGCTTCCCCTCTCTCCTCATCCTTCTCCCCTCTTTCCATGTGGTCATAGCCAGCCCTCACCACTCTATCATTTCTTTCTGTCTTTTTTTCTCTATCTCTTTCTCTACTTTTCTATAATAAAGCTTTAAAACCATGAGCTGCCTCCTCTTATCTCCATTGTTGGAGAAATGAAAAAGGCCTCTACTGCTCCAGCAGAAAGGACTAAAGACTTCCCTGCCTGTCTGTTCTTCCTCTGCATGTACTCGGGCTTCATCCCCACAGGATCAAGTCTGGATTCTCCCCCTAGCTGGGCAGCCTCACTACACAGGTACACATCCCCACCCTACTGTTGCTTACAGAACACTAATAGCTTATGCTCTAAGATCAAGAATTGACAAATGGGACCTCATAAAACTGCAAAGTTTCTATAAGACAAAGGACAATATCAACAAGAGAAAACAACAGTCTTTTCAATCTTTTAATCTCCTAAACAGCAGATTAGGAAAAGATCTTTACCAATCCTACCTTTGTTAGCGGGCTAATACCCAATACATACAAATAACTCAAGTAATTAGGCTCCAGAGCAACAAATAACCCTACTAAAAATGGGGTACAGAGCTAAACAAAGAATTCTCAACTGAGGATTACTGGATGGCTGTGAAACACCTAAAAAAAATGTTCAACATTCTTAATCATCAGGAAAAGGCAAATCATAACAACCTTGAGATTCTACCTCATATAAGTCAGAATGACTAAGATCAAAAACTCAGGGAACAGCAGATGATGGTGAGGATGTGGAGAAAGATGACCACTCCTCCATTGTTGGTGGGATGCAAGCTGGTAAAACCACTCTGGAAATCAGTTTGGCAGATCCTCAGAAAACTGGACATAGAACTCTAGGACCCAGCTACATTACTCCTGGGCATATACCCAGAAGATGCACCAACGTATAATAAGGACACATGCCCCACTATGTTCATAGTAGCCCTATTTATAATACTAAAAAGCTGGAAACAACCCAGATGTCCCTCAATAGAGGAATGGATACAGAAAATGTGGTACATTTACACAATGGAGTACTACTCAACTATTAAAATCAATGAATTCATGACATTCTTATGCAAATTTTTGGAACTAGAAAATATCATGCTGAGTGAGGTAACTGAATCACAAAAGAACACAGAAGGTATGCACTTGCTGGTAAGTGGTTATTAGCCCAAAATCTCAGAATACCCAAGATAAAACTCACAGAACACATGAAGCTCAAGAAGGAGGAAGATCACAATGTGGGTACTTTGGTCCTTCTTAGAAGGGAAATCAAAATTCTCATCGCTAATAGTCAATCAATAGACTGAATATAGGGTCCCCAATGGAGGAGCTAGAAAAAAGTACCCAAGGAGCTGAAGAGGTTTGCAGCCCCATAAAAGGAACAATAATATGTACCAAGCAGTACCCCTAGAGCTCCCAGGGACTAATCTACCAAGTAAAGAGTACTCCACTATGGAGGGACCCATGGCTCCAGCTACATATTTAGCATAGGATGAACTTTTCCAACATCAGTGAGACGAGAGGTCATTGGGCCTATGAAGGCACAAGGCCCCAGTGTAGTCAGGAAAAGTGGTAGTGGGGGTTAGTGAGCAAGAAGAAAGGGGATGGGATGGGGATTTTCAGAGGGGAAGTGATAAAAGAGGAGGACATTTGAAATGAAAAAAAAGTACTATAGTCAATAAAAACTGAGAGAGAGGGCAGCATAGTCTAGTACATGATTTTAGAGGGATTGCTTCAAGTTTCTCTCCATTTGGTTTGATGTTGGCTTCTGGTTTGCTGTATATTGCTTTTAATATGTTTAGGTATGGGACTTGATTTCCTGTTCTTTCCAAGACTTTTAACCTGAAAGGATGCTGAATTTTGTCAAATGTTTTTCAGCATCTAATGAAATGACCATGTGTTTTTTTCTTTGAGTTTGTTTATATAGTGGATTACATTAATGGAGTTCCATATATGAAACCATCCCTACACCCCTGGGGTGAACTCTACTTGATCATGGTCAATGATCCTTTTGATGTGTTCTTGCATTCAGTTGGTAAGAATTTTATTGAGTATGTTTGCATCAATATTCATAAGGGAAATTGGTCTGAAGTTCTCTTTCTGTGATGGATCTTTGTGTGGTTTTGGTATCAGCATAGTTGTGGCTTCATAGAATGAGTTGAGTAGTGTTCCTTCTGTTTGTATTTTGTGGAATAGTTAGAAGAATATTGGTGTTAGGTCTTCTTTGAAGTTCTGATAGAATTCTGTATTAAAACCATCTGGTCTGGTGCTTTTTTTGGTTGGGAGACTTTCAGTGACTGCTTCTATTTCTGTAGGGGTTATGGAAATGATTAGATGTTTTATCTCATCCTGATTTAACTTTGGCATTTGGTATCTGTCTAGGTACTATGAGGTGCTGAGAAGAAGGTATATTCTTTTGATATTCGATAAGATCTTCTCTACATATCTATTAAACCTATTTGGTCCATAACTTCTGTTAGTTTCATATTATAGTACTTGAAGTTCTAACTAGAGCAATTAGACAACAAAAGAAGGTCAAAGGGATACAAAATGGAAAGGAAGAATCAAATTATCACTATTTGCAGATGATATGATAATATTCTTAAGCAAATAAAAAAACTCCACCAGAAAAAGCTGACAGGTGATAACCAACTTCAACAAAGTGGCTGTATATAAAAAGTAACTCGTGGTGGCACATGCCTGTAATCCCAGCACTTGGGAGGCAGACGCAGGTGGATTTCTGAGTTCGAGGCCAGCCTGGTGTACAGAGTGAGTTCCAGGACAGCCGGACCTACACAGAGAAACCCTGTCTCAAACAAACAAACAAATAAACAAACAAAACCCCAAAACAAAAAAAAACAAAAAAAATTAACTCAAAGAAACCAGTAGACTTCCTATACTCGAGGGATAAACAGGCTGAGAAAGAAATTAGGGAACCGATACCTTTCACAATAGACACAAACAATATAAAATATCTTGGTTTGAATATTACTAAACAAATGAAAGATCTGTATGACAAGAATTTCAAGTTTCTGAAGAAAGAAATCAAATAAGACCTCAGAAGATGGAAAGATCTCCCATGCTTATGGATTGGCAGGATTAATATAGTATAAATGGCCATTTTGCCAAAAGCAATATACATATTCCATGCAATCCCCACCAAAAATCTCAACTCAGTTCTTCATAGAGTTAGAAAGAGCAATTCTCAAATTCATCTAGAATAACAAAAAACCCAGAATAGCTAAAACTATTCGAAATAGTAAAAGAACTTCATGGAGAATCAGTATCATGGATCACAAGCAGTACTACAGAGCAATAGTGTTAAAAAACTGCATGGTATTGGTACAGTGACAGGCAGGAACGTCAATGGAATAGAATTGAAGACCCAGAAGTGAACCCACACAATTATGGTCACTTGATATTTGAGAAAGGAGCTACAACCATCCAGTGGAAAAAAAGATAGCCTTTTTAACAAATGGTGCTGGTTCAACTGGAGGTCAGCATGCAGAAGAATGCAAAGCAATACATTCTTATCTCCTTGTATTAAGCTCAAGTCCAAGTGGATCAAGGACCTCCACATTAAACCAGACACACTGAAACTAATAGAAAAGAAACTGGGGAAGAGCCTTGAGCACATGACCACAGGGGAAATTTCCTGAACAGAACACCAATAGCCTATGTGGTAAGATCAAGAATTGACAAATAGGACCTCATAAAATTGCAAAGTTTCTGTAAGGAAAAAAATAATGTCAATAGGACAAAACAGCAACCAACACATTGGGAAAAGATCTTTACCAACCCTACATTTGACAGAGGGCTAATATCCAAGATATACAAAGAACTCAAGAAGTTATACTCCAGAGAGCCAAATAACCATATTAAAAAACAAGGCACAGAGTTAAACAAAGAAATTTCACCTGAGGAATATTGAATGACTGAGAACCCTAAAGAAATGTTCAATATCATTACTCACCAGGGAAATGCAAATCAAAACAACCCTGAGAATTCACCTCACACCAGTAAGAAAGGGTAAGATAAAAACCTCAGGAGACAGCAGCTGCTGGCAAGGATGAGGAGAAAGAGCAACACTCGTCCACTGCTGGTGGGAATACAAGTTGATACAACCACTCTGGGAATGATTCTGGTTGTCCCTCAGAAAACTGGGCATGATACCACCAGAGGACCCTGTTATGCCATTTCTGGGCATATACCCAGAGAATTCCCCAGCATGTAATAAGAACACATGCTCCACTATGTTCATAGCAGCCCTGTCTATAATAGCCAGAAGCTGGAAAGAACCCAGATGTTCCTCAACAGAGCAATGGATACAAAAAAATGTGGTATATTTACACAATGGAATACAACTCAGCTATTAAAAACAATGAATTCATTAAATTCTCAGGAAAATGGGTGGAACTGGAAAATATCATTCTGAGTGCATTAACCCAATTACAAAAGAACATACATTGTATGCACTCACTGATAAGTGGATATTAGCTCAGAATCTTGAAATACCCAAGACACAATTCACAGATCAAATGAAGCTGAAGAAGAAGGAAGAACAAAATATGGATACTCTGGTCCTTCTTAGAAGGGGGAACTAAATACCCACAGAAGGAGGTACAAAGTGTGGAGCAGTCTGGAAATCCATCCAGAGAGTACCCCACCTAGAAATCCATCCCATATACAGTTGCAAATCCCAGACACTATTATTGATGTCCACAAGTACTTGCTGACTGGAGCTGGATATACTTGCCACCTGGGAGACTCTGCTAGTGCATGACAAATCCAGAGGGGAACACACTCACTCAGCCATTGTACTGAGCACACGGTCCCCTATGGGAGAACTAGAGAAAGGACCCAAGGAGCTGAAGGGCTTTGCAGCACCATAGGAGGAACAAAGATATCATCCAGTACTCCCAGAGCTTCCAGTGACAAAAACATCAACCAGATAGTACACTTGGTGTTACCCATGGCTCCAGATGCATAGGTAGCAGAGGATGGCATTGTTGGACATCAAAGGGAGGAGAGGCCCCTAGTACTGGACAGGCTTGATGCAGCAGTATAGGGGAATACCAGGATAGGGAAGTGGGAGGGGGTTAATTGGGGAACAGGGGGAGGGGAGATGGCTTATGGGATTTGGGGGGGGTGAAGGAAAGGGGAAATCATGTGAAATGTAACTAAGGAATATAGCTAATAAAAAATGAAAAAAGGTTAGTCTGGCTAGGGGTTTATCTATCTTGTTGATTTTCTCAAAGAACCAGCTCCTGGTCTTGTTGATTCTTTGTATGGTTTTTCTTTGTTTCTATTTGATTGATTTCAGCCCTGAGTTTGATGATTTCTTGCCTTCTACTCCTCCTGGGTGAATTAACTTGTTTTTCTTCCAGGGCTTTAAGGTTTGCCGTTAAGCTGCTAGTGTATGCTCTCTCCAGTTTCTTTTTGGATGCACTTAGAGCTATGAGTTTTCCTCTTAGCACTGCTTTCATTGTCCCATAGATTTGGGTAGGTTGTACCTTCATTTTCATTGAATTCTAAAAAGTCTTTGATTTCTTTTTTTATTTCTTCCTTGACCAAGGTGTCATTGAGTAGAGTATTGTTCAGTTTCCATGTGTATGTGGGCTTTCTGTTGTTTTTGTTGCTATTGAAGACCACTCTTACTCCATGGTGATCTGATAGGAGGCATGGGATTAGCTCGATCTTCTTGTATTTGTTGACATCTGTCTTATGACCAATTATATGGTCTATTTTGGAGAAGGTACCATGTGGTGCTGAGAAAAAGGTATATTATTTAGCTTTAGGATGAAATGTTCTATATATATATACATATATACATATATATACATACATATATATATATGTTAAATCCAATTGGTCCAGAGTTTCAATTAGTTTCACTGTGTCCCTGTTTAGTTTCTGCTTTCCTGATCGGTCCATTGAGGAGAGTGGAGTGTTGAAGTCACCCACAATTATTGTGTTAGGTGTAATGTGTGCTTTAAGCTTTAGTAGGGTTTCTTTTACGAATGAGGGTGCCCTTGCATTTGGAGCATAGATGTTCAGTATTTAGAGCTCTTCTTGGTGGATTTTCCCTTTGGCCAGCAAGAAGTGACCTTCTGAGTCTCTTTTGATGATTTTAGGTTGGAAGTCAATTTTATCTGATATTAGAATGGCTACTCCAGCTTGTTGCCTGAGACCATTTGCTTGTAAAATTGTCTTCCAGCCTTTTCCTCTAAGGCAGTGTTTGTCTTTAACACTGAGATGTGTTTCCTGTATGCAGCAAAATGTAGGGTCCTGTTTCCGTATCCACTCTGTTAATCTATGTCTTTTTATTGGGGAATTGAGTCCATTGATGTTAAGAGATATTAAGGAATAGTAATTATTACCTCCAGACATTTTTGAAATTATTTTTATTCATTTTATTTATTTTTTATATTCGAGAGGTTACCTTCTTTTGGGTTTAATGAGGGGAGGTTTCTATCTTGCTTCTTCCAAGGTGTAGTTTCCATCCTTGTCTTGGTGTTTTGCCCCTATTATCCTTTGTAGGGCTGGATTTGTGGAAAGATATCATGCAAATTTGGTTTTGTCATGGAATACCTTAATGTATCCATCTATGGCGATTGAGAGCTTTGCTGGGTAAAGTAGTTTTGGCTGAAGTTTGTGTTCTTTTAGAGTTTGCCAAAGGACACAGAGACAGTATCCAAATTAACAAAATTAGAAATGAAAAGGGAGACATAACAACAGAAACTGAGGAAACTCAAAAGATCATCAGATCCTACTACAAAGGTCTATACTCAAAACAACTGGAGAATCTAGAGGAAATGGACAATTTCCTAGACATATACCAAATACCAAAATTAAATCAGCATGAAATAGACCAGCTAAATAGTCCCATAACCCCTAAAGAAATAGAAGGGGTTATAGAAAGCCTCCCAACCAAGAAAAGTACGGGACCAGATGGTTTTAGTGCAGAATTCTACCAGACCTTCAAAGAAGACTTAACACCAATACTTTTCAAACTATTCCACAAAATAGAGAAAGAAGGGATACTGCCCAAATCATTCTTTGAAGCCACAATTACACTAATACCTAAACCACAAAAAGATCCAACGAAGAAAAAGAACTACCGGCCAATTTCTCTTATGAATATCGATGCAAAAATACTAAATAAAATTCTTGCCAACCGAATCCAAGAGCACATCAAAACGATCATTCACCATGATCAAGTAGGCTTCATCCCAGGGATGCAGGAATGGTTCAACATATGGAAATTCATCAATGTAATCCACTACATAAACAAACTAAAAGAAAAAAACCACATGGTCATCTCATTAGATGCTGAAAAAGCATTTGACAAAATTCAGCATCCTTTCATGCTAAAAGTCTTGGAAAGAGCAGGAATTCAAGGCCCATACCTAAACATAGTAAAAGCAATCTACAGCAAACCAGTAGCCAACATCAAAATAAATGGAGAGAAACTTGAAGCAATCCCACTAAAATCAGGGGCTAGACAAGGCTGCCCTCTCTCTCCATATCTTTTCAATATAGTACTTGAAGTGCTAGCGAGAGAAATTAGACAACATAAGGAGGTCAAAGGGATACAAATTGGAAAAGAAGAAGTCAAACTATCATTATTTGCAGATGATATGATAGTTTACTTGAGTGACCCAAAAAAACTACACCAGAGAACTTCTACAGCTGATAAACAACTTCAGCAAAGTGGCTGGTTATAAAATTAACTCAAGCAAATCAGTAGCCTTCTTGTACTCAAAAGACAAGCAGGCTGAGAAAGAAGTTAGGGAAATAACACCCTTCACAATAGCCACAAACAACATAAAGTACCTTGGCGTAACTCTAACCAAACAAGCGAAAGATCTGCATGACAGGAACTTCAAGTCCTTGAAGAAAGAAATCGAAGAAGACCTCAGAAGATGGAAAAATATTTCTTGCTCCTGGATTGGCAGGATCAATATAGTAAAAATGGCCATCTTACCAAAAGCAATATACAGATTCAATGCAATCCCCATCAAAATCCCAACTCAATTCTTTATAGATCTAGAAAGAGCAATTCTCAAATTCATCTGGAGCAACAAAAAACCCAGGATAGCTAAAACTATTCTCAACAATAAAAGGACTTCTGGGGGAATCAATATCCCTGACCTTAAACAGTACTACAGAGCAATTGTGTTAAAAACTGCATGGTATTGGTACAGCAACAGGCAAGTGGATCAATGGAATAGGATTGAAGACCCAGAAATGAACCCACAGACTTATGGTCACTTGATCTTTGATAAAGGAGCCACAACCATCCAATGGAAAAAGATAGTCTTTTCAACAAATGGTGCTGGTTCAACTGGAGGTCAACATGCAGAAGAATGCGAATTGACCCACTCTTATCTCCTTGCACTAAGATCAACTCCAAGTGGATCAAGGACCTCCATATAAAACCAGACACACTGAAACTATTAGGAACGAAACTTGGGAAGACCCTGGAGGACATAGGCACAGGGGGAAAGTTCCTGAACAGAACACCAATAGCTTATGCACTAAGATCAAGCATTGACAAATGGGACCTCATAAAATTACAAAGTTTCTGCAAGGCAAAGGACACTGTCAGAAGGACAAAACGACAACCAACAAAGTGGGAAAAGATCTTCACCCACCCCACATCCGACAGAGGGCTAATATCCAATATATACAAAGAACTCAAGAAGTTAGACCCCAAAGAACCAAATAACCCTATCAAAAAATGGGGTACAGAGCTAAACAAAGAATTTTCACCAGAAGAAATTCGGATGGCTCAGAAACACCTTAAAAGATGTTCAACATCATTAGTCATCAGAGAAATGCAAATCAAAACAACCCTGAGATTCCACCTCACACCAGTCAGAATGGCTAAGATTAAAAACTCAAGAGACAACAAATGCTGGCGAGGATGTGGAGAAAGAGGAACACTCTTCCACTGTTGGTGGGATTGCAAAATGGTAAAACCGCTCTGGAAATCAGTGTGGCGGTTCCTCAGAAAATTGGGCATGTCCCTTCCAGAGGACCCTGGCATACCACTCCTGGGCATATACCCAGAGGATTCCCCTGCATGCAATAAAGACACATGCTCCACTATGTTTATAGCAGCCTTGTTTATAATAGCCAGAAATTGGAAGGAGCCCAAATATCCCTCAAAGGAGGAATGGATACAGAAAATGTGGTATATTTATACAATGGAATACTACTCAGCAATTAAAAATAATGAATTCATGCAATTTATAGGTAAATGGTTAGACCTGGAAAATATCATCCTGAGTGAGCTAACCCAATCACAAAAGAATACACATGAAATGCAATCACTGATAAGTGGATATTTATGAGCCCAGAAGCCCTAAATACTCAAGGCACAATTAGCAAGTCAAATGATTCCCAAGAAGAAAGGAGAGGACCCTGGGCCTGGAAAGATTGGATCCAGTTTTCTAGAGAAACTGTGGGGGGAGGGGGAATGATTGGGGAATAGTTGGGGGGGAGAGGAACTATGCGACATAGGGAGGGGTGAACTGGGAAAGGGGAAAGCCTTTGGAATGTAAACATAGAATATAGAAAATAAAAATGAAAAAAGGAATGTAAATAAAGAAAATACCTAATTGAAAAAGTCAAACACGCAGCTGTGCAGTGGTGGTGCATACCTTTAATCCCAGCACTCTGGGAGGCAGAGGCAGGCAGATTTCTGAGTTTGAGGCCAGCTTGGTGTACAGAGAGAGTTCCAGGACAGACAGGGCTATACAGAGAAACCCTGTCTCAAATAAAAAACCAAAAATGTCAAGTACATCAAAGAGGAGTAGATGGCAGGAAATAACTAAACTCTGGACTGAAGTAGTTAATTAGAAAGAAAGAGAGCAACACAGAATACCAACAAAACCAAGAGCCGGTTGTGTCAGAAAATTCACAAGATAGAAAAACAAACCCTTAGCCAAACTAACTAAAGAGCATAGAGACAGAATCCAAATTAACAAAATCAGAAATGAAAATGGAGACATAATAAATTATTAGGAAATTAAAAAATAAGCATTAGATCTTACTTCAATTTCTTGTGCTATACAAAATGGGAAAATTTAACCAAATTGGGAATATTTTAGACAGATATCAATTATCAAAGTTAAATCAAGATCAGGTAAACAAACTACAAACTCTAACAACCTCTAAGGAAATAGAAGCATAGAAGTAATTATAAAAGTCTCCAAAATAAACAACAACAGAAGAAGAACAAGAAGGAGGAAGAGGAGGAGGAGGAGGAGGAGGAGGAGGAGGAGGAGGAGGAGAGCTAATGCCAATACTACTCCACAAACTATTCTACAAAATAGAATCAAAAGCAAAATTACCAAATTCATTCAATGTGTCTACTGTCACAATGATACCTAAACCACAAAAAGATTCAACAAAGAAAGAGGTTTCAGAGATTTTTTTCTTATGAACACAGATGCAAAATAATTCAATAAATTTATCTACAAACTGAATTCAAGGACACAACAGCATCTTTCTCTGTGATCAAGTAGGCTTCATTCCAGAGATGCATAGATTGTTCAGTGTATGAAAATCCATCAAAGTAATCCACCATATAAACAAACTTAAATTAATAGAGACTGAAAGAGAGGCCATCTAGAGACTTTCTCACCTAGAGATCCATCCCATCTGCAGACACCAAACCTGGACACTAGTGCCAATGCCAAGAAATGCTTACTGACAGGATCCTGGTATGTCTGTCCCCTGAGAGGCACTACTAGTGCCTGACCAATACAGATGCAGATACTCACAGCCAACCATCAGACTGAGCAATGGGACCCCAATGGAAGAGTTGGGGGAAGGATTGAAAGAACTGAAAAGGTTTGTAACCACATAGGAAAAACGACCATACCAACAAACCAGACCCTGATAGATGCCAGGGACTAAACCATCAGTCAAAGAGTACACAAGGAGGGACTCCGTCTCCAGCTGCATATGTAGCAGAGGATGGTCTTATTTGGCATCAATGGGAGGTGAAGCCTTTGGCCCTGTGGAGGCTGGATAAGGAATTCTGGGGTGTATATGATAAAAATAATAGGAATATTATAGGAATGTTATAGGAATATGATAGAAATGATAGGTGTCTCGGTGAGAGAGCTCACCCACATAGAAGCAGGGGAAGCGGGATTGGATAAGGGGTTTGCAGAGGGGAAACAAGGAAGTGGGATAATATTTGAAATGTAAATAAATAAAATAACAAAAGAAAGAAAGAGAGAGAGGGAGGGAGGGAGGGAGGGAGGGAGGAAGGAAGGAAGGAAGGAAGGAAGGAAGGAAGAAAGAAAGAAAGAAAGAAAGAAAGAAAGAAAGAAAGAAAGATGCCAAAAATTTCCTTGTGGTACAAATTCTAATAATCTTGGAAGATCTGCTTTTTATTTAGCCACAGAGAGATTGTTAAAACTCTATTTAGTGATATAGTAAATTAATGTAAATTTTAATGTCAAAGTTTGTTTTTATTATAAGGGAAATTAAATGAACTGTTTTTGGTAAATTGTTTACCCCATTCACCCTCTCTCCCTCTGTGTTTTTTTTTTCCTATGAAAAGCACACCATTAATTTTCTCCCTCTCAAATTTTTTAAATTACTTTCTTTATTTACATTCCAGCCATTGCTACCTCTCCTGATCCACCCTCCCACAGTTCCTCATTACATTTCTCCTCCTTCTTGCCTCCAAGAGGATACTCCCCATTTTCCCCTGCCCCTACACCAGGCATCCCTCTTACTTGGGGCCTCAAGTTACTCTAGGATTAGGTGCATCTTCTCCCACTGAGGCTAGACCAGGCAATCCTTTACTATATATGTGCCAATGTGCCTCAGACCATTTTGTGTGTGATTCCTGTTTTTGTTTTATTTTGTTTTGTTTTGCTTCATTTTTTTACTTATACTGTTTTCCTCCCTTATCTAAGTTATTCCTGTTACAAAAAAAAGCTATAAGATGTATGTGCTTAATTTTTATCTTGCCATTGTCCTTAAATATTTGTTAATTCTAAGTTTCAGGGGAAGGATTAAGTTATGCTAACTTAAAAAAAAGTATTGTTTGATTTCCTTTTTATTTTTTTTTCAATTTTTTTTCTCTACCAAAGACTTTGAGTCCTGTATTCAATCAGAGAGGACAGAATAGGTACCTGTGACATTCTGGAGTTTAGATAGTTGGCTTCTAGATTTTGTATGTTTGTTTGTTTGTTTCTAGTTCACAATAATCTTCTCTTAACCTGTTAGCCTCCTTCCTTTCTTTTCTTTGTGGATAGACATTTAGTTTCTGCTTCCATATCTTTCCTGATACTAATTTATTTACATTTTGCAGTTCTCCATTTAATTCTAGTAAGTGATCTTAGTTTAGAAATTTATCCAAGTTTTATGAAATGTAGTATAACTTTGCAAAGCATTTTCTAGTGATTGAATCTCTTTGAGGTACATTGTACAAAGTCTCTATTTATCACTAATTTTTTAATTTGGAGGTTTTTTTTTTGGTTAGTTTGACTGTGTTTTTTTCCAGTATTGTCAATACTTTCAAAGAATCCACAAAGAATTTGTGGATTCACTTTTATTCTTATCTTTTGCTGTCTACAGACTTTGGTTTCTCTTCTTATTTTTAGAGTCTTGTATTAAAGTAGAAAATATCTACAGTCAAACTGAAATCTTTAAGTTTCTCACTAGTGTTATATTAGGTTTGATGTGACATTGTATTTTTTGTGATGCTTTTGTTATCAAATAAACAGTTCCCATGTTCAATGAATCAGTATTTGCTGGAATTACATCTTCTTGATGAGTTATTCTGTTTGTTAATGTGTAGTAGACACATTTATCTCTTATGGTTTGTTTTGCTTTAAAGTCTTATTGATCAAATTTAAGCACCAAAAGCCCAGACTACTTAAAGGTTCTATTTGCTTGGCAGGTTAATTTCTATCCTTTGATTAACAGTTTTTTTCATGTTTTACTACATAGGTGTGTTTCTTGCATAAAATAGAATGTTGGAATTTATCTATTAATCAAATCACTTGTTCAGCATCTTTTAATTCCTCAATCAATGCCGCTTGTGTATAAAGTTATTATTAAGAGATGTCTGCTATTTTTCATGTTTGTTGCTCCAGTTGGTTAGACTACTTGACAGTTCTTTGGAACCTTCCAATCTATTATGAGGGCTCTTCCAGAATGTTGTGTTAGACATGATCAATTTTGTTCCTGGCTCTCCTTTGTTTATCTGCTCATCTTATAAAATGCATCATTTCTTGTGTTGTCACTGATGAGACTTTTTTCCACCAGAGTATGGCATTTCAATAGGAATTTTCTACAATTTTTGTTTAGTTGTCTTATATTGATTTAACTTCTATTTATCTTGAAGTATTTTTATTTCTCTATTTTATATTTACTTATTTACTTATATACTTATTTATTCATTAGTATGACAATCTTAGTTGAAAGTTTTTTGCCTTCAATATTGAAATTTATCACTTCAATTTTCCTGTCATTTAAAGATGCTGGCAGCAATTTTGATGTTAAACTGATGGTTCTGCCCCAGTATAGTAGTTGACACTTTTCTCCTTTTAACCATTTTTTAGTTATTTGTTTTATGTTGCTTTCCATATGATATATATTTTTATCTTGAATCTATACAATAGGAAAGCAAGTAAGATATACCTTGATTTGAGATGAGTTATGATATTAGATGCAGGAGAAGACATTTGTAGACTCCATGTTTGTCTCTTACAAGTTTCAGAAACTCAAAAATACTTGGTGGATAAATTGTAGGTCTTGAACTTTATTCTTTGCATCTAATCATTTCAATTAGTGAAGATATAAAGGAATAAGAAGGGGATAAATGTGACAGGTGTGGCATCCCTAATTTTTTTCTCATCCTGTTTATCCTTTGAGTAGAGGAAGGCTAGTAATCTGTTTGAGTTAATTTTATATCCAGCCACTTTACTGAAGTTCTTTATCAGATTTAGGATTTCTCTGGTGGAATTTTTCAGGTCACTTAAGTATACTATAATATCATCTGCAAATAGTGATACTTTGCCTTCCTATTTTCTAATATGTATCCCTTTGACAGCCTTTTGTTGTCTAATTGCTCTGGCTAGAATTTAAAGTACTATACAAAATAGATAAGGAGAGAGTGGGTAGCCTTGTCTAGTACCTGATTTGAGTGGGATTGCTTCAAGTTTCTTTCCATTTAGTTTCATGTTGGCTACAGGTTTGCTATATATTGCTTTTTCTATGTTGAGGTATAGGCCTTGAATTACTGAGCTATCCAAGAATTTTAACTTGAAGGGATGTTGAATTTTGACAAATGTATTTTCAGCATCTAATGAATTGATCATGTGGTTTTCTTCTTTGAGTTTGTTTATGTAGTAGATTATCTTGATGGATTTCCATATACTGGACCATGCCTGCATCCCAGGGATGAAGCCTACTTGATCATGGTGAATGATCATTTTGATGTGTTCTTGGATTTGGTAGGCAAGAATTTCATTGAGTATTTTTGCATCAATGTTCATAAGGGAAATGGATCTGAAGTTCTCTTTCTTTGTTTGGTCTTTGTGTGGTTTAGGTACAAGGGTAATTGTGGCTTTATGGTATGAATTGGGTAGTGTTCCTTCTGTTTCTATTTTGTGGAATAGTTTGAAGAGTATTGGTTTTAGGTCGTCTTTGAAGGTCTGATAGAACACTGCTCTAAACCTATCTGAACCCATCTGGTACTGGGCTTTTTTTTTAGTTGGGAGACTAATAATGACTGTTTCTATTTTTTAAGGAGTTATGGGACTGTTTAGACTGTTTAGATGGTTTATCTGATCCTGTTTTAATTTTGGCACCTGGTATGTGTCTAGAAAATTTTCCAATTCATCCAGATTTTTTGATTTTGTTGAGTATAAATTTTGTAGTAGGATGTGATGACCTTTGAATTTCCATGGTTTGGTGTGACTCTAATGAAGCAAGCAAAATATCTGTATAATAAGAACTTCAAGTCTCTTAAAAGAGAAATCGAAGAAGGTCTCAGAAGATGGAAAGAACTCTAACATTCATGGATTGGCAGGATTAATATAGTAAAAATGGTCATCTTGCCTAAAGCAATCTACAGATTCAGTGTAATCTCTATCAAAATTCCAAAATAATTCTTCTTAAAGTTAGAAAGAGCAATTTGCAAATTCATTTGTAATAACAAAAAACCCAGGAGAGTGAAAACTATTATCAATAATAAAAGAACTTCTGGGAGAATCACCATCCCTGACGTCAAGCTGTATTACAGAGCAATAGTGATAAAAACTGTAGGGTATTGGTACAGAGACAGGCAGAAAGATCAATAGAATAGAACTGAAGACCCAGAAGTGAACCCACAAACCTATGGTCACTTGATATTGGAAAAAGGAGCTAAAACTATCCAGTGGGGGGGAAAAGACTACATTTTTAACAAAGGGTAGTGGTTGAACTGAGAATCAGCATGTAAAAAATGACAAATTGATCCATCCTTATCTCTGTATAAAGTTCAAGTCCAAGTGGATAAAGGACTTCCACATAAAACCAGATAAATTGAAACTTATAGAGGATAAAGTGGGGAAGAGCCTTGAACACATGGGCATAGGGAAAATTTCCATGAACAGAACACCAGTGGCTTAGGCTTTAAGATTAAGAACTGAAAAATGGAGTCTAACTCTGTGAGCTCTTTGTATATATTGCATATTATCCCTGTGTTGGATGTAGGGTGGGTAAAGATCTTTTCCAATTTGTTGGTTGCTATTTTGTACTATTGACAGTGTCCTTTGCCTTACAGAAACTTTGTAATTTTATGAGGTCCATTTATAAATTTTTGATCTTAGAGCATAAGCTATTGGTGTTCTATTCAGGAAATTTCCCCTGTGCCCATGTGCTCAAGGCTCTCCCTAGTTTCCTTTCTATTAGTTTCAGTGTATCTGGTTTTATGTTGAGGTCCTTGATCCACTTGGACATGACCTTTGTACAAGGAGATAAAAATGGATAGATTTGCATTCTTCTGCATGCTAACCGACAGTTGAATTAGCACCATTTGTTGAAAAGACTATGTTTTTTTCCACTGGATGAATTTAGCTTCTTTCTCAAGGATCAAGTGACCAAAGGTGTGTGGATTCATTTTTTCATCTTCAATTGCGTTCCATTGATCTACCTGCCTGTCACTGTACCAATACCATATAGGTTTTATCACTATTACTCTTCAGGACTGCTTGAAGTCTGGGATGTTGAATCCCCCAGAAGTTCTTTTATTGTTGAGAATAGTTTTATATATCCTGGGTTTTTTGTTATTCCACATGAGCTTGATAATTGCTCTTTCTAACTCTATGAAGAATTGAGTTGGAATTTTAATGGGGATTGCAGTGAATATTTAGATTGCTTTTGGCAAGAAGACCATTTTTACTATATTAGTTCTGCCAATCAATGTGCAAGGGAGATCTTTCCCTCTTCTTAGGTCTTTTTCGATTTCTTTCTTGAGAGACTTAAAGTTCTTGTCATACAGATCTTTCACTTGTTTGGTTAGAGTCACAGCAAGATACTTTATATTGTTTGTGCCTATTGTGAAGGGTGTCATTTCCCTAATTTCTTTCTCAGCCTGTTTATACTTTGAGTATAGGAAGACTACTGATTTGTTGAAGTTTATATCTGGCCACTTTGCTGAAGTTGTTTAAGAGCTGTAGGAGTTCTCTGGTGGAGAGATGGGGGGTCTCTTATTTTATCTGCAAATAGTGATACGTTGACTTCTTACTTCCTAATTTGTATCCCTTTGACTTCCTTTTGCTGTCTAATTGCTCTAGCTAGAACTTCAAGTACTATATTAAATAGATATTGAGAGAGAGGGAAGCCTTGTCTAGTCCCTGATTTTAGTGGGATTGCTTCACGTTTCTCTCTATTTAGTTTGATGTTTGCTACTAGTTTGCTGTATATTGCTTTTACTGGTTAGGTATAGGCCTTGAATTCTTGATCTGTCCAAGACTTTTAATATGAAAGTGCTGAATTTTGGTAAATGCTTTTTCAGCATCTAATGAAATGACCATGTGTTTTTTTTTCTTTGAGTATATTGCTTTTACTGGTTAAGTATAGGCCTTGAATTCTTGATCTGTCCAAGACTTTTAATATGAAAGTGCTGAATTTTGTTAAATGCTTTTTCAGCATCTAATGAAATGACCATGTGTTTTTTTTTTCTTTGAGTATTTTATTTAGTGGATTACATTGATGGAATTCTGAATACTGTACCATCCCGGCATGCCTGGGAAGAAGCCTACTTGATCATGGTGAATGATCATAAATAATCCTATTAAAAATGTGGTACAGAGCTAAACAAAGAATTCTCAACTGAGGCATACCAAATGGCTGAGAAGCACCTAAAAATGTTCAATATCCTTAGTCATCATGGAAATGCAAATCAAAACAACCCTGAGATTCCACTTTACACTAGTCAGAATGTCTATGATTAAAAACTCAGGTGACAGCAGATACTGGCAGGGATGTGGAGAAAGAGAAACACTCATCCACTGGTGGTGGGATTGCAAACTGGAACAACCACTCTGAGTAGATAGAGCAATAATTTGTGGAAGAAAGACAGAATTCATTGTGAAGTTGTAGAAGTTTGTTTACAAAAGAGAATTTGGTCACAGTTCACTTCACTCTATTTTATTTGATGACAGATATACATACATGAAAAGAATACTCTTCTCCACAGGTAGTTTGATGACATCTATCTATGGGAGACATCTTTCAGTTCATGACACAATGATTTTTCGTGTAACAGTCCCTATGTAGGAAGTTACTGGAAATATGACTTCATCATCGGGACATATGCCCTTAGCTGGAACAACTTCTGCCTTCCCTTTTATGGCTGTATTGGCTACAGAAAAGAAAGCCAAAGTGTTAAATCATGAACTCTACATAGCTTTATCCACACCTGCTTCTGGATTTAGCAAAATCTGATTCCACTTCGCCCAGGCAAAGCCAAAATTGCTGCGTGAATTCCCATTTTTTCAGTCTTACTGTTCTCTGTCTCCTTATTTTTTGTATTTCAATTTGGTTTCTCATCAGTATACAGTCACTCCCCACTCCAGTTCTTCATGCTAGGACCTGATTTCTTTTATTTTCTTCCCACTTGGATCCATCCTGACAATCATTGTTATCCTACATTCATAAGCAGGTAGGAAATGTTGCCACTTACCAGATACGTGAATATCCCAGAAGTAGCTGTTCACTCTGCAAAGGCAGGAAGTGTAAGTGGCATGAGCAGAAATGTACTTGATGTTTGAATTGATCTCAGTACTGACTTTTACCTGAGTGAA
Organism: Apodemus agrarius; assembly: GCA_964023405.1. Taxonomy (NCBI): domain Eukaryota; kingdom Metazoa; phylum Chordata; class Mammalia; order Rodentia; family Muridae; genus Apodemus; species Apodemus agrarius. Next base: position 67,375,761 of record OZ030006.1, on the reverse strand, counting down.
GAAATAGAGGAAGGGCTAGTGTAAATGGCAGCCTGTGTTTGACCATTCTGCAACATATGAAATTCACAGAGCACTGTGGGTAAGGTGGCCTAAGTATTTACTCCTAATTATTGGGGTATAGTAGATGCTTAGCAGGTTTTTGGTTTCTTCTGAGGCAAATTAAAGCTTAGCCCCTATCCAGTATAAGGAAAGAAACAACTGCTTTTGGGAAAGGAGGGGAGGTATAGTGAAGAACTGAAATCTAAAACAGTTTGTGTGTGTGTGTGTGTGTGTGTGTGTGTGTGTGTTGGTTTGTTTAAAACTTGTCCTATAGTACCTGTCTCCATCCATTGGAGTGAAACTACATGGTTAGTCACATTTAATTCATCAGCTCATTGTATAATAGAGTACCAAGAATATTTACTAATGTGATGGCCAAAGAGTATATATTGCTCTTGCATTGTGTTTAAGCATTAGTTGGTCTAGCCTTAGACTGAAGATTTCCAAATCAGAGTCAAAGTCGAATGATATAAACCTCTCAAGAACCAAGAAGGATTTTAAGACAGGAGACACCAGGTTGTCTACTCTGATGTACTGAAACGAATATGACAAAGACTAATAAGCAATTAGATTTTATAACCCAAACTCTCTTTGTTTTTCTAGCTTGGTGCTTCCATACTTGCTTCCTGTGTCTTGTTTTTGTCATTGTGAGATGAAATGATTGATACCTGTATCCCTTGAAAGATTTTTGAGTCTTTTTACTTTTTGAATGAATGGTATCATTTTAGACATAAAATAACAAGTTTGTTTTACAAACAAAAACAGACACAGGTTGAAAATTCTTGGCTGACTAGTCTTGACATATTATTTTTCTACAGCCAATGATATAAATTTTTCAATAAATCATGAGATATAAGTAATGACTTCTTCTGCATGGCTTAATGCAAAGAAAGAACTTCTGGGTATTTACCCAATACCAGATCAAAATCATTTCTTCTAGCATCATTTTTATCTGGGTAAATATTGGGGACTCATATTTCTATTTTGGCATTTGGCATAACTAAAATTTCCCCTTCTCTTTTTTAGTGATTTTTAAATTCAGTTTGAAAAACAGATTTACTTTTTTGTAATTTTATGTGGGTCAGTGGGTATGTACGTTCAATGTCCACACAGACTACAAGATGGTGTCACATGCCCTGGGACTGAACTGATATGTAACTGTGAGCCACCAAGGGTACTTTAAAATAACAAATGCTGTTAACTCCTGAAGTATATCTCCAACTTTCAAACCTTCTTTTTGTATCCCTTTTCTAAGAGCTAAAGGATAATGTTGAAGGGGTTGAAATTGAGCAGGAAATAAGGAATTTGGAACAACTGAAGAAGAAAGTATACCAAAGAAAGGTGAGGACAATGTATGTCTGTGCTTATTGGGGGCAAGTAAGACCTCACATTGAGGGACAATTCACAGTCACCTCACTCCTGTATTTCCTACCCTTGCCTGTATCATCTTGTCTCTCCATCATTACTGCATGGTGTGGATACAGCAGGTGCGTGGAGGTGGGACCATGAGTTCAATAGTGTTTCCCAGTCACTGCCACTCAGTCATATTTATCTTTGTTTCATTGCCATTTTCATTGATTTTTAGTCTTCCTATTTTTTCCTCTAAATTTTTCCTCATCTTGTTTCCTTGATGACCCTCAGCCCACAATTAAGAGTTGTCACCAGTCATCTTCATAACACTATAATATTACCTTTAGGATATAATTTGTAACAAATACATTTCTAACATAATATCTGAGTTTCAAATCTATATACACAGAAAAAAAGTAAAAAGAGCAATTTTGAAAAAATATTAAATCATTGAAAGTTTCTATTGTAATAGTTTTTCATGTTATCTCTAAATTATTCACTTACTGCCATACATCGGTCCACATTGTTTTTAACCTGGAGTGTTGCTGTAAATTCGTTTGCCTTTTGCATTGGAGAAACTATCATATCTAGTGAAAATGGATTGTTCCTGTATGAGAAAAAAGGTAGAAACACCAAATCAGATTGAAGTCAAAGACTCAAGGGATCTTGTTTGGACAGACAGACAGAGCTCTAGGAGACAAATGTCTGGGAGATACTTGAAAAGTTCAATGCTTTACTCTGGAAGGAACCTCTGCATGTTATTTCTACTGAAATATTCCATATTTCTTGCAAACACACATCCAATATGATGAGGCAAATAGAAGTCAGAATAGATGGTTCCAGGCCAGGTGAGTGTGTGGCCTGGAAAAACAAAACTACTTTTTCTTTTCCGTCCCCAGTCATCATTCCAGGGTGGAGATTTTTGACTTCACACTCTACCCTGATACACCCGCCTTTCAGTTTTCCTTCTACAATTTTCTAAAAAAATCTCCCAGAGCTCTCCTTCTTCCAAAAGAAGATCTTGGAGAAGGATAGTATATTCTTAGAATCTGCTAAATTTATCAGATAAATGAAACTGCCCTCACAGTAAAAACTCATGCACCTCAGCATTTTTTCAGTTCACTGCTCTTTAGGCCTGACATAGGGAACATAAGACATTCTAGTTGAAAAAGTTAGATTCCCAACTCAAATCATCTTTACATTGTTCCCCTGTTGTCCAGTCCTCTGCCTCTCAACTAAAACTTCTTTGGCACATGATATTTCTCCATCCAAACCTCCATGATTTCTTTAGCACCTGGTAGAGTGTCCTTTCCCATAGGATTCTGTGCACTGTCAGTAGGCTCTGACTTCTCCCTGCAACTCAATGCTTTCCTCTCATCAAATGTCATAGAAAACTTTACATTCCATTTTCTCTTTGTAAAAACTGGAATCTGATTATTTCTTTCCATATTTAGTCATAGACTTATAGAGTAATTTTATCACACAACTAAGCATAAATAATGAAACAGGTTTGTTTAAACAAATCTGCTCCATATGTGAATAGCAGAGCCCTGAGTAGTACACTTGATGAGGATAAAGACTTTAATTGTACAATTTAGATAATTTTTCTATGGGTGATTTATTAGGGTTTTTTGTTGTTGTTGTTTTTGTTGTTGTTGTGAGAGGAAATGTTTGACTCTGTCACCCAGTGAGTCATGAATGTGCAATCCTTTGCTTCTATATATCAAATTTAGAATTAGAGATAAATCATAACCATAACTTAACCCAAAATTGTAACCTAAGCTCATCTCTCTTCTCATACTTTCCATATTGGTGACAGTGTGGTAAAACCAAAGATGATACTGTAATGTACCCAGAACCATCAGTTTAAACACAATATTTCAATTGTTACCTAGACATTTAGTCACAAAATATAGGAGTAAGAAGCTACATATTGTTTCATACTTTAGAAACGCAAAAAGTGAAACTTAGAATCACAAATTTCAGGAGCCCAATATGAATAATCATGGATTGGGAAGTTATTTCTAGGAAGGTGATACAGAAAAGAGATGGCCGTACAAATTGTCCTGACCATAAGCAGTCTCTAAAAATAAGTACAAAATCAAGAGATGCATACCAGCTCCATGCTCATAGAACATTTGAAGAAAATCCATGCTGTAAGTTAGAGTTGACACTCAAAAGCCTTGGCTATCAGAAACCCAGATCTCTCCATTTATTTGAGCAGGAACATAATGAAGCAGCTGCTAGGTCTACTTAAGTAAAATTGTCATATCTTAGGATGCCTCACATTACCACCTTGTTTATTCTTCTGTAACAAAGGTCAGTATCCAGTTGAATCTTCAAATAGATTATAGTGAATGAAAACATGAGATTTTTCTCATTTGCCAATATGAGATTAGAATGTTCTTAGATTATTAGAATTGAACCTGCCTCAATTTTTTTCTAAATAAGACCTATTCTTTTTTATTCTTTGCTTCCTAATCTGCTCTTACTGTGGAAATATGCAAATTTTAATCACTTCTCTTTTTCTTCTGGATGACACAAACTCTCACTTCCCTGGTAACTCAGAGAATCCCAACTCAAAAGTTTTCTGTAGCTGATTAATAACCAGCATACTATTCTTACTTAATTCCCCTGACCTGTGTTTTTTGGCACAAATGGTTTTCTGTAGGAGATCATGGTCCTCCCTTGCCTTCAAAGTAAGTTTCTTGCAAACTCAAGGCATATATGTATATTTATAAAGAAGTCACATGTGAATAAGGAGTTCAAATATATTTGATATCATTTTAACCATATCATCAGAGAACAAGACATGGACAACTTTGCTTCTTGTGTATTGATTCTTTCACAAGCCTTGGGAGCATATAAGATGTTAAGAAGCTTAATTTAGAAGTTTCCAAAAAGACCTTGTCAACCTAGTTCTCAGACTCCATAACGTCAGCTACTGCTCAGCCTAGGTTTTCCTCACTGGAAAGTACAGATGTGGAGAGAGATGCCAGTGTACACTTTTAAAGGAAATTTTTGATCATCTTTACAGTGCTGCAAGATAATATGAAAGATGAAGAAACTCATGAAGTGTTAAAGTAAACAGCAGATCCATGGATTTTCTTATTCCCCAATGAAGTAGGAGAATCTTGGTATCCTGTAATAGACAGCAAGGTGCTATCCCAGAATGGAGGGTTGGGATAACTCATAACTCAGAGCATCTGCTAGTCCATGATTCTTCTTGAGGCAGAGTACTTAGGTTAGGATCTAGAGATGGCCTGTAGCTTGAGATGGCATCTGTTTTGCTTCTTTGTTGTTTATTATATCAGTGTTACCTTTGGATTGGGAGGAGCTACTGTCAAACACCAGATACCATGCACCTTCTTTTGTTTTCGCCCTTAAAAAATGCATTACTTTATGTTCCCTAAAATTAATTTTTCATCTTCTTTCTCTTTTCTTTAATGTTGTTTGTGAGAATTCCCTGTGTATTTCATTGAGTTCTTATAACTTTTGAAGTTTTTATTGCATGAAGTTCAAAAAATGGAAGAAATATGACCTGGACAAACAGGTCATTGTTCAGTGACTGAGTCCTAGGAGACAGTACCGGGAGATCAGAAGATTAAAAGGATTAAAGAAAAGATATGAAAGTTTAGTATCAGGTCTTCTAAAATATGTGTCTTTTGCCAACCAACTTTATTATGATGTTTTCTTATATACTCTTTCTGGGGAAGAATTGGGATGAAGTTAGTAGAACCTATCACATGTTGTCTGGAAGGCAGCAAGAAGCTAGTAAAAAACTGTTGCATGAGGAGAACACCATATCTTCAGTACATCATAGGCTGGGCACACAGCATCCTGGGAACTGATTCTCATATCCCTGCACTCTGTGAAGATCTGGGTTCTCAGCATCTATATATATACATCAATGTCTCAGGGGAAAGCTCCCAAAGTCATGACCTTAGGCTATTTGGGCTCTACCAAGCAGACTCCTGGTTTTGTGAAGGAGCTATGGTATTTTTCTATGCATTGGAGCCTCAGAGAAAGACACAGTTTATTAAGCAAGCTTTCAACAGAGGGTAAGATATGGTAACTGAGGGGTGAAACATAATCAAAGTATGTTACATATGTATACAGAAAAGTCTGGCACCTTATTCTACCTCAGAAGTTATTCTTTATCAATGACTAATTAACAGCTTGAAATTCTGATTTCTAATGAGACAAAGTGAGAGGGCAGAATTTCATGGGAAGGGAAGTAGGGAGGATTTGGGATGGGTAGAGGGAAGGGAAACCAAAATTCAGATATATTATGTGAGAAAAAAATATTTTCAATAAAATGAAAAACAATTAAAAAGAAATATCAAAGAATACAAAGCAAGTCAGATCAGATTTTGGAGCCTTACCAATATACAGTTTTTTTCTTTTCTTTTCTACTGAGTGTTACTTCTATGATAGATATGTGGTTGGTATTGAGAGGTCACCATTTATGTTTTTGTAGTGATTGTGTTTATACCACATGGCTTATACAATAGTGTAGAGGTTTGATCTCTTGTGTTGTACTTTCCCCTACAAGTTCTGCTAAGAGCTTTTGAGGAGTTCATTTTCACATTGCACCCTCATCAATTCACTAAATGACACAAAGGCTAATTATGTGATTTGTAGTGCAGAGAGCAGACCCACTTAAAGTAAATATGAATGTATGTTCCTTAGAGTAAATGTGTTCTGTGTGTGTGTGAGAGAGAGAGAGAGAGAGAGAGAGAGAGAGAGAGAGAGAGATTCTTAACTTAGTATTTCATTGATTTTCATATGCAGAACTTCAGATGGTAGTAAAATGATTAGCACCATAATGTCAGTCTTGTGAACATGGGAAAGATTGATTATGGGGTTCCAACCACTGTGACAGTTGTACATGAATAAATATGTGTCCAGATATGTGAGTGTGAAGTCCAGAGAATATGCGCAGGAAGGATAATGTATTTTTTTAAATGAGGTATGTTACTCAATTTATATTAATACACTTAACATTCTTTAATTTCCTATGAAAAAGATTGAATCTGGAATCCACAGCAAATTATATTGTTAGCCTTGGTGTTGTTTTCATGAATCCATGAGGTTATAATGTGAACTATTTCTCTTAAAGTCATTTCTGAGCATAGTTTAGCACATTTTTGGTGGAGTAAAACATTGTAGATTGTTGGGGGGTTTTATTTATAAAGGTGACAGGTTTGTAGGTGATCCTCTACCCAGTTCTAAGAATAGTTCTAAATGTATTAATCCAGACAACCTAAAGAATTATGCAAAATGTAAGATATCAACAGTTTTCTTTTATTTACCTTACATTAGGGAGAATAAAGACAATTGAATCAATGGCCTAAAGGTTAGTTATCTAAAATTAAAAAGTGCATTGTGCAGATGAAAATAACACATGACTTTGGCCTGTGTGCCCTCTCTCCCCTTTTATTTATTTATGTAACCTCAGCAACTTTGGCATGAGTCTATCAACTAAGCCAGCAGTGTTGTTTCTTTTAATCTGTAGACAAAAGAAGCTATTGACAGTCTTCTCTAGATTTTCCATTTGTGTATTCTACAGAACTTGGAAATTTGGAGTAGATCATGTAGTTTTTACAGCGAGGGAGAGAATGTCATATCTGTTCTCTTCCTTTATATATCTAGGGGTGATATTCATAAGGTTGGAAAATTACTTATTTATATAATAACAAAAGTTTACTTATCATAATGTGTTATCCTTTTCCTGGCTTGATTAGGTTACAATGTTGAACATGTGTGCTGAGATTCTAGAACCTGAGGAGAAAAGGGAAAGCTCAAAGATCACAAAAAGAGATCAGAAAGCACCTTAGCTATATGAGAAAACTAATAGTAGACAACACAGACAAGTTTCACATTATCACACATGAGAAGCTATGATTTAGTTGGGCTTTATAACTGTATAATTCATAAATAAAGTTACAAATGTATTGTTGGTTCCTTTTTCTTTCTGTGCTAACAGAACACAATCAAAAGCTATTTGGGAATCATTTGCTTGGGCTTTCAGTTTCAGGGAGAAGAGTCCATCATGGTGTGGATGAATGGCAGCAAGTGACAGCATGGTGACAAGATCGGGAAGCTGAGAGATTACATCTTCAACCAAAAGAGGAAGCAGAAAGAATGAACTTGGAATTGGGGAGAGGGAATTAACTTTCAAAGCTCATCCTCAGGCATATACTAACTATTCTCTTACAATTCTCTATGGGCACCATTTCTCTTTCAACTTACTATGCCTCCTTATTTTTACTTAACAAAATGGTAGTAAGAAAGTTAATGATTCTTTCATGTTATATGATGGGGAGTTGCAGAAATTAACTTGGAACACAAAGTATTGTAGCTAGTATCTAACATAGTCATTGATATGGTGCTTTCATTAAGTTGCATAGCAAAGGTACCCTCTCTGCTTCTCTGCCTCTGAGTAGTGTTTTGGTGTTGAAAATTTGAAAATGCCATTGACCAATTTCTCCTGAACAATCTTGGGCTTCCCCTGTGTGTAAAATATTGTACTGTTGTGTTTTACGTGTGTTGCTTACACCTGTGTGTAGGACAGCTGTGTCTGTAAAAGTGGATGTGGGGGGAAGGAGAGACAGACAGAGAGACAGACAGACAGACAGAAAATGAAAGCACGTTCCACTTTGACATTTTACTTATGATATTAAGTCAAACAAATTAATGACTCTTGCATAAAATTTCCTCCCTTGGTCCTGTTTTGAGGTTCTCTCTGTAAGCCATCATTATTTTGATATTCCATCTTCCTTGGATACATTCCTGGTTTCTAAGTCAAAGAATTAGCCTTTGCTACTTGGAGACTACCATCACATTTCATATTAAGGTATATGCTGCCTTTTGTATTTGGAGGTTCCAATATCACAGTGGTGATTACTGTAAGTGTACATTGAATCTAACCAGATATAACGGAATATGCTGCTGTTCTTCATTAGTACATACAGTTTATGTTTCTGCTTATTAAATTTAGTATTGATTTTCTTTTTTGATTTAGAGATGGGATGTGCTTTTCACAAAAGGCTCAATATGTTTACTTATTTCTTTAAAAAACAGAATTAAAACATCTTGGAGATGTTTCTCCTCAACTACTATAGTAGATGTTTTTATCTTTTCATTTTAATATTTTGCTGTGTACATTACCAAACATTGGGAACTAAAATCGTGAAAATTTAATGACAAATCTTTAGTAATAACTTTATTATGCTGATATAATAAAAATTTATCCATCTTGTAGAACTTAAACAACAACTTATTGTTAAGATAGAGCTTAGTTATTAAATGAAGAAAACCACACACATCAATGTATATTTGTCCTAAAGTAAATATTATTCCAAAACAATATATATGTGTGTGTCTGTGTTTGTGTGTATATGCATACATATGCAAATATTTGCTTGTTTTTACAATAATTAAAGACTCAATTCCCCAAAAAAGACATAGACTAACAGACTGGATACAGAAACAGGACCCTACATTTTGCTGCATACAGGAAACACATCTCAGTGTTAAAGACAAACAGTCTTAGAGTAAAAGGCTGGAAGACAGTTTTATAAGCAAATGGTCTCAGGAAACAAGCTGGAGTAGCCATTCTAATATCAGATAAAATTGACTTCCAACCTAAAGTCATGAAAAGAGACTCAGACGGTCACTTCTTGCTGGTCAAAGGAAAAATCCACCAAGAAGAGCTCGCAATACTAAACATCTATGCTCCAATTGCAAGGGCACCCTCATTCGAAAAAGAAACCTTACTAAAGCTTAAAGCACACATTGCACCTAACACAATAATTGTGGGTGACTTCAACACTCCAATCTCCTCAATGGAACAATCAGGAAAGCAGAAACTAAACAGGGACACAGTGAAACTAATCGAAACTTTGGACCAATTGGATTTAACAGATATATATAGAACTTTTCATCCTAAAGCAAAAGAATATACCTTTTTCTCAGCGCCTTATGGTACCTTCTTGAAAATTGATCATATAATTGGTCACAAGACAGATGTCAACAAATACAAGAAGATCGATCTAATCCCATGCCTCCTATCAGATCACCATGGAGTAAGAGTGGTCTTCAATAGCAACAAAAACAACAGAAAGCCCACATACACATGGAAACTGAATAATACTCTACTCAATGGCACCTTGGTCAAGGAAGAAATAAAAAAAGAAATCAAAGCCTTTTTAGAATTTAATGAAAATGAAAGTAAAACCTACCCAAATCTATGGGTCACAATGAAAGCAATGCTAAGATGGAAGCTCATAGCTTTAAGTACATCCAAAAAGATACTGGAAAGAGCATACAGTAGCAGCTTAAAGACACACCTTAAAGCCCTGGAAGAAAAAGAAGTTAATTCACTCAAGAGGACCAGAAGACAGGAAATCATCAAACTCAGGGCTGAAATCAATCAAGTAGAAACAAAGAAACCATACAAAGAATCAAGAAAACCAGGAGCTGGTTCTTTGAGAAAATCAACAAGATCTGTATGACAGGAACTTCAAGTCTTTGAAGAAAGAAATCGAGGCAGACCTCACAAGACGGAAAAATATTTCTTGCTCCTGGATTGGCAGGATTAATATAGCAAAAATGGCCATCTTGCCAAAAGCAATCTACAGATTCAATGCAATCCCCATCAAAATCCCAACTCAATTCTTCATAGATCTAGAAAGAGCAATTCTCAAATTCATCTGGAGCAACAAAAAACCAACAATAAGGGAACCAATATCCCTGACCTCAAGCAATACTACCAATAATTGTGTTAAAAACTGCATGGTATTGGTACAGCAACAGGCAAGTAGATCAATGGAATAGGATTGAAGAACCAGAAATGAACCTACAGATTTATGGTCACTTGATCTTTGATAATGGAGCCACAACCATCCAGTGGAAAAAAGATAGCCTTTTTAACAAATGGTGCTGGTTCAACTGGAGGTCAACATGCAGAAGAATGTGAATTGACCCACTCTTATCTCCTTGTACTAAGCTCAACTCCAAGTGGATCAAGGACCTCCACATTAAACCAGACACAGTAAAATTAATAGAAAAGAAACTGGGGAGGACCCTTGAGGACAATGGCTCAGGGGGAAAGTTCCTGAACAGAACACCAATAGCTTCTGCTCTAAGATCAAGAATAATCAAATGGGACCTCATAAAATTACAAAGTTTCTGTAAGGCAAAGGACACTGTCAGGAGGACAAAATGGCAACCAACAAAGTGGGAAAAAATCTTCATCAACCCCACGTCTGACAGAAGGCTCATATCCAATATATATAAAGAACTGAAGAAGTTAGACCCCAAAGAACCAACTAACCCTATCAAAAAATGGAGTACAGAGCTAACAAAGACTTTTCACCAGAAGAAATTCAGATGGCCGAGAAACACCTTAAGAGATGTTCAACATCATTAGTCATCAGGGAAATTCAAATCAAAACAACCCTGAGATTCCACCTCACACCAGTCAGAATGGCTAAGATTAAAAACTCAAGAGACAACAAGTGCTGGCAAGGATGTGGAGAAAGAGGAACACTCCTCCACTGTTGGTGGGATTGCAAAATGGTAAAAACCGCTCTGGAAATCAGTCTGGCAGTTCCTCAGAAAATTGGGCATGTCACTTTCAGAGGACCCTGTCATACCACTCCTGGGCACATACCCAGAGTATGCTCCACTATGTTCACAGCAGCCTTGTTTATAATAGCCAGAAATTGGAAGGAGCCCGGATATCCCTCAAAGGAAGAATGGATACAGAAAATGTGGTGTATTTATACAATGGAATACTACTCAGCAATTAAAAATAATGAATTCATGCAATTTGTAGGAAAATATCATCTTAAGCGAGTTAACCGAATCACAAAAGAATACACATGAAATGCAATCACTGATAAGTGGGTATTAATGAGCCCCGAAGCCCTAAATACTCAAGGCATAATTTGCAATTCAAATGATTCCCATGAAGAAGAGAGGAGAGGACCCTCGGCCTGAAAAAATTGGATCCATGTTTGTAGATACAGAACAGAGAAATGGTGTGTGGGGGGTATGATTGGAGAATAGTTGGGGGGAGAGGACTTATGGGACATATGGTGGGGGGGACTGGGAAAGGGGAAAGCCTTTGGAATGTAAACAAAGAATATAGAAAATAAAAAAATTTCAAAAAAAATTTAAAAAATATTCCATTTTTGAATGACTTCAGGATAGTAGGATGACCACATTAGATATAGCAATTAACCATGCCAGTGTTTTCCTGAAGATAGGAACTCCATACCAGGGAGATGTTGAATAATAAGTACAGCAGAGTTGTTGACCCACTGGGATGGCCAAAACTCTTAATTCTAAGGCTTATTTCAACATTGGCTTCCTCTGGGCCAGGAAGAATGCCATCTGCACTGGAACATGCAGGGATTGTAAGGATGCCTGCATCACCTCCTTAAAACCTTGTGATTACTGCTAGGAAAAGACATTTGGCCAAGCTTCCCAGAGCACCAATAAGGTCACAATCGAGAAAGTCATCACCATCAGCCTGCTGCCAGTGTAGAGATGGCTAGTTTGATTGGGTTCCTTTGCTTCCCTGGGCTTCATTTGTCCTCCAGCTTCATTTCCTACTTCATTCAAATTTTCTGCTTTCTTTAAACATGTACTGTCAATATGGTGGCTTCCAGATCCAAGGGTGACTGTTATTATAGATCCTCATCTTTACCTTTAGGTTTTATCATTGGGATGACACCTATGATGACTATTTTGCATAGTTGAGACTATGCATCAGTGATAAGGGCTCTCACTCTCAGAGACTCCTGCAAATGACATTTGAAGCTGTTGCTAGAAGCAAGAGACCTGTCCAACTTGATAAAGTACATGGAGAAAAATTAAGAACCACACATGAGAGAGAGTAAGAATAATTGTTTATGGACAACTTATACACATTGGGGGCTTTCTTGTGTGGGCAAACCTATACATCCTGTGGAAATGTGAAGGGAATTGATGGAGACTACAAAAAGAACGGAACCTGACATATGATCCATGGGAAATATCAAGGACAAAGCGCTTTGCTACCTAAAAAAAATCTATGTGAAACTGTATATAGGTTTCTAGGCCAGAAGGAGACCATCTCTATGTTTTTCCTGCAGAAAAAAAAAAGAATGGTTTTACTCACGCGTTATCCTGGCCTTCATTGATCCCCAGTTGCAGACAGAGGACTAAGAAGAGTGTGGCAGCACTAAATGTGAATGAGAGACCCTGCATAGTGGCCAAATCAGAACACCAGAGCAGTAGGGTCCTTGGTGCTCAGCACAGGTTTTATATACAGATCCCGGAAGCAGAAAAGCTGTCAGGTAGGTCACTGAAATAAATCATCTGATTACTCACCTTAATCTTTCCTTATCAGGGAGAAGTTTGTTATTTCTATGAAAAAAATGTCATCATTCAATTAAATTGTTAGAATATACATGATTGTTCTTCCCTATTTTTTTAGTGTCAAAGACCTTTAAAGGTCCTTTCTTGGCTAACAGACATGTTTTTCTTCTGGGTCATTTTCGTCTGTTCCTATTCCTTACCTTAAATTATAACTTGCTTCATCTTGGCAGACAGTAGAATTTCTAGACGACAGGTCTGAAGCTACAGATGCACAACACATTCATTGATGATTTTGCTATTAATTCAAAGGGAGATACCACTAAAAACTGTATTAGAGTTCTGATACTATCAGCCATTGTTACTCAGAAGCCACTTCCAATCATATTGCTGAGAAATCTAGGAAAGGGCTGAGCTCTCTAGATAATAGAGCAGTGTGACTATAGTATCTCTCAACATAGTGATGTTTGTTAAGACCCTCTCTACTTCAGGAGTAATAGTAAGTTATCCAGATGCTCAAAGTCTCTATAGTGAAATGTTGCTCTCATTGTACAGAAGTCATTCACATACTTACATCCACAAAATCATTTAGCATTAAAAATCCAGTCATTTTCCACATTTGACCTGTGGTAGTAAGGCATATAGGAAGATAATTATAAGGATTCCCCCCGCCACTGGACCATAACCCAATAATAAAAGAGACATTCCTGGAACAAGAATTTCTCCCCTATGAAATGATAGGGAGACTCATTTTTCCTTATATATCCCTACTGTATGCAAATCTGTTATTTAACCTAAATGTTTTTATTTTAAGATTATTTTATCTGTGGAATGACAATAACCAAGGAAGATGCTCAGATGAACAAAATTGAAAGTCAATCTAAGGATTACCTGTGTATTTTGCTACGGTGGTGAGTTGGGAAAATAAAATCAAGCTGTATGCTCACAGTAGATGAATTTTTAACCCTCCCTCCTCCGTTTCTTATACTTGTGCTAATCTCTTTCTCTTCCACTGGACACTAATACCTATTTGTTGTTTGTAGTTACAACTGCATACTTTCTTCTGTGTCCCAAGAATGATGACTCCATTTTCCCTCATCTTGGACTCAATGAACCTCCTTCATAAATTCTCTTTTGTTTTAATGTTCTTTGCACCAAATTCTTTTCTTATTTACTTGAATAATCTCTACTATGGGGCCATTATAGCTTATATTAGCCAAGGAAGTGGGGGAAAAACTAGACCATGTCCACATAGAAAGTCCAGAAATGTTTTGGATGGACTATAATCCCCTTCCATCTCTATACTTTAAAGGACATCTCAGTACTTTAGTGTGCAGCGGTTCCACTTTTGATTAACCAGGGCTTAACAAAGCAGATACACAGGAACTCAGATGTATAGTAAGGAACTCAGGTGTATAGTAAGTAAGAAGATTATTCTATAAACCAACAGAGACATGTGACACCCAAAATACTTCAAAATATGTAACAAAAGTAATGACCATAGTAACATTGGCTGGTCCAATACTTTTATGGATCACTTTGACTAAACAAAGTACCTAGTAATATAAATGTTGCTTTGAAGGTATTTAAAACAACAATGTGAAAAACATGATCAACCAAATTTCAGTCAGAGTACCTTCTATGATGCTGTTAAAGAGTGGCCCCCAAGGGAGTTACAGAAGGGGGCATACATCAGAATAGGGCAAGTGCATTGTAAACATTCTCTATGAAGTCCCTCATTGCATCCTTGTAGTAATATTATGTATGTGGTTTCTATTTTTATCTAGTTTTACAACTGGACAACTGAAGCATAAGACAGACAAATTCTGAACTCATATCTCTCAGCCACCAAAAAACCCAAATTTTGGAACATGATTTGCACAATCGGACAAATTTTACTTACAATATTATTCAGACAAGACACAAAATGGCAAATATTATAGACAGAGGACATTGAAAGAAGCACTAGCATGTAAGGAGCCTGGAGTTTCACATTAATTCAGAGTAAATGCACATTGTGAATGGTGTCAGGTGTTCAACTCAGGAAGTCTGAATCTAGAGCTAAGTGTTGACTAGCTCCATTGCCTGCTCATGACCGTAAGTTCCAGTGATGGTAACTGTTAAAACTGGGATTTTATTATGTCCTTATTATATTTTAATATACTGCTCTTGATGAATCCATATACACACATATATACATACATACATATGTAAATATACATACACACATACATATATAATTCTATCCCATTTAGAATTTTGTTCCTTTCTTCAATCATTCCCTCCTCCACCTGACATGTACTATAATGTGCATGTGATGGTTAGTAGATTACTTGGGGGCACAAGCCTATTCTTTTTTTCCATCAATTTTGACCTGGGGATTGAACTCAGGTTTTCAGGTTTGGTAGCAAGATCATTTAACCATAGATCATTCTCACTAGTCTTTTTAGTAATATATAAATTGAGAAAAGATAATTGGTTCTGCTGATGCCTGCTTATAACTCTACAATTTGGGAGGTGAATTCAGGAGCACAAGGAGTTCAGGTACTTTTTAGCTATATAGTAAGTTCAAGACATGACTAGGCTCAATATCAAAAAGGAACATGCAAATAAATAAACAAACAAACAAATAAATAAATAAATAAATAAATAAAGTTTAGAACAGTAAAGTAACACAATTTTTAGTAACTTTTTGGTATTACTCAGCCAAAAGAAGAAAAAGTGAAAAAAGAAAAGATTCTATTGAATCCTCTATAGAAGTAAATCCGGCCTGAGCACTTAAGCTCATGACTAATTCCTCTTAACTACTGAGGTTGTGAAGGTTTTAGGACTCAGATCATATGGAGAATGAAAGGAGATATGTGCCATAGTAGGTTACTTTTCACAATGAGAAAGATGAATGTGTGTGTGCATTATATATGTGTGTGTATGTGTGTGTGTGTATGCATCCACAAACTAATAATGGACACACAACAATGGGAAAGCTGCTTTCATGGATTAATCCTAAGCCAGTAATGACTTAACACAATAGAAGTTCATTTGCAGCTTCCATAAAATCTCATAAAAGGCATTTTGGTGGCAGGTGCTTAGACTGAGCAGGCAGAAACAGATATCGAGATACCCCAAGCTTAAGATCTCGGGGGACCTGGGCTGCCAGCCAGTCATCTAAGAACAGGAGCTTGGCAGAGCAGTGATCCTGTGTGCCAGCAGGCTGCACTCCCCACATCCAGTGGCCACCTCTGGCATCCTTGCAGTGGTCTAGACTAAGGAGAGCAGAGTCAGGTACCTGTGATACCCAGAACTTGGAATCTTTGGGGGGTGCAAGACTGCCTGGCAGTGAACCAGGTGGAGCAGGGTTCCGGGGCCTCAACCAGGCGAGGGCTCTGCTCTCTGAGGGGAACCCTGCACTCTGCTCATTCACGGCCATTTTGGTGGCGGGTGCTTAGACCAAGCAGGCAGAAACAGATATCAAGATAGCCCAAGCTTAAGATCTCAGGGGACCCGGGCTGTCAGCCAGTCATCTAAGAACTGAAGCTTGGCAGTGCAGCAGTTCCTGTGTTCCAGCAGAGCGTGGGTATCCTGCCTTCGGGAGTCCCTACACTCTGCACTCCGCACTCCGCACTCCCCACTCCCCAAGGCCTCAGACAGCATCCTTGCTGCTGACTGAACTAAGCAAACAGATGCAGAGAAGACAAGCAGCATCACGTCCACAGTGATAACCGAATATAACATTGCTTAGAGCAAGATACACCAGGGGTCCAACAGCACCCAAGAGGAGACCAACACATCAGCAATCAGTGCCAGGGAAAACCCAGTCATCCACTGGTGGGGAAATAGCCTTTCAAGCCCACAGGAGGTTCAAGTACCAGCTAGTGACTACAAGACAATCTAAGGCCAGAGATAACCAGATGGCAAAAGGCAAGCATAGGAACGCTACTAACAGAAATCAAGGCAATATGGCAGCATCTGAACCCAGCACCCTGACAGCAGTAAGTCCCGGATACCCCACCACACCAGAAAAACAAGATTTGGATCTAAAATCACTGGTCAGGATGCTGATAGCAGAACACATAGATAAATCTCTTAAAGAAATACAGGAGAAAATGGACCAAAATATGAAGCCCTTTCAAGGAAAACACAAAAATCAATTAAAGAAATTCAGGAGAATATGGATCAAAAATTAGGAGTCAATAAAGAGGAAGGACAAAAATCACTTAAAGAAATAAAGAAGAACATGGGCCAACAAGTAGAAGTCATGAAAGAAGAAACACAAAAAAACTCTTAAAGAAATACATGAAAATACAAACAAGCAAGTGGAAGATCTGAGCAAAACCATCCAGGATCTAAAAACAGAAGTAGAAACAACTAAGAAATCGCAAAGGGAGACAACTTTGGAGATAGAAAACCTTGGGAAGAAATCAGGGGCCATAGATGCAAATATCAACAACAGAATACAAGATATAGAAGAAAGAATCTCAGATGCCAAAGATACCATAGGAACCATTGATTCAACAGTCCAAGAAAATACAAAATACAAAAAGCTTGTAAGCCAAAATATCCAGGAAATCCAGGACACAATGAGAAAAACAAACCTACGGATTGTAGGCATAAATGAGAGGGAAGATATACAACTTAAAGGGCCAGTAAATATCTTCCACAAAATTATGGAAGAAAACTTCCCCAACCTAAAGAGAGAGATGACCATGAATATACAAGAAGCCTACAGAACTCCAAACAGGCTGGACCAGAACAGAAATACCTCCTGTCACATAATAGTCAAAACCACAAATGTACTAAACAAAGAAAGAATATTAAGGGCAGCAAGAGAAAAAGGACAATAACATATAAAGGAAGACCTATCAGAATTACACCACACTTCTCACCTGAGACCATGAAAGCTAGAAGATCCTGGGCAGATATCATGCAGACTCTAAGAGAATACAAACTTCAGCCAAAACTACTATACCCAGCAAAACTCTCAATCGGCATAGATGGAGAAACCAAGGTATTCCATGACAAAACCAAATTTGCACACTATCTTTCCACAAACCCATCCGTACAAAGGATAATAGGGGAAAAAACCAACATAAGGAGGGAAACCACACCCCAGAAGAATCAATATAGAAACCTCCTCTCATCAAACCCAAAAGAAGATAACCTCTCAAATATAAAAAAATAGTTTCAAAGATGTCGGGAGGTAATAATTACTATTCCTTAATACTTCTTAACATGAATGGACTCAATTCCCCCCAAAAAAGACATAGACTAACAGACTGGATATGGAAACAGGACCCTACACTTTGCTGCATACAAGAAACACATCTCAGTGTTAAAGACAAACACTGTCTTAGAGTAAAAGGCTGGAAGACAATTTTACAAGCAAATGGTCTCAGGAAAGAAGCTGGAGTAGTCATTCTAACATCAGATAAAATTGACTTTCAACCTAAAGTCATTAAAAGAGACTCTGAAGGTCACTTCTTGCTGGTCAAAGGGAAAATCAACCAAGAAGAGCTCTCAATACTGAACATCTATGCTCCAAATGCAAGGGCACCCTCATTTGAAAAAGAAACCTTACTAAAGCTTAAAGCACACATTGCACCTAACACAATAATTGTGGGTGACTTCAACACTCCACTCTCTTCAATGGACCAATCAGGAAAGCAGAAACTAACCAGGGACACAGTGAAACTAATCGAAACTTTGGACCAATTGGACTTAACAGATATATATATAAAAACATTTCATCCTAAAGCAAAAGACTATACCTTTTTCTCAGGGCCGCATGGTACCTTCTCGAAAATTGATCATATAATTGGTCACAAGACAGATGTCAACAAATACAAGAAGATCGAGCTAATCCCATGCCTCCTATCAGATCACCATGGAGTAAGAGTGGTCTTCACTAGCAACAAAAACAACAGAACGCCCACATACAAATGGAAACTGAACAATAATTTACTCAATGACACCTTGGTCGAGGAAGAAATAAAAAAAAAAAAAGAAATCAAAGCCTTTTTAGAATTCAATGAAAATGAAGGTACAACCCAAACAAATCTATGGGACACAATGAAAGCAGTGCTACAAGGAAAACTCATAGGTCTAAGTGCATCCAAAAAGAAACTGGAGAGAGCATACACTAGCAGCTTAATGGCACACCATAAAGCCCTGGAAGAAAAAGAAGTTAATTCACCCAGGAGGAGTAGAAGACAGGAAATCATCAAACTCAGGACTGAAATCAATCAAGTAGAAACAAAGAAACCATACAAAGAATCAACAAAACGAGGAGCTGGTTCTTTGAGAAAATCAACAAGATAGATAAACCCTTAGCCAGACTAACCAAAGAACACAGAGACAGTATCCAAATTAACAAAATTAGAAATGAAAAGGGGGGCATAACGACAGAAATGGAGGAAATTCAAAAGATGATCAGATCCTACTAAAAAGGTCTATACTCAACACAACTGGAGAATCTGGACGAAATGGACAATGTCCTAGACAGATACCAAATACCAAAATTAAATCAAGATCAATTAGATGAGCTAAATAGTCTCATAATCCCTAAAGAAATAGAAGGGGTTATAGAAAGCCTCCCAACCAAGAAAAATACGGGACAAGATGGTTTTAGTGCAGAATTCTACCAGACATTCAAAGAATACTTAACACCAATACTCTTCAAACTATTCCACAAAATAGAAACAGAATGGACACTGCCCAACTCGTTCTTTGAAGCCACAATTACACTGATACCAAAACCACACAAAGATCCAACAAAGAATGAGAACCTCAGGCCAATTTCCCTTATGAATATCGATGCAAAAATATTTTTTTTATTTTTTTTATTTTCTATATTCTTTGTTTACATTCCAAAGGCTTTCCCCTTTCCCAGTTACCCCCCCCACCATATGTCCCATAATTCCTCTCCCCCCATGCTATTCCCCACTCTTTCCCCCCCCATGATTTCTCTGTTCTGGGTCTACAATACTGGATCCAATCTTTACAGGCCCAGGGTCCTCTCTATTTTTTCTTCTTGAGAGTCATTTGACTTGCTAATTGTGCCTTGAGTATTTAGGGCTTCTGGGCTCATTAATATCCACTTATCAGTGATTGCATTTCGTGTGTATTCTTTTGTGATTGGGTTAGCTCACTTAGGATGATAGTTTCCAGATCTAACCATTTACCTACAAATTGCATGAATTCATTATTTTTAATTGCTGAGTAGTACTCCATTGTATAGATATACCACATTTTCTGTATCCATTCCTCTTTTGAGGGATATCTGGGCTCCTTCCAATTTCTGGCTATTATAAACAAGGCTGCTATAAACATAGTGGAGCATGTGTCTTTGTTGTATGCAGAGGAATCCTCTGGGTATATGCCCAGGAGTGGTATGCCAGGGTCCTCTGGGAGTGGCATGCCCAATTTTCTGAGGAACCGCCACACTGATTTCCAGAGCGGTTTTATCATTTTGCAATCCCACCAACAGTGGAGGAGTGTTCCTCTTTCTCCACATCCTTGCCAGCACTTGTTGTCTCTCGAGTTTTTAATCTTAGCCATTCTGACTGGAGTGAAATAAAATTCTTGCCAACCGAATCCAAGAGCACATCAAAACGATCATTCACCAAGATCAAGTAGGCTTCATCCCAGGGATGCAGGGATGGTTCAATATATGGAAATCTATCAATATAATCCACTACATAAACAAACTAAAAGAAAAAAAAACATATGGTCATCTCATTAGATGCTGAAAAAGCATTCGACAACATTCAGCATCCTTTCATGCTAAAAGTCTTTGAAAGAGCAGGAATCCAAGGCCCATACCTAAACATAGTAAAAGCAATCTACAGCAAACCAGTAGCCAACATCAAAATAAATGAAGAGAAACTTGAGGCAAACCCACTAAAATCCGGGACTAGACAAGGCTGCCCTCTCTCTCCATATCTTTTCAATATAGTACTTGAAGTTCTAGTGAGAGCAATTAGACAACATAAGGAAATCAAAGAGATACAAATTGGAAAGGAAGAAGTCAAACTATCATTATTTGCAGACGATATGATAGTTTACTTAAGCAACCCCAAAAATTCCACCAGAGATCTTCTACAGCTGATAAAAAAAAAAAACTTCAGCAAAGTGGCTGGGTAGAAAATCAACTCAAGCAAATCAGAAGCCTTCCTGTACTCAAAGGACAAGCAGGCTGAGAAAGAAGTTAGGGAAATAACACCCTTCACAATAGCCACAAACAACATAAAGTACCTTGGTGTGACTCTAACCAAACAAGTGAAAGATATGTATGACAGGAACTTCAAGTCCTTGAAGAAATAAATCGAGGAAGACCTCACAAAATGGAAAAATATTTCTTGCTCCTGGATTGGCAGAATTAATATAGTAAAAATGGCCATCTTGCCAAAAGCAATCTACAGATTCAATACAATCCCTATCAAAATCCCAACTCAATTCTTCATAGATCTAGACAGAGCAATTCTCATATTCATGTGGAGCAACAAAAAACCCAGGATAACTAAAACTATTCTCAACAATAAAAGGACTTCTGGTGGAATCAATATCCCTGACCTCAAGCAGTACTACAGAGCAATTGTGTTAAAAACTGCATGGTATTGGTACAGCAACAGGCAAGTAGATCAATGGAATAGGATTGAAGACCCAGAAATGAACCTACAGACTTATGGTCACTTGATATTTGATAAAGGAGCCACAACCATCCAGTGGAATAAAGATAGCCTTTTCAACAAATGGTGCTGGTTCAACTGGAGGTCAACATGCAGAAGAATGCTAATCGACCCATTCGTATCTCCTTGTTCTAAGATCAACTCCAATTGGATCAAGGACCTCCACATAAAACCAGACACACTGAAACTATTAGAAAAGTAACTTGGGAAGACCCTGGAGGACATGGGCACAGGGGGTAAGTTCCTGAACAGAACACCAATAGCTTATGCTCTAAGAGCAAGAATAGACAAATGGGACCTCATAAAAGTACAAAGTTTCTATAAGGCAAAAGACACTGTCAAATCAGCAACCAACAAATTGGGAAAAGATCTTCGTCAACCCCATATCTGATAGAGGGCTAATATCCAATATATACAAAGAACTCAAGAAGTTAGACCCCAAAGAACCAAATAACCCTGTCAAAAAATGGGGTACAGAGCTAAACAAAAACTTTTCACATGAAGAAATTCGGATGGCGGAGAAACACCTTAAGAGATGTTCAACATCATTAGTCATCAGGGAAATGCAAATCAAAACAACCCTGAGATTTCACCTCACACTAGTCAGAATGGCTAAGATCAAAAACTCAGAAGACATCAGGTGTTGGCCAGGATGTGGGGAAAGAGGAACACTCCTCCACTGCTGGTGGGACTGCAAGCTGGTACATCCACTCTGGAAATCAGTCTGGCAGTTCCTCAGAAAAATGGATGTGATACTTCCAGAGGACCCAGCCATACCACTCCTGGGAATATACCCAGATGATTCCCCAGCATGCAATAAGGATACATGCTCCACTATGTTCATAGCAGCCTTATTTGTAATAGCCAGAAGCTGGAAATTACCCAGATGTTCCTCAATGGAGGAATGGATACAAAAAATGTGGTATATATATACACAATGGAGTACTATTCAGCCATTAGAAACAATGAATTCATGAAATTCTTAGAGAAATGGATGGAGCTGTAGAACATCATACTAGTGAGGTAACACAGTCTCAAAAGAATACTACCCATGGGATGCACTCACTGATAAGTGGACATTAGCCTAGAATCTTGGAACACCAAAGACACAATTCACAAACCAAATGATGTCTGACAAGAAGAAAGGAGTGGACACTGGTGCTGAAAAGGATCAAAGCAGCTCAGGTCTTCTAATTGCATGGCAAAGACTTTACCTGATGAGATATCTCTTCAGGTCCCCACCATCTTTGATTTTTGATTTTCTCATTTCATTTCTAATAAGTTTCAAGATTGTACTTTTAATTTTGTGATTACTAATGGTACTTGCTATTTAAATTTCTTTTCAGTTTTATCCTATTGACAGTGTCTCTTGCTGCACAGAAGCTTTTCAATTTTATAATGTCCCTTGTATTGATTGTTGCTCTTTTTTATTTTTATTTTCTACATTCTTTGTTTACATTCCAAATGCTTTCCCCTTTCCTGGTTCCCTCATCCCCATAAGTCCCATAAGCTCTCTTCCCTCTGCCAATCACCTCCCTCCCATTTCTCTGTCCTGGCACATTCCTAAAATGCTGGATCAAGCCTTTCCAGGACCAGGGCCCTCTCCTTCCTTCTTCTTGGGAATCATTTGATATCTTAATTGAGTCTTAAGTATTCGGAGCTTCTGGGCTAACTAATATTCACTTATCAATAACTGCATTACATATGTACTCTTCTGTGATTGGGTTACCTCACTTAGGATGATATTTTCCAGTTCCAAACATTTGCCTAAAAACTTCATGAATTCATTGTTTTTAATTGCTGAGTAGTATTCCATTGTGTAAATATATCACATTTTCTGTATCCATTCCTCCTTGGAGGGACATCTGAGTTCTTTCCAGCTTAGCCATTGATATTCTGTTCAAGAAGTTTTCCCCTGTGCACAAGTATTCGAGGCTCTTCCCCACTGTTTCTTCTATTAGATTTATCATATTTGGGTTTATGTGGAGGTGCTTGATTTACTTGGACTTGAGTTTTCTGCAAGGAGATAAGGATGGATCAATTTGCATGTGTATTCCATTTTCTGAAAAATCTTGCTCATTTTCAGTTAGTTTGTGTGCCTTTTATTAGTAATACTAGGCTGTATTTATTCTTGACATATTTTATATTATTAATTCTTTTTTATTGGATATATTCTATATTTACATTTCATTTCCCTTTTTCTGGTTCCCCTTCCCCCAAAGGTCTCACATGCCCTCCCCCCCCCATTCCCCCATCCACCCCTTCCCTCTTCCCTGTTCTGGTATTCCCCTACACTGATGTTTTAATCCTTTCCAGCACCAGCGTCCACTCCTTCCTTATTGTCGGATATCATTTGATATGTGGATTGTGTCTTTGGTGTCCCAAAAGTCTAGGCTAATATCCACTTATCAGTGAGTGCATACTATGGGTATTCTTTTGAGACTGGGTTACCTCACTTAGTATGATGTTCTCCAGCTCCATCCATTTCTCTAAGAATTCCATGAATTCATTGTTTCTAATGGCTGAATAGTACTCCATTGTGTATATATACCACATTTTTTGTATCCATTCCTCTATTGAGGGATATCTGGGTTCTTTCCAGCTTCTGGCTATTATAAATAAGGCTGCTGTGAACATAGTGGAGCATGTATCCTTATTGCATGTTGGGGAATCTTCTGGGTATATGCCCAGGAGTGGTATGGCTGTGTCCTCTGGAAGTATTATGTCCATTTTTCTGAGGAACCACCAGACTCTTTTCCAGAGTGGTTGTACTAGCTTGCAGATTCTTAAATATTTTTTAGTTTCATTCTTATTATTTTGCTCCTCATTCTAACTAGGATTGAGGCATCTGCTCATTGGTCTTCTTTCCTCTTGAGATTCATGTGGCCTGTGAGTTTTTTCTTGTATATTTCACACTCTATTTATGTGTGGGTACATAACATGTGTTTTCTTTTGTAACTAAGTTACCTCAGGATGATATTTTCTAGTTCCATCCATTTGCTTACAAATGTCATGAAGTAATTGTTTTTAATAGCTGAGTAGTATTCCATTATGTAAATGTACCATGTTTTCTGTATCCATTCCTTTGTTGAGGGACATCTGGGTTTTTTCGGGCTTCTGGCTATTATAACTATATCTTGCTATGAATGTAGTGGAGCATGTTTCCTTGTTAGATGTTGGAGCATCTTTTGGGTATATCCCTAGGAGTGGTATAGCTGTATCCTGACGTAGTACTATGTCCAATTGCTGAAGAACCAACAGACTGATTTCCAGAGTGGTTGTACTGGTTTGCAATCCCACCAGCAATGGAGGAGTGTTTCTCTTTCTCCACATCCTCACCAGCATCTGCTGTCACCTGAGTTTTTTATGTTAGACATTCTGACTGGTGTGCAGTGGAATCTATGGGTCATTTTAATTTGCATTTCACTGATGACTTAGGATGCTGAAGATTTCTTTAAGGGCTTCTAAGCCATTCTAGATTTCACAGTTAAGAATTATATATTTACATCTGTACTCCATTTTTAATAGGGTTATTAGGTTCTCTGGATTCTACCTTCTTGAGTTCTTAGTAAATTTGGGACATTAGTTCTCTATCAGATGTAGAGCTGGTAAATATCTTTGCCCACTCTGTGTATTGCTGTTTTGTCCTATTGACAGTGTCCCTTACTTTACAGAAGTTTTTCAATTTTATGAGGTCCCATGTGTCGATTGTTGCTCTTAAAGCATAAGCCATTGATGTTCTGTTCAGGAAGTTTTCCCTGTGCCCAAGTATTGAGGCTCTTCCCCACTGTCTCTTCTATTAGATTCAGCATCTTTGGATTTATATGGAGGTCCTTGATACATTTGGATTTGAGCTTTGTACAAGGAAATAAGAATGGATCAATTTGTATTCTGCTACATGTAGACTGCCAGATGAACTAGCATCGTATGTTGGAAATGCAGTCCCCCCCTTTTTTAACACTGCATTGTTTTAGCTTCTTTGTCAAAGATCAAGTGGCCACAGGTATGTGGACTCATTTCTGGGTCTTCAGTTCATGGATTTACTTACCTGTCACTGTACCAATACCATGTAGTTTGTATCACCATTGCTCTGTAGTACAGCTTGAAGTCAGGGATGGTGATTCCCACTGAAGTTCTTTGATTGTGGAGAATACTTTTTGCTAACCTGGGTTTTTTTGTTATTCCCAATGAACTTGAGAATTGCTCTTTCTAACTCTATGAAGAATTAAATTGGAATTTTGATGGGGATTGCACTGAATCTGTATATTGCTTTTGGTAAGATGGCCATTTTTACTATATTAGTCTAACCTATCCTTGTAAATGGAGGGTCTTTCTATAATCTGAGGTCTTCTTTGATTTCTTGCTTCAGAGATTTGTAGTTCTTGTTATATAGATCTTTCAGTTGCTTAGTTACAGTCACACCAGGATATTTTGTATTATTTGTGATTATTGTGAAGGGTGTTGTTTCAGTAATTTCTGTCTCAGTCTGTTTATCCTTGGAGTAGAGGAAGGATACTGATTTGTTTGAGTTAATTTTACATCCAGCCACTTTGCTGACATTGCTTATCAGATGTGGGAGCTCTCTGATAAAATTTTTGAGGTCACTTATGTATACTATCATATGATCAGAAAATATGAGATGTTGAATTCCTCCCAGTTTATATTCCTTGCATCTCTTTGTGTTGTTTAATTGTTCTGGCTAGAACTTCAAGTACTATATTGAATAGGTAGGGAGAGAGTGGTCAGCCTTGCCTTGTCCCAGATGTTAATGGAATTGCTTTCAGTTACTTTCCATTTAGTTTTGTTTTGGCTATTGGTTTGCTGGATATTGCTTTTGTTATATTAAGGTATGTACATCGAATTCCTGATATTTCCAATACTTTTAACATGAATGGGAGTCATATCTTGTCAAATGCTTTTTCAGCATCTAATGAAATGATCCTGTGGTTTTTTTCCTTTGAGTTCTTTTATATAGTGGATTACATTGATGAATTTCTGTGTATTGAACCATCCCTGCATTCCTGGGATAAGACTACTTGATCATGGTAAATGTTCATTTTGATGTGTTCTTGGATTCAGTTTGGCAGTATTTCAGAGTATTTTTGCATAGATATTCATAAGGGAAATGACCTGTAGTTCTCTTTTTTGTTGGATCTTTTTTTGTTTAGGTATCAGTGTAACTGGCTTCTTAGAAAGAATAGAGTAGTGTCCTTTCCATTTCTAGTTTATGGAATAGTTTGAGGAGTACTAGTATTAGATCTTCTTTGAAGATCTGATAGAATTCTGCACTAAAATGATCTGGTCCAGGGCGTTTCTTGTTGGGAGATTTCTAATGACTGCTTCTATTTCCTTGGGGTTTGTGGAGTTGTTTAGATGGGTTGACTGACCCTAATTTAACTTTGGTACCTGGTATCTGTCTAGAAAATCATCCATTTCATTCAGGTTTCCAGTTTTGTTAAGTATAGACTTTTGTAGTAGGATCTGATTATTTTTGAATTTCCTCAGATTTTATCGTTATGGCTCCCTTTTCATTGCTGATGTTGTTAATTCGGATACTGTCTCTGTGCCATCTCATTAGTCTGGCTAAGGGTTTATCTATCTTGTTGATTTTCTCAAGAAAACAGTTGCTAGTTTTGTTGATTCTTTGTATAGTTCTTTTTATTTCTACTTGGTTGATTTCAGCCCTGAATTTGATTATTTCCTGCCTTCTACTCCTCTTGGGTGTATTTGCTTCTTTTTGTTCTAGAGCTTTCAGATGAGCTATTAAACTGCTAGCGTGTGATCTCTCCAATTTCTTTTTTTTCACTTTGTTTTTTGTTTTGTTTTGGTTTGGTTTTTTTTTGAGACAGGGTTTCTCTGTGTAGCCCAGGCTGTCCTGGAACTCACTTTGTAGACCAGGCTGACCTCAAACTCAGAAATCCGCCTGCCTCTGCCTCCCAAGTGCTGGGATTAAAGGCATGCACCACCACCGCCCAGCTTCTCCAATTTCTTTTTTTTTATTTTAATTTTTATTTTCTATATTCTATGTTTACATTCCAAAGGCTTTCCCCTTTCCCAGTTCCCCCCCCCACCATACGTCCCATAATTTCTCTCCCCCCCAACTATTCCCCAATCATTCCCCCTACCCCCACAGTTTCTCTACAAAACTGGATCCAATCTTCACAGGCCCAGGATCCTCTCCTTTCTTCTTCTTGGGAATCATTTGACTTGCTAATTGTGCCTTGAGTATTTAGGGCTTCTGGGCTCATTAGTATCCACTTATCAGTGATTGCATTTCATGTGTATTCTTTTGTGATTGGGTTAACTCACTCAGGATGATATTTTCCAGGTCTAAACATTTACCTACAAATTGCATGAGTTCATTATTTTTAATTGCTGAGTAGTATTCCATTGTATAAATATACCACATTTTCTGTATCCATTCCTCCTTTGAGGGATATTTGGGCTCCTTTCTTTATGGAGGCACTCAGAAACATGAGTTTTGATTTTAGCGCTGCTTTCATTGTGTCCCAAAAGTTTGGATATCTTGTGCCTTCATTTTCATTAAATTCTAAAAAGTCTTTAATTACTTTCTTTATTTCTTCCCTGACTGAGTTATGATTGACTTGATAGTTGTTCAGCTTCCATGTGTATGTGGGCTTTCTGTTGTTTCTGTTGCTATTGAAGACAAGCCTTAATCTGTATAGAATACATGGGATCACCTCAATATTCTTGTATCTGTTGAATTTTGTTTTGTGTCTGAGTATATGATTGACTTTTGAGAAGGTACCATGAAGTGCTGTGAAGAAGGTATATGCTTTTGTTTTACTGTGAAATGTTCTATAGCTATCTGTTAAATCCATTTAGTTCATAACTTCATATATTTTCACTGTATCTCTGTTTTGTTTGTTTCTGTGATCTGTCCATTGGTAAGAGTGGGATATTGAAATCTCCTAGTATTGTTGTGTGAGGTTCAATATGTGCTTTGAACTTAGTAATGTTTCTTTTACAAATGTGGGTACCCTTGCACTTGGGGCATAGATGTTCAGAATTGAGAGTTCATCTTGGTAGCTTTTTCCTTTGATGAGAATGAAGTGTCCTTCCTTATCTTTTTTAATAACTTTATTAAAAGTCGATTTATTTGATTTTAAAATGGCTACTCCAGCTTGTTTCTTGGGACTATTGGCTTGGAAAAATTTTTTGCTACCCTTTTACTCTGAGGGAATGTCTCTCTTTGTCCTTGAGGTACATTTCCTGCATGCAGCAAAATGTCAGTTCCTGTTTATGTATCCAGACTCCAAGCCTATGTCTTTTTATTGAGGAATTGAGTCCATTTATATTGAGAGATATCAGGGACCAATGATTGTTGGTTCTTTTGTTATTGTTGTTGTTGTTGTTGTTGTTATTGTTGTTGTTGTTAGAGGTGGAATTGTATTTGTGTGTTTCTCTTCTTTTGAGTTTGTTGTGAAAGATTAATTTCTTATTTTTTTCTGGAGTGTAGTTTCCCTCCTTGTGTTGGACTTTTTGTTCTATTATCCTCTGTAAGGTTGTATTTGATGAAGGATATTGTTTAAATTTGGTTTTGTCTTAGAATACCTTGGTTTCTCCATCTATGGTAATTGCAAGTTTTTGTGGGTATAAAAGTCTTGGCTGCCATTTTGTTCTCATAAGGTCTGTGTGACATTTGTCCATGATCTTCTTGCTTTTATAGTCTCTGGTGAGAAACCTAGTGTAATTCTGATAGGTCTGCCTTTGTATGTTACTTGACCTTTTTCCCTTACTGCTTTCAATAATCTTTTTTTGTTCTGTGTATTTGGTGTTTTAATTATTTTGTGACGAGAGGATTTTCTGTTCCTGTTCCATCTGTTTGGTGTTCCGTAGGCTTCTTTTAAGTTTATGGGCATTTCTTTCTTTAGGCTAGGAAAGTGTTCTTCCATAATTTTGTGGAAGATGTTCGCTGTCACTTTGAGTTGGGAATCTTCACTCTTTTCTATACCTATCATTCTCTGGTTGTGACTTTTTATTGTGTCCTGGATTTCTTGAATGTTTTAGATACGAGTTTTGTGTTTTTTTTGTATTTGCCTTGACTGTTGTGTCTACATCTTGTATTGTACATTCTGCCCCTGATAATCTCTCTTCTCTCTTGTATTCTGTTGGTGATACGTTCATCCTTGACTCCTGTTTTCTTTCCTAGGTTTTCCATCCCCAGGGCTGTCTCCCTCTGAGTTTTCTTTAATGACTCTATTTTCACTTTTACATCCTAGACAGTTTTGTTCAATTTCTTCACCTGTTTAATTGTGTTCTCCTGTATTTCTTTATGGGATTTATGTGTTTCCTCTTTAAGGGCTTCTACTTGTTTACTTGTGTTCTCCTTTACTTCTTTAAGGGAATTATTTATGTCCTTCTTAAAGTCATCTATTATCTTCATTAAATGAGTGTTTATATCTGCATCATGCTTTATAGGTGTATTGGGGTATGACTTGCTGTGGTGAGAGAACTTGGTTCTGAGGTTGCCAGGTCAACTTGGTTTCTGTTGCTAATGTTCTTAAGCTTGCCTCTAGCCATCTGATTATCTCTGGTGTTATCTGGCCTTCTTGTCTCTAACTGGAGCCTGTCCTTCCTATAAACTTGTGATCCTGCAATCCTGTTATACTGAGAAGTTGAGCTGTGACTGGGGTCCAGGCTGTGTGGGATCAGGGTCAACACTGGTGCTCTGTTCCTGGCACAGTTGGGAGCTAGAAGGAATGAGGGTCTCCCACTGGGCAGAGAATCTGCCCAGTCCTTTTTCCTTTTTGGTTATTTTGTTTATTTACATTTCAAATGTCATCCTCCTTCCTTGTTTACACTCAGAAAACCCTCTACCCAATGCCCACCTCCACAAGCATACTCCCCCAGCCATCTATACACTCCCACCCCACAACCCAGCATTCCCCTAAGATGGACAGCAAGCCTTCACTGGACCAAGTCCCTCTCCTCCCACTGGTGCCAGACAAAGCCATCCTCTGCTACTTATGCAGCTAGAGCCCTACGTATATATTCTTTGTGTGGTGGTTTAGTCCTTGGGAACTCTGAGGGGTCTGGTTGGTTGATATTGTTTGTTCTATGGAGTTTCAAACCCCTTCAGCTCCTTCAGTTCTTTTCCTAACTCCTCCATTCGGGTCCCTGTGCTTAGTCTGACAGTAGGCTGCAAGTATCCACATCTATATCAGTAAGGCTCTAGCCAAGATTCTCAGGAGACATCCATATCAGGCTCCTGTCAGCCAGCAGCAATAATGTCTGGGTTTGGTGGCTGTATATAAGATGGATCTCTAGGTGGGGCAGTCTCTGATGGCTTTTCCTTCAGTATGCCCTAAAATCAACAATCGACAAATGGGACACTGTCAATAGGACAAAATGGCAAACAACAGATTGCAAAAATGTACACTTCAGTCTTTAAAATAAGTGAATTATTCTTTTTATCCATATGGATGAACACAAAGAATGTTGTTGAAAATAAAATTATTTAGTCATACAAAGCAAATACCACAGAATATTATGTGTACAAAAAACGACAGTTACTAGAGGCTGAAGATGAGGGCAGAGGAAGTTGTTGGGCAAAGTTCACAACAATTTCAGTTATATAGGAAGCAAGAACTGTCACTTCTACTGCATGACAGGGTGACTATAGTTAACAGTAAATAACAGGCAACCCAATCACAAAAGAACACACATGGTATGCACTCATTGGTAAGTAGATATTAGCCCAGATTCTTGGAATACCCAAGACACAATTCATATATCAAATGATTCCCAAGAAGAAGGAAGGAGAGGCCTCTGATCCTGGAAAGGCTAGATGTAGCAGTGTAGGGGATTAACAGCACAGGGAAGCAGGAGGGGGTTGATTGGGAGCAGGAAGAGGGGAGAGGGAGAGGGCTTATGAAACTTTCAGGGAGGGGGATCTAGGAACGGGGAAATCATTTGAAATGTAAATAAAGAACATATCTAATTTTTAAAAACCCAGTAACTAACAGTATATCTCAAAGTAACTATAAGGGTGAATTTTGAAAGTTTTCAAACCTAAAACAATAAGCAAGATGATAATTACACCAATTTATATGACTAAATTATTCAAAATCATGTACCTACATCAAGACATAATAAATTCATATATGACTTTCCCACAAAACATAAAATTAAGAGGTCTTGAAATAAGGTACATTTTTCACCAAAAACCTGGATTAATCTTTGGTGATATGATTTTGCTATCTGTTTTATGCTTTTTGAGACAATGTCACATGTAGGTAAAGCTATCCTTGAACTCCTGCCCTCCTGCCTCAGTATCCCAAGTCATGGGAAATGGTCTTGTACTGCCATGGATGACTCTATGCTCATTTCCTTTCACAGAAGTGTATTTAATTCCATTAATAATTAATGGCAAATCTGTTAAGGCAGAATCTTGTTTAAAAATTGATGTGGGAGTACTCACCCCAAAGAAGGCAGTCCCCCCCAGCAGGTGATCCTGAATTCTGTAAGAAAACTATGCTCCTTCATGGCTTCTGAATAAATTCCTGTCTCTAGGTTCATGCTTTGGTTGAGTTCCTGCCCTGACTTGCCTGAGGAATGGCCTGTTAATGAAAAATGGAAATGTAAAAGAAAATAACCCATTTTCTCCCCAAGTTGCTTTTGGTTATAGTGTTTATTACAGCAATAGAAATCCTAAGAGAGTTCCACAGAGTGGATACTGTCTGACATTAACATTTTAGGAGAGTTAAGGTCTGGATTTATGTTAGAAAATTATTCTATCCAAGCCCACAGATTTAGAATGTCATACATCTTTCTCTGAACAGTGAACATTGAACTGTTAAATGTCACATTTTAACGCAGTATGATTCTAAATCCCCTTGACCTGTCTTTAGAATAATTATGCTTTCTGCTCAAACAATGCTCCCATTGTATTGGTGATGCAAAATTTACCTGGAATTGATACAGCCTCAGTGTCACATCTTTTCAAATACACTGTGTCCTTTGACCAGCTTATTTGTTCCTTCTTCTGTCAATTATGTTTACATATGTTATTTAGAAATATCCAGATTTCTCTTAAATTTCATAACCTCCAAAGATATAGTACTTAAAATAAAAATTTCTATAGATAGCCTCTACAGGTGTATTTTATATCAGTTACTCTTCTTCAAAAGTTTCTATGTTTCAGGCTGCTTGAGAAGACACAGTTTTTGACATTGAATTCTAAGGACCTTTTTCACAGAAGAATCACACTTTAAAGTTACATTTCCTGTGGGGTTGGGAATCAGGTGATAGAACCTGAAGCAAAAGGTTAAAATATAAATAAACTGTAAGACTGAGCAGGAAGAAGCCTTACTGACTTGAACTCAGAAGATCAACTTTGGCCGACTCTGAAGCTAGAGTAGAAGCTTCAAAATATTGTATTTGGCTGATAGTAACCAAATCAAAATAAAAAATACCAGGGGCTGTCATTATAGGCCTAGACTCAGGAGTTCAACAAAATGAAAGAGAAACTTGATGTCTTTACAAAGCTATATACAGCAGATTATAATATGTCATCAAAGGTATAAAGAATATTGGTGAAAGTTCATAATTCTTATTTGTAAGCAGCTGTTCCTTCTTCCTTCCTGAATTACATATTTCCTTCCTTCCCTCCCTCCCTCCCTCCCTCCCTCCCTCCCTCTCTCCCCCTCCTTCCTTCCTTCCTTCCTTCCTTCCTTCCTTCCTTCCTTCCTTCCATATTATGAGTTATTTGCCTTTCTATTTGAAGACAATATATAAGGCATATCTCTCTTCTACTGCTAGGTTTGCAAAGGCTCTTTTGTCCCTGGTGAAGCTCTTGGATCAATACTGAGTCATTTCCCTTGACCACTGGCTCTGGTGTAATGACCACCACTATTTTTACCATGGTTCCCTCTTGACTTCCACCAGAGCTTGCACTGTTTCCTTATTTATTCCATTCCTTTAATCTCCAGAGTCATGCTCTTGAACTTCTTTTAATCTAGTATCTCTGCAGAGATAAACCAAGAAATGTAGACATGCTTTTATATATGTAAAATCTTTTTTATTAGATATATTCTTTATTTACATTTCAAATGTTGTCCCCTTTCCTGGTTTCCCCCCCAAAAAAATATCCCCTAACCCATACCCCCTCCCTCTGTTGACCAATCAACCCACTCCTGCTTGCCTGTTCTGGTATTCCCCTTCACTGATGCATCAAGTCTTCTCCGGACCAAGGGCCTCTCCTCCCTTTGATGTTCAACAAGGCCATCCTCTGCTGCCTATGCATCTGGAGCCATGGGTATCACCATGTATACTCTATAGTTAATGGTTTAGTCCCTGGGAGCTCTGTGGGTAGTGGGTGACTCATATTGTTATTCCTCCTATGATGATGCAAACCCCTTCAGCTCCTTGGGTTCCTTCTCTAGCTCCTCAATTGGGGACCCTGTGCTCAGTTCAATGGCTGGCTGAGATTTTCCCCCCTCTGTATTTGTCATGCACTGGCAGAGCCTCCCAGGTGACAGCTATATCAGACTCCAGTCAGCAAGCCACAATAAGGTCTTGGATTTGAAACTGTATATGGAGTGGATCCCAAGGGGGCAGTCTGGATGGTCTTTCTCTCAGACTCTGCTCTATATTTTGTCTCTGTATCTCCTGTCGGTATTTTGTTCCCCCTTCTAAGAAGGACCAGAGTATCCATACTTTGTTCTTCCTTCTTCTTGGGTATCATTTGATATGTAAATTGTGTCTTGGGTATTCCAAATTTCTGGGCTAATATCCACTTATCAATGTGTGCATATAACGTGTGTTCTTTTGTGATTGGGTTACCTCACTCTGGTGATGCAGGCCAGTAGGATTTGCTGAAAAGGGGCAGAGGCAGGATGATCTAGAGTTCAAGGCCACCCTGAAATGTAGACATTCAAAATTTCCTGCAAAAGTTTCATGACTTTCTTTATGTATCTAAAGCTTTTTTTTTTTTTTTTTTTTTTTTTTTTTTTTTTTTTGGAGTTACAACTTTTAAAACAATTAGCTACCACAGCTACCATTTTCTTCCTGTGGCTTGTATATGAGGACCTCATTTTAGGTACTCAATAACTTTATAGAAATGAGGGTTGAAATAATGGATTATAGCTCAACATTTCCAATATTAGGAGTGAAATACCTTCACAGCTCACGAATACTATAGTGCTTTGGATTTACCTTTTCTATTGCCACCAAGCTTCCTTCCTTCGTTCTGCCTCTTCCTACTTCTCTCTCTCTTTTTTCCCACATCTCTTTCTTTTCCATCTTTCATTCTTTTTTATTTTTTGGTTTTTTTGAAACAAGATTTCTCTGTGTAGCCCTGGCTGTCTAGGAACGCACTCTGTAGTGCGTTCGAACTGGCCTCGAACTCAGAAATCCACCTGCCTCTGCCTTCCAAGTGCTGGGATTAAAGGCATGCGCCACCATCGCATGGCTCCCTCTCTCATTCTTTAACATGATCTTGTGTACAATTATCATGTAACCATGGGTCTTAAAGTCATCAGGTAGCCAAGGATGCCCTTGAGATCATGATCGTCTAGTCTCTACTTCTCAAGTTCTAGGATAATAGACACAAACCAGCATTTATTATTTGCTTGTGTTGGATTAGCCTATCCTTCCAGCAGGATGTAAGGTTGGGAAATTACATATCCCATCCCTTGTTTATCATGAAGGCATGTAGCACTAACTCAAAGCCAATTAACAAATGCTTATTGAAAGTAATAAAATGAGTAAAGCTCTTCCACCAGGTAAAATGGCTAAAGAGTTGGAGCAGCCCCTCAGCAGGTACATGCTCTCCTGGCTCTTGTAAAGGAATTGGGATTGGTTTTCAGCATCCACGTGGCAGTTCACCACTGTCTGTTATTGATCCAGAGTCAGTAATTTCTATTTCTGAAGCGTTTCTTTAAGATGTACTTTCTAAAAATGTGATACCTTTTGTGGAAGCCTTTCCTGGATACTTTGGTATTTCTGGTAAGTTTATGATGTATAAAATATGAAAAATGACTATGGAGAGACCGAGCTATGAGTGTTACAGAAACAGAGTCTTTGGTTTTTTTTTCTTCAAGGGACCTGGAGGCTCCTCAGAAAATTGGACATAGTACTACCTGAGGACCCAGCTATACCACTCCTGGGCATGGACCCAGAAGATGCTCCAAATATAATAAGGGCACATGCTCCACTTTGTTCATAGCAGCCTTATTTATGATAGCCAGAAGCTGGAAAGAACCCAGATGTACCTCAACAGAGGAATGAATACAGAAAATGTGGTACATTTACACAATGGAGTACTACTCAGCTATTAAAAACAATGAATTCATGAAATTTTTAGGCAAATGGATGGAACTAGAAAATATTATCCTGAGTGAGGTAACCTAATCATAAAAGCACATACATGGTATGAACTTACTGATGAGTAGATATCAGCCCAGAAGCTGGTAATACCCAAGATATAATTCACAGACCACATGAAACTCAAAAAGAAGGAAGACCAAAGTGTGGGTGCTTCTATTCTTCTGAGAAGGGGAACAAAATACTCACAGGAGCAGATATAGAGACAAAGTGTAGAGACTGACAGAAAGGCTGTCCAGAGACTGTCCCACCTGGGGATTCATCCTATATACAGTCACCAAACCCCATCCACTATTTTGGATGCCAATAAATGCTTGCTGAAAGGACCCTCCTATGGCAGTCTCCTGAGAGGCCCTGCCAGAGCCTTATAAAGACAGAGGTGTATGCTTGCAGTCACCCATTGGATGGGGTGAGAGGTCTGTCCACAATGGTAGAGTTAGAGAAAGGACCAAAGGAGATGAAGGGGTTTGCAACCTCATAGGAAGAACAACAGTATCAACCAATCAGAACCCCCAAAGCTCCCAGGCACTAAGCTATCCACCAAGAACAACACATGGCTCCAACTGCATATGTAGCAGAGGATTACCTTGTCAATGGGAGGAGAGATCCTTGGTCCTATGAAGCCTCCATAGATGCTCCAGTGTAGTGGAATTGAGGGCTTGGAAGGTGGGAGTAGTGTGGGTGGAGGAACAACCTCATAGAAGCAGGGGGAGCGGAGGATGGGATATGGGTTTTCCAGGAGGGTAAAAACTGGGAAAGGGGATAACATTTGAAATGTAAATAAAGAAAATATCCAATAAAAAACATTTTGTTTTCTCAATAAACTTTCAAAACCCCTGAAATAAAAACCTTTGAGGCTGAATACCCACCTTTAAGGGCAGTATTGGCTTCAGGTTCTTCTATTGCTGGAAGTGAAAATCTGTTTCAGTCCTCTTTACAATGTAATAGAGGTCAAACATTACTTGAGGGTAAAGTCTGTGAGGAAAATGCAGAAATAGACCCCTCCTCCAAACCACCTTACTGTGTTATATGCACAGTAATTTTCATGAGTGGACAACATGGTAGAATGAGAAAAGATCCCCATTTTATGTATTCTCTCCTTGTTTCATGTGGGTGTGTCTGTGTCACAGTTAACATAGTATTATGAGAAAATTAAGGAGTATAGAAATTAACTCACTCATGATGACACAAATATTATGCAGTTAGATAAGTCTTTCTAAAATTAATTCCCTTTTATTATAGTATGATACCTAATGAAATTAAAATTCCAACTCCATTTTTGTGGTAAACCTTTGTACATAGAGGTTAGAATTAATACCCACTGGTTTTCAGATCATGTAGTCCATGAATTTGAACCAGTTGCTTTACTTAGTGGCTTTTTTAGAGGGATCAGGGTATAGGGAAAGATCAAGAGTGCCTTCAGGTCAGTTGGCATGCAATTATATCTTCTTATCCTTTCATTAATGTGTTTTTTTGGCAGGATCTCCTTCTACAGGAAAAGTCCACAGTATCTGCACCATCACACATGTCATGAAACTGCCCAGAAGCCAGGGGACAGGGTGTTCTTCCTAGTTTCAAATGTGAAATGGTTTCTTTGTGTCAGAGATCAATTTAATCTACTTGCTTGACATTGTAAACTGAACTCCTAATACTCCTTGCAATGCTCTGCTGCTTGCTTATGTGTGCACATCACGTTAGCATTTTAATGCAGTGAATTCAAAATATATTCAAGGAGCCCCTTCCCCACCTTGTATCTCTCATTTCTTTAGTCTCTCTGATATAAAATCTAGAGTTCTTTTCTTTGTATTCAGCATCAGAGCTAGAACATCAGCCAGCAAGTCACATGGGTTTCCTTCTTACATTTCCTTATTCCTTATTTCCCCTTTACACCTCTCAACTGGGATTCCTACAGAAGTTTTCTGTCCACTGTCCTTGGTTTTTCTTTCCTTTATTTCAAGTAATCTTTTTTCTTCACTCCTGTTTTTTTAATCTTTAATAATTTTTTACAGTCCAACCATTGTCCCTCTTCCCCATCCACCTTCTTCTGATAGTTCCTTATTCCCTCTCCCATGTCAAAAATTCTTAACAGCTATTATTAAAATATTCTTTCTAAAGTGATATTCTTATATGACACTTCTGTTTATGACATTTAGGTGTTCTCTGGCCTATCAAGGTGGCAAAAATGTAGAGTAGCACAAAGCACAGTCTTCCCTGATCTTGAACAATGTCCCCAAAGAGTTTACCTATCCTTCATAGTTCAGCTACTAAAAACAGCTACATGCATTCCTTGAGATGTGTCTTATGTGATCTCTCATGTGTTTGTAATCCTTCTCACTCAGTGTCAAAAATGTATTTTCATGATCCCTTGACATTTTGAATATACATTGCAGAAATGACCTCACTTTTACATGTATTATAGCCACATTTCTACTTTGTGTTCTATTGAAATATAGAGTTCTTAGAGAATTAACTTCTGCAGGATTGGGTCCTTGCAGATCACAAACTTGTAACAAGGCATTAAGCTACTGATTATTGAGAGACAGGTAGCATTGGGAAGGGCAGATAGAACAGAGAAGATTAGAAAATGGTGAAAGGTGTGACCAAGGCTGATTAGACAGAGGAAAAAATATTCGAAGACCAATATGGCTAAAATAAAGAACTTCTGAATGAAAATCCTGAGAGAAATGTATTGGATATGTAAATTGCTGCTATCCAGTGAAGGCTAATTTGGATTGAATTGATTCAATGTACAAAAGACTGCTATGCTATGATGTGTCATTAAATCCTCCATCTGGACTCAGTGACAATCTGCTGAAAATTAAGGCAAATTTTGTCTCTTGGGTCAGTGTATTTTGTGACAAACAGTCTGTTTAGGGATCTGGTTACTCTACTGTGCATCATTCCTTATGTCCTACCCCTTTAAAGAGAAAACTACAATTACTTGCCATGTTTGGACTTGAATTCTGTGGCCAGCCACTAATGGTTGACTCAATTGCTCAAAGCTTGTGTTCTTGATGGAAGGAAATTCCTATAGTGTTAATTATGTTATGTCTTCCAATCATTTAAAAATAACATTTATTTTATAGATTTTTCTGTTTGTGTATGCAGGTATATGTATGTGTGCTATGAAAGTGTAATGTATATGTGTGTATGTGTGTGTTTGCATATGTGTGTGGTCTTATATGTGGATTTCTATATATGTATATGTGTGTATATGTGTATTTATGTTTGTATGTATGTGTCCATGCATGTGTGTGTGTGTGTATATATATATATATGTGTGTGTGTGTGTGTGTGTATGCATGTGTCTATATATCTGTGTATTTTTGTATGTAAGTGTGTATATGTGTGCATGCACATGTGTGTGTATGTGTGTGTATGTGTGTGTGTGTGCGTGTGTGTGTGTGTGTGTGTGTGTGTGTGTGTGTGTGTGTTCTTATGAGTCTCTAGAGGACAGAGGATAACCTTGGGTGTTATTCTCTGAACCATCTTTCATATTGTTTGAAACAAGGTTTATCAAGTGCCTGAAGTTCACTGAGTGGGCAAGGCTAGCTGAGCAGTAAGTCAGAGGTATCTACCTGCCTCTCAGTCTCCAGTGTTAGGATGGCAAGGACATGTCACTATGACAGACATTTTTACAAGGACCTTTCATAGAACTCAGGTCATCGGGCTTTGAGGGCAACTGAGTCCTCTCCTTAAGTCTCCTTTCATATATTTTAATCATAAATGTATACTCATTTCAATTTTTTGTCACATTTAGATACTCTCTAGTTACTTTCTGTTATGGAAGATATGGATTTACTAGAGAGAAACACCTTTATAGCTCCTTTAGCAATCTTTACGTTGCTATGTGTCATATATATTCCATGAAAACATTTTCTGCACTAGAAAAGCACCCCAGATTTATACTTTATTTTGTTCCCTGCTAGAATACCTGATGTGGACAACCTTGATTGTCAGTTATACTAGGTTGAGAGATACCTTGACAACTGGTAAAACATACATCTTTCTGACGGGGGTTGTATGACTGACTTATGAATCAGCGAACTTGTAGACTAACAACTATTCTGCCTGTAGACCTGCATAGTTTAAAAATATGTTGAAGAAAAAAGATTTTTAGCAAGTGAGGTTTTATTCTGCTGCTGGATATAGACTCCAGATTCTTCTCTGGTACTGAATACTGCTCCAGGTAGTATTTCTAGGCCTTCAGATTCAAGGATAAATCATTGCTTTCTCTAGTTTTTGGACTAGGTAGCTACATGTTTCTCTGTGTTTCCTGCCCTCGTGTGGCCATTGTGAGCTATTCAAGAAATAGCTCACTGATGGAGTAAGAA
The DNA here is from genome assembly GCA_964023405.1 of Apodemus agrarius. Lineage (NCBI taxonomy): Eukaryota > Metazoa > Chordata > Mammalia > Rodentia > Muridae > Apodemus > Apodemus agrarius. Next base: position 67,335,635 of record OZ030006.1, on the reverse strand, counting down.
AGTCGAACATATATTATCATCATTATATAACTGTATTTGTCCCTTAACCTTTATACTACCAATAAATGTTAGGTCAATAAAGTAATACATTTCAAAATAAATTTTCAAAATTGATTAATAAGAATAAGCATTTGACAAAATGAAGGAAAGGATACTGAGCCCAAAATAAAAAGCATCCCACAAGATACTTAACAGAACACAAAATGAGAGATTTATGTTGTATTTTGTGCTTCTTGGAAATGAAATCTATGTCACACTTCCCTTTCTGCTACAGTTTCTAGTAGAAAGTCAAGTGCAAAATCATTTATGACATAGGTGAAAATTATCAATTGATATGACACAATAAATGTAGCTTTAAACAGTAAACCTTCAAGACCTTAGTCACAGAAGTCACAGAGCTTACACTCAGCACTGATCAGATAACTTTCGAAGAATCAGCCAAAAGCAATATACAGATTCAAAGCAATCCCCATCAAAATCGAAACTCACTTCTTCATATATCTAGAAAGAGGAATTCTCAAATTCATCTGGAGCAACAAAAAACCCAGGATATCTAAAACTATTCTCAACAATAAAAGGACTTCTGGGGGAATCTATATCCCTGACCTTAAGCAGTACTACAGAGCACTTGTGTTAAAAACTGCATGGTGTTGGTATAGCAACAGGCAAGTAGATCAATGGAATAGGATTGAAGACCCAGAAATTAACCCACAGACATATGGTCACTTGATCTTTGATAAAGGAGCCACAACAATCCAGTGGAATAAAGATAGCCTTTTCAACAAATGGTGCTGGTTCAACTGGAGGTCAACATGCAGAAGAATGCGAATTGACCCACTCTTATCTCTTTGCACTAAGATCAACTCCAAGTGGATCAAGGACCTCCACATAAAACCAGACACACTGAAACTATTAGAAAAGAAACTTGGGAAGACCCTGGACGACATGGCACAGGGGAAAAGTTCCTGAACAGAACACCAATAGCTTACATACTAAGGTCAAGAATTGACAAATGGGACCTCATAAAATTACAAAGTTTCTGCAAAGCAAAGGACACTGTCAGAAGGACAAAATGGCAACCAACAAAGTGGGAAAAGATCTTCACCAACTCCACATCCGACAGAGGGCTAATATCCAATATATACCAAGAGCTCAAGAAGTTAGACCCCAAAGAACCAAATAACCCTATCAAAAAATAGGGTACAGAGCTAAACAAAGAATTTTCACCAGAAGAAATCTGGATGGCCGAGAAACACCTTAAGAGATGTTCAACATCATTAGTCATCAGGGAAATGCAAATCCAAACAACCCTGAGATTCCACCTCACACGTCAGAATGGCTAAGATTAAAAACTCAAGAGACAACAGGTGCTGGCGAGGATGTGGAGAAAGAGGAACACTCCTCCACTGTTGGTGGGATTGCAAAATGGTAAAACCGCTCTGGAAATCAGTTTGGCGATTCCTCAGAAAATTGGGCATGTCACTTCCAGAGGACCCTGGCATACCACTCCTGGGCATATACCCAGAGGATTCCCCTGCATACAATAAAGACACATGCTCCACTATGTTTATAGCAGCCTTGTTTATAATAGCCAGAAATTGGAAGGAGCCCAAATATCCCTCAAAGGAGGAATGGATACAGAAAATGTGGTATATATATATATACAATGGAATACTACTCAGCAATTAAAAATAATGAATTCATGCAATTTGTAGGTAAATGGTTAGACCTGGAAAATATCATCTTGAGTGAGTTAACTCAATCACAAAAGAATACACATGAAATGCAATCACTGATACGTGGATATTAATGAGCCCAGGAGCACTAAATACTCAAGGCACAATTAGCAAGTCAAATGATTCCCAAGAAGAAGAAAGGAGAGGACCCTGGGCCTGTAAAGATTGGATCCAGTTTTGTACAGAAACCGTGGGTGTAGGGGAAATGATTGGGAAATGGTTGGGGGGAGAGGAACTATGGGACATATGGTGGGGGGAACTGGGAAAGGGGAAAGCTTTTGGAATGTAAACATAGAATATAGAACATAAAAATTTTAAAAAAAAGAATCAGGCTGAGTTTGAAGCTCTGTCCCTGTCTCATCCGAGCGGGAGGCATGAGCATAACCAGTAGGCTAACAATTATGGGATATAAGAAACAGAAAAGCACAGCTCCCACAACCTACCTAACTGGATAGATAGGTAATTGTAAAATATCTTCCAAGTTCTGTTCGCTTTATTGGAAGTGTTCTGGAAACCACATGGCTCTAGCTCCTGGGTACTGCTACAAAATTCCTACCATCTGGCTAGTTGAGTTTTTCTGACCTCTGGGAAATCTTAGAGAAGGGTGAGGGGGACATAATAATGTTTGCACTTTCACAGTGGTGATTGTCATTCTTTGGGAGCAAGAGAATGACCTCTGTAGTGAAATAACCTCTGACATGTAGCGCAATATGAAGAAAAGCATGGAAAATGAGGAGTAACACTGAAATGGTTCTCCATTCCTCTGGAATAGCCAGTGTTTTATAGTAGCAGGGATGAGCATTTATCTGTCAAGATGACTGAGCCCTGCTTCTTCCTTTCACTGTTTTTATTTATCTCTGAGTTTCCTGTTATTGCAAGTAGGGGAATAACACCTTTCTCCCTTGGCTGAGAGAAGGGTGATGGGTTTGGTAAGATCATCTACTAAAAGAAACCCAATTGGTTTTTCATACATTTCAAAGAACACTACACCAATGCTATATTGCCCATAGGGTGATGATACATAAGGATGTGAGAGAAGATGAGGAAAAGATATCTGTAGCTGTTCATCATGGAAGCACAGGCAGCATAAAGGAGTAGGAATTTATTGTTTTTTTAATGTGAATATGTGTGAGTATTGAGAGTGAGTTATGAGTCAGGGTTTCAGGAGAAAATGTGTACAAGTGCTTGAGGACTCAAATGCGAACTGGGGTCTGGTGACCATGCTCTAATGTGTATAAGCAAATGTGTGTAATCTAGTGGTATATATATATATATATATATATATATATATATATATATATATATATGTGTGTGTGTGTGTGTGTGTGTGTGTGTGTATGTATTATAAAATATATACATATGCATACATACACACATATATATGACAATATCGTTCTACATGAGTCTGTCAATTCTAATATTTTATGCTGAATGCGAGCACTCTTAGTTATCATCTGCATTGTCATATCTGCACATGATGTTTGTGGAAGTCTTAGTCCAGGACAAATATCTGGCTGCAGGCCCATGGAAGGAACTGTTTGGCCTAATCACTTAGGACATTGGGCTAATCTCACAGTAGTGTTTATCATGATTCTGGAGACATGAATCTTTAGGACAGAAAGATTCTTGTGACTTCTTGTCCTTAACTGCCTTCACAGCTCTTGACCACTCCTATCTACTAAAGTAAGACCTATTTCTCTACTGTACTAAATAGGCACTTCAAGAAACAATGTTCTCCACTAATAATTTTAACAAGATGATCCTGACAAAGAGGAGACTACTGGTGTTTCCTGCCTTCTGACCACAGTAGAGGCTGGAACAAAATGCAATGAAAACAATATCTCTACTTGGTTATTGAAGGGATTGCTTCTGGACCAAAATGGAGAAATAATTCATGTACAATACATGATAGTATCAGTGCATGGCATAAAGCTAATGAGAACACTTTTTAATGTAATCCAGGATTTGTCAGAAGAATCTAGCTTAGCATACATCATCTCCTCTTCTTCATTGTTCATTCCTTAATTCATTCTATAATTTGGAATTCCAGTGTTTCTTTAAGGAAAGGCTACTGATATTTAAACAAACATGTAACTTCTTTTAAAGCTCTCCAGTTTAATTTAGGGAATGTGACCTATGGAACAAGAGGGCCAGCTGCGTATGATATCAGAGGATATCAGAGACTGTCTGGATTAATACTGAAAATCAAGCTAGAAAAACTTCTTTTCATCCCATTGAAATTCTCTAAAGGAAGTCTCAGAGGTACCTGATGTATCTACCTGTAGTAATTGGCTGGAAAGCACCATAGATAAGACTTTTCCAGTGTCCTTCCTGAATGCTTAGGAACATTACAGAAAATGGTAATATGCTGCAAAGATTTCAAAATACTGCAATTGTATATTTGATTGCCTTAAATCAAATTCAGAATATTCAACTACCTACCTAGATAGACGTAGTTGAAAGAGGAACAATTCTTTCTTATCAAAGTTTTATGCTGCTCAGTAGACAAGTCTTATCACTTTGACTTTTGCAACTTAGATGATGCGTTGTAGGAATTTAAAGCTAAATCCAGAGACAGTGATGAATATTTGACCTGAAAGATAAGTTAGGACAAGGTAATCTTTGTGGATCTACTGTCATACAGCTTTGTCAGGTAGTAGGAACTCAGAAAAAGTTGGTCAAGAGAAGAAACAGGACGAGACAGAAGCCAGAGGCGAAAGAGGAACGTGGTGCAGTATCTATGGAAACACAGAGAAGGGTCCAGTCCTCAGAGATGGCTTGACTGCCAAACGAGCTGAAGAGTTTTCCAGATTACATCATAATGAGAAAAATCCTAAACTCTCTGGCTCTTTGTCTTGAATGTATCTCATTTTTATTTCTGTCAAGGAAGTGCCTAATCCTTTTAAGAAAAAATGATTGTGGGAGAGTTTTACATGAACTGAAGACATTTAAGAAAATAAAGACTCAGAGACCTAATAAGGAAGAGTTCTCCAACATATACACTATTAGATCATTCTTGATTTTTACTTTGAAGGAAAAAAGTGGCATATTTTGGAAAGAGAGAGATCAGCAGGCCTTTTGTGGGGATCAGACTTTTATAAATTTAGGCCACAATCTCATTTTTATTAGATAAGTTCTACTTCAGTATCTGAACATAAATTTCTCAAGGCGAAGGCAGCTACTGCCTTAAGCTCTTGAATTTTTCATTTATTTCTGAGCATGTTTCCTAAATAATGTTCAATATTTGTTAGGAGGCAATCATCAGACAAACATAATTTCACTGTAATAACTGTTTAGCACTCTTTTGGGAAACCATAGCTCCTCTATGGCCATTTCACTGTCAGAATGTGTAAAACACAATGATAATGATGCTTCTCTCCTATAGAAAACAACTACAGACTGATAACTAAGGGCTGTAAGGGAACTTCCAAAGCTCTGCCTTGGCACGAGGCACTAGGACTTGTTTGGATTGAAGCAGCCCCTTAATGAGTACTTAATTCTCATTATAGGCAATGTTGAATTCTGGATATCTAAGAATGACTGTATGGTAACTCCTTTATTAATTTTCATAAATTTATAATTTCCTGATAATTGCTTTTTCTTCTTCCTTCCAAGGTTCAATCAGAAGTTATAATGGCTTCAGCTTTTAGGTAACCTAAGCCCTTAAGTGCTAAATAGAAGAAATAAACAAATGACATTTGCTGTTAGGGGCTTTATGATCATAAAAACATATCATTGTAGTAAAGAACAGAGTGATGCAATGTTTCCAGGATGCAGAAGTGACTAAGATGTGGTTCTAGGAAGAAAGAAATTGTCACAAAAAGAATTTAAGCTAGATTTCCCAATACAGGTGCACAGAATGTGTTGGGAACTTTAAACTTAGAGAGGTTGAGTAAGGCATGGTAGAGTTGTGAACTTAATTAATAAGAAGCCTAATGTCCTGGTTGTTGAAGATTCCATATTCTTTAAGTTGTCAGGACTATGAAGGAAAAACTCTGGGTATCTCACTCTTTTGGACAAACTAACCATTGAGGGCAAAAGACCCAGTTCCCTAAGAAGAATGTGTTATCACATGTTTGTTTGCATGCATGTGCATGCATGTGTATACACATTCATGGAGGGAGGGGTAGCTGCCCAAAGATTATTAATTTTCAAGGAAGGTATGTGAACAGATGTGCTTGGCAGTCCTTTATTGGTTCTAAGTTCATAATGAGGTAGAATAATTAGCCTCATGGGATACAGAATGTAGAAAATATGTACTCATGGGTCCATTGCCAAAGTTCAAAATCTCTCAATAAATCCTTTATCAGGAGATTTACTAACTTACCAGGTATTACACTCCAAGCAGTCAAGGGTTTGATTTTTATCAAACTACTCCCAAACAATCCCAAATCCAAGATTCCCTATCTTTTACTTCATCAGCTTTGGGATATTTTCTGTTATATATATAGAATAAAAGAAGAAGTTTTTTTCTACTTCTACCTCCACCCTCTTTAAATTTGCTTAAAGTATATCCAGAAATCTTCAAGAAATAAGAAAATTTCAAAAATCTACTTAGAAGTAGAATACCATTTGAAAATGTAGGTGGAAGACATGTAACAGAGACCAGCTGTAGATGCTCTGTGTTCTTTGGGTACAAGCTTAGGTCCAGGTAACTGTTGCTGACTGTTCAGTTTCCCTTTATTAAGGTTTCGTGGTTGTTATTTTTCTTCCTTAGGATATCTTATCTCCATGGCCAACAACAACAATAAAAAATAATAGTTATTTCATGTTACTAGTCTCTGTTCTGTTACCACTCAAGAACTTAAACTTCATGTCATCTAACCTAGTGGATTTTTCCAGCCAGAAGTATAAATGCATTGATAATGTTTGCCTCTATTCCTGATGAATTACATTCTTAGCATCTCAAGGTTCCAGAACTTACTTGTTTGTTTGGTCAAGCGAATTTCCTTTGAAAACACATAGAAAACTCTCACTAGTGGTTTTTATCAGTTCTTCCATCCTCTTTGCTTTTCTCTCTGCTGATGATCACAGGTCTTCATTAAGTTTAGATGGGTTTTTTTTGAATTTCCTAATACCACCTTCTTAAACCATCCCCTATCTTCATTTCTCTATGCCACTCCCCACTACCATTTATTCTTAACATTGGGATCACTGATAGCTTTTATATACACATGAAATATGGTATAAATGTCTTTAAAAAGCATAAGGATTCAGATTTCACTCCATGTTTGCTATTTGAATGTTGAAGAAAGTAATGACAGTATTCATTACCAAATTTAAAATGACCCTCATCAAATCAACTATATAGTCTCAGCATTTTGTGGAGAGTTGATGTGTCTAGGTACAGGCTAGCATATATCTCAGGAAGGTAAAACTACTTATACTTTCTTTCTTCCAGAACCTGGCACTCTACGTAGAGCGTAGTCTTTGGAACAGATTTAGTGCATTTGCAATTTGTAAAAGTATTTACATTTACTTCTTCACATATTATTTATATATTTGGGAGCTATTAATGTGGAGGTGAGATCTGGTTCTTTCCTCTTATCTCAGATTGTCCTAGTGGGCAGCCAATGCCTTTACCTGCCAGCCAGCTCACTAACCTTGTTGTATAAAAATTTATACAAATAGATTTACCAAGTTCAACTTCTATCTTATTTCCTATTTTTTTCAATGAAAACACTTCAATAACTGAATTATAATACTTATTTGGGCGAATAAATTCAAAGGAATCTAATCTTATCAAAGATTACTATAAAACTATTCATAATAGTAAAGTTAAGAAATCAAATTTCAGTCTATGACCATTAACAGATAAATGGACAACAAACTAGGTTATATATCCCCAGTGAAGTTTAAAAATGTGTAGGATGATGTATTATGGAGGCCAGAGGACATCTTTGAGGAGTTGTTAATTCCTTTCAACATGTGGATCCTAGTGGATAGAATGCAGGTCATTAGGTTTTAGGAAAATTTCTTTACTCACTGAGTTATCTTGCAACCTCTGCTAAACATAGAATTTTGTTTAACCATAAAGAAAAAATAAATTATGTTATTCAAAAAAGAATAGACATATTCAACAAATTAAACTAGATCCAAAAAAACAGTAAGTATAAAGGTATACTTACTATATGTATAGACATGTATGTGTGCATGTGTGTGTGTGTGATGCTCTTTCCCATTTCCCAGTCCTGATCTTTTATTCACACTACAATCACAACATGAAAAAGGTACAACCCAGATGTCCCTCAACAGAGGAATGGATACAGAAAATGTGGTACATTTACACAATGGAGAACTACTCAGCTTTTAAAAACAATGACTTCATGAAATTCGTAGGCACATGAGTGGAACTTGAATATATCATCCTGAGTGAGGTAACCCAGTCACAAAAGAACACACATGATATCTATGATCAATGAATATTAGCTAAAAGATACTCTGAATACCCCGACCATATGAAACCCAAGAAGAAGGAAGACCACACCAAAGTGTGGATGCTATAGTCCTACTCAGAAGAGGGAAGAAAATAATCTCAGGAAGTAGAGGGAGAGAGGGGTCTGAGATGTGGCAGAAGTATAGAGGGTCAGGAATTTGAAAGGAGGTGTGTAGCAGTGGGGGAGGGGGCACTAGGGATAGCCACAAGAAAGTTCCAGATGCTAGGGACCCAGGAAGTTCCCAGGACCCAACAGAGAGGACATTAGTCAAAATACCCAACAAAGAGGAGATAGAACCTGTAGAGACCATATCCAGTGGCTAGGAATGGCCCCCAGTTGGGGAATTGTGCCACCTACTCACCTGAAAAATATTAATCCAAAATTCTTATCAAAAGGAAATGCAGGGGCAAATAGTGGTGCAGAGACTGAAGGAAAGGCGATCCCGAGATTGCCCCACTGAGGGATCCATCCCATCTGCAGACGCCAAATCCAGACACTATTGCTGATGCCAAGAAGCACTTGCTGACAGGAGCAAGTGTCCTGGTATTGCTGTCCACTGACAGGCTCTGCCAGAGGCAGATCAATACAGATGCAATGCTCATAGCCAGCCATCAGATGGAGCACAGGGAACCCAATGGAAGAGTTGGGGGAAGAACTGGAAAAGGTGAAAGGGCTTGCAGCCCCAAAGGAAGATCAACCTTATCAACCTTATCAACCTTATCAAAGGTCAGGAAACAATATTGAAGAGTTAGAGGAAGGACTAAAGGAACTTAAAGGGATTGCAACCCCATGAGAAGAACAACAGTTTCAACCAACCTGGACCCCTCAGAGCTCCAAGAGACTAAGCCAAAAACCAAGAAGCATGGATGGGCTGGCTTATGGCCCTGGACACATGTGTAGCAGAGGGTGGACTTGTATGGCATTAGTGGGAGAGGATGTGCTTAATCCTGTAGAAACTTGATGCTTCATGGACAAGGAATGCTGGTGGGGGTGAATAGGCAGGTGGGGGAGTACCCTCTCAGAGGTGGGAGGAAGGAGGATAGGGTGAAGACCTCATGGAGAGAATACCAGAAAGGGGGAAAAGTTTTGGAATATAAATAAATAAGATTATATATATATGGGAAGAATAAAGTTTAAAAGAAGGTACATATGATTATATGAGTCTAAGTCTAATTAAAGATTTATTTAATTCTATAAATGTATTAATAAGAACCCTGGCTCCCACAATGTCACACAAAACTACACACACACACACACACACACACACACACACACACACAGAGAGAGAGAGAGAGAGAGAGAGAGAGAGAGAGAGAGAGAGAGAGAGACAGAGACAGAGACAGAGAGAGAGACAGAGAGAGAGAGAGAGAGAGAGAGAGAGAGAGAGAGAGAAAGTTTTATATATATATATATGACAACCATTTCAAAGTTCTTAACAGATCTTCAAATTCTCATTTTCTTTCTACACAGTGTCTTTATTCTCTAGTCCTGGCCTCTTAGGAGGCTCCTGTAGGATCTCAGGGCCTACCTTTCTCTAGGAGCTCATAGTTCTTAAGGTTAGGTTAGTATTTGGATGAGGACACACCTCTGATCTAGACTGCTTTTTCCTGGATCTCACTAGCACTCTTCCATAACTTGCTGTGCTACACAGCATTAGTAGTGGGACCTTTCTCAAGAAGGCTGACATGTTACTACTGCAAGTCTTCCACAGGAAGCTCCTGAATTGAATAAGAGGAAGGAAGGAGACAGAGAGATAGGCCCAGTTTAGAGAGAGGGCCTCTATTCTCATGGTTTGTTATTTAGTGCCCTCTGGAGATCTGAGTGAGGAAATGTACTTACACGGGGAGAAGGGAAACTGCCTCAGTACACCCACTGCGGTGTCCCTATTGTCAACTGTATAACAGCTTTCAGTCATGCATGTGGAACTCAGCAACAGAATGTGTCTGTCTCATGTGAGTCCCTCTGCTTTACTCTCCACCTCTTCATACATCCCATGGTTTGTCATCTTAGACACATTGTCTATAGCAGTTTGGTTTTCTTCACTCTTTATCCTTACAACACAGACACAATAGGCACAGTGCACCACCTTTCTCTAAGCGAGTATGTGACTTGAGGCATCCTACTCAGCATGAATGGCATGCTGTAATGGACCCTCCACATGGATTTCTGCTTGCTCTCCCACTGGGAAAAAGCCTAGGCCTTTCTGCTCCACATTTATCCTGCCTTTCCTCAGGAATATGCTCAGCTCCTTCCTGATGCACTAAGCATGTCTCCACAAGCTTTGTTAAGTCTTGGCTACTTAGACCATGAATCTCTTAATGAATTTTTCATCTAATTCTTGCTGCTAGATGCTTAGCTTACCTTGGTGCACTGATTCCATCTCTATCATCTGCCACTTCCAAATGTCTGGAAACAAGTAAGGCGACTGCCTGAGTTTCCCTAGCTTTTTGTTTGTTTGTTTTCTTATAATCACCAAGTATTATTTATTTTTTTAATTCTTTTTAAAAATTTTTAAAAGATATATTATTTATTTACATTTCAAATATGTGACCTTTCCTGGTTCCGCCCTCTTCTGAAAATCCCCTAACCCATCTCCCCTCCCCCTGTTCACCAACCAACCCACTCCAGCTTCCCTGTCCTGGTATTCCCCTACACTGTGGCATTGAGCTTTCCCAGCTCCAAGGGCCTCTCCTCCCTTTGATGTCCAACGAAGCCATTCTCTGTGGCCTATGCATCTGGAACCATGAGTATCGCCATGTGTACTCTATGGTGGATGGTTTAGTCCCTGGGAGCTCTGAGGATACTAGATGACTCATATTGTTGTACCTCCTATGGTGCTGCAAACCCCTTCAGCTCCTTGGGTCCTTTCTCTAGTTCCCTCATTGGGGACCCTGTGCTCAGTTCAATGGCTGGCTGAGAGTGTTTCCCTCTGTATTTGTCATGCACTAGCAGAACCTCCCAGGTAACAGCTATATCAGACTCTGGTCAGCAAGCACTTGTGGGCATCCACAGTAATGTCTGGGTTTTGTAACTATATATGGGATGGATCACTTGGTGGGGCAGTTTGTGGATGGTCTTTGTTAGTACTCTGTCAAGCTCTATCCCACAATTAGCTGGCTGTTGCTCCATAGACCTGGCCCACTATAAAAGGGGCTGCTTGCCCCTCCTCTCTCTCTCTCTCATTGCTCTTACCTCTCTGCACTCTCTCCTCTCTGCCCCTCTTGGGCTCCCCTCCCCTCCCCCGCTCTCCATGTGGTCATGGCCGGCCTCCACTCCTCTCTACTTCTCTACTCTCTCTCTCTTTGTCTCTCTCTGCCTCCACTACACCATTAACTCCCATCCTCTTCCCTGAATAAACTCTATTCTATACCATGTCTGTGAGGATGTATGGTCCCTCAGGGGGAAGAGGTGCCTGGACAGGGGCCCGCCTAGGTACATCCTCCCCCAACCCCCACTGCTGTGCCACACTCTCTAATACCCCTTCTCTCTTTTATAACACTTCATATGGTGCCAAAACCCGGAAACAACATTAAACCATCAGTCTTTCCCTCAGACACTGCTCCACACTTTGTTGCTGTATCTCCTTCTGTGGGTATTTTGTTCCCCCTTCTAAGAAGGACCAGAGTACTCATACTTCTTCTAAGGTACTTCTTAAGATACTTCTTCTTAAGTACTCTTCCTTCTTCTTAAGGTTCATTTGACCAGTAAATCTTGTCTTGGGTATTCCATGCTTCTGGGCTAATATTCACTTATCAGTGAGTGCATACCATGTGTGTTCTTGTGTGATTGGGTTACCTCACTTAGGATGATACTTACCAGTTCCACCCATTTACTTAAGAATTTCATTAATTCATTTCTTTTAATAGAAGAATAGTATTCCATTGTGTAAATATACCACATTTTCTGTATCCATTCTTCTGTTGAAGGACATCTGGGTACTTTCCAGCTTCTGGCTATTATAAATAAGACTGCTATGAATGTAGTGGAGCATGTGTACTTATTACAAGTTGGAGCATCTTCTGGGTATATACCCAGGAGTGGTATAGCTAGGTCTATGTCCAATTTTCTGAGGCACCACCAAACTGATTTACAGAGTGCTTTTACCAACTTGCAATCTCACCAGCAATGGAGAAGAGTTCCTCTTTCCCCATGTCATCTCCAGCACCTGCTGTCTCCTGAGTTTTTGATCTTAGCTATTCTGACTGCTGTGAGGTGAAATTTCAGGGTTGTTTTGATTTGCATTTCCCTGATGACTAAGGATGTTGAACATTTCTTTTTTTATCCTGCTTAAGTGTTTTTTTTTCTATTTGAACATGAGCCCTTTAGCTTGAAATTTTTCTTTTTCTTTTTGTGTTTTTTTATTGGATATCTTCTATATTTACATTTCATTTCCCCTTTTCTGGTTCCCTGCCCCCCCAAATGTTCCACATGCCCTTTTCGCTCCCCGTGTCCCCCTATCCATCCCTTCCCACTTCCCTGTTCTGGTATTCCCTTACACTGATGCTTTGAGCCATTCCAGAACCAGGGTCCACTCCTTCCTTCTTGTTGGACATCATTTGGTATGTGGATTGTGTCTTTGGTGTCCCAAGAATATAGGCTAATATCCACTTATCAGTGAGTGCATACCATGGGTATTCTTTTGAGACTTGGTTACCTCACTTAGAATGATGTTCTCCAGCTCCATCCATTTCTCTAAGAATTTCATGAATTCATTGTTTCTAATGGCTGAATAGTACTCCATTGTGCATATATACCACATTTTTTTATTCATTCTTCCATTGAGGGACATCTGGGTTCTTTCCAGCTTCTGGCTATTATAAATAAGGCTGCTATGAACATAGTGGAGCATGTATCCTTATTGCATGCTGGGGAATCTTCTGGGTATATGCCCAGGAGTGGTATGGCTGGGTCCTCCGGAAGTGTCATGTCCAGTTTTCTGAGGAACCGCCAGACTGATTTCCAGAGTGGTTGTAAGAGCTTGCAGTCACACCAGCAGTTGAGGAGTGTTCCTCTTTCTTCACATCCTTGCCAACACCTGCTGTTTCCTGAGTTTCTAATCTTAGCCATTCTGACTGGTGTGAGGTGAAACCTCAGGGTGGTTTCGATTTGCATTTCCCTAATGACTAATGATGTTGAACAACTTTTAAGGTGTTTCTCAGCCATCTGAATTTCTTCAGGTGAAAAGTCTTCGTTTAGCTCTGTACCCCATTTTTTGATAGGGTTATTTGGTTTTCCAGGGTCTAACTTCTTGAGTTCTTTGTATACATTGGATATTAGCCCTCTGTCGGATGTGGGGTTGGTGAAGATCTTTTCCAAATTTGTTGGTTGCCGATTTGCCCTTTTGACAGTGTCTTTTGCCTTACAGAAACTTTGTAATTTTATAAGGTCCCATTTGTCTATTCTTGATCTTAGAGCATAAGCTATTGGTGTTCTGTTCAGGAATTTTCCCCTGAGCCAATGTCTTCAAGGGTCTTCCCCAGTTTCTTTTCTATTAATTTTACTGTGTCTGGTTTAATGTGGAGGTCCTTGATCCACTTGGAGTTGAGCTTAGTACAAGGAGATAATAATGGATCAATTCTCATTCTTCTGCATGTTGACTTCCAGTTGAGCCAGCACCATTTGTTGAAAAGGCTATCTTTTTTCCACTGGATATTTTCAGCTCCTTTGTGGAAGATCAATTGGTCATAAATGTGTGGGTTCAATTCTGGGTCTTCAATCCTATTCCATTGAACCACCTCTCTGTCACTGTACCAATACCATATACAGTTTTTAACACTACTGCTCTGTAGTATTGCTTGAGGTATGAGATATTGATTTCCCCAGAAGTTCTTTTACTGTTGATGATAGTTTTAGCTATTCTGGGTTTTTTGTAATTCCAGATGAATTTGAGAATTGCTCTTTGTAACTCTATGAAGAACTTAGTAGGGATTTTGATGGGGATTGCATTGAATCTGTATATTGCTTTTGGCAAGATTGCTATTTTAACTATAGAATATAATCTTCATTTACATTTCAAATGCTAAAACCTTTCCAGGTTTCCCTCCTCCCTGAAAACACTCAACCCCTCCTCCCACCCCGTGCCTCCAACTATATACCCCACCACCTGGTCCACTCCACCTCCCCCACCCTCATTTTCCCTTTGTTGGGGGCACTTATTGAGCCTTCACAGAACCAAGGACCTCTCCTTCCATTGATGCCAGACAAGACATTCCTCTGTCACATTTTTGGCTGGAACCATGTGTACCTCTTGATTGATGGTTTAGTCCCTGGGAGTCCTGGGGCATCGGGGTGACTGAACTCATGGTTCTTCCCATGGGTCTGTAAACCCCTTTCGCTCCTCCAGTCTGCCCTTCAACTCCTCCATTGGGGACCCCACACCCAGTCCAATGTTTGGCTGCTAGCATCTGCCTCTCTATGTGTAAGGCTCTGGCCATGTCCCTCCAGAGACAACCATAACAGGCTCCTATTGGTATGAACTTCTAGTTGTCCATAATAGTGTCTGGGTTTGGTGACTGTTTATAGGATGAATCCCCATGTAGGGCAGTCTCTCGGTGGACTTTCTTTCAGTCTCTGCTCCATACTTTGTCTCCATTATTGCTCCTGTATTTTGTTCCCTTACTCAGAGAAAACCAAGTACCCCACCCACTTCAGTCCTCCTTCTTCTTGAGCTTCCTGTGGTCTGTGAATTGTAACTTGTTTATTTTGAGCTTTTGGTCTAACATCCACTTATCAGTGAGTGCATACCACAAGTGTTCTTTTGTGATTGGGTTACCTCACTCAGGATGACACTTTCTAGTTCCATCTATTTGCCTAAGAATTTCATGAATTCATTGTTTTTAATAGCTGAATAGTATTCCATTGTGTAAATATACATTTTCTATATCCATTCTTCTGTTGAAGTACATCTAGGTTCTTTCTAGCTTCTGGCTATTATAAATAAGGTTGCTATGAACATAGTGGAACATGTTTCCTTATTACATGTTGGAGCATCTTCTGGGCATAGTACTACCTGGGGTATGGGGTAGGTTTCTGAACTGTATGAGAACAGAAGCAGAAGAAACCAGAGGAAGCAAGCTGGTAGGTAGTATTCATTCATTAACTATACTTCAGTTCCTGCTTCTCAGGTCCTGCCTCAGATTTCCTTGGTGATATACTATAATCTATAAGGACCTCCACATAAAACCAGACACACTGAAACTAATAGAAAAGAAATTGGGAAAGAGCCTTGTGCACATGGGTACAGGTAACCCTATTAAAAATGGGGTACCAAGCTAAACAGGTAATTCTCAACTGAGGAAACTGCCTACTCTGGCAGAGTCTTGATATACCAGGGTGAGGAGATACTCAGCAGGAGCTCAATCCTCTTAGAGAAGAAGGGGAGGAAGAATGGGGGAGGGTTTCTGATGGGGTGAGAGGGATCTAAATAAATTTATATTTTTTTCCTTGACCCACCTACATTTAGGTTTGTATCATGTTGACAGCACTAACCAGCGCAGGGAAATTCCAGCACCTTACTGTTCATGCTTTATCCAGTTTCTCTGCCTTGCCCTTTCATTCACATGAAAATCACAAAATGAAAAATACAGTACTTTTCTAGATTAGGAAAGTTGATTGAAGAATCACATAATTGACAATTAAGCCACCAGTATCCAAATGATTTATATGAGCAGAGGGAAAGTGTAACAAGGAGGAAACTTATAATGTTACAAATCTCTATAGAATGTACAGATGGAAGAGCTGACTAGTCTAGGAAATTTTACCAGATGTTTGAACTGCAGAGTTTATAGGACGAAAGATTTGGACAGAGATAAATAATAGCTCTTACCAGTTTCAACTAGTTGAATGTATAAATTAGAGCTAATCTGCAACATGTAGGTTACTGTCAATGATATTGTAATGTATGCTTGAAATTTGCTAAGAGAGTCCTTCAATTTAATAACATACTTACAATAGAAGCTGTGTCAAACATTACTACATTAACTTGACTGACAGTCTGTTCCCTGCATGTGTGTGAAAACACCATGCTATATAATTGAAATACATACAACTTCTAAAAAAATGCCTATAACTTATACCTGGAAGTGCTATTGACACTACTTTTTGGCCAAGAGAATGGTTGATGGTAATTTTCCACTAAGATTTCCTGACCTCTCAAAAGTATGACAAATAACTGGCATCAAGTGTCATGTGTAATTCTTGTCACTGAATTTGTGCTCCTAGGATGCTCTTGTATCCATCCATAGGTTGTAAATCTTCCTGTTTGTTTTCATCCTACTGATATGCACACTGATGGTGCTTGGGGAACTGGCTCTTATCACCCTCACTCTCCTCTACCCCATATTCTAAGTACTTTATCCTTCGCAATGTCTCCTTTATGAGATATTTGTCACCTTCATTATGATTAGACTGCTGATAGACTTGCTGCCTACACACAAGACCATGACATTAGTTCAGTGGTTCAGTGCCTAACCCAACCTTTTGAAAAATTTCTCTTCTGTCCTTATCCTCATACCATTCCGACATTTCATCTCTACATTTCTACATGTTACTTTATGGGCTGCCTCATTATCAGAAGTGGTTTAGTTTGTATGAAGCTGGTGATAGCCTGTTGGGTCTTCAGGTTCCTTTCTATGTCTCTACATGCTGGAAATTCTATATTTGTTTCTATAATCATTGAGTATTACATCTGTTACCCCACCCATGACTCAAGCTCTGGATTGACACCCACTACATTGAGTGTATGTACATCTTTGCATCCTTGTGCTGATCACTACACTGCATGATGGTATCCTCAGCTTCATCATGGCTTCCTCCCTATCTCTGTACAAAGATCATGTATCTGGGAGGAAAATGGAACCTTTGTTAGCACTCTCAGACAGATTTGCTGGTTTCTCTTTCATATGGCTTGCCCCTTCTCCCACAGAATCATCTTCAAGTCCCAAAGTTAGGGTCATTTGCATAATGCTCCTGGGGCTGCTTTTTTAAGGTAGCCTGACCAAACCTTCATGGCCTGTGGTTGGTAAAGCAATGATGGTAGAAGCTAGAGAATTAGTAGATGGCATAGGTGCTGTGGGTAACACGAAGTAAGGGTATTCAACAACACATTCCTTGTAAATAAGTGGATGGATGGGAAAATCATGGGACCTTGGAAGATGGGAATAGCTCTGGTGTCCAGTTTCTTATACTGGATTGAGTCTGAACTGTTCTGGAATTAACAAAGCAGAAAAAAACAGTAGGTATAAACTTCTTACTTCTAAAACAAGCTCTGTCCACAGGACAGCTTGAGAAGAAACCTAAGAAGCAATATTCAGTGTGAATAGTCACAGTATAGGGCCACAAGGAGAATGAAAACAAAGGCCACTCTGGTGTAGAGCACCCAGACAGAACATGCTGGAGGCACCGATCTCTTACTATATTCAAATAATATTTTACAATTTTGTCAATTACCACAGGACCTTTTTGTATTCATGCATGTTGCCAAATTCAGATTCTCTTAAAAAGGATTCTCTGAGAAAACATGCTTTCAACATGAGAACTTTCTCTCCATCACCTCTCAAGGGACCAATTATTTTCCCTTCTCACAAACTTTGTGAAACACTGAAGAACCAAGTGGGGAACAATTATTCCTGATACACAGACTCTCTGTATCTTGTCCTCCTAAATTAATCAGCTCATAATCCTCTTGGAGTTTCCTCTGAAAAGTCACCTTCCTGTTTTCTTTCATCTCTGCACATTACATTGTTTAAATATTAAAAGAAAAATGAGGGCTTTGTGGCACTGTACTGCCTGTATTTCATGTTTTCTCAGAAGTAAGTACCCTGAATAGGCAATGTGGGGAGGATGGGACTTGCCTGAGAGCTCCACAGCCGTCACTCATCACACTCAGCATCCCTCTGTATACATGCCATTCTCAAGCATACTTACCAATGGTCCTCAGCTGCTCCTACATCAACATCTCTTGGGAGCTTGTTAGAATCTCAGTGCCGAGTCAAGCCCTGAATTAAAATTTGTATCTTCTCGAAAAATTGGATTCCCAGGTGATTTTTGTACACACTAATATTCAAGCTGCAATGATCTACATGATTTACTATTAGAATTTTCAAATAGGAAATTGTATATGAATTTTCTTGTATGAGGCCTGGAGAATATAAGAGGGTAGATGAATCTTATCTAGCATGCTCATGGTCCTGGAATAAATCCCATCAACACACACACACACACACACACACACACACACACACACACACACACACACACACACACACACACACAAACACACACACACACACACACACACACACACACACACACACACACACAGTGGGGAGATTGTCCTAATTGCAATGTGAAGGGCCCTAGAATAAGAATTTGATATCATATCCACACTCGTTTTTAGAAGAGCCAACCTCCCTTAGTAAAATGTTCATCAAGCCTTATTTCTGGCATCAGTAACGAGGACGAAACTCCTCAGAGTCCCATCCTGCTCTGTTATTACACTTACTGAGTAACTTTAGCCAGATGGCCCAGCCTTTGCATTGCTTTTACACTATTGTGTAGAGAGACATGGAGATAATTTGGTTTCACATATCTGCCTTGCTGAGACAAAGGTCCACAATGCACGCTGTCAAATGAGCCACCTGGATTGACATGTGAAACTTTCGAGCTTTCTGGAAGACAGCATGAGATTCTAGTACTAAACTGCAATAGTTGTTAGGAAAGCTTACTTTGGTTAAAATCATGCTGTTTCTAAACAACAGTGCATTGAAAATGCAAGGGAGCTTGTAGCTCACTGAGGCTCACTGCCCATCTCCCATTATGTGTGCATATTTCCTGGCTAAGTCATTCATCCTCTTGGTCTATAGATTTTACTAAAAAGAAACTCAGAAACGGAGCAGTCCAAAGTCAACAATAACAACAAGGAGAACAACAACAGCAACTCTAATTATAGAAAATTTAAATTTTAAGTTGCAATCATTATGCTAAATGTGACTCCCTTTAACATTTACTTCCTGTCTGGTATGTTTCTATTTGTGTTACATAAGCTAATCAGTAGGAAAGCAAGCTATTACATTTCCCCTTACAGAGTATTTAGGAGTCAGATCTTACCATTGACCAATTTCCTAGAGCCCTCTCTGTCCACATTGCTTCTTCTGGTTTCTCTTTAGGTGGATGTTGGACTGTTTAAGTAGTATTAATTATGCACAAAACTAACTGTGATAATGTATGGTAGAAACTCTCTTTCCTTGATTTGTTGACTAATTTTTTCTGTTACCATCAACTAAGATGGTACTCCATGGTACAAGATACAGTGACAGCTCATATTCCAAGTTCATATAAAAATGAATCTCAGTTTCAAAGACAGCTAGCAATTATTGGATACTGATGTACAGGGCTATTCTACAAACTAAACCACCCTCATCCTTAGGAGTTTGGCTGGGCCTGCTTGCAAATGAACATTTCAACTCAGTTGTTGACTGTTATCATTCCCTCACAAAAGGAGAGGGCGGCATGGGTTATAGGACCATCTCCAGAGCAGCCAGCCACCAGTTCAAGCCAGCTGAATGTAATTGTGCCTGGATTCCATGTAGCCTCTGGATCTCAGTGGCAGGTTAGAGTACATAGTCTGGAAAGCAGTTGGGGAGGGGGCTTCATCTACCCATCCATAGAGAAGTTACCATCCATGCTATGTACAGACCTTCCAGTGTGGCTGCTTTAAAACCACCCATATTCTTGGCCATGACCTATCATCCATGGCTCTGTATACAATCCTAATAAACTCATTGGTTGCCTAGAATGAACTTTGGTGGAATCATGCCTTGGTTTGTTTTGGAAACCTTAAGAAAAGAGGTAGATGTTTGAATCTCCCCCACAGAAGGAGTTTTAGCAACAAATCCAATTATATTTTGGAAGCAGAAGATGTAAAGTCCTACAAAGCATGTTGCCTGATTTGAGTTCAAAATTTTGCATGGGAAGATAAAACTGCATAAGTTATCATATGCAAAGCATTCTGAGGATGCAGTGGAGGATAACCTCATTATTTTTGCTTAATTTGAAAGTTAATTTGAAAAACCTCTTTGCTACTTAAGTTGAACTTGTTGGTGTAAGGAACAGTTTCAAAGACTGAGAAAAAAAGAGATGAATTCCTGAGAGGCAACTGAAAATATAAACTAATGTAAATAAATATGGTATCTAGCATAAGCAACCAAGTCTCAGAAGTGGAATTAATAAGTTGAATTTCTAGAGAGTGGTCATGTGTATTAACCATCAGATGCACATGCCTTGGGGGATTTGTGAATGTTCTCTGAAAGATTCTCTGCTTCCTGAAATAGGCAGCATCTTGTTACAAGGAATTTTAAATGTATACTGTGAGCATCTGCATAGATACCTTACATTTCAGGACAATTATATATTCACAAAAGATCTTATTTTGTAGGATTTTATTGCTTACAAAGCTTCAGATAACTAGAGGAAGTTGAGAAGACTTAACTACTTTGAGACACTTGGTTTACATTTTGGCAGCAGCTCAGTTGATCCAACCATATTTTGTTCAGTTCTTCCATTGAGTGGAAGTATTTCAATGGTAGATGGGGAGCTGAGGTTATTATCTTCTGGTCACCTTTTTCTATGTTTGTAGAATGATAGACGGAGTAAAATGTGTGACATTTTCTCTTCTTTGATCATAGTTAGCATGTATTATGACAAAAACAACAAGCTCGAATGAGTCCTTTGAACACATTTCCAAGACTGAGAGAGCTCAAAGCTTCTGGGTAAGTTTCCGTGAGCCTGGAGGAATAATAGGAACATGGGTGAGTACTGGAATCAATCCAAATGCTGGTGGAGAAGGTAGGTCTTCTCTGTGGTTCTTAGTATACATGAGAAGTAAAAACTCAAAAAGGTGAAGCTTGCTTCCATAGAACTGAAAGTAAAGGAAATGGAAAGGGTGCTGAGACTAAATGAAAAGACACATAGGCAGAATGGTATTTATGCCCTGGAGACAATCTCTCCTCACACAAAACCCATTGTGAATTTGTCAAGAATTAGACACAGCCACAGTTACAAATTCATAGTCAAGGAAGTAGTGTTGACACAAAGGCAATGCTATTTAAATTAGCTTACCACATCTCACCCTTAACTACACATAAGAAATTTTGTCACCTATAGCATAGGAAGGTGGCAGATATATGGCACTACTACCTATCCTATCTTTGCTCAGTGCCTCATTCAGTGATGAGTTTGAAAGTGAATATGATAAGAACATTCACACCATAGAAATGGGAACTCTCTCAATGACAGCGCACAGAAAGCTGTCAATGTTTACCACCTTCTTTGGTGTCTGTCAGGCATTATGACAAGAAATGGGAAAATAAATGGTTAAATGATTATTGAAACTAACATGGCTACTATGGAAAATTTCAAACTTGGTTTCATTTTTATGAAACGTTTGTTTTTGAGAATTTCATTCATAATTATGATGTATGCTGATTAAATTGATTACATGTTTCCTCACCTCCAAAACCTTCCCTGTCCCCTCCACAAGCTTTCCTTCTTGACTTCATGTATTCATTCTTTCATGCAACTTTTAAGATTGCATTTTTAAATTTTATGTATGTAGGTATTTTATCTTCATGTATATATGAGCACCACATATGCCTTCCATGCCGGAAGAGAATGTTGGATCCCCCTGGAACTGTAATTACACGTGGTTGTCAGCTGTCATGTAGTGCTGGGAATTGAACCCAGGTTCTCTGCAAGAGCAGGGAAGTCTTTCCCACCACTGCTTCTAAAAGACAAACAAACAAAATAAGAACAAACAAACAAAAGAAAACCAAACACAAAACCTTACTGGGTCCAGTTAGTGCTATTTGTTTGTGCCTGAGTTTGGGATCCTCTACTGAAGTGTGGGTAATTTCTTAAGAACCATGTTCTTCAAATAAACTGACTCTCTCTCCCCAAGAAATCATCAGTTGCCAATAGCTCATTGACTAGAGACAAAAATCCATGATCCATGCAGATATTTTGCTGACTTGACCATGGCCAGGTCTGTGTAAGCAGTCACAGCTGCTGGGAGTTTATGTGTGCAATGGTGTTGATGTGACAAAGATGATGTTACCATGGGCTTCCTCTGGCTCTTATAGATACCTGCCTTCTTTCTTCTTGATGATCCCCACGCCTGGAGAGTTACAGGGTATAATATCAGTCACGTGTAGAGCTGGGAACTCCTCAGTATCTTCTTTTCTACACATTGACTAGTTGTGGGTCTCTTTAAAAATTGTCATCTGCTGCAAAAAGAAGTTTCTCTGGTAAGGGTTACAAGACACATTAATCTATGGATGCCGGGAACTGGACAGATGGACAAATTTTTAAAACTTTGATACAGAGACATTTTTCACCTTTCCCAGCTGCTAAACTCCTATTCTGTTGGCCATAACAGACTTATTCCTGAGTCTGTAAAGTTAATTTAGTTTACATTTTCTCAAAAAGAAAAAATATGCACACCCTCATCTTCTGCTCTAATCCTCTCAGTTGAAAAACAGTCTAATTTTTGCTTCCAACTCAGTGGTGTATGTGTGACAATGGATTCTTGCATTAGTCATTTAGAACTCCAGGTATTCTAGAACACTGGGGTAGGAATTCTAGACAATCAGAGTGTGAGTACAAAGAGAATCGCACAGCCTTGAAATCTTGCCCCTATTTGAATGAATTCTCAGCATGGGCCTTGCCCTTTTGCCATCTGGAGATGGCTCACTGATGTAAGCTAATTATGTGAAGTAGAATGGAATGCATAGCTCTACCAAAGGATTTCAGTACTGATGCACAGCTATTGTTCTCATTTCCTTGGGAAAGGGGCACCATAGCAAAGGACTGTAAAACACCATACAATTAACATTGAGCATGACTGAATAAAACCATTTGCTTAAAAGACAAATATCTCACATAGCTTTTGAAGTATTTACAGATACTATTGCAACAAATAAAGCATTAACCTTTAAAAGTGACATTGGTATTTGAGTGGCTTCCATCACTAGCTATGTGATGTTTTTATTTGTTGAGTTGATCAGAATAAAGTGCTTTTATTTTTTTAATAAAATAATGTAAATACAAGTGACATTGAAGCTATGGTTTCCTTCTACCAGCAGGTGTCCCTTTCAAGTGATGGCAACTAACCACACAATCACTACTAGAAGGGCTATTAGAATTATTGACACTGTAGGACGAAGAACCAGACAGAATCTCAGTAGATCAACACTAAAGGTAGCCTTACATGAGGGAAAACAGAGCAGCTCCAGATCCTGAAGACTCCTACATTCGGTTAAGTCTGTGTTAGATCCAGATGGAGGAGCATCCCAGGGTTAAGGAAATAAGAATTAATCAGATTCTGTTATCAGTTCCTTTATCTCTTTTACTAACTTGTTTTTCTCTCACTCAGCTTCTGACCCATCAGTGTCAGAAATGCTAACTACAGCCTAGATTCAGTACTTTTGTTGTGGGCTCACATATCACTCTGTTATGTACAGTCAAACTCCTTATTAAGATAGAGATCAATTCTATACCCTCATTCAGTATATAGAGAAACTTGCAAAACTTCACTGTCCATTTCTTTCCTATTCAACAGCCCATGCTGAGCAGAGTGCCTCACTTGTGATGGGTGACTGGTGAATCTGTATTTCACTGAAGCACTCTGGAAGCAAAGGGAATGAAGAATATGTGCAAAACCAGTTTGCAAAGTTTGAGAAGATTTGCAGAAGTTGTTAGGAGAATTATTTTTATCCATCATCCTTTTGTTTATAACATGAATTATTTACAGAACAATAAACAGAATTTCATTTCATCTAAAATGTACCCATTGGTTCAACAGCCACAACCCCAGAGTTTGGGGACAGAAACTGAAACTAGAAAGGTAAAAAGAGTCTGAGTTGGGTAAAAGCTGTTGCACGAAGAAGCATAATTCTAGAAAAATACAGAAAGTGAAGACTTCTTAACACCTCATTGTAGCATAGCACAAGAGGGGCCAATGGGCTCCTTCCTGAGCTGTGTCTCTTAGGCTATACTCTGTGCATTAACTATCTCAAAGCAACCTAACCTGCTCCATTTAAAAAATATTATTCATTATTGTTTAGTTTTCAAATTAAACTATTATCACACCATTTTCTACTGCCAACCCCTTTCCTTCCCTTTCCGTCTGCCAACCCCTCAAGTAGACATTTTCAATGAATTCCAGAAAAAAGTTCTTGTGTACTGTATGGAAGCATCACCTATCGATAAATAGTTGATGACTAATTAGCTGAGACAGGAAATAATAGGCTAGGGAGAGGGTAAGGCTTGGATAGAGTCAGCATGGGAAGAAAATCACCCCAAACTCTGAGGAGACGGATGTCTGAAACTGAGGAGAGATATGCAGCCATGTGGCACTCATAGACTAGAATAAATGGGTTAATTAAGTTAGGAACTTGTTGGGAAATCAGCCCAAGCTTATGGCCTAGCCATTTATTCATAAGAAAAATTAGGTCTCAGAGTCATTATTTTGGGAACTGTGGCATGTGTGGAAAGATCACAGTTACAATTAATAGTTCTCATATCTAAGAATAGATCCTTACTTATAATTTATAGTCCCAAAATTGGGGTGGTATGCTTTGATGAATCAAGATATATTTATAGAAAGAGTGTGTCAGAATAAGACAAACTGAAACTATTACAGAAAATCGTAGATTAAGCTGACACCATTTTTCTCTCAGCCTTCCTTGATAAAGGCTTGGTAACTGCATTTTTAAAAAATTTCACACTATAATTGAGGCAAGGAATAAAAATGGAACTGGTATTTTATTCTGTAGTTAGCATGAGACATAATGTTATACATACATGCCCACATACCTGTATGTGTGCATATTTATATGTATATTTATTTATGCAAATATATAAGGCTAGTTCAAATAAACTTGTTAGAATACCTATAATCTCTACGCAGATGAATTTGTATAGTAATTGATTTTATCTTTCTCTGAATATTTGCTCTCTGGAATCAAATTTCCAATACATTTTTTACACCAAGGAAAATTTACTTTTATGAGCATGTATGCAGGTACCTGCAGAGGCCATCAAAACCCTTGGAGCTGGAGTTACTGGAAGTTGTGAGCTACCAGACATTATTGCTGGGAATGAAGAGCAAGAATAACTCTCAACTAATGACTCATATCTCTAGCTTCTACCTTGTTTAATTTAAAATCACTCTAAATTTTCTCAGAGTACCTGATGGATTGTGCTATGAAGAACATGTCTCTGAGCTTTGGTTCAGTCTTCTAGTCTCTCTCACATGTTCTCATGAAAGTTTCTTGTGAAATCATATTCCTCTGTTGAAGTTCAGTAGCCCATGGGAATGTGTTCTGAAGATCTCCAAGAAATGATTCTGTATTATGATTATTTCATTGAGCTAATTGTTTGGTGGAGATAGGAACTAGGTATTCCTTCTTTACTCTTTACCTTGTGCCTCTTATAGTGATTAACGTGTAGAGGCCAGTCTATCTTGAGGAAATAAATGAAAAATAAATAGAAAACTAATCAAATGATTAACACACACACACACACACACACACACACACACTTTACACACATTGAGAAACCAGCAGGGTATTTTGTTATGTCTCCCATTATTCTCATGTAGCTCAAAAACTCATGGTACATGTATTCAGCCATGGGAACTCTCCATGGGAGATAGGTACATGTAAAAAACACATGTGGACATATATACATATGTACATACAATGATGATAGGTGACACATCTTGATCAAAAAGCACATATTGGCTACTCTTTATTAAACATAAAGCACACAAGCTCCTTCAGTCCTGCTACTTTCAGTCTTTTACTGCCTTGGGCTCTGTTTACACAGTTATGATTTGAAGATGGTGATAATGCCTTTTTTTTCTGAATTCTCCCCAGCCTTATGCTAACAGAAACAATGACATTCAATGTAAGACTTCAAACAAAAGGTTAACAATAAAGATGGTACAAGAGGGCCTGGAATGTAAAAACAACTAGAGGTGGGAGAGTTGATCAGAGAATCAGTAACACCTGAGCCTGGTATTCAGTTTCAGAGCTGAACCATAAATAGCAAAGATGAATTTACATCATTAAGAATGGGAAGGCTATATCACTCCCAAAACATTTAAGAATTAGTGGAGAATAGAAGTTAGAAAGGTCATAACAGCCAGATGTTGAGGAGAATTGCTATAAAATAATGTCTCTGGCCATGACAGAATCATTGCACTCATGAAGTTACAGCAACTGCACTTGCCTGAACAAGTACTGCACAACATCAAGCCAGTTAAAACCTTCCAGCTTCAGTGGGGAAAGACTCACCAAGAGATACTGAAAGTTATTGAGAGTTACTGGCAGACATTAGCATCGACAGAAACAAAAGTCAATTTATTGATTTTCAGAGATATGACTTCTCTCAGGTTGCCCTGAATTCATGGATGGCCCTATACTTATGTATATTCAGATAGAATTAATTGTACTCAGTGTATTATAAAGAAATAAAAAAGAGGGCATGGAGGAAGTTGGGAGAAATTGGAGAATGGTTGAGAGGTTGGGTATAATCAAGATACAGTGTATACATGTATGCAATTCTGAAATAAAGTAATAGAAACAATTTGGTGAGGAGATGAATACACTGTGAATAGAAAGCTTAGGATGGTAGGTATGATTGTTGGTGACAGGAAGCCTTTTATATGTGAAAATCATAGAGAATAGGGTTATAAGGTGTCTTATGTAGGGTTTCATTGCTGTAGAGAGACAACTTAAACAAGGTAACTCTTATAAAGGCAATCACCTAATTGGGGCTAGCTTCCAATTAGGTGGATCAAAGGTTCAGTCTTTAATCATTATGGAAGGAAGCATGGTAGCATCTAGGGAGACATGATGCTGGAGTAGGAACTGAGGGTTCTACATCTTATGTAAAGACAGCCAGAAGATGACTGCTTTCTGCAGGTAGCCAGAGGAGCCTCTCTTCTGCATTGGGCAGAGCCTGAGAATAGGAGACCTCAAAACCCACCTACACAGTGACGCACTTCAACAAGGCCACAAATTCTCTTATAATGTCACACCTGCTGATAGTGCCACTCCCTATGGTTAAGCATTCAAACACTTAAATCTATGGGGCCCAAACCTATTCAAATCACTATACAGACCTTTAGGACTTTAAGTATTTTCTGTTGTTTCTCAGGGGGGAAATCCAAGTTTCTGGTGAATAAAACAATATAATTTGCTAATTCATAAACTTTACAGGTCAGAAGTTTGACATAAGCCTCCATGGGCTCAAGTCATTACATCAATGTAGGGTCCTTGTGTCTTTTATGCTTTCAACATTTGCCCATACACCTTGATACATAGTTCTGTTCCTCTGTAATCAAAGCCATTGACTTTGTGTGTCTCTGTTCATTCTTCTATATAGTATCTTTCTATTACAGAGCATAGAAGGGTTTTGGGGAAACTTTCTGGAGCAATTCTCAATGTTGATATGTCCTGTGGATTCTACTTACCAAGATCATTTAGGGCAATCTCCATCTCAGTTTTTTTTACTTAATTACATCTTAAATGTCACACTTTTTGTTGCACCAGTTATATCTCTACATTTTTCTTTCTTTATTAAATTATTTTATTTATCTATATTTCAAAAGTTGCTCTCTTCCAGGTCACCCCTCCCCAAGTTCTTTACCACATATTCCCTCACCCTCCTGCCTCTGAGATGGTGGTTCCCCAACTGTCTATCCCCACCAGCATCCCTCTTCACTGGGGCATCAGGTTTCCATAGGATTAAGCACATCCTTTCCCACTTAAGCCATACAAGGTCATCCTCTGCTACACATGTGCTTAGGGACACAGACCAGCCTATGTATGATTCTTGGTTTTTAGCTTAGTCTCTTGGAGCTCTGTGGTGTCCAGGTTAACACTGTTGTTCTTATGGGGTTGCAATGCCCTTCAGCTCTTTCAGTGCTTCCTCTAACTCTTCCATATTGGTCCCTGACCTCATCCCAATGGTTGGCTGTAAGTATCTGCATTTGTCTCAATCAGAGGCTGGTAGAGCCTCTCAGAGGTCAGCCAGGCCAGGCTCCTCTCTACACACACAATATGGCTCTGTAATTGTGTCAAGATTTGGTGTACATGTCTGAGATGGATCCCAAATTGGACTAGTCACTGGGTAGCTTTTCTTTCAGTCTCTGATCCATTTTTGTCCCTGCATTTTCTTTAGGCCGGAACAATTCTGGGTTAAAATTTTTGAATATGGGTAAGTTGAGTTTTATTAGAAAGCAGCCAAGTACCTGATTAATCAATGTCACTCCTCTACTATGTTCAAGAATGCTTCATTGTCTTCAATTCTATTTTTATTGCCTAGTAAAGCAATTGTTCTTTCATACTCTGGACTTAGTGTCCAGAATATGGCCAATGTACATTCATATAATTTGAGAGGGAGCTGGGTGTATTTAGGAAGGATGAGACCATTGGGGGAAGCAAAGAAAGAGGCATTTGATGTAGATACAGTGCATATATTTTAAAGTAAAAACATATAAATAAAAATTAAGACATTAGCTCTCAGGCTCTCAGGAAAATCTGCCAGGTAAAATTACATCTCTCAAGGAACCAAGGAGCTAAAGGAGTTTGCAGTGCCATAGGAGGAACAATATGAACCACCCAGTACCCCCAGAACTCCCAGGGACTAAACCATCAACCAAAGAGTATACATGGAGGAACCCATGGCTCCAGATGCATATGCAGCAGAGGATGGACTTGTTAGACATCAAAGGGAGAAGAGGCCCTTGGTCCTGAAAAGGCTAGATGCCCCAGAATAGGGGAATGCCAGGACAGGGAAGCAGGAGTGGGTAGATTGGTGAGCAGGGGTGGGGGTGGGAATGGGTTAGGGAATGATCGGTGGGGAAACCAGAAATGGGGACATCATTTAAAATGTAAATAAAGAATATATCTAATAAAAAAAGAATTGCATCTCTCTAACCTGCTATTATTCATCTGGGTAAAATATATCTTCCTTTAACAATATCAACTAACGAAATCCCCCCAGCACTACTGGGACTAAACCACCAACCAAAGAGTACACATGGAGGGAGCCTTAGCTCCAGCTACATATGTAGCAGAGGATAGCCTTGTCAGGCATCAATGGGAGGAGAGGCCCTTGGTCCTGTGAAGGCTCAATGTTCCCAGGACTTGGAGGAAGTAGTGAGTGCGTGGGTGGGAGGGTGGGTAGGGGGACATCATAATAGAAGGAAGGGTAGGTGGGAATAGGGAGCTTCCAGGGGAGAAACCAAGAAAGGGGATAACATTTGAAATGTAAATAAATAAAATATCCAATAATAAAATAATTCTGCTTTGGAAAGTAAAAGCTATAGTGATCGTATAATAGCTATTTGCATAATTAAAATATGGTCAATTTAGAGATTATTACCTATTATTAACATAGATGTAAAATATAACTTAACTACCTATATACTCAAATGTCAATCACTGTGGTTTTTTAATTTTGGAAAACATTTAGTTATCACTCTGTAATACTGGTCATGGAGAAGTCTAAATATTCTTAAGGAAATTCGGTTCAAATTAGTTCTAAAACAATTTATGTATCTGTGAAAGATTATGCCATGTGAATTTAAACCAAGTTTTAATATTTTTCCTATGTGTATATGCAAAGATGCAATGTCCTTTAGAATGATCTGTCATATAGTCAGTACACTGATATTTTATTTAAAACATAATCTACTTATAGCAGCCACTTTGGGGAGAAATTCATTTATTGTATATTATAGAATATTGCTACCACTCTCTATAATACAGGTAGAGTTTACAGTATCCAGGGGCAGTGATGCAGGCTACTTATTCTCAATCTCTTCTGCTTTCCTTTGAGAACTGTTTACCTTTATTTTTTCTAAACCTCTAGTTTGTAAAGAATTTAGAAGTTCTTCATAAAGGACAAATAAGAATTTTAAATGTAAGTTACTGAGTATTCATCCTAATATGTGAAATCAGAATCATATGAAATGTTACAAATATATAGTTTATACACATATAAATCTGATCCATTTAGTTGGGAAAATTATGAAATTACTGACATCTACATACACATAAAATATTCACATAAATGTTAAATAATTGTTTTCTATCCAAGATCTATATTAACTTTATTGGTAAATTGTATTAGTAAATATTATAATTTATATATCAAAAAGGATTTGTGTGACATATATATGGATCCCAAAACATATATTCAAAGAATTTTAAAAATTAACTGAAATGTGTAAAAGGACAGAGAAAAGCACTTTCACTTTGAATACAAATAAAGGTGATCATTTTTTAAATTTGAAAATTAACAACCAAAGATAACAATTAATATTGTCACTTATATCTATCAGTAGTGGTAGGGGTAGGGGAGTGGGCATGCTAGAGAAGTGAGGAAAAGTTCACTTACAAAGATATTGAAAAGTAATTTATCAACCTTCAAATTTCCAATATTAAGTTAAAAACTGTATTCTAGAAGCATTTGGTATTATTCTCTTATTCATAAGATAAGGGTGATGCCTGACTGAAAGAGCTGAATGAAGTGGACACAGGCCCTTGTTCCTAACCCAGAAGCAATCTCCAGTTAATAAACACTTACAAATGAAACTTATTCTTCTCTAAAGAAGTCTTCCTGTTTCTGATCACTGTGCAATACATGGCCAACAGAAAAGGAGCTCAACATTAGCTTGGAGGTTCCTTTATCATAATGTGTCAGAAATTCTTCTTTTCCTCTTTTCATTATTTTGTACTTTTTAAAAATGATTTTATTCATTGACATTTCAAATGGTATCCTTCTTCCCAGTTACCCCTCCACAAACTCCCCCATTCCATCCCCCCTCTTTCCCTCCTCTTTGCCTCTATGAGCGCGCTCCTCCACCCATTCACCCACTTCCATCTCACCCTCTAGTATACCCCTATGCTGGTGCGTCAAGCCTCCCTCCCTTCACATTGTCATCAGAAGGCCATCCTCTGCTACATATGCATCTGAAGCCATGGATCCCTCAATCTATACTCTTTGGTTGGTGGTTTAGCCCCTGGGAGTTCTGGGTTGTCCAGTTAGTTGATACTGTTATTCTTATAGGGTTGCAATCCCCTTCAGCTCCTTC
Organism: Apodemus agrarius; assembly: GCA_964023405.1. NCBI lineage: Eukaryota > Metazoa > Chordata > Mammalia > Rodentia > Muridae > Apodemus > Apodemus agrarius. Next base: position 67,304,298 of record OZ030006.1, on the reverse strand, counting down.
AGTCCTTCTGCTAACTCTCCCATTGGGGTCCCTGGATTCAGTCTAATGGTTGGCTGTAAGTATCTGTATCTGTATTGGTCAGGTGCTGGTAGCTCAACCAAGGGAACAGTCTTATCATGCTCCTGTCTGCAAGTGCTTCTTGGCACCAGCAATAGTGTGGTGGTAGGGGTAGGGGAGTGGAGAGTGTCTGCAGATGGAATGCAGTCTCTGGATGACCTTTCCTTCAGACTCTGTTCCATTTTTTTGTCCTTGTCTTTCCTTTGGCCAGGAGCATTTCTGGGTTAAAAAATTTGAGATGGGTGGGTGCTCCTATCTGTCAACTGGGGGCTGGGCCTGTCTACTGGAGGTGGTCTCTATAGGTTCTATCTCCCCTTCACTGCACATTTTGGTAAAAGTTATCCAATTGGGTCCAGGGACACTCTTGCTTCCCTGGAGTCTGGGATTTTCTAGTGGCTACCCCTAGTTCCCCATCTCTCCCTGGTTCCTGGGGACCCCCAGTAGGAATGCAGGCTATAGTTTTTGGGTGGGTGTTGGGCCACTGATCTTGCCTGGATGGGGAAGTGGGCCGGAAGGCTCCATTTTGATTTCTTATGTATGTTTATAGACATATTTTAAGAAGCTTCTACAGTTGTGGGTTTTGTTAAACAAAACAACATAGTCATCAGTTGCAGTGATTGGTCTATGGTGTTGTTGAGAGGACCTTGTTTTACCCATTAGGTTAGCTCTGTTATCTGATAAGACCATTCTTTTCTAGTGTGTGCATTTATTGAGACTTATGAAGCATTAACTGCTAAATACTCACTATATGGTATAATTAGATATGCTAAGAATGTGATTCTAAATATTATGCACATTTCCTTTGACAGCCAAAGCATGTGTAATATTCTGTCAATTTTTCCTTCCTCTACAATCTTCCCAAACAGGAAAAGCTGGGTCTTCAGGGTTGAAGGAAATTATTTCTGTGCTACTTATTTCATCTCCTGGGATTCCCCACATGGAGGACTCATCATGAATCCCTTTTCTTACTGTCTCCCATTATTTATTGAGATGAATAGGAAAATATAGCCATTCTTGTGGTTCTCTGAGTTCTCTTGTGGTTCTTCTTCTCTGTGAAGTTCTTAGTTCCTGTGCATCTCTCCTTGAGAAACTTCTTCTTTTCACATATTTAATCATTATGTAGTGGGTGTTTTCATTTTTTTTAAACTTCTTTGATCACTATTATTGATTCCTATACTAATACCATTGTTCAATGGTCCTAAAGTTTCTCCACTCTGGCCTCCTACACTACCTGCACTATGAATATGTACACCAGCTCCCTGACCTCTGTGTTAGACCGAAGCAAATGAAAGCTGAATAAAGAAAGCCTTTCCTATTGATTTTCATGGTGGTCCTTTGTCTTAACTTCACCATTCTCTTCCCCCTGTGAGACTGCAAAAGCAAAATGAACTTTGAGATATTGCAATGAGTGATATCAAGTTTGACTGTCAATGAGTTCTGCTATTAACTAGTTCTCATGTCTAGAGAGGACAACCATTTAAAATAGAGCTACTCAGCCTGTGGCCAACGAACATTTTGGTGTAGAATGACCTTTTCATGGGCATGAGGGTAGGGTAAGATCATCAGAAAACACAGATAGTTACATCACAATTCATAACAGTAGAAGAATTACACTTATGAAGTAGCAACAAAAATAATAATATGATTGGGATTCGCCATAACATGTGTTATTCTTTTAATGTAGCATTAGGGAGGTTGACAACCACTGCTCTAAATCAGCCTGGAAAGCTTTAGCAAATATAAAACTAAAACATCTTTTTCTACTGTCAGATGGTACATCATCACACTCAAGATTTTGTTGCATACTTGCAGTACCTTTGTGCACATGAAAGGTAAAGAACGTCTGCTCATCCAAGCATTGGAAACCTAAGTTAGTCAGTTAGTTTTTAATGCAATCACTGTAGCAGTTTTGAAACTATAAAGAGAGAAAATGCTTAAAGTCAGAAGGGATATGCGAATGTGCCCAGAAGAAGTTAAATAATACCATGGTCATCTTTGAATGCACATTTGGGGGCATAGGAAAGAAGAGATTCTTGGGATTTCAATAAGACATTTTGATACACATTCAAACCTAAGATTCTGCTCTACATATTTCCTTGACATTTTAACTTGCCTTATCAGATTCTGTTTCATTACACTGTGCCAGGCTATTTAGTCTAAGAGTTCTCTGATGCCTTCTTTTCTGAGAACATGCAACATTGAATTTTGGTCCCAGTATTATTGTAGCACATCAATGCTTTTCCTGAAATGGTGCCATAAAAACAAACTTGAAGTGATATGAGGGTAATTAAATAGAGAAGGAGTAGATGAAGAGAGTAGTTTTGTTTGGCAGTTGGGAAAAAAAGCATTTATTTAATTTATCACCTCTTGTTGGTGAAAGGAGGTAAGGTCTCTGAGGTCTTTTTATTTTGAAAATTTTACAAGTATTTACTCTGTATATTTGTTCACATGCATGTGTTCACATGACATACTGCACATATACATGGCAGAAAAATGCTTGCAGGAGTCGGTCCTCTTCTTTCATCATGTAAATCCTAGGTATGAAACTCAGGTTATCAGTATACTTGACAGTATGCACTTTCACCTGGCAAGCCAAATCTCCTATCTACTCTTTTGTTTATATGCTTCAAGAATATGATTCTCATCACATATGCTGGTTCCCAGAGGCCTATGTTATTGCTTTGACTTCTAATGCTCTTATATCTCTGCCTTGTCTCCAGTGTTTCTCAGTACATTGTTGCAGATTTCTCCTCTGGACAAAGGAAAGAGGTCATCCCTAAACTTTGGCACATTAACAGACCAAGAAGGGTTATGTATCCCCTGTAAGTCAAAATGAGTGTTAGGCAAAGCTCTAGAAGGTTAAGGAAGAAGTGGTGCTTTATTGTTATAAGTTGGTTGATTATTTTTTTAGTATAGCTTACTTTGGTGTTTTTACTTTAGAATGGTGAAACAGCACACATAGCCTGTTCTTTACCTGAATTCAGAGAAGGAATAATGGGAGAAGGGGTTTATGAAATTGTGACTAGGAGAGAAAGAAGGGGCCTTGATTGGTAAATTAATGGGGAAAAAACATTAAAAAAGGGCAACTAGGAATATGTTGCTTGTTTCCTTTTCATTTTGTTTTCAGTATTTATTAATTTTACATCCAGATCACAGATTCCCTCATTCCTCTCCTCCCAGTCCCATCCTCCCACTCCCTTTTGCTTATTCTCTCCTTCCCTTTTCCAGAAGACAAGTTCTTCCCAACCTCCCATAGCAACCAGGCCTGGCACAAGAAGTCACATCAGGACTAAGCACATCCTTTCCCACTGAGGCCAGACAAGAAAGCCAATCTAGGGGAAAGGGGCCAAAAGGCAGACATCAGAGTATGAGACAGAGAGCTCCAACTCCAATTGTTAGAGGAACCACATGAAGACCAAGCTTCACATCTACTACTTATGCATAGGGAGCCTAGGTCCAGTCTATGCATGTTCTTTGGTTGGTGATTCAGTTGCTGTGAGCCGCATGGGCCCAGGTTAGTTGGCTCAGTAGGTCTTCTTGTGGTGTCCTTGACCCATCCTGCACCCTCAATCCTTGCCCTGACTCTTCCATAGACTCCCTCAGCTCTTCCTAATGTTTGGCTCAGATATTTCATTATTATTTCATGCATGGTCTATATGTGTGTGTGATCATTAGTTATTTCGCTCACACAGGTCTTTGCATACTACCCCATTGTGGTGTGAGAGCAAGCCAACAGAGAAAAAGATCTAGCTCTATTCCAGCTTGGTTTCTTTGTCTTTTGGGTGGACAACCAAGAACAGTGGCAACTTCTTCAAATGTCTTGGGCAGTTCTGGAATATCTGGCCAATAATTTAGAGAAACTCACTTGGAATTTGATTTTATTTGATTTGATTTGAAAACCTATGACTTCTTGGATCAGCTTTTAACCATTTATGCAGAGTACTTCTATTAAAATTCATGTTAAAATTATGTTTCTAATCTTTAGGAGAGCGTAAACATTTAAAAAATCATGTTAGAAAAGAAAGATGATATTATGAAATACAATTATTTTCAAGCTAATAAAAATTTATAATAATAAAAATATCATCTTCCCATGCCATATCCACATTACAATTCCTCAAAACCATCTAGTTTAGCCATTTGAAAATTTAGGACTAACAAAAACAGTTTGCCCAGACATTGAAAACAAAAATTAATTATAGACTATATTTGATATACTATACTTGTCATGTATGTTTAAAATCACATATCCAGACTAAATTTATATATATATATATATATATATGTATGTATATATACACCAATGTATCACTCAATATGTGAGATAAATTATCATATGATAGCGAATGTCTACTCAGTCATCAATTGCTCTTAAAATATTTCAACACAAGGTAACATTTATATAATGATTTTTTCATCTGTGAGGATTTTCTAAGCTAATTTAAGAGTCTTCCCATTTTTGTTTATTTTCTTTCTACCAATTTCTTCCATCCACAAGCACATAGAAGAGAAATTCTATATTTTTCCATTAATATTCTAATTTGTCAGAATAATAAAAAGTTAAGAATAAGAGCAAGGCAAATTTATCCTGAAGGCATTGGATACCAATGTTAGCCATGATAAATTTCAGCATTACATAGACCTGACTTTCAATTCTCAATTCTGTTAATAACAGTTGCTAAAAATCAATTGCTATGCATCAGGGACCTAGTTTGAATAAAGATTGATTCCAAGGACTCAGCCTCAACTTTTTCTGTTTTTTTTTTTTTTCTTTTTTTGCCTTACCAGCTTAGGGCAGATAACACTTATATATATAACCAACAATTGCTATTTATTTAGGATCCACTATATAAAAGAAGACTTTGTGCTAGTTACTTGGAATGATTGTATGAAACACAGCAGAAAAGAAATTCACATTTCTGGATTTATAATAATTATGGAATTGTTAATGTGTGAGAATGTTTTCATTTGTTTTGCTTTGAGACTCGTCCAGTAAATATCCCCAGCTGGCTGTGAACCTGCTATGTAACCATATCTGGCCATGAACCCTTTATCTTCCTGACTCCATTACCCAGGTGTCTGGCTTGATAATACCTTTATAAGTTTCTTAGACAAGATTATAGAATTCATAGAACTTAAGTGGCATCCTCTGTTTCTAGGTCATTATATGCTGAAGGCTGAGAATCAAGTTACAATGGCACCAACCTGACAAACAGCATGCCTTTTATCTCATACCATGAATAGTAATGCAGCGACCTCAATAATAAAGTTTCACTAAAATTACTCACACTACTTGAAAATTAAGCCTAGCATTGCTGAGGCATTATAGTCACTCCTACTTTTGGTCTTTCCTGAAGGTAATTTCTCAGTGGGAATACCTCATGATTTTGCTTCATTTCAGTGCAGGTATAGTCAAGTATTTGCTTGGGTAAGATTGATGTGGGTAGGCACATGAGTCATTCCTTGAAAAAGGCTTGAGAAGCAGTATTTAATCTACCATTCTCTTTGTGGATAGAAGAAAGTATTAAAATAAAGCTTCAATTGGTCTGAATCCCTGCAGGGTAATTTTGAGCACAGCGTGTTTCCTGAACATTGACATATATGTGGCATTCGTGAGAAATAAACTCAGTTGTAACACTTGAGTTGCTTATTTGTTCAGCATGAGCACACAGTCACAATGGCTGTGGTTCTCTTACCCAGACTGCCTTAGCCTGCTTTTACTATTTCTGTGTTATATCATATGTTCTTTGTGTTCAAAGATAAAGGCAGGCAGAGATTTAGAGAACAGATGACTGAGAAACCAAAATATGGTGTGGGTATTGTGACCCCAAAGACAGAGTTACAAAAGCAGTAATTAGATAAGAGAAAAACAAAAGGAACTGATAAACACAGAACTGAAAGCTGAGGAGACATCTAAATTAGACCAAATCAAACAGCAAGGAAGCAGAAGAAAATGAAAGAATGAAAGAAAGAATAGAGAACCCTGAGGCAGAGGAGGTGTAGAAGGGATGAAAGGACAGAATAAATGGAAGTCACCCAGAAATCCAGTGGTGTTGGCATTATTAGTGTCTGGGTGGGGCCAGAACAGAAGCCCTAAGGCTGAGAACCCTCCCTAAGTCTCATCTGTAGCTCTATGTCAGTAGCAAAGCTATTCTGTGCTTAGAGCAAGGGGGAGCAATGAGACACTGAGATCCTTTTGGGTGACCATCTGCTGCATGTTTACAGTGACTGCTGGTAGAAAATGTATCAAGCTCTAGACTCATCCTCCTGGAGACAAGGACGATAAGTGGGGTGCTGCAAAGCTCAAAAGATATAGCAAAATGTGCACAAACTGCTGGACACCCGACTTCCCCTCTTTCCTGATCCGGTTTTTATTGGAATAGGAGGGAGCTAACATTATGGCCCTAGACTCCCTGTGCTTAAATCTTGGCACTACTAATTGCCACTTGGCCAATATCACTGTGCTTGGAACTGAGGTTTTCTCCGTTGTAAAATAAAAACAATGGAGATATTATGCATGTCAAACTGGGTAATGACTGCCACAGAGAAAGACTTCACTAATAGGAGTTGTTATTGCTGGCATAGAAAATTATCATTCTCATTCCTTCTAATTTCACAATGCTTTAATATAAAAGTGATGTGAAAGTCTCTGTATGTGATGGCATTTATGTTCCTGGGGCTGCAGGAGTGTTATTTTTTCAGGTTGCACATTTTAATCTAGGTCACTGAATGATTCCATAAACAATATACTTGTCAATGGAGAAAATAGTGTACCAGGGAGACACACTTTAGCTATTCCACTGTGGCCTTGAAGATATTCCCAGAGCTCTGGGTTTCAGGGTTGGATCTGATCTTCAAGCAGTAAAATATGAAACCTTCTCATCATCCTCAACAGCAGTATAACTTCAGTTTCCAGCTTTGACTGAATCTAAATTCAATCCTAACTCATCATTCAGTCCTCAGACGTGGTCAGGGCATTGTAGTAAATACAGAAAGAGCTTTTCATGAGGTTATTGCCTCAAGTTATTAGTGGAGCCTCCTATGGTACTTAAGTTTTGGCTCAGACATCTGACTTTCAAGTGAGCAATCAGTCCTGGTCCTGGGGTGCCAACAGGAGTGTCAAGAAAGTTCATTAATTAAAACATACCAAAACCTTATAATGAGTCTCCAGTGAGGAAAGAGCATGTCTTTCTCTACATTCCAAGACAGCTTGCTCTATGACTGATGTCCAGCTTGAACGGCTGGAGTCTAAGGGAAATCAGAGGACATTCCTCCTGCTGTGCTTCCCCCCTTAGAGTGAGCATTCCTGATGCTGTTTCTCTTCCCTGTCTCTCTGTCTCTTTCTGTCTGTCTCTGTCTCTGATTATCTGTTTCTGTTCTCCTGTCCTTGCTGCTCAAAACAACCTTAGTCTTGCTGATTTATAGAACTAATCTTGGCCTGGCTTTACACTCCAGTCTGGTTTTATTGTGGAAATGGAAATAAGAGAAAACAAAGAGCCTCCTGGGCTGAGGGGAGCTGATGCTATGCTTAACAAAGTCATGTACCTCTTCTTTCAGACAGCACCCTGAAGCAAATCACATTCATCCCAAGACTAAAAGCACAATGTGCATGTTAACAAGCTGGGAGAAACAAGTCAGTTTGTGCTTCTTCGATCCTCTTCTCTACCCCCTTTCTGTCCTTGGAGGTCCTTGGGCCATGTATGCAGTGTTATAGACTAAGAGTATCCTGCTTGGGGAAACTCAGCAGGGAAGATACAGAAATGAAGACCCCTTTGTGCTGCACCCCATCAAAGCTCCTAAGCACTAGGGATGTAGCAAACGACACACTCTAGCACATACAGAAAGTGTCCATTACATCCAAAACCTTTATTATTTACAAGGGCAATATAAGTTTATTGCTTTGTAGTTTTTGAGCAGCTGGTTTATGGTAATATGTGAATTCACTTCAAGGAATGAACTTTGTTTTAAATAATAATTACTAAATATTTTAAAGCAAATTATTCTTTGAAATTTTTATACATCTCTACAATGTATTTTGATCATCACATCAGCTCTCATTTCTTCCCCCCAACTGCCCACATCCATCTCTCTTATCATTTCTTTGTTTTTTGTTTTTTGTTTTTTGTTTTTTGTTTTTTTTGTTTTTCGAGACAGGGTTTCTCTGTGTAGTCCTGGCTGTCCTGGAGCTCACTCTGAAGACCAGGCTGGCCTCGAACTCAGAAATCCGCCTGCCTCTGCCTCCCAAGTGCTGGGATTAAAGGCGTGCGCCACCAACGCCCGGCTATCATTTCTTATAGTTTAAGAAATATAGGGCTTACTTCTTCACCTTACTGGGGAGACTGCAACCCCCCAGAGCTCTGGAAATTAAAACCCTCTTGCGAAATTGCATCAGGTCTGTCTCTCGTGAGTGTTTTGGGGTGTGCCGGTTTCCGAGGCATGGGGTGCAGAAGCACCCCGTTTTTTCTTTCGGTTCTTTCATTGGTGCATTGGCCGGGAAATGCGGACACCCCTACACACTCGAGAAACAACTTGGAGGTAAGGGGACCCCCTCTGAAGTGTGTGTGTGCGCTGGCCGGCCGATGTGATGTTGTTCGTTCGTCCTGAGTGTTCTGTTCTGTTCTTGGGATCTGAATCTGATGAGACGCGCGCTTTTAGATATGCAGCTGTCTCCTCGGACCGTGATGACCAGGAGACCGTGGTATAGGCAAGACGTGCTAGTGGGCCACAAGCTGTAACTCGGGGAGACGTCCCCGAGTGGGGGAAATCCAGGGACGCCTGGAAAATTCCCATCTGGGTTTCTTCTCTTCACTGTATTTGTGTCCTGCAACTGGCGGGAATATTCGGTATCTGAAACTGGGTTGTCTAGAGGCAAACTGTCTTGAACTGAGATGCCTGATGGTGGCAGCGTCTAAATTGGAGAACTTACATGCCCTCCCGGCCGCCTGGTTTTCTGATCTGGTTCTGTTTTCTGTTTGTTTCACTGTTTTGTCAAAAGCCTGACTGGGGCGGAGAGTTCTGCCTGGCAATCAAAACCTCAGGGGTCTGGAGGAAGCTAGAGAAGGCCGAATAGGGTTCTTCTCTTCTCTGTATTTGTGTCCTGCAACTGGCGGGAATATTCGGTATCTGAAACTGGGTTGTCTAGAGGCAAACTGTCTTGAACTGAGACGCCTGATGGTGGCAGCGTCAGGCTGTCTATGTGGTGATTGTTTTGTATAGTCTTGTGTTTTCGTTGTTTGTGTTTTGTATAGTCTTGTGTTCTCAGACTTAGATGACTGACGCATAGGGATTTAGACCGACTGATAATTTTGTTAAGAATTTAGACCGACTGAAGGACCGCCACGGTGGGCTCTGTGGCGGCAAGATCAGGTCCCGTGACTCAGGCCCGCCATGTTAGGGTCTGGCGCCAAGATCAGGTCGCGTGACTCAGGCCCGCCATGTTGAGGTTTTTCGCGCCAAGATCAGGTCGCGTGACTCAGGCCCGCCATGTTGAGGTTTTTCGCGCCAAGATCGGGTCCAGTGACTCAGGCCAGCCATGTTAGGGTCTGGCGGCAAGATCGGGTCACGTGATTCAAGCCCGCCATGTTAGGACAAGAGACAAAATATTTAATCTGTGAGGCCCCCTAGTGGGGGAAATAATTTCTAACAAGACACTCAAAGTGGCGGATGTAGGAATTCTGAATTTAAGTTACAGATGTCTTATTTCTTTTATTTTAAATTGTTTAAATTATTATAATAGATATACTGTTAAGCTGTGGCTTTATTGTTTCTCTGGGGAAGAGGTAAAAAATAAGGGGGAACCTCTAGAAGACTAGATTCTGAAACATTAAGCAAAAATATCTGTCTCGGTGGTACTAAAATCTTGTTTTGAGAATCATATTATGTTCAAGGCATAAATTCTTATTTGATACTGATTTTATTTTGATACAAAATCAAGATTTTCACTGGTATAAATACTAAAAATGTAAACATGCAGGATTTACACCCAGTCCTTTCTTGCTGTTATTGTTATAGATCTGAAATGTTTAAGCCTACGAGTTTGGGGCCATACAAAAATATAAGGCTCTGAGTTTATTATTAGGGTGTTTTCAATGTTTTAATTAGAGTTGCTTCTGTTATGGAGAGAGAGAGAGAGAGAGAGAGAGAGAGAGAGAGAGAGAGAGAGAGAGCAACGAGATTGCCTCTCTTCATTTACAAACTCAATGTGTCTATAGATTATTATATGACTTAATAATTCCTGATTCTTTAAGTCTGTCAGATGTTCTTGTGCCAGAAGGTTGAAGATCAATGTTTCAACATTTTAAAGTATAAACTGTTCAGGTATTTACCAATCTCTATCATTTGGCTAATTCTTAAAAGGTGTGTTAAGCTTTCTGTATATTTTCAGTTAATGGTCACTCTTGGATTTCTGACGGGGATAAAAACTGTTAGTCTCATAGTCAGCTCAGGCTCTTTAATCTTGAAAGCTGATAAAGGTTTACAGAAATGATTTTCAGGTGATATAAAATTTATAGCCAAAACATGAGTCAGGTGTTAATTCTTATAGTCTTTCAAGATAGTAAAGGTGACAAGGGTTCTGTTTGACAGAGATTGGATGTTATGCTCAATTTATATTTAGAGAAGACCACAGAATGGAGCAGAAGATCTGAAACCACCTATCCTGATTCACGGTGACACCCTCACTAAAGACATATTTCCCAAGAGACTGATTAATCTCTTTGAGACTGTTTTATTTGTAATACAGGAAGCCAGAAAAGAATACCCCCTCAGACGAAAGGTAAGAGGCACCTGAAGGATGACACCAGACTCCATTGGCAGGTCTTGAGGGCATGATAGCCCACAGATTTGGCAAAGGTATGTGAAGCAGGGACCGGAGGAGTCACTGACAGCCTTTCTAGTGCAGCTCAGAAGCATTTTGCTATACACCCCAGACTAAAAGGACTTTAGTTTGCTGAGAAAGTATGTAGAGGGATTTGGTACAAGTTATTTAGAAGGTCTGTAGAGACATTTGATGGTGCAGGTTGTTAGAAAAGTCTATAGAGAGATTTAGTATAGTTTGCTGAGACAGGGAGAGAGAGTAGAAAGAAAAAATGAGAGAAGGAAGCTACAGAAAATCCTGGCTAAAAGGCAGAAAGGAATCAATGTGCATACTATATGGAGAGGCCACTGAGCCAGAGTGTGTCCTAACAAGCTGGGAGCAAGAACTCACAGGTCTTTGGAGAAGTGCCCCCAAATGGCAAAGGTGTTATCCCTGGATAAAGACAATGACTAGGGGAGATGGGTGTTCTGACCACCTCCCCCAACCCTGGATAACTGTGAGAGGGAAAGAGAAACCCACTCAGTTCTTGGTGGACACAGGGGCTTAACACACGGTCTTCCAACCCAATGGCCCTGTTTCCAAGAAAAGATCTAGGGTCCAAGAAGCCACTGGCACCAAAATATGTTCATGGACTACCCGAAGAACAATGGACCTAGGGATGGGATAGGTAACCCATTCATTTAAGGTCACCCCAGGATGTTCCTAACTGTTGGAGCAAGGCATACTCTCCAAAATGGTGGGGAGGACAGATATATTTACTGTCCAAAGGGCTGCAGCAACTGGCCCAAAAAGAGAGACTGACCTCTGCTGAAAGTTGCTACAGACAAGAGCAATTTTCTCCATGAAGGACAGGGACAAGCAGGTGCTGCTATGGTGGGCAGCACAAACGGCATCTGGGTAGAAGAATCTTTACCCCCTGGCATGTCAACGCAGAAAGTGGAGCTAATGGCCCTTACCAAGATCTCGGAACTTGGAGACAGCAAGAAAATCAACATCCACATGGGTAACAGGTATGCCTTTGCCACAGCCCACGTCCACAGGTGTATATGCCAAAAGGACTGCTCACATCAGAGAAAACCAACATGAAATCTTGGACCTCTTAGATGCCCTAATGAAGCCAACAACCGTGAGTACCACCCTCTGCCCAGGATGTCAAAAGGGAAAAGACTCAGTGGGCAATAGCCTGGCAGAGCAAATGGTTCCAAGGATAGATATACAGGAGCCTATACTGGTTGTGGGTCTGCGAGAGGCATCCACTGAAAAATGAGACAAAGTGAGATAGCCTCACTTAAAATATGCCGAAGAAAAAAGGACTGAGATTGATAGCCATCTGACCAACTATTACCAAGGAAAGTTGCACACAAGAAGGGAAAATTATACTCCCCAGAAAGTAAGCCAAGGACTCGCCAGGGCAAATGCACACATGAACTCATTTAAGGAATCAATAAAACAGTATAAGGTATGCCAGCGAGTGAATGCTTATGCAGCAAAGAGTAAATAAGGCAGAAGACCTAAAAGAGAACAATCTAGAGTATATAGAGGTTTTATAAAAGATAAGGCAGGAAAGTATGGTTATGAATATCTTCTAGCACTTGTAGATAGTTAATCTAGATAGATTGAGACTTCCCCTAGCAGGCAGGAAACAGCAGCCAGGGTTAAAAGAAATTTTCCCGAGTTTCAGAGTGCCCAAGGTAATTGGATTAGACAATGGTTCTGTTTTTGTTTCTAAGGTAAGTCAGAAATTAACAGATATTGGGGACTAATTGGAAATGTTATTGGATGTACTGTCCCCAGGGCTCAAGACAGCTAGAGAAAATAAAACTCTATGAGAAACCTTAACTAAATTGACCTTGGAAACTGGTTTAGGCTGGGTGGTGCCTCTCCCCTTGTTTCTGAATAGTCCTTGCCATTTTAATCCTCTTTGTTACCCCAATTTCTTTGTCATCTACTGGGTCCTCCCGAAAGGTGTAGCACAACATGAGATTTGGCTCAAACTGTTCGCTTTAATGCTCTAGGCATGTCAGAGACTCCTCGCTGCTTCCAGACAGGTTACTGGATCTGTCAAAGAAGACTTCAGAAACAGTTGCTGGAACCCTGGTAAAAGAGATCCTCACCAAATTGATTACAGAGACTGGACCTTTGCTCTCTAGGCTCGAGGCGCTCCAATGGATAAGGCATCGAGGTCCCGGAGGCCTACTCAGGAGGAGATCCACAAGTCCCACATCGCTTCCAAGTCGGAGATATGGTCTACATTAGATGCCACCATGCGGGAAACTTTAAGACTCAGTGAAAAGACCCTTATCTTGTATTCTTGACCACCCTGTTTTCTGCCCTGATAGGACCCCTAATGATAATGCTCCTATTTCTTAGTTAGACTTATACAGTCAATAGATTAGTTGCCTTCATCAGGGACCAGGTGTGCGCGGTCCAGATTATGTACTTAGGCAGCAGTATAAGAGCCTTCTGAGACAAGAAGAGGCTGACCTTTAATTCTCCTAGTTCTAAGGTTAGAACTATTAACAAGACAGGAAGTGGGGAATGAAAGGATAAGGTTATAAGCTAGGAATCCCCTTTGCCTGGGCACGTGGGAGGCACCTGGATCTCCAACTCCAGTGGGGGAGGGTGGGCGTGACAGTGCGTGGAGGCCACGTAAGCGGAAATGACTTAACTAGTTCTTCCGGCCTCTGTGAGAGGCTGGTAGGCTGTCAGAGAGTGCAAGTTCGGATGGATTGAACTGATTGGCTTAGAAGCTTGTGGTAGGCGGGTTCTGTTATAAATCTATAAAAGGCAAGGCAAGGCAGTCCTCGGCGGGCTTACTTCTTCACCTTACTGGGGAGACTGCAACCCCCCAGAGCTCTGGAAATTAAAACCCTCTTGCGAAATTGCATATATATATATATGTATATATATATATATATATATATATATATATATATATACATATATATATATATCCAACCTATTAAACCCAATTAATACTGCCTGTATGTGCAAGTAAATGGAGCCATCGACTAGAACATGAGCGACCTACCAGTGGCCACAGTCCCAAAGAAAACTGTTCTTTCCTCTCCCAGCAGCCATTATCTGACAATAGTTCCTCAGCTATGCATGGCACCTCATGAACTCCTTCCTCTGATGCAATTTTGATGTAATATTATGTAGATCTTGCATAGGTAATCATGGGGGCCAGGCCATGTCCAGACAATTTACAACATTATTTCTCATCTTCTAGCTCTTATATTATTTCTGACCCTTCTTTCATAATATTCCCTGTGCCTTGGTCATATTGTGATTGGTATAGAAGTCCCACTTAAGGCTGAGCTTTCAGTCTCTTATTCTCAATACTTTGACCACTTATGAATCTCATCATTAACTGCTATCCACTGTAAAAAGAAGCTTTTGTGATCAATGTTAACAATATATGTGCACACACACACACACACACACACACACACACACAATCATATGAAGAAGGCAGTTTGACAACATGATCATTTAGCAAAATTAAAATAGTATGTTAAGTGTGTGAATAGGTGTGTGAACCACCCCTAATCATATCCTTTTGGCTAGGTTTACAATGCAAGGCATGTACTCTGTTCTATGGAGTGGGCCTCATATCTAAGCAGAAATTGGCTGGTTACCCTTGAAACAGTCATGCCACTATTGTGCCAGTGAATACTCTGGCTTGGCAGAATCCAAGGCTGGGTGAAAATTATTAGACCTCTGTATGCAGAAAATCATTATTAGACCTCTGTATAAAGAATTCTCTTTCTAAGAATTTTTTAGATGTTTGGGCCTTTGGAAGTTAGTTTAGTTGGTGATCTTAGAGTGTAGTATATGAGTCACTGATGATAACATATCTTTCTAACCTATACAATATTGATTTAGGAGTCAAGAATATGTACTTTCACTTTATAATTCAGCTAGTCAATTGGCATATGACCTTAACAAGTCACCAAGTTTGCCTTAAGTTTCAGACTCACAAGGTGAAAGATAAAGTGTTAAAAGATAAGTTTTCCATTGCCTATATTCTCTGATCTTCATTAATATCGGCCATCCCAATCTCTGTTCTCTGTGGCCAAATAGGACACTCTCCTTGGTCAAGTCTAGATAGAGGAGTTTTATTGTTGTTCTTTTGGTTTTCATCATGGCTACCTCCTAGATGAGGTCTTTCTCTTGCTTTCTAGATCTCCTTTCCTTCTCTTTGTCCATGTCTTCATCCCTCCATTGCCTTATCCTAGTAATTCATACAGCACTAAGAGAACATGTGATAAAAAACTACTATAGGAATTATAGTTCATACTTATAAAAAATGAATTTTGGATAGTTCAAACAGATTTAAATTTAAAAAAATAGTAAAAGATTTTTTTAAAAGTTACTTTGAAATATGAATGTGGGATTTTTCTAAAGAAAACATAGCTCCCAGGAGCCTTGAAGACTTTAAATGTAACCTCATAATGTTAAAATATTTACATGTATGCATAATTACAGGAATATAAAAAATCATAAATGTTTCTTTGAAGTTCCTTTGCAAAACTACCTATTCATTAAGGAGAACTATAATGATATTAAACATCAGAAATAAATCTTACTCAAAATTCATATTAAAGAAAATTTAACAAACATATTTTGCTTTGTTTTGGCCTTTTGAGATAATGTCTTACTTACTCTATAGCCCAAGATGTATTGGACCATACTATATATTTTGGGCCACACTTGAACCTATGCTGGTATTTCTGCTTTCAACTTTCATTACTTCTATGAATGAATAGGTTTTTTAAAATTTTATTTATTGAAAAGGGAAGTAAATGGAAGTAAAAATACTTTATGATAAAATTAAAGATTTACATGGAAAATATTTCAGATAAACGTTAAAATTGACAATTTTCATGGAAAATTTAGGAGTAAAGTGGTAGACATGTAAAACATTGCTAAATTAATTGAAATATAGGATAGAAATATTTTATGATAGAATTGAAGATTTACATGGAAAATATTTCTGATAAATTGTAGAAAAATGTAGAAAAGCATATTAGAATTGAAGATTATCATGGAAATTTTTATATCGATATAATAATGGTAGGCATAAAAAATTCCTAAGTTGATTAACAGTGGAATTATAAACATTTTCTGATAAACTTGAAGATTTACATGGAAAATGTTTCTGATAAAATTGTAGAAATATTTAGAAAAACTTGTTAAAATTAAAGATTATCATGGAAATTATATAGATAAAATGATAGGCATAAAGATAATTCTAAGTTGATTGAAGGTGGAATTATAAACATTTTCAGATAACATTGAAGATTTACATGGAAAATATTTCTGGTAAAATTCAAGAAATAAAAAGACAAACATGTTAAAATTGACTATTTCATGGAAAATTTTACACAAAAAAATGGTTGATGTAAAAACTAAATTAATTGAAGGTGGAATTAGAAACATTTGTGAAAAATCAAAGATTTACATTGGAAACATTCTGATAAAATGGAGGAAGTATATAGAAAGGCACATTAAAATTGAAGATTATCATGACAAATAATGCAGATAAAATGGTATACATAAAGGAATTTACTAAGTTAATTAAAAGGGGAATTACAAACATTTTCTGATAAAATTGAAGATTTACATGAGAAATATTTTGTTAGTCTATGTCTTTTTATTGGGGAGTTGAGTCCATTCATGTTAAGAGATATTAAGGAATAGTGATTGTTGCTTCCTGTTATTTTTGATGTTATTTTTATGTTTGTATGGGTATCTTCTTTTGGGTTTGTTGGAAGAAGATTACTTTCTTGCTTTTTCTAGGGTGTAGTTTCCTACCTTATGTTGGTATTTTCCATCAATTATTCTTTGTAGGGCTGGATTTGTGGGCAGTTATTGTGCAAATTTGGTTTTCATCATGGAATATCTTGGTTTCTCCATCTATGATGATTGAGAGTTTTGCTGGGTATAGTAGCCTGGGCTGGCATTTGTGTTCTCTTAGGATCTGTATGAGTACTGGCCAGTATCTTCTACCTTTCCTCGTCTCTGGTGAGAAGTATGGTGTAATTCTGATAGGTCTGCCTTTATAAATTACTTGCCCTTTTTCCCTTACTGCCTTTAACATTCTTTGTTTAGTGAATTTGGTGTTTTGATTATTATGTGCCGGGAAGATTTTCTGTTCTGGTCCAGTCTGTTTGGAGTTCTGAAGGCTTCTTGTATGTTCATGGGCATCTCTTTCTCTAGGTTCAGGAAGTTTCCTTCTACAATTTTGTTGAAGATATTTACTGGACCTTTAAGATATAAATCCTCGCTTTCGTTTATACCTATAAATTCTTAGGTTTGGTCTACTCATTGTGTCCTGGAGTTCCTGCATGTTTTGAGTTACCAGATTTATGCATTTTGCATTTTCTTTTGACTGTTGAGTCAATGCTTTCTATGGTATTTTTAGCACCTGAGGTTCTTTCTTCTATCTTTGTTGTTGATGCTTGCATCTATGACTCCTGGATTCTTTCCTAGGTTTTCTATCTCCACAGATGTCTCACTTTGTGATTTCTTTATTGTTTCTACTTCCACTTTTAGATCCTGGATGGTTTTGTTCAATTCCCTCACATGATTATTTGTGTTTTCCTGTATTTCTTTCAGGGGTTTTTGTGTTTTCTCTTTAAGGGCTTTTTCCTGTTTACCGATGTTCTCCTGTATTTCTTTAAGGGAGTTATTTAAGTCTTTCTTGAAGTTCTCTATCAGCATCATGAGATACGATTTTAAATCCAACTCTTGCTTTCCCAGTGTGTTGGGGTATCTAAGACTTGCTGTGGTGGGAGAACTGGGTTCTGATGTTGCTATGTGGCCTTGGTTTCTGTTGGTAGGGTTCTTGTGCTTGCCTTTTGCCTTGTGCTAGTTGGTATTGTTGTCTCTGGCTGTAGTTTGTTCCTTCTGTGGGCCTGTAAGCCTGTCTCCTTACTCCTCTCAGCTCAAAAGTGAAAGCACTCCTCGGAGATCTCACTCTTCTGGTGGGCTATGCACAGAAGCCTGTGGAGTTTCCCTGCTCCCTGGTGCAAATGATGGTGGGTGGGAAGACTTCAGTCCCAGTTGCTCCACTGATCTTAGGCCCTGTGTGCTCCTAGTTGGGTCCCCTCCAGAGAGAAGGTGGAGATCTCACCTCTGAGCTCAAAAGTGAAAGCCTTCTGGGAGATCACTCCCTCCTGGTGGGCTATGCACAGAAGGCTGTGGAGCCTCCCTGATCCCTGGTGCAAATGGCAGCATGAAGACTTCCAGTCCCAGCTGCTCCACAGATCACAGAAGGCTGTGAAGCAATAGTTTTGAATTATAGATATTTTCACAATGTGTTAAAGTTGAATCAATGAACAGAATAAAGAAAATATCTTCTTCAATGAAGCATATTTAATGAAGACTGATATTCCCTAACAAATATCATAAAAGTATGATTACTTGGTAGGCTGAGGCAGAGAGATCACACACTATAGATTGGATCTATAGTGGTCAACATAATGAGACCCTTTCCAAAAGGGGATAAAAGAAGTAACAAAATAAGGAAAGGTATACAAATGTATACTTATATTCATGTGTATGTATTCACATACATAGAGATACCTAGTGAACCGTATTGAGAAAGAAACTACATGGTTATTTAACATTTGTAAGTAAGGAAGATTTGTGGACAGGATGCAATGAGGTTGTCTGAACATTTTAATCCCATGGAAAGCTCAAAGCTAGAATGAATTTCACAGTTGTCCTGAATTGTCATTTGAGTTGAAAGATAGGATCTGAACATATCAGTGCCTGCTTCAGTGGCACTTTGTGTGCAGGCTCTCTTAGATCAAAGGTCATACTACTGAGGAGACACTTCAGTTTGACAGGGTAATTATGAAGAAATTTTCAGTAGTGGGCCGAGAGAAATAATGTTTTAGTCCTGTGTCTTAGATAATGTTTTACTTCTGTGAACAGACACCATGACCATGGCAAGTTTTATAAAGGATGACATTTAATTGGGGCTGACTTATAGGTTCAGAGGCTCAAGTCACTGTCATCAGGGCAGGGTCATGGCAACGTCCAGGCAGACATGGTGCAGGAGGATCTGAGAGTTCTAGATCTTCATCTGAAAACTGCTAGCAGAATACTGGCTTCTAGTCAACTAAGGTGAGAATCTTAAGCCCATGCCCACAGTGACACACCTACTCCAACAAGGACACACCTCTTAATAGTGCCACTCACTAGGTGAAGTATATGCATCCTGTGTCACACAATACATACAGAAAGAAAGAAGGGAGAAAGAAAGAAGGAAGGAAGGGAGGAAGGAAGAAGGAAAAAGGAACAAGGAAGGAAGGAAGGAAGGAAGGAAGAAAGGAAGAAAGGGAGGAAGGAAGGAATACCCTCTTTCTCTAACTGCTTTACAGTTCACATCAATGTTGTCTTCATTTCTTCTTGCCTTTACCTCATGCCTCTTCCCATCATTCCACAAAAATAAGATGCAGCCTTTGTTATTCAGTTGTGTTTATTTTTAAGACTAAAATCAGTATATTTTAGTCCTGTATAGAGTCATATCAAAGCACTGTAGCATCCATTCTAAGAACAGGTAGAAAGCACATGTGATCACCTTTAGACATGCTTATGGAGTTTAAGGGGAACATTTGTAAATATGATGGTTTCTTGATATCTGATGTTTGCAGGTGAATCTTGTGGGTGGGCAAAGGAACAATATGAGCTAAAACCCTTGAAAGAGAAGGACCAGTCTCTTGGGTTATGGATGAGATTGAGTATGGTAAGAATGGTACTAGATTACCTTAGAGAAAAGCATTTCTATAAACCACACAGGGCCTTATAGGAACTGGACTTTAACTTAGAGTCAGTAAGAAAGCTTCTGATCAAGCAAAACAATTGATCTCACCTATATGTAAAAGATGGAGAGATATCTCGATGGGTAAAGTGTTGTCAAAGCTTAAGATAAGATCTGCAGCACTCACATAAGAGATGGGTCTGGGTGTGGAGGCATAAACTTGTGAAATGAGTGCATAGAGGCAGAGACAGGTGGATTCCATGGACTTCCTACAAGCCATTTTAGCTAAAATATAATGGTGAGCTCTAGGTGCAGTGAACTATCCTGTCTTAATATAATTAGGTGAAGAGAAATTGAGAAAAGGCATCCTGTTGTTAGCCTCTGGCTTTCATGGGTGAACACAAACTACACACACACACACACACACACACACACACATACACACACTCACACACACACACACACACACACACGCATACACATACACACACATATACAAACGCAATATGGACAAAAATAAAAAAAGGAAGGAAGGAAGAAAGGAAGGAAGGAAGGAATACCCCTTTTTTTCTAACTGATTTATAATTCACATCAATGTTTTCTTCATTCTTGCATTTATCTCATGTATTTCCCCATCACTCCATAAAATTATATCCTTTAATATACCATTGTATTTATTTTTTAAATGTTTTCAATTTAATACAGACTAAATTTTTTACACTCAATAGTAATACTTGCAGTTTAAGTGGCAATAATTTACTGTTCATATTTCTGCACATGCATTGTTTACACCACAGCCAAGTGGTAGAACATGTTCAGCATAGGAAAGTTTCTCTTGTGTCCCTTCCTAGTCATTTTTTATCCTTGACTAATCATTTTGGGGTGTTTTTTTGTTGTTTTTTGTTTGTTTTGTTTTGGTTTGGTTTGGTTTGGTTTTTTTGGTTTTTTTTTCGAGACAGGGTTTCTCTGTGTAGTCCTGGCTGTCCTGGAACTTACTCTGTAGACCAGGCTGGCCTCGAACTCAGAAATTTGCCTGCCTCTGCCTCCCAAGTGCTGGGATTACAGGCATGCGCCACCACGCCCAGCTTAGCATTTGGTTTTTGATACTTCAACTTTTACTTTTATATTTGAATTTATCCTAATTATTTGGCTTAATAGAATTAATAGAATAGCTTGTTAAATGTGTTATCATTTTCTTCAAGTTTTGATATTTAATTTTTTTATTTATAATGGATTGATAGGGTATTGAGGTTTTCTCTACAGCTATAAATTTTTGCACATCTATCTTTTCTTGCTCTGACTTTGGTGATTATACCTATTAATTTAGTGGATTTATAGATCTCAAATTGCAAGACTATCCCATTTATAAATATAGAATGTTATTTTTATTTCCTAACTGAAGTTTTTATTTAGTCTTTTTTATGAATTAGCTAAAACTTCTAATACATTGCTAATAGAAGTCATCAGAATAGTTATATTTACCTCAGTTCCCATATTAGAAAGACAGTATTAAGTTTCTCCTCAATAAATTTGATGGTATTTAGTGTTAGATTTTTCATAGATTATATTTTTAAGTTTCAGGAAGATTTGTTCTGTTTCTAATTTCCTCAGAGTTCTCAGTCAGTAAGTGCTTATTTACTTCCAATGTTCTTCCTGACCTTTTAGAGATGGTTGTTAATTTTCCTCTTTGATTTTATTAACATCCAAATTAATGATTTATCTCAGATTAAGTCAACTTTTTCATTTCTAGAATAAAATAACAACATTTTAATTATGGATTCTCCTTGCTTAGTATGGAATTGAGAACTATTCATGTTGATGTTCACTACAATATT
The DNA here is from genome assembly GCA_964023405.1 of Apodemus agrarius. Classification (NCBI taxonomy): domain Eukaryota; kingdom Metazoa; phylum Chordata; class Mammalia; order Rodentia; family Muridae; genus Apodemus; species Apodemus agrarius. Next base: position 67,282,814 of record OZ030006.1, on the reverse strand, counting down.
GTTAAGTAGATTTATCTTCCTGTAAAGTCTTTGGTGTAGAGATCAATCTGACCTAATGAAATAAATTGGAAAGGGCTTTTTTCTCAACTTACTAGAAGACTAAAAGTGTAAGATTTGAATTTATTCCTTAAATATTTGATAGGCTATATCAGACAAGCCATCTGGATCTACAGTTCTCTGTGTAGGAAGGTTTTAGCTATGAATTTCATTTGTTTAACATACATAGGATTATTCAGTTACATTTATTTTCGAATCAGTAGATAGTGTTTATTGTTCAGAAGATTTTTCATTTTATGAGGTGCATCAACTGGTCTCTATTCTAAGGTATCTTAATTTGTTCTCTTAAATTCATAATTAAAATAAAAATTAAATTAAACTTCTACTTCATAGTGGGTCAGTTATATAAGGAAATAAATTCAAACTTGCTGGAGTGTAATTTTGTGCCAGACGAAAACAAAAGTTTCAATTCTTCTACAGTTTGACCTAAAAATTTCAGCTGAGGAAATTTATTCTAGAAAATATAACTGTGTGCATTTTTATAAATATCTAAGAGTGCTATAGTGGCTACTCCTGTTGTCAACCTGACTATATCTGCAATGAACTAAAATCCAAAATTGGAAGGCTCACCTGTGATCCTAATCTGGAAGCTGGGAGATACAAGTTTCTGACCTGGACCTTGGCTTGGATATCTTGAGGCATAGTGGCTATGAATCTCAGAAGATTAAGACAGAGAGATCTCAGAATTCAAGGTCATCTGGGACAAAACAAGTAGATCCAGGGGTGTGAGGCATATACCTTTAATCTGGACCACACCTTCGGCTGAAGAGCTACATAAGGACATTGGAAGAAAGAAGACATACTCTTTTCTTCTCCTGCTTGCCTTGTGGGACTGAGCAATTGCTAGATCATTGGACTTCCATTCACAGCTGCTGCTGACCATTGTTTAGAGTTGGACTACAGACTGTAAGTCATCAGCAAATTTCCTTATACAGAGACTACCCGTAAGTTCTGTGACTCTAGAGAACGTTGACTAATACAAGTACATACAGTAATATTTTTAAGCAATGAGCATGGGAAAAAACCAGAAACTGATAAACAAAATGTTTGCCAATAAAAGAATAAATCATCAGCATTATTGAGTGTTATATAAGAGAAAAAAGGTGCAATAATGCATGACTTTATGGAGCTGTATATTTTACATGCTATTAACTAAGATAGAAAAGGTTGCACAACAGATTTTCATAGGACTCTCTTTAAAGGAATATGAAGATCCATAGTTAGAAATCCTTCTAAAATTGCATGACAAGCTGGGCTTTAGCAATTTAAAAAAAAACAGGAAGAAAAATTATTCCCAATTTATCCCTTAGGTGCCAATTGACATTTCAGAATGAATAGGCATACTTAAAATGAGAACCTAAACTCAGACAAATGTTTTATAATGCACACATATTCTGCTCCCTCCAGCACCAAACAGATTTCTGATTTGCATTTTGTCAGTTCTTCCAGGTTGTGAGCATAACTGTCTTCAGAAGCTTCCTCTGCTCTGCCTACTTGGAAGTGGTCCAGCTGGGTCTTAGCAACACACCGTAGAAAAAAAGAAATGACAAGAACCTTGCTGGAACACATGCAGATGCACAGCTATTTAGAAGAGGGAAAATCCGAGACATTCTATAGAGTGTGATTATAGTTGTGGGTGGAACTTCTCCACAGCATTCTGCAGGGTCATGATCGGTACTAGCTGTGAGACCCACTGTAACACAGATGGAGAATGTGTCAGGCATTATGAAAATTTTAAGGTCTAGATAAGGTTTTCATTGCTTAAGATGCAGGCATTAGAAAATATTAGTGCATATTTTCAAGGAAAGTTATGATGCCTCTGAGAGGATAGATCTTATTCTGGTTCTGAATAACTTCAAATCATGGGAAGAGCTTCAAATAATGAACTAAGAAGATGAAGAATCTTGAGTCTGGCAGAGTCCAGACAACAGGCCTTGGGGCATTGTGGGAAGGCATCCTTAGATTAAGAAGTCCCTGATCAACAAGATTTCAGTTTCCCCAATAAAAGACTTAGAAAAGTTGTGCAATTTAATTGGCCAAATATGAAGATAACTGAAACTTTTTTCCCTGATATCCCCAGATAGCTTGCTGAGAGACCTCTCTGAACTTGGGTTAATTAAGAACACATACCTCAGTGACTTTAGTTCCTTTGGGAAGGAGAATAGTGGTAGAGGGGAGAGAGGACAAATCCTCAAGTCTTTATAACATGTTCATTGCTAGACTTCTTCCTAAGCTCCTGTATAGATGCCCCTGCCCTCTTCACCATGAAGGGAGGCTCCAGCCGATTATATAGCTCAGCACTATCCAGGAAGCAATTTATATCTGCTGACTCTGTAGAATGTGAAAAGCCACACGAAGCCCCTCTAAAGAGGTCAGTTCTTTGTAAAAACTCTGCCTCTGTGAAGGAGAAACTAGAGGGATTGGGGTGGAAAGTCTGGTACTTAGGTGTCTTATGGAGATGAAAAAACTAGAGCTGTAGACTGAGGGAGAGGCAGCAGGTTGGATAGCTGTGCACACAACCTTATACAATATGCCCTTTTAGAGCTGGGCTGCCCTAATAAAGATCAGAGGACTGCCCCATTCTGCCTTATCTTCATTTCCTGCTCTTAACTCAAAGGCTATGTAAGAAAAGCAGACATTGACCCTACCAACCATTTTAGCCTTGAATTCTGAGACTGTCCATGAGTAAAACAGACACAGAGAAATAGAAAGAGCAATTTGGAAGGGCAGGGAGGAATGAGAGTGTTGATGTGAAAAAAGAGAGGAAACTAGGTGAGTAGGACTGATGTAATACTGAGAACTAGTCTTGACCAGGCTATCTAATACTTAGCCTATATCATCCACTCACACAATCATCAGCTGAAAAATTTCCACACTATTCCTGTGGGTCAAAATATATATTATATATATGGTATTATATATGTATACATGTATATATATAATTATATATTTATATATGTTTTATATACATATGTATAACTTGTATATGACAGTCCTAAACACAACTTTGAAGATGTTCTTGTTTTCTTGGCATGTATATTTTAATATCATACATGAAAAACAAGCAAAATTAAATTTCTTAGTTATCATTTCTATATCATACAATTAGAGAGAAATGATTATGGAATCCATTAATTTTCTGTCATGTGGTTTAGCACATATATTTTCTCTGGACAAAAATTCCACAGGTCAGGGAGTTTTCCACCTGTCCTCTTCATAGTTATGTTGTTTAATATTAAGGAGGGGAATGAACAATTAGATATGCAATATCAGGTCATAAGTGCTATGAAGAAAACCAGAGCTCACTAATGAGCATGCTTCCTTGTTTGAGGAATGGTGACTGGAAAGAGATTTTTGAGGAAATGGCAGTTAAGGCCAAAGAAGTGAGGAACAGAGAGACCCCAGGTATCAGAATGTCTGATATTTTGGACTCTTATCCATATCAGCTATTAACTGTCATTATTTCTAGGCGTTTGATGATAAATACAGTTAGAAAACAATGAATCTGCTTGGAAAATTACCCCATGCTACAGTTTTCATGTGGAGATACTGGTGTTTTATGATGTTTTAAAATCTGAGGATGGCAAGAACGCTGGTCCTAGACACTGACCTGACCTTTGCTCTATTGGACTTTGGATGGCTTTGTGTGGTATGGCTTATGCAAAGTTCTATGCTTTAACCTTTCTCTAGAATGCCTTTATATCTTATGATGCAGTTAACATAGGAGGAAGAAGGGCAATTCCATAACCAGAAGGATCTGTTTGATGCAGACTTAAAACTTGGAAGCAAAAGTCAACACACAAATGATGGATAATCTCTCCAGTGCAACTGAATTCTGCCTTCTGGGTTTCCCTGGATCCCAAGAGCTACGCCACATCCTTTTTGCCATATTCTTTTTCTTCTATTCAGTGACACTGCTGGGAAACATGGTCATCATCATGATTGTCTGTGTTGATAAACGCCTACAGACCCCCATGTACTTCTTCCTTGGCAACCTCTCTCTCCTGGAGATCCTGGTAACAACTACAATTGTTCCCTTGATGCTCTGGGGGCTTCTGCTCCCTGGAAAGCAGACAATATCTCTGACTGGATGCATTGCCCAGCTCTTCCTTTACCTCTCTCTAGGGACTACAGAGTTTGCAGTGCTTGGGGCAATGGCTGTGGACCGCTACGTCGCTGTCTGCAACCCTTTGAGGTATAACATCATCATGAACAGCCACACTTGCATCTGGGTTGTCGTGGTATCCTGGATGTTTGGATTCCTTTCTGAAATCTGGCCAGTTTACGCCACATTCCAGTTTACTTTCTGCAAATCTAATCTATTAGATCATTTTTATTGCGACCGGGGCCAATTGCTCAAATTATCTTGTAATGAAACCTTTCTCACAGAGTTCATTCTTTTCTTAATGGCTGTTTTCATTATTGTTGGCTCCTTGATCCCCACAATTGTCTCCTACACCTATATCATCTCCACCATCCTCAAGATCCCCTCAGCCTCTGGCCGGAAGAAAGCCTTTTCCACCTGTGCCTCTCACTTCACTTTTGTTGTGATTGGCTACGGCACCTGCTTGTTCCTCTACGTGAAACCTAAGCAAACGCAGGCAGCCGAGTACAACAGAGTGGCCTCCTTACTGGTTTCTGTGGTCACTCCTTTTCTGAACCCCTTCATCTTCACTCTTCGGAATGATAAAGTCAAAGAGGTCCTTAGAGATGGAATGAAGCATTGCTGTCTGCTCTTCAGGGATTAGCTCTTCTCTCGGTCACTCTTAGGCGGCAGAGCCTAGAAAATCTCAACTTCCATAGTCCATTGGAGTTGTAGTAAACTCTGAATCCCAGGCACAAATTACAGTCATGTCATGGAAGATATACTTTTAAGTCCCTTCCCAAGGCACTTTAAATGAATCTTTTCTTATGCTAACTAGATCCTTACAGACTTCATTCTTTACACTAGTGAGCACAAGGAAGAATGTTCTTGACGGCACTGTAGAAATCAGAGCAAGAAAACATATTTTCCTAAGCATCCTATTAAACAAATTACTCTGAAGATGTATTTCCTTGAGAAGAAAAGTCACAGCAAAAAAAAGTTGGAGTTCAAGAGTACCGTTGACAGAATACAAAGATAAGCAAGTGTTCAATTTGGTCCATCAACTTTGCTAAGACATTCTCTGTATTTTAGTGAAATTGTGTGACAAGATGTCCATCTACATTTTTAAAACATTTGGGTTTTTGTTCTATTTGTAGATCATATTATAATTTTCCAGGCTTAATTGGTACATAATTGACTATAGCATTGTTTGAATATTGCCACAGAAACAGTCTAGAATGGTGACAGGGCACCTGGAAAATATTTTCTCTGGAAATATTTAGTAGTATCCAGAATAATTGGGGATAGAAATAGGGAAGATTTCTTTTCCCAAACTTCAGAGTATTGCATAAACTGCTCCTCTTAGAGGCAGGTATGAAAAAAAAGAACAAATAAAATTGAATTCTAGAAATATAGTATTGTGTGTTACAGCTGCTGAAAAGAGGCATTTCTGCTCAAACTTATTTCAGTCTAAGACTTATTTTTTCATTAGATATATTCTTTATTTACATTTCAAATGATTTCCCCTTTCCTGTTTCTCCCCTCCCCGAAAGTCCCATAAGCCCTCTCCCCTCCCTCTGTTCCCCAATCAACCCCCTCACGCTTTATACCCATCCTGGTATTCCCCTACAATGCTGCATCAAGCCATTCCAGGACCAGGAGCATTTCCTTCCTTCTTCATGTGCATCATTTGATATGTGAATTGTGTCTTGGGCATTCCAAGCTTCTGAGCTAATATCCACTTATCAGTGAGTGCATACCAAGTATGTTCTTTTGTGATTGGGTTACCTCATTCAGGATGATATTTTCCAATTCCACCCATTTGCCTAAGAATTTCATGAATTTATTGCTTTAAGAGCTGAGTAGCATTACATAGTGTAAATATACCACATTTCCTGTATCCATTCCTCTGTTGAGGGACATCTGGGTTCTTTCAAGCTTCTGGATATTATAAATAGGGCTGCTATGAACATAGTGGAGCATATGTCCTTATTACATGCTGGTACAACTGGAAAACCTGGATGAAATGGACAATTGCCTAGAGAGATATCAAATGCCAAAGTTAAATTGGGATCAGATAGACCATCTAAACTGTCCCATAACCCCTAAAGAAATGGAAATGGTCATTGACAGTCCTCCAACCAGAAAAGATGCACAGGACCAGATGGTTTTAGTGCAGAATTCTATCAGAACTTCAAAGAAGACCTAACACCAATACTCTTCAAATTATTCCACAAAATAGAAACAGAAAGAGCACTACCCAACTTGTTCTATGAAGCCACAGTTTTGCTAATACCAAAACCACACAAAGATCCAACAAAGAAAGAGAACTTCAGATGAATTTCCCTTATGAATATCGATGCAAAAATACTCAATAAAATTCTTGCCAACCAAATCCAGGAACACATCAAAACATTCATCACAATCAAGTAGGCTTCATCCCAAGGATGCAAGTATGATTCAATATATGGAAATATATCAATGTAATCCACTACATAACAAACTCAAAGGAAAAAAACACATGGTCATTTCATTAGATGCTGAAAAAGCATTTGACAAAATTCAGCATACTTTCATGTTAAAAGTCTTGGAAAGGACAGGAATCCAAGGCCCATATTTAAACATAGTAAAACCAATATACAGCAAACTGGTAGCCAACTTCAAACTAAATGGAGAGAAATTTGAAGCAATCCCACTAAAATCAGGGACTAGAGAAGGCTGCCCTCTCTCCCCATATTTATTCAATATAGCACTTGAAGTTCTTGCTAGAGCAATTAGACAACAAAAGTAGGTCATAGGGATACAAATTAGAAAGGAAGAATTTAAATTATCATTATTCGCAGATATGATAGTATACTTAAGTGACCCAAAATATTCCATCAGAGAACACCTACAGCTGATAAACAACTTCAGCAAAGTGGCTGGATATAAAATTGACTCAAGCAAATCAGTAGCCTTCCTATACTCAAAGGATAAACTGGATGGGAAAGAAATTAGAGAAATGACACCATTCACAATAGCCACAAACAAGTACCTTGTGTGACTCTAACCAAGCGAGTGAAAGATCTGTATGACAAGAATTTCAAGTCTCTGAAGAAAGAAATTGAAGAAGACCTCAGAAGATGGAAAAATCTTCCATGCTCATAGATTGACAGGGTTAATATAGTAAAAGTGGTCATCTTGCCAAAAGCAATATACAGATTCAATGCAATCCCCATCAAAATCCCAACTCAATTCTTCATAGAGTTAGAAAGACCAATTCTCAAATTCGTCTGGTATAACAAAAAACCCAGGATAGCTAAAACTATTCTCAACAGTAAAAGAACTTCTGGGGGAATCAGTATCTCAGACCTTAAGCAGTACTATAGAGCAATAGGGCTAAAAACTGCATTGTATTGGTATGTGACAGGCAGGTATATCAATGGAATAGAATTGAAGACCCAGAAATGAACCCACACACCTATGGTCACTTGATCTTTGACAAAGGAGCTAAAACCATCCAGTGGAAAAAATACAGCCTTTTCAACAAATGGTGCAAGTTCAACTAGAGGCTAGCATGCAGAAGAATGCAAATCCATCCATTTTTATCCCCTTGTACTTAGGTCAAGTCCAAGTGGATCATGGACTTTCACACAAAACCAGACACGCTGAAACTAATAGAAAAGAAACTGGGTCAGAACCTTGAGCACATGGGCACAGGGGAAATTTTTCTGAACAGAAAACCAATAGCTTTTGCTGTAAGATCAAGAATTGACAAATGGGACCTCATAAAATTACAAAGTTTCTGTAAGGCAAAGGACACTGTCATTCAGACAAAATGGCAGCCAACAAATTGGGAAAAGATCTTTACCAACCCTACATCTGACAGAGGCCTAATATCCAAGAGATACAAAGAACTCAAGAAGTTAGACTCCAGAGAGCCAAAAAACCCTAATAAAAATGCAGTACAGAGCTAAACAAAGAATTTTCACCTGAGGAATATTGAATGGCTGAGAAACACCTAAAGAAATGTTCAACATCCTTAGTCATCAAGAAAATGCAAATCAAAACAACCCTGAGATTTCACCTAACACCAGTCAGAATGGCTAAAATTAAAAACTCAGGAGACAGCAGGTGCTAGCCAGGATGTGCAGAAAGAGGAATACTCCTCCACTGCTGGTGGGATTGCAAGTTGGTACAACCACTATGGAAATCAGTCTGGTGGTTCCTCAGAAAACTGGGCATGATATTACAGGAGAACCCAATCTAAAATTTTTAATTTCAAATTCCTGATGACTTGGAAATGACATGTCTGCATGCAGAATTTTAAAAATGAGAGACAACTCAAGATTTCGGGTTTGGGTGAAATAGTTATGGGACTTCACATAGTGTTAGAGGAAGGAGTTTAGAAGGAAGAAATTTACATGATATCAGTTAGTAGTTCCAAGAGAGAGAGAGAGAGAGACAGAGACAGAGACAGAGACAGAGACAGAGACAGAGACAGAGACAGAGAGAGAACTACTAGGAAATGAACCTAGGCACTCACTTGTTACACAAGCTTTCATCCACTCAGCCTTATCTCCACACTGAAGAACATCTTTAATACTTCCTGTAAGTTTGGTCTTTCAGCAACCAACCCTCTCATTTGTGTGGGATTGCCCCACATTTAGAAAATAATTTTGCTAATTATAGGACTCTTTTTATTTTTATTTTTTATAGTATAACTGGGTGGCTAGTGGTCATATGAGTGTTCACCAAGCACATTCCCTGCCACAAAGACGTCTACACCTGGGAAAGACAGAAGATCAAACCACAGAGGAAAAAAAAATCATACAGCTTTTTCCAGCTGGGATAGGAGTGGCCTAAGGCTGGAAGTTCATTAAGCAGATGTTGGCTTGAATAATTATAGGGCCTCTGGGTGCTGTTTGTTTCCCTATTGGTCCTGCTTAGATGTTGGTCCCTGTGTCTTCATTGCAGTTCTCCTTGGAGTGTCTTCTAGGAACAAGAAGTCACTATGTCTGGGAGCCCACTTCCACTTTCCTCATCTACCTTCATCCCAGGTGGACTTTGTATTTTCTTTATTCTTGGCACTTAGCACTCTATCCACTACCTTCTGGGGATAATTGTTCCTAATTAGAAGTCAGTTGTTGATCTTACTGAGTTTCCATTACATACATACGAGTTTGGTTGATTAGAAGGATGTTTTCTTTTTTGGCTTTGTACTTATGTTCCTAGAAGTTTATTGACTTCTGTGGATGGTAGACTGATGTTTTCTTTCTTTTGTTTGTGTGTTACTTACTAAGTTTAGGAAGTTTTCAATAATTATCTGTGTCTGTATCCTCCTACTTTTCTAGTACTCTCATTACATGTCTGGTAGTGTACTTAGGGATGTGTCATAATTTCCTGGGGATGTTATTTTTCCAAGTTTTAGCTTTTGTTCCTTAGATTGCATCATTCCTTTTTATATATCTTTATTGTCCTTTTTTCTTCCATCACTTGAAATATACTATTGAGCTCCTTTAGGAAATTTTTTTATTTTATTTACATTATTTTTGAATGATATGATTTCTATTTGGATTTGCATATCTCAGTGCAGAGAAATCAGGTCATCACACTTTAACATCACAAGTACTGTTTCCTTCAGTTCTAAAAGTGCCTATCTCAAGTTGGATTTTAATGTAATATATTGTCTCTCTCACATTCAGTTCTTATAATATTTTTTTCTCTTTTTGATGGGTCATTCTTTGCTGCTTCTTTACATGTAATATTATCTTTGGTTAAAAGATAGACATTTTGATTTTAAAGATTATTCATCACAGGCACTTTACATAGCACTAACAACTTGACTGCAATTTTGTCATTTGCTTAATGTTCTGGAGGAATTATTTTGTTGAGGTATGTATCCCTGTTCATATGTACTTGATAGGATGACACCTCAGAAGGAATAGACTTCAATATCCTTAAATAGTGTAGTCATGTTGACATGGTGATGTCTTTATCAAAGATTTTTATATCATTCTGGTCATATCCAGGTGTCGGGCTCTGCTAATTGTCAGTTGACTGTTTATTTGAAATCCTCTGTTTAGTTATTTTATACAGCTCAATTTGTAAACTATATTTCTCTTACATTAGACAGCAAACAACATATATTTGCCCTCAGGTTGCCTTTTGGAGATTGTGAAATGTAAGACTTCTAAGTGCACCCTTTGCACATTTCCTAAGCAAGCAGTTGTAATCAGGCTGCTCACAGTCTCCCCTTCCTCAGGGAATTTCTCTTGGCTGCATGGGAGACATCTCATGACAGAAGTGTGTATTAGCTGATGGAAAGACACAAAATCATTTGATTTGTTTCAACAGAAGACCAAATCTTTGGAGTAGTAATTTTCTAGTTTAGTGTTTCTACATGGTTAAAATTCTTCAATCTCTCAGTCACTCTTTCCAATACTCTAAGATAGTGTTGCCTTAAACTAAAATAGTTAGCTTTATTAGGTTTCTTCCCTGCCCTGTCCTGTGTCTTGCTTTCATTTATAAGAGTATAGCAAATTTCTTCTATAGACATACATGACTCAGTTTTTATTTCTAGAAAACTCAATCCAATTGAGCTTTCATAGGAAATAGACCCCAAACAGAACAGAGAGTCTGAAGGTGAATCCATATTTGCTAGTCAGAAGTTAATGAATATGCCTTTGTAGAAATACTGATAGACTTAATAATAATTAGGCCATGAAGCATGTAATGTTGTTAAGCGTTTTCCCCTTCAGGGGCTAGTATTTCAGAAATTCAAGGACACAGGAAATGTAAGAGCCACATAGCTTGGTATGTACTTCTCAGTGACACTATTGGAGAGAGAAAAAAGATTCGGTATAATTTCATCAATGTATTAGAGTTAGAGTGTATTAATCCAACTTATGTTGATGTAACAAGATATCCAAAGCTCAGTATTTTATCAAGATGGGAAGTTCAATTTTCTCCCTATTCTGGAGTTCTAAGACGATGAGAGAGGCATCTTCTTGGCTCCAATTGTGGGAATGGTGTTGTGAATAGTATCAAAATGAAGAGAGTGCATGCAGGAGAGGTCACATGGCAAGACAGGAAGTATATTGAAAATCGAGGCTACCTAGATAATTTGATTCTTTGTTTCTCTTAATTTTTTTTACTATTTGGGGAGAGGTTTTCACATACGCTGTAGTTCAGGATGGTTTGAAACTCATGGTGTATACCAAGATTGTCTAAAATTCATAGCAGTACTCCTGTCCCAGCCCTCTGGATTACCTGATTATACACACTGCATTCAAATGCAAAGCATTCTACTTAAGGTAACCAGCATCAGTTATCTGAAGGTGGTGCCATTATTCCCCTGTTGTCTTTCTATGGAGATATCTGTGATGATACAATTGAGAACTTTGAATATCAATATTCTGTGGTGTGCTAGTTACTTTTCTATTGCTGTGATGAGGCATTATAACCAAGGCAACATATGGAAGAAAAAGTTTATTTAGGTCTTATTATTTCAAAGTTTGAGTCCATGACCATTATGGTGGGGAATATATGAGCAGGTAGGTAGGCAAAGCACTGAAGCAGTGTCTAAGAGCTTACATCTCAGTCCACAAGCATGAGGCCAAAAGAGAGAGCAAGATGAGAGCAAAAGTGAGAGTGAGAGAGAAACAGAGAGAGAGAGAAACAGAGAGAGAGAGAGAGAGAGAGAGAGAGAGACAGAGACAGAGACAGAGACAGAGAGAGACGGAGACGGAGAGAGGGAGAGGGAGAGGAAGAGGGGAAGGGGGAGAATTGGAAATGGTATGGGTTTTTTAAAACTCAAAGACCATTTCCAATGATACACCTGATCCATCAAGGCCACACATCCTAACTTTCCCAAACTAGGAACCACTTAAATAGATATGGGGCTATTTGGCTATTGTCACTCAAACCACTGTATTTGGACTGAATCAATGACCAGATCTCCTGTTGTAAAATATAGTCTCTTCTCCCTTTAACTTACTTGAAGAATATATAGAGTGCAAGTAATCTCTTCTCAGGCAATTCTGGGTTGTTCAAACTGACAATTAAAGCTACCTATCAAAAATAGGTTAAAGGAGGGGTGCTGGAGAGATGGCTCAGTGGTTAACAGCTTTTCCAGAGGTCCAGGGTTCAATTCCCAGCAACCACATGGTGGCTCACAACCATTTGTAGTGGGATCCTATGCTCTCTTCTGGTGTGACTGAAGACAATTATGGTATACTCATATACATAAAATAAATAAATAATTTCTATGGGGGCTGGCGAGATGGCTCAGCAGTTAAGAGCACTGACTGCTCTTCCAGAGTTCCTGAGTTCAATCACCAGCAATCACATGGTTTCTCACAGCCATCTATTGGGGGATCTGATGCCCTCTTCAGGCAGGCAGATGTATATGTAGCAGAGCACTCATACATTAAATAAATATTTTTTAAAAAGGCAAACCATGTGATAATTGGATATTTATAGGATAGTAGGACAAAAGTACCTTCAATAGACTCCTTTCTAGGGAAGATACTGGTATCAGACTGTGAGCAGAATACACATCTATAGGCATCTCACACATTGCCTTAGGAAACAATGTTTGCCTTCTTCATAATCTAATTCTACCTCATCTTCTAAAGGCAGAACAATAAATATGACTTACAACATAAACTTGAAAGCTCAAACTACCAGCAAAGTGAAAATATTATATGCCAAATCTGCAGAAAGCCTGGCCTGGCATGCACAAAACAAAGTATGGCTGGGGGTGGGGCAAGTGTACTCAGAGAGAACCATCAGGAGAATACTTGGAACACAAAGCTGGGCAAGGGAAAGTGTAGATTTAGAGATTTTCCTCCATCATGCAGGATTTAACACTTTAGCCAATGGTCTAGAAATATGAGTCTAATATATGTCCTTTGCTGACTCATAAAAGTTTTCAGAAAGCAATACCTTTCATTAAAGTAATAGACCTTCCAAATATAGCTGAAAAACTATGGAAGGAGAGACTAAATGGCTTAGAAAGTAAACATGCTGTAATTGATCTGCTACATTAAACAGAAATCCTACCAGCTGATCCTGTTCCTCAGAGGCCTTCAGGACACTCTGTCACACAAGGTAATGTTCAAAAGTGTTATTTAGGAGGATATTACTAGAGATGGCTTGTTGCAAGCCACCATTTCAGAGCTGGCAGTTTAATAGCAGGAGAAATATACATATGCTTACTCTATTGTTTGTGTTCAACTGGACTTCACTCATACAGCCTAGGCCCTCCTGACTTAGGAATGTTGTCACCCACAGTGATCTGAGTCTTTCTATATCAATTAACTTAATTGACTAACCCCACACACAAACCAACCCAATGTAGACAATTTCTCATTGAGATTCTATTCCTAGGAGATTTTAGGGTTTTTTTTTCAAGTTGACAATTAAAACTATTACAAGAGAGATAATCTGATATTTATTGAACTGTAACACAAAAGCAATATCAATGAATTCCTTCTTTAATACAAAAGATACAGACTGTTAGTGGAGTACTCATCCATAGTCACTTCATGCTGGATCCTCTTCATTTTCTTCTCTTCAACCACCCCCCACTTTGCTTCTTTCTTCATTCTCTTCCCTCTCAAATAATACCTCTCCAAACACACTCTCTGTCTCCTTCTTAGGTTTCTCTATCTTATATACATATGCACATGCATAAACACTGGACAAGGGCAAACTCTATGGCATTATGCTAGGTTCTGAGAGTAGAGATGGAATCCATCTTACTTGCTCATTAAAGAAAAGATTAGAGCCTAATATACCCAAAAGATGCTTCACTATACTACTGGAACTTTTGCTCAACTATGTTCATAGCAGATTTATTTGTAATAGCCAGAAACTGCAAACAACCTCTATACCCCTCAACTTAATGAATTCAAAAAATGGGGTATAGCTACACAATGTAATGCTATTCCATTATTAAAAACAAAGGCATCCTGAGATTTGCAGGCAAATGGATGGAACTTGAGAATATTATCTTGAGCAAGGAAACACAGACCAGAGTGATACCTATGGTATTTATTCACTTATAAGTGAACATTAACCATAGTGTGCAAGATAACCATGCTATATAATCCATAAGCCCAAAGAAACTTAAGTTATAAGGAGGTCCCAAAGAAGGATGGGTGAATCTCACTCAGAAGAGGAAACAGAGTGGTCACTGAAAGTGGATGGAAAAAGGAAACTGGGTGGGAAAGAAGGTGAAAAGGGGTGGAGGGTTGGCGATGGGGGGGTGGGCAGCAGAGCACTGTGAGAGAGAATGTAAATCAATGGGGAGGCATCACTGGGACTAGCTCAGAGTCTCTGGTGTCACCCTAGATTCCTACCAGCCAGGGATGTGAAGACCAAAGTGCCCACTTCCGATAGTCAGGTGGGACTTCCAGTGGAAGGAGGGAGACACCAACCTACCCACAGAACCTTCAGCTCCCAAAATGTCCTACCTACAGGGTGGGCAGGATGAAAATGAGGCAGAGACTGAGGAAGCAGCCAGCCAATGACTGGCTCAGCTTGAGGCTCATCACAAAGGAGAGGGGCAACTCCTTACACTCTTAGTGGCACACTGCTGTGCTTGCAACATGGCTATCTGCTGAGAGGCTTCATCAGGCAGCAGATACAGGAAGATTTGGAGAAGCCAAGCATTAGGAGTAGCGCAGGAAGTTTTATGGAAGGGTTGGGGATAGAATTGAGCAATCAGGAGGGGTCAAGGACATCACAGGAAAACCTGCAGAGTCAGCTAACCTAGGCCAATGAGAGCTCATAGAGACTGAACCACCATGACTCAAAGAACAGTCATGCTGAACCTAGGACCCCTACATATTCATAGCAGATGTGCAACGTGTTCTTAATGTGGGTCCACTAACAATTGGAGTGGGGGCTGTCTCTAACTCTGTCACTTGCCATTGGATCCCCTTCCCCTACCTGGTTAGGCTTCAGTGGGAGAGGATGTGCTTAGTCCTGCTGGGAGTAGATGCCCCAGGGGAGGGAGAGCTTCACCTTCTCCTCAGAGAAGGGGGCAACAAAAAAGGGAGAGACTTATAAGGGCAGGCAGGACTGGAAGGAGAGAAGAAAGGAGGCTTCTGTAGAAGTTTGGTCTGGTTTGACCTCCTAACCCCATGCTCCCAGAAATAAGACTCAGACTAAGACTATATTTGCAAAAGCCTTGTCCATCCTGCTTGGCTTTTCTCTTATTAGATCAAAGCTTAAATTATCCCATTTATTCTAATCCATATTCTGCCATGTGACTGACTATCAGTGCATAAGTTTCACCTTCTAGTCTACCCTTTTCTATAGGCCATAGGTTTTTTTTTTTTCTAATTGAGAGGTGATACATCTGTAAAATATACAGGATATTCTCCCTACAGGCTGCAAATGGGATGTAAAGTGAATAAAAACAAAAATAAAATAATGTTTGGAAAGAAAAGAAAAAGAAAGGAAAGGAAAGGAATAGAAAAGGAAAGAAAAGAAAAGAAAGAAAAGAAAGCTATCAATTATAATATTGTTTTTCCACACTAGAAAGAATGCTTAGAATATATAGGTCTTCATTTTATTGCTTTGAAAATTAAGAGCAGAAGTTTTAAGTGAAAAAAAAAGAGTTGACCCCAATGATATAGAGGAAGAGGTCATTGAATAGAACATTGTGTTGAGGCCCCCATGATTTATACATAGAGGACTACAGGATCAGTGAGCAGGGGCATTCAATGCAGCTGACAGTCAGGAGATAAAGGATAGCTTCTGGGATCAGTGATGTTTGACTTCATATTTGATAGGAAATCAAGTGACATCAGGCAGAAAATGCAGGCCCCTGTGTTTTTCTGTGCTTACTTTCACCGAGGACTTGCTTCCTTCAAGGTTAATCTAGCATGCATTTCTAGTCATGTAAAGCAAGCATTTTGTAGAAGATTCAGCTGGTATTAAACCAACCATGAGAGCATTTGGAAAGATATGAACTGGAGCCTCCCCCTAAGGAGCCTGTATTCTGAAGGGAAGAGGCTTCCACCATGTTTTTTTATTGTTCTCTCACTTATGCATGAGCTACCTTCCTGTTGCCCCAAGAATTCTATATTTCAGCCAGAAAAAAAAAACTGAAAGAAATCATGGTTAGAGGAGCAGAACCTTTAGAAAAACAGCTTTTCCTGTGGCCTCATATTTTTTTCCATTTTTTCTCATCCAAGTCTCATTTTGTCTTTGGTTAGTATAAAACATGGAATTTACAGCCAGCCTAGACTCTAGCTCTATTCTGACAGTCCTGAGTCATATGACTCAACATGAGATATATAATCTCTCTGATTCTTTTTCTGCAGAGTTTGAGAAAATGAAAAATAAATTCAACACGCAAAGAAACATAGGTGTATACCATGTTATTGGTAAATGTTTTATGTGGAATAACCATCTTAAGTCATTGTTCAAATCCACGTTGTTCAGCAGGACTTGTCTTCAATGTATGGGATTGCCTTATGGCTCAATGCCCCCAAACACAAACAAAAGCCAAGCAAACAAACCGAACCTTCAAAACTAAGAAATGAATAAAGACAAATCAAAAAAAAAGAAAAGAAGAAAAGAAGGAGGGAGAAGAAGGAGGGAAGAGGGAGGAAAAGGGGGAAGAGGGGGAGGAGGGAAAGAAGGGGAAAGCAAAGATGACCACAGAAAGAAATTGTGCAAGTGTATGATGCTTAGAGAACCATTGGAAATCAGGAAAGATGGATGTGTAGTCAAACTCTCATAAAAATTTTACCTGAAGTAGAAGAATTGTTGAATATAAATGAAAGAAAAGTATGGGGGAAAGATGGTAATTCATTGACTGATCTATGGATAGGACCACAGACTCAAAAGAAGAGAACGTGTTCCTGAGCTAACTGGGCAGCCATCAGAGAAGCAGCATGCTAGACCCAGAGTCAGAGCAGGGCATCTGTCTGACCAATCCTGGCAGTCATTGTCACTCTTCATGTGCTGAGTTCTGCTTATAGGTGGGAAGCTTGAGGCCCACGCTATGTTAAAGGAGAAGATTGCTACTCTTCACTCATCACCAGAATCACTGTGTTGGAAGTTCCAATTAGGAACTTAATTCTGAACATTGATGGAATTGTACCCAGGCCATTCAGAGGTCCGATGGTCAGTTTTAGTCAGTTTAAAGTCTCCTGGCAAGAGTTTCTCAATCCTAGATCAGATGGGCTACAAGCATGCTTGTGGGGTATTTTTTTAAAAAAAAAAAATATGTTCATTGAAATGGGAAGACTCAGCTTGAATGTGAGTTGGATCACCTCTTAATCTGAGCCCTAAGCAGGATAAGAACACAGAAAATGAGCAAGTAAACATGCATGCTCTCAGCCTCTCTGTGCTCTGGACTGTAGATGTGATGTTGCGATGCTACCCTAATTTCCTGCCTTGAGGGATCTTCATCTGGAACTTTGAACTAAAGGAAATTTTGTTCCTCCAAGATGCCTTCTGTTACGATATTTTTTCACCGTAATAGAAAGAAAATTAGAATGGGTGGCAAATGGGAATAGATGATGACTTTCGTGTTGGGTGCCATGAGACATCTATGGTTTTATAAGAAGAGTGAGCAGGTTTGCCCTATGCCTCTGTGATGCATTCTGTCACAGCAAATTGCAGGAAGGAAGTCCTTTCAGATACTAACTAGACATTTTAACCATATTCTTTCTGGCTCCTTAGCTCCTAGAACAATAGAGCTAAATAGAGCCTCAGTTACCAATTTACTCACTCTTAGGTATTTCTTGTAAAACATTAAAACAGATCTTGCCCCAGACCCCCGTGCGCAAGCAGCAGGCACACTGGACACAGTGAGCAGCTGGAGTCAGGTGCGTGGCCAGAGTTGTGGCTTAGCTTAGCTCTGCGGGAGATCCGGGCACAGAGAGCTCAGCTGCAGATGCAGACTACCTGCAGGGACCAGCTCTCTGAGCGGACTAGCAGTGAGGGGCCACCAGGCTGCCTCGGGGCACAGCTCAGAACTCTAGCAGCTGGAGTCAGGGGCCTGGACTCAGAGCGGGCATAGTCCAGCACAGACAACGCAGCCAGAAGGGAGCAGCAGAGCCGGGTACCAGCGGCTCAGCCAAGGTCACCCAGTGCCTTCAGCTGGGGCAGCCATCTTGCCCCAGACCCCCGCGCGCAAACAGCCGGCACACTGGGCGCAGTGAGCAGCTGGAATCAGGTGCGTGGCCAGAGTTATAGCTTAGCTTACCTCTGCAGGTGATCCGGGCACAGAGAGCTCAGCTGCGGGTGCAGACTACCGGCCGGGACCAGCTCTCTGAGCGGACTGGCAGCGAGGGGCCACGGAGCCGCCTCGGGGCACAGCTCGGAACTCTGGCAGCTGGAGTCAGGGGCCTGGACTCAGAGCGAGCATAGTCCAGCACAGACAAGCTGCCAGAAGGGATCTGTCTCCTGGGGACAGGCGTGCTGTGCTTTCAGCAGGGCGCCATCTACAATAAGACCAACTAACGCCAGAGATAAAGAGATGGCAAAAGGCAAACGTAGGAACGTTATTAACAGAAATCAAGGCAATATGGCACCATCTAAACCCAATTCGCCAACCACAGCAAGTCCAGGATACCCCAGCACACCAGAAAAACAAGAGTTAGATATAAAAGCACAGGTCATGATGCTCCTAGAGGAACACAAAAAAGACATAAACAAATCTCTTAAAGAAATGCAGGGGAACATCAATAGGGTAGAAGCTCTTACAATCCAAACACAAAAAACACTTAAAGAACTCCAGGAGAATATGGGCCATCAGACAAAAACCAATAAAGAGGAAATGAGAAAATCAGTTAAAGAAATGCAGGAGAACTTGAAACAACAGACAGAAGTCATGAAAGAGGGAGCACAAAAATATATTAAAGAATTACATGAAAACACAAACAAACAAATGATGGAACTGAGCAAAACCATCCAAGATCTGAACACAGAGGTAGAAACAACTAAGAAATCACAAAAGGAGGCAACCTTGGAGATAGAAAACCTTGGGAAGAAATCAGGGGTCGTAGATGCAAACATAAACAACAGAATACAAGAGATAGAAATAAGAATCTCTGATGCTGAGATAACATAGTAACCATTGACTCCACAGTCAAAGAAAACGCAAAATCCAAAAGGCTTGTAACCCAAAACATCCAGGAAATCCAGGACACAATGAGAAGACCAAACCTAAGGATTATAGGGATAGATGAGAGTGAAGATCTACAACTTAAAGGGCCAGCAAATATCTTTAACAAAATTATGGAAAAAAACTTTCCTAACTTAAAGAGAGAGATGCCCATGAATATACAAGAAGCCTACAGAACTCCAAACAGACTGGACCAGAACAGAAACACCTCCGGTCACATAATAATCAAAACCCCAAATGTACTAAACAAAGAAAGAATATTAAAGGCAGTAAGAGAAAAGGGCCAAGTAACATATAAAGGAAGACCTATCAGAATCACACCAGACTTCTCTCCAGAAACCATGAAAGCTAGAAGATCCTGGGCAGATCTCATGCAGACCCTAAGAGAAAACAAATGTCAGCCAAGACTACTATACCCAGCAAAACTCTCAATCAACATAGATGGAGAAATCAAAATATTCCATGACAGGACCAAATTTACACAATACCTTTCCACTAACCCAGCTCTACAAAGGATAATAGGAGGAAAACTCCAACACAAGGAAGGAAATGGCACCCAAGAAAAAGCAAGACAGTAAACTTCTTCCATCAAACTCAAAGGAAGATAACTACTCAAAAACAAAAATAACATCAAAAATGTCAGGAAGTAATAATCTATATTCCTTAATATCTCTTAACATCAATGGACTCAACTCCCCAATAAAAAGACATAGACTAACAGACTGGATACAGAAACAGGACCCTACATTTTGCTGCTTACAGGAAACACACCTCAGAGTCAAAGACAAACACTACCTTAGAGCAAAAGGATGGAAGACAATTTTGCAAGCAAATGGTCACAGGAAGCAAGCTGGAGTAGCCATTTTAATATCAGATAAAATTGACTTTCAACCCAAAGTCATCAAAAGAGACACAGAAGGTCACTTCCTGCTAGTCAAAGGAAGAATCCACCAAGAGGAACTCACAATTCTAAACATCTACGCTCCAAATGTAAGGGCACCCTCATTTGTAAAAGAAACCTTACTAAAGCTCAAAGCACACATTGCACCTAACACAATGATTGTGGGGGACCTCAATACTCCACTATCTACAGTGAACCGACCAGGAAAACAGAAACTAAACAGAGACACGGAGAAACTCATCGAAACTTTGGAGCAATTGGATTTAACAGATATATATAGAACATTTCACCCTAAAGCAAAAGACTATACCTTTTTCTCAGCCCCTCATGGTACCTTCTCCAAAATCGACCATATAATTGGACACAAGATAGATCTCAACAAATATAAAAAGATCGAACTAATCCCATGCCTCTTATCAGATCACCATGGAGTAAGAGTGTTCTTCAATAGCAACAAAAACAACAGAAAATCCCCATACGCTTGGAGGCTGAACAATATTCTACTCAATGATACCTTAGTCCAGGAAGAAATAAAGAAAGAAATCAAAGAATTCTTAGAACTTAATGAAAATGAAGGCACAACATACCCAAATCTATGGGACACAATGAAAGCAGTGCTTAGAGGAAAACTCATAGCCCTGAGTGTCTCCAAAAAGAAACAGGAGAGAGCATATACTAGCAACTTAATGGCGCACTTGAAAGCTCTGGAACAAAAAGAAGCAATTTCACCCAGGAGGAGTAGAAGACAGGAAATCATCAAACTCAGGGCTGAAATCAATCAAGTTGAAACAAAGAGAACCATACAAAGAATCAACAAAACCAGGAGCTGGTTCTTTGAGAAGATCAACAAGATAGATAAACCCCTAGCCAGACTTACTAAAGGGCACAGAGACAGTATTCAAATTAACAAAATTAGAAATGAAAAGGGAGATATAACAACAGAAACTGAGGAAATTCAAAAAATCATCAGATCCTACTACAAAAACCTATACTCAACACAACTGGAGAATCTGGAGGAAATGGACAATTTCCTCGACAGTTAGCAAATACCAAAATTAAACCAGGATCAAATAGATCGTCTAAACAGACCCATAACCCCCAAAGAAATAGAAGGGGTCATAGACAGTCTTCCAACCAAAAAGAGCAAAGGACCAGACGGTTTTAGTGCAGAATTCTATCAGACCTTCAAAGAAGTCCTGATACCGATACTCTTCAAATTATTCCACAAAATAGAAACAGAAGGAACACTACCCAACTCATTCTATGAAGCCACAATTACCCTGATACCAAAACCACACAAAGATCCAACTAAGAAAGAGAACTGTAGGCCAATTTCTCTTATGAATATCGATGCAAAAATACTAAACAAAATACTTGCCAACCGAATCCAAGAACACATCAAAACGATCATTCACCATGATCAAGTTGGCTTCATCCCAGGGATGCAGGGATGGTTCAATATACGGAAATCCATCAACGTAATCCACTACATAAACAAACTCAAAGAAAAAAACCACATGGTCATCTCATTGGATGCTGAAAAAGCATTTGACAAAATTCAGCATCCTTTCATGCTAAAGGTCCTAGAAAGAACAGGAATTCAAGGCCCATATTTAAACATAGTAAAAGCGATATACAACAGACCAGTAGCCAACATCAAGGTAAACGGAGAAAAACTTGAAGCAATCCCTCTAAAATCAGGGACTAGACAAGGCTGTCCCCTCTCGCCATATCTCTTCAATATAGTACTAGAGGTACTAGCTAGAGCAATTCGACAACAGAGGGAAGTCAAAGGGATTCAAATCGGAAAGGAAGAAGTCAAACTATCACTATTTGCAAATGATATGATAGTTTACTTAAGTGACCCAAAAACCTCCACCAGAGAACTCCTGCAACTGATAAACAACTTCAGCAAAGTGACTGGCTATAAAATCAACTCAAGTAAATCAGTAGCCTTCCTATACGCGAAGGATAAGCAGGCCGAGAAAGAAATTAGGGAAATGACACCCTTCACAATAGCCACAAATGATATAAAGTATCTTGGAGTGACGCTAACCAAACATGTGAAAGATTTATATGACAAAAATTTCAGGTCTCTGAAGAGGGAAATTGAAGAAGACATCAGAAAATGGGAAAATCTTCCATGCTCGTGGGTTGGCAGGACTAATATAGTCAAAATGGCAATATTGCCCAAAGCAATATACAGATTCAATGCAATCCCCATCAAAATCCCAACTCAGTTCTTCATAGAGCTAGAAAGAGCAATTCTCAAATTCATCTGGAATAACAAAAAACCCAGGATAGCTAAAACTATCATCAACAGCAAAAGAACTTCTGGGGAATCAATATCCCGGACCTCAAGCAATATTACAGAGCAGTGGTATTAAAAACTGCATGGTATTGGTTCAGTGACAGGGAAGCAGATCAATGGAATAGGATCAAAGACCCAGAATTGAACCCACACATCTATGGCCAATTGATCTTCGACAACGGAGCTGAAAACATCCAGTGGAAAAAAGATAGCCTTTTCAACAGATGGTGCTGGCTCAACTAGAAGTCAACATGCAGAAGAATGAGAATTGATCCACTCTTATCTCCTTGCACTAAACTCAACTCCAAGTGGATCAAGGATCTCCACATAAAACCAGACACACTAAAACTAATAGAAAAGAAACTGGGGAAGACCCTTGAAGACATCGGCTCAGGGGAAAAATTCCTGAACAGAACACCAACTGCGTATACTCTAAGAACAAGAATAGACAAATGGGACCTCATAAAACTACAAAGTTTCTGTAAGGCAAAAGACACTGTCAAAAGGATAAATCGGCAACCAACAAATTGGGAAAAAATCTTCACCAACCCCACATCCGACAGAGGGCTAATCTCCAATGTATACAAAGAACTCAAGAGGTTAGACCCCAGAAAACCAAATAACCCTATCCAAAAATGGGGTATAGAGCTAAACAGAGACTTTTCACCTGAAGAAATTCGGATGGCTGAGAAACACCTTAAAAAATGTTCAACATCACTAGTTATTAGGGAAATGCAAATTAAAACAACCCTGAGATTTCACCTCACACCAGTCAGAATGGTTAAGATTAAAAACTCAGAAGACATCAGGTGTTGGCGAGGATGTGGAGAAAGAGGAACACTCCTCCACTGCTGGTGGGAATGCAAGCTGGTACAACCACTCTGGAAATCAGTATGGCGGTTCCTCAGAAAACTGGGTGTGATACTTCTGGAGGACCCAGACATACCACTCCTGGGAATATACCCAGAAGATTCACCAGCATGCAATAAGGATACATGCTCCACTATGTTCATAGCAGCCTTATATATAATAGCCAGAAGCTGGAAAGAACCCAGATGTCCCTCAACAGAGGAATGGATACAAAAAATGTGGTATATATACACAATGGAGTACTATTCAGCCATTAGAAACAATGAATTCATGAAATTCTTAGAGAAATGGATGGAGCTGGAGAATGTCATACTAAGTGAGGTGACCCAGTCTCAAAAGAATACCCATGGTATACAGTCACTGATAAGTGGATATTAGCCTAGAAGCTTGGAACACCAAAGACACAAATCACATATCAAGTGATGTCTCACAAGAAGAAAGGAGTGGACACTGGTGCTAGAATGGACCAAAACATCATTGTGGGAGAGTACAAGAACAGTAAAGTGGGAGGGGGTGGATGCAGGAGCAGGGGGAGGGAAAAGGACACGTGGGACCTTTGGGGGTGGGGAACCAGAAAAAGGGAAATGAATTGTAAATATAGAATATATACAATAAAAAAAATAAAAAAATAAAAAAAAACATTAAAACATTGTTAGTAGTGATTAGATAGCCTGTCAAGAGGGCTATGGAAAAACTGTAAGCAGAGTAATACAGTCAGTAATTAAAGTGAACTCTTAGATAGAGGTTATCATATTAGAAGTTCAGGGCATAATCACAATTTGGAAAAGGGTGTCAATATTTAGTGACAAAAATTGACTGATCGCTTTATGTATATATGGATTATATTTTAATTCTTCACATGTGGTTAAGCATCGTGTGTGTGTGTGTGTGCGCGCGTGCGTGCGTGCGTGCGTGCGTGCGTGCGTGCGTGCGTGTGTGTGTGTGTGTGTGTGTGTTTGAAGCGGAAACTGGAGAGGAGAGAAGGACCTAGAGAAGCAGGAGGGTAAGTGGGTGTTAAGTCAGCTTAAGGACATAAAATGTGCAGAAGAAGAGAGAGAAGACTTGGTGGCCAGAAAATGCATTCAGTCTCCCATTTAGAGCAGTTTGGTTTACAGTATTTTAACTTACAAATTTTTAACCTCAAGATGCTGTGATGCAATTTGCATCCAGATTTTGAATTTCATTTCAGATTTTGAATTGGCAATGTGTGTTCAGTGCTCTCTGATGCTGCTGTGCAGTTAATAACTGGTACCCTAGTATCCTTGCTCCCCGTTTGGTTTTGGTGCTGTAGTTTGTGTTTCTGAATCTCTTCATGTCTACCAAACACTCAGCTGTGTTTATTAGATAGTCTTCAGATTAGGATGAAGTAGGCTGTGAATTAGAAGATCTTATTAATATAGAGGAATAGAATGTGTTCTGGATACCTTTAAATCGGGCTTGGCTAAGCTAGGAAGTTTGCTATAATACAATATGTTCACAGTGCCTGCGGGATGCTACTAATGATACATAAATGTGTAGATATACAGAATGTGATACACATGATGCAGAGTAGAGAAAAGACATTGGGCTGAACTTAAGATATTCAACTAGAATCTACCATCGAGCAACAGTACAATCCAATTTCTTTGGATGCTGCAGGGTACAGTGACTAAAGATGATATGCAAAGACTTTTGCCTGAAGTAGTTTCTGCATTTAAAATGGCCTTAGAATCTCATCATAAAATCAAGGATTGATAGTATTCAATAATATAAAGAATGATTCTCTCTAGAGCAGAACTGAAGGAGATTCAAGAATATGAAAGGTCGAGTCACAGATGTTATATGAGTTAGTGAGGACTGGAATGAGGGATTGTGAGACAGCAAGGACCCATGCAAACAAAATCCAGGAAGGAAAAGCCTGGTGGCTTACAGCAGGACTGGAGAAGAGGAGTGCCTGAGAGACGTGCACAAATGTGACAAAGCTTTGTAAGAGTGAAGTTAGTGTGTCAGTTAGCATTGATTTTAGTACTCACAATGACTCTGTTAAGAAAACATTATGGTCTCCACTTTCCAGAGGAGGAATGGGACCCTAGAGGTTAAGAAACACCTAAACATGAGCTAAACATTATGGTCTCCACTTTCCAGAGGAGGAATGGGACCCTGGAGGTTAAGAAACACCTAACATGAGCTAAACTTAATTCAAGTCTGGCCAACACCAAAGCACACCTTGGTACCTCCTAACCATTACCACTGAAGCATGCTGACATACACTTGCACACACCAGGCATGGTCACATGGTGATTACCAAACCACTACATTCTGGGTCTGAAGAAGTGAAGTCTGTTCTCTGACAAAACATCCCCTCTTTGGACACGTTATTGCTTTTGCAAATTTGTATTATCAAATTTTCAAATGGATAAAGATTATAACCTGTTACTGTGAGAGAGAGGGTGTCTCAAGATTTCTGACCACTGGGGACAAGGAAACCTTCGCTGAGGGACTTTGATTGCCATCCCCTTCCATTCTTTGCAGCCAGCCAAGCTCTCTGCCTCATATTAACCCAAATTGTCCTCCAATTTCCAAGGACTCTCACAGTGTACACAAGCACTGTGAATGTTATGTTCATGTTAATTTGTGGTGCACAGATGGACACTGCACAGAATGTTGGAGAGACAGGAGGCTTGAGACTAGACTGCTAAACTAGAATATGCCCAGAGCAAACCTGCTGTTTCTTTGGATGATGCCCAATTAACAATGGCCAGAGGTGATATGAAAACACTTGAGCTGGAGGTAATTGCTGACATTAATATACCTTCCTCATGTTTATAAATTAGTTAACTGTAATAAATAATTATTGTTAGTGCCCATCTTCTAAAAAGCCAGAATCTACACCGGCACATTGCCATCTCTGAGATCCCTGACTTCCCAAAGGTGTGCCACCACCTCCACCTAGTGGTCACTATTAGTAATACACACAGGATATTTGCCCTCCCCACCCCTCCCCCCCAAACAAAAAGGCTGAGCTGCCTAGAAGCTATTAGCAAGAATGGGGCAGGGATTAGAGTAAATGTGCATCTCCAATGTTACGGGAGCAAAAGAAAGAAAAGTGAGTACGCTGGGGCACAAATTTTGAATATTAAGAAGGATAAATTTCTGAAGTAATTTGAATTTCAAAAACTTGCTTCTGAGAGGTCCATGAACATAGGCATCATTTTTCTCCTTTTATATATAATTAATTCATGTATTTATTGGTGTGGGAGTGTGTGGGCATGCTGTGGCACACATATGGAGACCAGAGGACACGTTTCAGGAGTTGTTTTTCTCCTACCATGTGGATTTCAGGTCAAACTCAGGTCTTCAGTCTTGGTGAGCACCTTCCACCCCTAAGCCATCTTTGTAGCCACATATATCACTTCTTGAGAATAATAACAGTTTTTTGTGTGAGCCAGAAAACACGAATAGTTTTTTAAATGACTACTGTATTGAGCTACGTTCGGGAGAAAGATAAGTAGCAGAAGGTGTCTCATTGGTTCTCGTGGTAGCATAGCCATTTTCTGTGCAGAAAAAAAGCATTCAGGTGTGTCTTCCAATCTTCACCACAGCTACCTAAGTTAACCATCACCAATGGTCCCCAGTCACTGGTTCCAAAATGTGAATTCAACCCAGCACCGATGCAGAGGCCCCCTCTCCACAGCTGTATCTGTTCTGAATCCACGATGACTTTTGCTTGTCACTGTTCCTTAGGTTCTATAGTATAACATAAAGTGGGGAGCATTTCCCCCCATAATACATGTTAACTAGACATGACTTAAAGTAACATGGCAATAACAATGTACATGGGAAGACTTGCATATGCCATATGCAAATACTACGTTATTTTATATCAAAGATTTGAGTACTCATGGTTTTGTATCTACGGGAGACTTGGAACCAATCTGCCAGAGCTCAGTTGTCTTCTGTCACATGTTAAGGATAAAGAAAATACCATAGACTCAGACAAAACACACAATGAAGCCCATGTATGAAGTAGAGGGCCAAGATGGGGTTCAAACTCAATCAGACAACTCCTGATAGCACTCTGCTCATGTGAGATTGCTTTTCTTTGATTCACGTGTACTTAAGTATTTGTTTCAAAGATTATTTCATGTTTTGTTGTATTGTTAATAACTTGAAGCGGTTTCCAAACAGTGCAAAAGTAGATGGAAAGCAGTTACTCTCCTGTCTTAACCCCAGTGGAGCCCCCTTTCCTTGAGGTTCTGTCGGTCATTCATGAGTTGCATACTTTTCTATAGTATCTCCGCATGACTATGATCATGACATGTCAGCACAATGTCTCACACTTGCAATCCCAACTCTTGGGAGGCTGCAGCAGGAGGAGGAGGATTTTTGAGGCACTCGGGGCTATATCTGGAAGCCCTGGCTACCAAACAAATAAACAAAAATGATTGCATCGCCAATATTTTAAGAATTATAATTTTATTTATGATAAAGTTTCAGTGTGGGTGAATTAAATTAAGCATCAAAATCAAAACTACTATGCTTACCCAGACAAAATTTTAAATTCAATCAGAATGGTTTTTAAAATAGACCATGTTAATTCACCATTCAGTCACTAATGTAAGACTTTAAGATGACTGCTTCAATTTTCTCTCCAGCTCATTACATTCTCCAAACATCATTGCAATGCTTCAAAAGCATTCAGAGCCCATCTCCCTTCCCGTTCTTTTATTAAAGATGCCATTCTTATTCCCAGATCCTTCCTTGGTTATTAGATTGACTTGTAGCCAATCAAGTAAATTCAGCTAGGGACATATCATCTAAAGGGCCTCATGTCAATTCTCCAGTCCAGAGTTCATTTCCAGTGATAGCATAGGCAAGCTAGATTGCCATATCTTCAAAAAATGCACTTCAGTTTTAAAAATATGCCTAAACTCTTTTCCACATGTTGTTTGTGAGTACGAGTCCAGTTTTCACATGGACTGAATGTGAATCAGCTCTGTGGAGCTCAATTTTAAGTGCATTTTTGCAAGAGGTCCCATTTTTAGCCAAGTCACAGCTGAGCTTCCCTGTCAGCTAATTAGTACTTGTTCTTAAATTGGGCAGCTCCAATTCAAGCTAGATGAGATGTAATTTATCTCTTCTCTACCCTTAAAACCATCTAAGCTGTAAAATTTATGTTACTCTGTTTCTCCTTTTGTCTTCCAGAGGGTTAGTTTAGTTTCATTCTGAACAAGTCAACACAACTCCTTAGTTGCCGTGCAATCACTAAGTTTAGTTGTAGCTAACTAGGTTTTTAAAAAGTAAAGATAGTTAACAGTATCTTTTGACTATCCAGAGTATTGACTAGTCCAGAATAAAAAGTCTAAAAGAATAATAACAAGCACATGAAATCCCTCTTGAGATACCAAGACAGGGGATTCTCTATTTCCTCATTTCAAAAGACTTATTCCCTAATTTATTGGATATAGAGATCTATGGGGCTATACAATTTTGATGGTCACTAAATTAGAGAAACCACAAGCACTGGGAGATATTTGTCTCTAAAGACTGCCATGATAGACTCAGTAGTTAAGAGTACTTGTTCCTTTTGCAGAGGATCCAGGTTTTATTTCCAGCACCCACCTCATGGTTTTCAACTGTCTGTAACACCAACTCCATGGAATCTGATGCACCAGGCATACATGTGATGCAGAGATGTACCTACATAGTAGAATTACAAATAGAAAAGGTTGGTTTTTTTTCTACAACAACTTCCCTCAACATGCTTCATCAAATGTCCCTTGTCCTCCCTGGTATGGGATCTAAGGCACATTCTGTCTGTACTGTACCTAGTTCAATGAATATGTTCTCCTTTGACCACTAGTGCCCAGTAATGTAGACACTGAAGGTGAGCAACAGTAGCATGTTCTATTATCCTCATTATCATATTGTGATCCTCCATCTGTGTCCTGAATCTTATGATACCATGTCAGAGAAAAGGAGATGATGGGGAAAGAGCTGATGACTTTTTACTTACCTGGAATTCATTGTCTTTTCCTTAGCGGATGATGCCTCCATGGGACAGACATTCAAATGATACTCTCACAGCACAAGTTCATAGAAGTGCGCCTACATTTGGTACTGCTTGTGATTACCTTCAACTCCTTCACTAATTGTTCAAATGAAAGCTTTGCAACACTGGAGGCTTCTTATCTCAGTAGGGTAGCATGGTGTGTGTGTGTGTGTGTGTGTGTGTGTGTGTGTGTGTGTGTTCTGGTGTATATGTGGCAGGAGACAACTAATCATCTGCCTTCCTAATGCCAGGATTAAAGCATATGCTACCACATCCAACTTTTTATGTGAGTTTTGGAAATCATAGTCTGGTCTTCATGCTTCAGGCAAGCATTTTGCTGACTGATCATCCTAGTCCCAGTGAATAGTACGGTGACCCATTTGGATGAAGATTCTTCGAGATGAGGCCCATAGTATTTGCACAATCCCTATTTCTGTATCAGCACAAAGAAAACTCCCTGTGAGAAGGCAAGAACCTTATCCTTTCTCAATCTGAGGATGGGTGTCCATTATTTCCTGGAACTTTCTTCATGTTGCTCTTCTGGGACCACCATGGTGGACCTGTAGAGTATGAGGGACTAGTGAGCTGATCTGGATGCGACAGCCACACACATGAGCCTTGTGGAGATGCACTTTCATGTCAAGTCTTGTGAATTTCCTCTCTCCAGGAAAACACACTTCTCAGCTCTTTGGCCTGCATGGGTGGAGAATTGAAGGTCAATAGACTGTCATGTAATCTTGCTGTACTGTCTCTGGAAGTTTTCCTTCAGCATTTATTAGCACAAACATCTGTTTCCTGAGCTTTGACCTTAGTGGTGTTCTAACAATGAAAAATGTTCATTTTAAAATGTCCCTGTTGTGACCACAAAATGAGTAATGTTTCAGTGGCAGAAACCAGGCCAGGAGCAAGCCCAGAAGCCTTTGATGCCCTTAGATTGAAAGCTTAATGTGAGGTTTAAAGTTCAGACAGAGCCAATGGTCCCATTAGGAGAACAAGGAAGAAGGTGTGACCAGACAACAGGACCTGTGGCCTGCAAACAGAACAGTAGGGGATTTATAAGGGACTGCTACCAGAGACGTGAAGCCCTCTTTGTCAATAGTCATTTGTATCCTGTAAATTTACTCATAGCAGGTCCACCCTGAGTCAGGATAGCTTTTCCAAGAAGCAGACGCTATGTAAACTCAAGAGTCTGGGAGATTCCCTAGGGAAATGTGGCAAGAGAAGTGGAAGGAAGCCTAGAGTAGGGAAGGCAGATCTAATGCAGATGTGAGACTGCTGTGAAGGAAACGGTGTGGTGCCAAAAAAAAAAAAAAATGGAAAAAAAAAAGGTGGACTGCTCCACAGATCAGTATGATGCTCAAGGAAGGCCTAACACAATTCATCAAAGCCACTGTTCTTGAGTGTCTGCCACCCTCTTTGGCTTTCTCTGCCACCTGCAATGATCAGCTGGAAACAGCTTGTGGGAAGCAAGGCTCAGAGAACAGAGGTGAAGGAGTTCACAGCACTGCTAGTCATTCCGACTCCTTATCGGTAGAGGTAGTATCGGATATGACAGGTGCATTTGCATGGTCACTGCACAGTCTAAACAGTGAGTGAGCAAGTGCACGCCCACTTTTATCTTCGCAGAGCTGTGTCCTTACCATCCAATCTTATCTTCCCTTCTCCACCGAGTTTCCTGAACTCAGAGTGTAGCTACTGTTCATTTGGCACTCTCTGCTCATTTTCTCAAGCCTCAAGATTATTACTTTTACTCCCCCTCCCATATGCACTGCCCCCTCACCCCCCACCCTTGCCCTCCCACTACCCCACCACCCCCATTCACACTGCTCAAGCCCAGAAGGAGGTTACTTCCCAGTGGCTCTGTTTCCAAGAAGTATGTCTGTGTGGAATTTAGACATAAATTCAACTGGAGAACGTAGTAGTAGATACAGAACCAAACGTTGAGCACAAAATTTAAGAGATGGAAGGAAAAGAAAGCTTCACATGTTTTATAAACAAGGGATGAACAAGGGCAAAGGTAAAATTCAATGTGAATTTTGAAGATAATTTCTAGATTATCAAAAGCTTGTTTTCTGTGTGTGTATTTGTTTCTGTACTGTTTTTTATGATTAAATTCATTCTCTAACATTTTCATATATAGTACATTCTGATTACTCCCACATCCCATTCTCCCTAACTTCCTACAAATCCCTTTCACATACTAGTCTTCTTTCCTTTGTCTGTGTTCCAATGAATTTTAACCAGGATCATCTGTGTAATAGTAGGTTTGGAACCATCCCTTGAAACCTGCTGGGCTCATGTCTGATATACATTGAAAACAATGTCTGTACCCCAGAATACATCAGTAAGCAACAGTTTGTCAGGGAGCTTTTTGAGATATGCAGTGTTCACAAAAAAGGGACCTATCATGACTGCCCTTTGAAAGACCCAGCAAGCAGCTGAAAGAGTCAGATGCAGATATTTGCACCCAACCAATGGGCAGAAGCTGCTGACCCCTATAGAATTAGGGTAAGGCTGAAAGAAGCTCAGGAAGAGGGCAACCCTGTAGGAGGACCAGAAGTCTCAATCTGGACCCCTGGATCACCAAACAGGCAGCATACACCAGCAGATCTGAGGCCCCAACACATATACAGTAGAGGACTGCTGGGTCTCTGTTCATTCAGAAATGATACAACTAACCCTCAAGAGACTGGAGGCCCCAGGGAGTTTAGAGGTCAGGGGGTAGGGAGAAGGTATGGGATATGGGACAGACAAAGGGTGGACTAGGGGGAAGGGTGGGAATAAAATATGGAGTGTAAAAAAATTAATTCATTAAAAAAAGATATGCAATCCAGGGAAACTCTGGGATTTTTGGCATTATGTAAATTGAAAGTACAAGACAGAAACCTGCTACCTGTTAGCTAGCTTAGGATCTGTCACCAAGAGGTCAACAAAGGCTTTGAAATCAGCCTTTGCTCTCTCAGCAACAGGTAGTTGGTTAGGCAGGGCCTTCAGCCTCTTGTCTTAGAGTTCATGCAAGGTTTTGATTACCCACACTACATCATGTTTCTCAGATTTTCACCCAGAGCTCTGCAACTGTCTGTGCTCCCAGAGAGAGGACAAATTAGTCTATAATAAATCATCTCAGGTTATATATGTGTCTCCTAAAATGACAGAGCTTCAGCATAAATTTATACAGTTTTCCCTGAAGGGAATTACTTAAAATTATGACATGTTAGATGTGAGAGAAAATGTTAAGTGTAAGACACTGGAAAGCAGGAACAATTCTTGCCTTCAAATGATATGTGTATCTGGAAAATTCAAGAGAAGAAGGAAGGAAGGAAAGAAGGAGGAGGAAGGAAGGAAGGAAGGAAGGAAGGAAGGAAGGAAGGAAGGAAGGAAGGAAAATCCTGGTAAAATAAATTAGTAAAATACTCAAACACCAAATTTATATTCAGAATTAAAAGCTTTTAAATAAACAAATAAATATAGTTATAACACATAGCCAAAGAAAATGAACTTATTTACAAAAGCAAAATCCAAGAAATAATAGTAGGAATAGACTTAGCAAGGAAAGGCTCCCATAAGAAAGCTTCAGAGTGCCATTTAGGAGATCAGAAGAAGGAACTAATGGAAAAGTGAATACTACACACAGAGAATTCTCTAAGCCTATCCACAAAAGTCGTATGATCAATTAAAAATATTAATAAGGTTTTTCTGATACACAAACTGATTGAACTGTAATTTAGAAGATAAACAAAAAATAATCTCTCTCTCTCTCTCTCTCTCTCTCTCTCTCTCTCTCTCTCTCTCTCTCTCTCTCTCTTCTGAAAAAAAGTTCAGGGCTGGAATGTGGCCTGGTGAGAGAATGCTTGAGTGTCATTTGCAAATCCCTGGCATCTGCTTTCAGGATTACAAAGCAAAGGAAAACAAAACCCCAAAACACAAAGAGACAAATAAAAACTACTCTGGCCCACTACAATGTTACAATATTAGCAGTATTAATTAAAAAAAAAAAGCACAACTACACTGGCAAAGCTGATTATATAGCTATATCAAAAGCACTTACTATTATCAGGAGGGAAATGAATTATGCAATAAATGGTCAAAAGAGGTAATCATCTAAAAGAAATATCTTGAATCCACTTCTTCACATATTCCACCAGAATGGATTTGAAATGTGTGAAGCTTTTAAATGTAAAATATCATAAATTTAACATAACTTTTAGAAGATCCTACTCCTGCAACATTGTGGTTACATGCTGGTGACAGACTGAGCTCAGTTATATCTGAATTCTCCTAGATCAGTGCAGACGCAGTAAAAGAAGCACAGAAGAGCAAATGTTGAGATTTCTGGCAGCAGTATAAATGCTGCAAAAGAAAAAAAAAGAATAATCGACCGTGACTCCAGCCTGAAGTCACATTTCCAAGGTGAAGATATGTAGGTGCCTGTTATGGCAAGTCAAGTCACTCTCTCTTTACAGGAAAAATGGTAGCGGGCTTCTTCATAAATTATCAGTGCCTGAGTTAAAAAATATGACTCACTCTATAAAATAAGAAAAACAATTCACAAGGGAATGTTTTAGCTATTTCAAATGATAAAATAAAGCACAAAAGCAAAACTTGAGAAATGTTACCTTATGCCAACAATCAGACTGAGCATGGGGACCCCAGTGGAGAGGAGTTAGAGAAAGACTAAAGGAGCTGAAGGGGATTGTAACCCCATAGGAAGAACAAGAATATCAACCAACGAGACCCCCACCCCAGAGCTCCCAGGTATAAACCACCAACCAAAAGGTACATATGGAGGGACTCATGATTCCAGTTGCATATGTAGCAGAGGATGGCCTTGTCGGACATCAATAGGAGGTGAGGTCCTTGCTCCTGTAAAGGCTTGATGCCCCAGTAAAGGGAAATGCTAGGGTGGGGAGGCAGGAGTGAGTGAGTATGTAGGGGAGCACCCTCATAGAAACAGGGGTGACAGGAAATGGTAACTGGGAAAGTGGATAACATTTGAGATGTGAATAAAAAATAACCAATAAAAAAGAAAGAAAACAAACAAAAAGAATGTTTCCTATTATTATGGTTCATACCACCTCAAATAAAACAACATACAAACAAGCTGGGAAACATATTTACAACATAAATCATAAACATTTGGTGGCCCTGTTATAAAGAAGCTTGATAGGCCAATAAGAAAAAGTATAAACAACCAAATGAAAAAAATGTGCAAAAGGTAAAAAGATATAAGAATCTTGTCTTCATTACTGGTACAGGGGGTAGCCTCCACTCTCCCAGAGGAGAAGGGGAGCAGGATGGCCCAAGGGACTGTGAAAGGAAGGGACCAGAAAAGTGATGTAAGGTAAATACGTACATACATACATACATACATACATACATGCATACATACAATGGGTGGCTGGAAAGATGGTTCAGCAGTTACGAGCACTGACTGCTCTTCTAGAGGTTCTGAGTTGAATTCCTAGCAACCACAAGGTAGCTCATGGCCATCTATAATAGGATCTGATGCCCTCTTCTGGTATTTCTGAAGACACCAACAATGTACTCATAATACATAAAATAGTGAAATAAATATTTTTAAAAATAAATAAAATAAAATAATAAATAAATAAAACAAAAGATTTTTGGAATGAAACAACAAAACAAAACAAAACAAAACATTAAAGCTTTACTGAGATGCCTCTTTCACTTCTTACATTTCTAATGCCAAAGATTTCCACAAACCATTGAGGCAAACAGTGTAAACTGCAATAGCCTGAGTGCACAGTTTGCTGTATCTATCTGAGTTGCAAATATCCATCCTTTGGTAAAATGATCCTTCTAAGAATTGTAACTCAGATACTCAGACACTGGAATGTAATATATGTATTTGGTTACTAAATATGACATTGAGCATAAAAGCAACAGACCAAAAACAGATACTTAAAAGTAAGGTAGAATCACATTAACATGTGTACATTCATACGGTGGAATGTTATAAAACCACTAAAATGTGACAACTGCGTTGGTGTGGTGGTGTATGCACATGACACGAGCGACATGACACGAGCACGTGGGCAACTGAAGCCGAAGGGCTGGAGGTTTAAGGTCCTATGTAGGACATATTTGCACTATATTGCCATTTGTAGAAAAAAGAGAAGCACTCCATGAAACTGATTATGTATACTTAAATATCTTTAAAAATACATGAAATTGAAGAAATAGGTAATATTGGGAAAGGAAGGTCACATAGTACTAGAGAAATTGGAGAAGGGGTTATTTATAAGTGTTTTTTAATTATATATTATGCTTGGTTTCTTTAATATTTTAGTTTTGTAATATTTTTCTTATATATTTGGGCAGTTTAAACCATTTGTACTGAAGATAGTATGTGGTTTTCAATGTACTGCTGTCATAATTAACAAGTACATATATAGACTATATCTGTTATGCATCAGTCATATATTCATATACTGTATACATAAATAAAATGAAAATATAATCTTTCAAGAACATAAAACAAATCTTAAGAATCACAAAGTAAACCTGTAAAAAAATTGAAATCACATGGTCTGTTAACTAAGTGAAGTTCAGAGACTTCATTCATATGATATACGCTGGACTTCCTTTAATGGTTAAAATTTAACCTCTTTACTTACTTTGAAAATAATTATAATTCATTTTGACAAAAGAATATGCTCATAAATGTTGACAAGAAGGGCAGCGTCTTTTGTGAAAGTAAGTACCATAATAGTTCACAACTGAGGGGCAGATTGTAAGACAAGAATCTCTTCAAAGTTCTCCCCAGATCTTTACACATCTTGTTCCTTCTGTTAGTCATCTTGTTATGAAGGAGACATAACAAGGTCCCTCATGGTACTCTGAGGGACCAACAAAATATTCAGGGATGTTCGGTAGCATTTTAACCCTGAAAAAAAAAAGGAATGGGGTAGAAGGGAACATGAAAGGGAAGAGAAAGGGGAACAAAAGTGCATAAAGTCCAAACCTGGGCTTTCAAAACAGAGCTGAGATTGTTGGTGATTTACAGTCTGGACTGTTTAATTGTTATTGTCATGTTAACAAAAGTTAATGTGGCAAAATTTGGAGACTATACATGTATAAGCATGCTAAAACTTCTTTGATTTTCTAAAAGTGAGATACTTGTAGAAAGGCCCACGCTTGGAAAGGCTGGTCCCATATCCTGATTATAACAATAGAAATAAAAAGAAATAGCAGCAACTTCAACAAGAATAACCATACTCTACACTGATCTAAAGTTAAAAAATATATTCAAGGAATCTATCCAGTGTAAATGAGACACTGTCTCTAAGTGTGCAATGCAAGTGAAGTCCCACTTCTGGGTGACAGTTGATCCATGGCGACATCAGAGATACAGGCTATTCCTCTTCTTCTGAAAACCTCACCCAAAATGCCCAAATTTCCCTCTTGAACTGAATGGAATATTAACAGAAAGATTTAACAAATGAAAATATCAATATTAAAAATTGACAGCAGCCATATCAAAATAAACAAAACCCACAGCAAGAAAAGCATTTTAGCACAAGAAATTGGTTTTATAATATACACAAGCTCAGAAACAACTTCTAACTTTGCAATGCAGTAGTTCTCAAAATCACAATCAAAATGTAAAGAAGGAATAATACCTGTTATCAAAGACACAGGAGTAATTACAGAAGTCATTAATCCTAGACAGGTTAGAATCAAAGAGACAGCAATGTAATCATTAACCACAGTAATGTAATTAAGGATACTGCTGGCGTACTCTTTGACCCAGCTATCCATTTCTAGGAATCGTTTCTCCAGATACAGTCACACAAGAACATAGAGGTATATATACAAAGATATGCCTGTACTTGTTGGAAACACATATATCCTTTGCTTTGAAATAATGAAATTAGAAGCAACTTACATGAACAATGAAAGATAATTAATGACACAATTTTCATTATATTCTCACAGTGAAATACTACATAATTATTAAGTAAGATGGGGAAATACTATAAATATACTTAGATATAAAATTGACTTCAACAAAGAAAAGATAAAGTTGTAGAACATCATACAAAGAGTCACAAGAACTGTCTGTGTTTGAATATGGCTAGAAAGAATTAGAAAGCTATAGGACAAGCAGTTGACTAAGGATTTGGAGAAAGACATTACACCTTTATGTTTCTTCATACTGTTCAAAATAGTAACATCTGCTTTAAAATACATGTATTTATTCAAATATTGGAAAATAATGTTATTTGCTTTAACTCTCACTGACTCCCCTTCCACTTAAGTGTTATGCGTGTCCATTCATAGCCCTACTTTCTTTAACAACTTTGTTTCTTTTTTTTAATTGGATATATTCTATATTTACAATTCATTTCCCTTTTTCTGGTTCCCCACCCCCCAAAGGTCCCACATGCCCTTTTCTGTCCCCCTGCTCCCTCATCCACCCAATCCCACTTCCCTGTTCTTGTATTCCCCTACACTGATGCTTTGATCCTTTCCAGCACCAGTGTCCATTCCTTTCTTCTTGTCAGACATCATTTGGTATGTGAATTGAATGTCTTTGGTGTTCCAAGATTCTAGGCTAATATCCACTTATCAGTGAGTGCATACCATGGGTATTCTTTTGAGACTGGGTTACCTCACTTAGTATGATGTTCTCCAGCTCCATCCATTTCTCTAAGAATTTTATGAATTCATTGTTTCTAATGGCTGAATAGTACTCCATTGTGTATATATACCACATTTTTTGTAGCCATTCCTCCGTTGGAGGACATCTATGCTCTTTCCAGCTTCTGGCTATTATAAATAAGGCTGCTATGAACATAGTGGAGCATGTATCCTTATTGCATGCTGGGAAATCTTCTGGGTATATTCCCAGGAGTGGTATGGCTGGGTCCTCTGGCAGTATCATGTCCAGTTTTCTGAGGAACCGCCAGACTGATTTCCAGAGTGGTTGTACCAGCTTTCAGTCCCACCAGCAGTGGAGGAGTGTTCCTCTTTCTCCACATCCTCACCAATACCTGATGTCTTCTGAGTTTTTAATCTTAGCCATTCTGACTGGTGTGAGGTGAAATCTCAGGGTTGTTTTGATTTGCATTTCTCTAATGACTAATGTTGTTGAACATTTTTTTAGGTGTTTCTCAGCCATCCGAATTTCTTCAGGTGAAAAGTCTTTGTTTAGCTCTGTACCCCATTTTTGGATAGGGTTATATGGTTTTCTGAGGTCTAACTTCTTGAGTTCTTTGTATACATTGGATATTAGCCCTCTGTCAGATGTGGAAATTCAGCATCCTTTCATGCTAAAAGTCTTGGAAAAAACAGGAATTCAAGGCCCATATCTAAACATAGTAAGAGCAATTTACAGCAGACCGATAGCCAACATCAAGGTAAACAGAGAGAAACTTGAAGCAATCCCACTAAGATCAGGGACTAGACAAGGCTGCCCCCTCTCACCATATCTCTTCAATATAGTACTTGAGGTACTAGCTATAGCAATTCGACAATATAAGGAAGTCAAAGGGATACAAATCGGAAAGGAAGAAATCAAACTATCACTATTCGCAGACGATATGATAGTATACTTAAGTGACCCAAAAACCTCCACCAGAGAACTCCTACAGCTGATAAACAACTTCAGCAAAGTGGCTGGTTATAAAGTCAACTCAAGCAAATCAGTAGCCTTCCTATAAGCAAAGGATAAGCAGGCCGAGAAAGAAATTAGGGAAATGACACCCTTCATAATAGCCACAAACAATATAAAGTATCTTGGTGTGACTCTAACCAAACAAGTGAAAGATTTATATGACAAAAACTTCAGGTCTCTGAAGAAGGAAATTGAAGAAGACCTCAGAAAATGGAAAAATCTTCCATGCTCATGGGTTGGCAGGATTAATATAGTTAAAATGGCAATCTTGCCAAAAGCAATATACAGATTCAATGCAATCCCCATCAAAATCCCAACTCAGTTCTTCATAGAGTTAGAAAGAGAAATTCTCAAATTCATCTGGAATAACAAAAAACCCAGGATAGCTAAAACTATCATCAACAGTAAAAGAACTTCTAGGGGAGTCAATATCCCGGACCTCAAGCAATACTACAGAGCAGTAGTGTTAAAAACTGCATGGTATTGGTACAGTGACAGGGAGGCAGATCAATGGAATAGGATCAAAGACCCAGAATTGAACCCACACATTTATGGCCAATTGATCTTCGACAAAGGAGCTGAAAACATCCAGTGGAGAAAAGATAGCCTTTTCAACAAATAGTGCTGGTTCAACTGGAGGTCAACATGTAGAAGAATGAGAATTGATCCACTCTTATCTCCTTGCACTAAACTCAACTCCAAGTGGATCAAGGACCTCCACATAAAACCAGACACACTAAAACTAATAGAAAAGAAACTGGGGAAGACCCGTGAGGACATTGGCTCAGGGGGAAAATTCCTGAACAGAACACCAATTGCTTATGCGCTAAGAGCAAGAATAGACAAATGGGACCTCATAAAATTACAAAGTTTCTGTAAGGCAAAAGACACTGTCAAAAGGACAAATTGGCTACCAACAACTTTGTTTCTTATCCAATGGTTTCCTTTCTACTTTTTTGATCTGTACTCACTCTCATACCCAGATACATACATATGCCTAAATATTTAAACCTAGGGTCCACATATGAGACATCTAGGGTCCCAATATTGGACATCTATCATTCTGAAACTGGGTAACCACATATAATATCATAATTTCCAGGTCCATATAATTTCCTGAAACTTCACTTTTCCTTGTAGTTTTTAGGAAAGAGAAGAAAAGAGGATCAACAAAAACAAATTACATTTGAAAACACTGTGATGAAATGTACTGCTTTGGATGCTAATCAAAAGATAAATATTATACAACAGGAGAAGTTTCCACAAAGTTTTTAAATATAATAAAATGCAATTAAGGTACAAAAAAGAATAGTATTAATCATGAGAAGTTCATCAGTAGGGCAAACCAAAAAAAAATTCAAAACTGAGCTATAATTGTTTTAAAATTAAGCATTAAAAATGACAGAACCTGAAAATTTTATATAATAACGTGTCTCAAAGTTAAAAGGAATTCTTGTATAAGTGGTATCAATTGAATACAGATTATTAGAATGAGAGATTGTTCTGGCCTTGTGAAGTACTTTCTTCTCTTGCAAAATTCATCTTTCCCTCTATAAACATTCATCTCAGAATATACAACTATCTTTCAAAGACTGTTCTCCTACCAGACCAGACAACAAGCTTAATGGCCACTAACCTGGAGCAGTCAGCTAAGTACCCTCCTGATCTCAATAGAAATGATGATGTGGGACTTCAAAGCAACACCAATCATAGCTCTTTGTCGGCATTTTTAAAATCTGTACTGAGAGGGTTACTTTTTAATGGTAGGTCTCACAGGTGCACCCTGAGAGCTTCCACACATACACAAAAGAAGCAAGATGGCTCAAGATAGCAGAGCCAGTGTTAGAAGCTGCAATGTGAACAGCCCTTCCTGTAGCACTGCTCCAATTTTCTCTGTGTAGTTATATGAAAAAGTAACTCTCTTTTTTTACTCCAGTCAGGCTGGCCAAGTATCTGTCACAACCAGAAACATGCTTACTAATAGAGCAAACTAGAAGCATACTAGCACATCTGCTTTTCTCTATCTTCTTTTCAATGGCAAAGTACTAGTGTATTAATCTAACTATAACCTAACCACTTCATCTAAACTCAAAGATTACAGATTATGATGACTACAACTTTTAGAACCTGAATCATAACATCCTGAAATGGGAAATCGAATTAAATAAACCCAGGTATCAGATGTCCTTAAAGAAAGTCTTATTGGGAATGGTTAGGTATACCTATAGCCCGAGCCCTCGGGAGACTAAGACGGGGAGTTCCAAGAAGGCTGGAGATCTGTGGTGAAATACTGTTTCCAAAGCCTGCACAAAGAAAGCAAACAAATACTATGACTCCTATTCCTCTAAACCCGCCCTTTCTGGATGGATGAATATTCATTTGAAAAATGGGGGTCAGTTTTCTCAGGTTCCTAGGCTAACTTCCTGACCTCATATATCATTTCTAACTAACACTCAAAGATAATATCTTAGCAGCTTAGAATGGTAAGAAAACAATCTTGACTTCTTCCTTTCCAATTTGTATCCATTTGACTTCCTTATGTTGTGTAATTGTTCCTCTAGAACTTCAAGTACTATATTGAAAAGATATGGAGAGGAAGGACAGCCTTGTCGAGTCTCTGATTTTAGTGGAATTGCTTCAAGTTTCTCTCCATTTATTTTGATGTTGGCTACTGGTTTGCTGTATATTGCTTATATTATGTTTAGGTATGGGCCTTGAATTCCTGTTCTTTCCAGGACTTTTAGCATGAAAGACACTTCTCTATAAATTCTATCATTTTAATATCTAGCACTTTCAAAAACTTGTTTACAGTAGACACAAACAGGTATTATAAGAAGTCTATTTACAGTTCTCCAAGTTCACAGAACTAATTGAGAAGCCTTCTAGCTGATTTTGGAATTCATCACTGTTGGAAACTGGGCCACACACATTCTGCTTCCAAGGATCTCAACCCATAAGCAATTCCTAGAAAGACAGGGGATAATTTGAGGCAAATTTCAGCTAACTGATTCTTGCAAACCATCCTAAGCCATGCAATACCCTCCATCCCAGAAGATGTCCTTATGGCGGAACTTTTCCTAGTCTGTCTCATTCCCTTACTACAGTCCTACACAGGTATTTCCCATAATAAATGCTTGTGTGGTTGCTCTGGTTTTAACACCTGCTCCTCAGCACTCCTTGACTACTGTAAAGAGAGGAATGAAATGCCACATTTGGAGAGAAAGATATGAACTGCACTGTGTTTAAGTGCATGAAACTCCAGCAAATTCTGCTAGCATTTGTCAATGGGCTGAAAGTAAAGTGTCCAGCATAGTCTTCTGTGTGTGAAAACATGGTCCCCAGCTGAAAGAATTATTCTATAAGGTTGTTGGACCATTATGAGATAGAGTCTAGAAGGTAAAAGTAGGTTATAGGACTTTGGGTTTTTTGAGTATAGTCCAGCCATACTTTTGGTCCTAACCTCTCTGTGATTTCTGACTGACAACATAATGTAACAAGCAGCTACAAAGTACTAGAGCCACCAAGAAGTGAGCCATCTGCTGGCCTGTCTTCACTGGCGTGTTGGATTATATCACCTCAAACCATGAGTCAAAATAAATCCTTCCTCCCTTGAATTAGTTATTGTCATTGTTTCTGGTACAAGCTCTTTTAAGTATCCTTGGCTGGATATCTCTGTGAAGATATAGCCGGTCTTTAGCTTGTGATCCTTCTGCTTCTGCTTCTGGAGTACTCGGTCATAACACAGAAAAGGAACTAATCCAGAAAATTGGTCCTAGAGTAAGCTTTTGCTGTGATAAACCTGACCATGCAATTCTTTGGGTTTCAGAACTGATTTGTGGGATAATATGGAAGAATGCTAAGTTCTAGAAGAACTCTGAAGTAGAATTAATAAGTAATTTTGATAGGAATGTGGAAGATCAAAAAGAGATGCAGACTGTAAAAGATGGAATCATGAGGTTTCAGACAGGAACAGGAACTTTGCCAAAAATCAGACTAATGCTCATATATGTTGTACTCTGTCATGGAATCTGGCAGTATTCTATCTATGTCCTGAAAAACTGAATGGAGCTGGGTCTTTTTGAGTAATTCATTGATAATTTTCAAGACAATATAGCATCATTATGTAACATGTTTTTTTCTAGCTTCTTTCAGTAAGATGGTAATTCAAGCAAAAAGACTATCAAAAATATTTGAAAAGGGGAGGCTCAAATTGTAGATTATAATAGTCCAAACAAAATAGCTCCAACTGTTAGAGGTTAGTGCCATTAAAGAGAAAAAGAGGAACTTTACATCAAGGCAAGAGAAAGATGTCACATGGGAGAAATTCTACCCAAGAGAGCTCAAACCTATTAAGATACAAATTCATTTGGAAAATGTTCCATTCGAAAAGACTACTATTAAATGAAAAGTGTTCTCCAGTACTTCCTATAAAATAGGGAGAATTGGCTACCATCTCTTCAGGTTCACCCATAAAGATACACAGAGGCTACAGCATCTCTGGCCAAGGAGCCAAGGGCATGTCTAGAGCTGATGGCAGAACCTGGCACCACCCATGTTGTTCTGGTCTTGTAAGTACATAAAATCTAAGAGTTACAGAATCATGAAGGCATGTGTCAAGATACCAGAAAGACTCTGGGGTCAGGAAATGTGAGGCAGGGTCAGATTTGGGACAGGGAGGCCATGACCCTGAGAAGTCATTTTAAGAAGCTTTGAAAGTAAAACCTAGATTGAAATAACAACTTCAGAACTTTGGAGAGACCAGAAACATTGGATCTCAATTTAAAAAAAAAAAAAAACAGGCACCAAGTAGAGCTACTTGATAGTGTTCATAAGAGGTCACATATGCTAGAGGTGGCACAGCTAGAAAGTCAGCAATACCCAAGCTCCTTTCATTACAAATGATGCTGTTATTCTTTCCAAATGCCCCAGTTGTGGGTGTTTACTCTCATGAATTGTTGGTATTTTCTCTACTTTCAGCCATCTTTTCTTAGTCTCCATTCTTTCCTTTGGAATGGGAACATTTAATCTATGTCATTGTGTGATAGAATGACTTTTGTTTTTACATGGTTCAAAGTTAAGAGATTATGTCAGTCTCCAAAGAGACTCTGAGCTTTGGAGTTTGTCAAGCACTGTTAGACTGGATTTTAAAGTTGAACTAGATGGACTTTGCATTTTGAGAAGGATAGAGATGAATTTTATACTTTAAATGTGAGACATGTCCCATGAAATCATGTGTTTTGTGGTCATTGCACCATGCAGAGATATCTATTTGTTGTATATTGTGAAGTCTTAGATGGCGTGGTCTAATTGAAGGAGATGGGTCACAGGGTGGTGGGTCTTGGGGATTATATCTCAGCTCCACATCCAGCAGAACTACAACCCTGCTTCCTGAAGGATGCCACAATGTAACATAATGTGGCTATATGCCTAGGGAATTGCCTACTTTCATGCCTTTGCCACATGATGGATTATGTCCCATCAAACCATGAGGCCAGGATAAATAATTTCTCCATTAAATTACTTTTTGTCATGTATTTTTGTACAGCAAGGAGAAAAGTGGCTAGCACATCACACACATCAGAAGATCAATATATTTTACATCCTGAGTCTGAGAGAATCAAATAGAAAGCTTAACAATACAGTGACTCCATTCCCCAG
This sequence comes from Apodemus agrarius, assembly GCA_964023405.1. Classification (NCBI taxonomy): domain Eukaryota; kingdom Metazoa; phylum Chordata; class Mammalia; order Rodentia; family Muridae; genus Apodemus; species Apodemus agrarius. Next base: position 67,238,126 of record OZ030006.1, on the reverse strand, counting down.
TGTCAGAGTTTGTTCTTTTATTTTCTTTTTTTAAAAAAGTCCTTGGCCTCAATGGGATATTATATACACACGTATTACACATACATTCATACACCACACACATACACAGACAAACACACACACACACACACACACACACACACACACACAAGCAAACACACCACATAACACATTCATATACAACAGACACCACCCCACAACCACATACATACCACACACACATACATGCATCTACCAACATCACACCAAACTCATACATCAAACACACACACACACACACACACACACACACACACACACACCTTAATCATAACAATAAAATTTATCTAATAAAATTTAAAAGAAAAGTTCAAAATTAAATATCACACAATGTGCAAATATTCCTTTTGCAATCAGGTCACTGATAAAAGACATGGGGTTAATGATTTAAGCTGTGGATGCCACAAAGTTGCCATGCAACAGATCTCATGCGAAAGGTTTATTAGGTTTATTAGGGATGGGTTGCAGAGTCTAATTAATTAATTAATTTTTCTACACTCCATATTTTTTCCTCCCCACCCCACTCCACCCCCATCCACCCACAACTGTTCCATATCCTGTACCTCCTCCCCACCCCCCTGTCTCCATGTGGATGAATTCAGTGTTTTGAAGAAATCTCAAGCAGTAGAGTTAGTGTAGAAAACATGAATAACAGATTAGAACTGGAGAGAAATGATTGTGATGATCCATCTCTTCATTTAGGTGTGTGCCAAAGGTTCAGGAAGCAGAATCTAGCCCTCTCCCCACTGGGAAAATGGAATAGTGAAGGTGGAATCCCCCCTGAGAGAAGTTACAGGAAGACAAGAAATCAGAACTCTCTGACATTAGACATTGTGGTAGCAGTTAGGAAGACATAAGAAAGCAATATTCCTGCAGACTTATCCACCCACTGCACACACTAGCAATAACAGATTTCACCATAAACTCTTCTTACCACAGAGAAAATATCCTTGCCATCATTCTTCATGATTTCAATTACCTCTAGAGCAACAGAGATTCGAAAGAAAAGGAAAGTCAAGGATTAGGAATATTAAAATGATGAAAAATAATCAATGGAAATTCCAAAATGTAGGCAATGCCAGTTAAGAAAAATCTGACAAAACTTAAAATTAGCCAAGAAAAATCTAAATGTATCTGTATATAACTGTCTCCCAAAGAATGTCCTAAATAGGACACAAAGTTATCTTTAAAAGATCAGCTACTAACTTCATAGGAACAGAGATTCTACCCAACACAATTTTAATATAACACATTTAAGTTAGAATAATGAAAATATTAACAAATTGCTTAATTTTCTAAGATATTAAAATACTTTTTATAAGTCAAAACTGGCTTAGGAAAGAAATTAGGAATTCAATGAAAATCTATTTTAAAGTAATAACAAACACAGCTCTGAATATCAAAATGTGATGGGATGTGGCCAAAATAGTGTTTAGAAGAAAATGTACTCATTTAAAGGTCTTTAATAAGAAGGAAAAAAAAGAACCATTAATGAGAAAAGCTAATATACTATAAATTCAGGAACAGAACAAAATACTAATCTAAGACAAAACCAAAAATAATATGCAAGTGTAAAATGATAACCTAGAAAATAAATGACATAATCATATATAAAACTAAAAGCTGAGTATATGAGCAAAGAAAATTCATAAATCAGTTACAATCTAACAATCTAATTTATAGAGGTACATATTATATGGTAAACAAATTTGTTTTCTTCAATTAAATACTAGCAATATGTACTGTACACACACACACTTGCCCACACAAGATTAAAATCCTAATATTCTCAGACTTAATCTCCATTGCTACCCTGTCTGTTCTCTCCCTTTGAATTGAAGAAGCTTATACTTGGGTCTCATTTCTTATCCTTTGGCTTTAAAGATAATACTCAAAGCACAATTAGCAAGTCAAATGATTCCCAAGAAGAAGAAAGGAGAGGACCCTGGGCCTGTAAAGATTGGATCCAGTTTTGTAGACCCAGAACAGAGAAACCATGGGGGGAGGGGGAATGATTGGGGAATAGTTGGGGGGGAGAAGAATTATGGGAAGTATGGTGTGGGGGGGAACTTGGAAAGGGAAAAGCCTTTGGAATGTAAACATAGAATATAGAAAATAAAAATTAAAAAAAAGATAATATACACAAATTCAGGTATCTAAGCTGTTTATCTCCAGCCTTGATGTTTTTTTAGATCTATAAGCTAGTAAAATAGAGATACTTTATTTAGACACACACACACACACACACACACACACACACATATATATGCATATACATATACATACACACACTCACACCCACAATTTATCGTATTGATGTGTGTACATAGTCTCATTTATCTGGAAATGACAACTCATCCTTCTAAATAACTAGTATATAAAATAATGTGTTTCATCCAAGTCATTATCACTAAACACAAAAACATGATCATCATTAAATGAATTCAGCTCTATGGGTATTTGTACATGTGCATGTGCACATGTGTGAGCCTGTGTGTGTGTGTGTGTGTGTGTGTGTGTGTGTGTGTGTGTATTGTGAAGGAGTTGGAGGGAAAAGAAAGAGCAGTGTAAATTATGTAAATATAGTATTCATGTATGAAATCATCAAATCTCTTAATTAAAAGATTAATACAATTCACTATTTTAACACATGTATATAATGATATTTTGCTCATTACCTCCCCACTTTGTGGTTTTGTTTTGGTTTGTTTTTTAAGATTATTACTGGACATTCATTTTCATTGAATTCTAAAAAATCTTGATTTCTTTTTTTATTTCTTCCTTGACCAAGGTGTCATTGAGTAGAGTATTGTTCAGTTTCCATGTGTATGTGGGCTTTCTGTTGTTTTTGTTGCTATTGAAGACCACTCTTACTCCATGGTGATCTTATAGGAGGCATGGGATTAGCTCGATCTTCTTGTATTTGTTGACATCTGTCTTGTGACCAATTATATGATCGATTTTGGAGAAGGTACCATGCAGCCCTGAGAAAAAGGTATATTCTTTTGCTTTAGGATGAAAATCCCAACTCAATTCTTCATAGATCTAGAAAGAGCAATTCTCAAATTCATCTGGAGCAATAAAAAACCCAGGATAGCTAAAACTATTCTCAACAATAAAAGGACTTCTGGGGGAATCTATATCCCTGACCGTAAGCAGTACTACAGAGCAATTGTGTTAAAAACTGCATGGTATTGGTACAGCAACAGGCAAGTAGATCAATGGAATAGGATTGAAGACCCAGAAATTAACCCACAGACTTATGGTCACTTGATCTTTGATAAAGGAGCCACAACCATCCAGTGGAATAAAAATAGCCTTTTCAACAAATGGTGCTGGTTCAACTGGAGGTCAACATGCAGAAGAATGCGAATTGACCCACTCTTATCTCTTTGCACTAAGATCAACTCCAAGTGGATCAAGGACCTCCACATAAAACCAGACACACTGAAACTATTAGAAAAGAAACTTGGGAAGACCCTGGAGGACATGGGCACAGGGGGAAAGTTCCTGAACAGAACACCAATAGCTTACGCACTAAGATCAAGAATTGACAAATGGGACCTCATAAAATTACAAAGTTTCTGCAAAGTAAAGGACACTGTCAGAAGGACAAAACGGCAACCAACAAAGTGGGAAAAGATCTTCACCAACCCCACATCCGACAGAGGGCTAATATCCAATATATACAAAGAACTCAAGAAGTTAGACCACAAAGAACCAAATAACCCTATCAAAAAATGGGGCACAGAGCTAAACAAAGAATTTTCACCAGAAGAAATTCGGATGGCCGAGAAACACCTTAAGAGATGTTCAACATCATTAGTCATCAGGGAAATGCAAATCAAAACAACCCTGAGATTCCACCTCACACCAGTCAGAATGGCCAACATTAAAAACTCAAGAAACAACTGCTGGCAAGGATGTGGAGAAAGAGAAACACTCCTCCACTGTTGGTGGGATTGCAAAATGGTAAAACCGCTCTGGAAATCAGTTTGGCAGTTCCTCAGAAAATTGGGCATGTCACTTCCAGAGGACCCTGGCATACCACTCCTGGGCATATACCCAGAGGATTCCCCTGCATACAATAAAGACACATGCTCCACTATGTTTATAGCAGCCTTGTTTATAATAGCCAGAAATTGGAAGGAGCCCAAATATCCCTCAAAGGAGGAATGGATACAGAAAATGTGGTATATTTATACAATGGAATACTACTCAGCAATTAAAAATAATGAATTCATGCAATTTGTAGGTAAATGGTTAGACCTGGAAAGTATCATGCTGAGTGAGTTAACCCAATCACAAAAGAATACACATGAAATGCAATCACTGATAAGTGGATACTAATGAGCCCAGAAGCCCTAAATACTCAAGGCACAATTAGCAAGTCAAGTGATTCCCAAGAAGAAGAAAGGAGAGGACCCTGGGCCTGTAAAGATTGGATCCAGTTTTGTAAAGAAACCGTGGAGGGAAGGGGAATGATTGGGGAATAGTTGGGGGGGAGAGGAACTATGGGACATATGGTGGGGGGGGGACTGGGAAAAGGGAAAGCCTTTGGAATGTAAACAGAGAATATAGAAAATAAAAATTAAAAAAAGATTACTGGACATTCATACTTCAATGCATAATAAGTAGTCTCAAATTTACAAATCTGAAAGCCAAGCTCTTTACTGAAAACCCTACTCACAACTCATTCTTCTTTTTTTAAGAAAATGGTGTCACTATCATCCTAGTCATCAAACACTAGCAGTGTGCTATATGGTCATCCCTAAATCTCATTTTACATGGGGCCCATCAACTAGCATTAATATAATACCTTGATGATTGTATATATATATATATATATATATATATATATATATATATATATATATTTATAGGTGTGTCTATATGTCTATCAAATTTATCTTCTACCTATCTCTCCATTGTCTATCTATTTTCTTGGCTCACTACCATTTATCTATCTTTCTTTCCAATCTATCTGAGTTCTGTTTCTAACGTTAACTCACGTCTTCATTATTTCATATTTGGATCTTATATTTATTCTAGCAGCCTTCCAAGTAGCCTTCCTGCTTCCATTTGAGACCATCCTCATAGAAGTCAAGATGGTCCTTTATACACAGTCCAGTGACTTCTCACTACATAGGGAAGTCCATGAAGTTTTCCCACAAACTATCTCACACTAATTCCTACCCTCCTGCTAAGTCATTTGATTAAAGTGCACATCTTATTACCATTTCCCTCTATCTCTATGTCTTCTACATTTCCTTCATTTTTCTTCACATGAACTACCACTTCCTGAAATGAATTACTGACACAGCTGTTCTTTACCTACCTCTTATGCAGTCATGCTAGAAAACTACATGTGCTCTTTCCCTGCCCTATCGCACTTGAATGCTTTATGTATTCATAGTTACAGGTGCCAGAAGACAGAGTTCATTGTCTGACACTGAGGAAACTGAGGAAGTTCCATCCATTTAGGTCAGAGGCGAAAAAGAAGAAAAAATCATACATCTACATTGAGATCAAAGATAAACACAGTAAGTGAAAAAATTTCAGTAAGTGCTACAGATTATTGTTTTATATTGAATTGAGAATAATTAAGAACTTAGACCCTGGTGCTAATGGATGCCTATTACAAAGATAGGCAGGCCTGAGATGGCACCTACTATCAATAAATATGAGAATTGGCCCAGTAGACCTAGAATGCATGCTTTACTTCACAGTGTGAATTCAACATATGAATGGAGCACTTTACCTTTAATTTACCTGTACTTGCAGATGGTGAATCAGAGGATTGAAGCTGTCATATGACTTCTCCATGTTCAGTGCGAGGTGTGAGGAAGTGTTGGGATAATGCAAAACTCACAGTGACAATGTGTGGGTCTTTGGGTTTCATTAGGGGAAGAGTAGTATTTCTCAATATGATTGAAGTTAATTGCTTAGCTTAGGTGAATGTCCTACATCTTCAGATACCCACAGATGAAGAACCTCTAGGTTACTTTTTGAGGCTTAACAAATGTGATTCCAGCACTTATCAAAAGTGCTTAGGCCTTCTAAGTTCGAGTGACCCAAAATCTTTTAAATATAGTCAGCACTTTCAGCAGCACTCTTACATTTTAGCATAGCCTTGGCATCTAAACTCAGGCTGCTGCACTGAAATCAAACTGCATCCACCAGTTCTATATTTATGAACCCCCGGCTTTAGAAAATTGAGAGGACAATCTGGAAAGCAAAGCACATCTCATTTAAAAATAGGATTTGCTAGGGGAGATTTCAAATCTCTAAAGACAATTATCTGTAAGTAAGTCCGCTACACAAATGTAACTTGAGTAGATTTGCAGACAATCTAAATATTTGCATATTGTCTACCAATAAAAATGGGCAAGCATTATCTTGCTTAGTAAAAGTAAAGACATCAGATACTGCACCTCTGAGAACCTAGTGTTAGGACACTGGTATTGAGATCAAGACAGTTTCTCTATTTAGACTATAACTCCTGAGAACCCATTCTATTTTCTGCATAGCCCTCCTGCAGCTCTGGAACCAAATGCTTTCTTACTATGCCTTGGGAGTTCTGAGGGAAGAGAGTGTTCTTCTTAACAGATAAAAATACTGAACTTCCTGAAAACTGGACTCTTCTCATGAGTCAATGACTATGACAGGGTGTGTGCTAGTCATTGATGGGCTTGGCTATGTGAATTAATTACTTTTTTGTTGCAGGTACAAAACTTCATGACCAACGCAACTTAAGAAAGTATATATTGGGCTTAAGAGGATAAGTCTTCATCGTGACAGAAACAGCAGGAAAGCAGGCATGATAGTAGGGAGAGAATTCTGAAACCTTGCATCCTTTACTACAAGAACAAAACAGAGAAACCAAACAGAAAGTGGGGTAAGTTTGTAAGTATTTAAAGCCTACACCCAGTGAAATACTTCCCCAAGCAATGCTTCACAACCTCCCCCAAACAGTGCCACTAACTGGGAATGTCCAACTATCTGAGCCTATGGGGACATTTCTCATTCACCCATCATCATGAATCAACCACACTATACAAAGAAATGAAATAACTGTGACTGGCTTAGTTTAAATAGGGCCAAAACCAGCAAAAGGTATTTAATTAGTCACATATAAGTTGCTCATGTATGTTATAATGGCATATGGTTGAAATGGATGACAGAATTGAGGCAGTTATGCTTGGATCCTATAGTTCAGATGATTTTCCTAGTAAGCTTTTGAGATTTCAAAGTTTGTTATAAAATTTTTTATCATAGATAGAACATATAAAATTACAATTAAGTAGGGTATACAAAAATGGAAGAGAATACTAAAACTAATTAAGAAATGCTAGGTACATTTATAATTGGAAAGATAAATGAAATGCATGAGTTTCTAAAAATAAATGAAGGAAAAACACAGTATCCACGACACAATGATGAAATAAAGAATACCAAGAACTCCAAGAGAAAACAGATAAATTATCAAGCAATCAAACTGCCTTTCTGCATCCATTCTACTTACTAAAATTCAACATTTAACATGTTTATGGTTTTTGTTGCATTATATTATTTTTATTCATGAGTATATGTGTGGGAGCATATGTGCCATGGTTTGCATGTGATCAGAGAGGAACTTTTTTGGAATCTTTTTCTCCTTCCACCATGTGGTCCGAGGGATCAAACCCAGATCACCAGGTTTGTAGACAAGCATGTTAACCTTCTGAGTCATCTCCTCAGCTCAGCCTTTTGGGTTAGATTTCTAAAAACCAAACATTCTTTTTATTATAGTGTTGCTTTCTATCAGTATGTGACTCCATTGCGTTTATGACCATCAAAGAATTTCTCAGTGTCTCTTTTTGTCTGCAGAACTTTTATTCTCTCATTCCCAGGAAGAAAACCGACCCTCTTCTCCCAAATTCTTTCAGAGTGTGGCATACACCCGCACAAGTTTTTCTCTCAGGTGCATCTAAACCAATATTCAATTGCACAGTAAAGGTGGAAAGAGAAGTATTTAGTATAGACATCATTATATGCCTATATATCTTTCAGGGCTTCTATGACTTTCCCCAGCAACCCAGAAGAGAACCATGATGTCTGGGCAATGCCTTGTTTATAGAACAATGAGTTCCTAGACTATTCTCTTTGTAGATGAGATCTTCTATCTCTCTGTCTTTCCCAGACATCATAAACTGCCAAACACCACTAAATAAGTTTCCGTTCTGAGCAAACTTGCTAAATTATATTTTATTCTTTGCAGTAAAAATCAAGCCAATGTATTATCTAATTCATTCCATAGAAAAAATTTAATAGTCTTGCAACTTGAAATTAATTTCTTTCCTTAACTTCTAAGTCTTGACAATTCTGAGGCAGGTGCAAAGGGTAATACAGAGAAATCAACACATCTTTTACTTCGTTTCCCCAAATACTATCATTTTTCAAGGTGGGAGTACAGTTTCACAGCCAGGATATTGACATTGGTTTATCAAATAAACAAACTTCTCTACCACCACCAGGATCCCCCAACTTGTCCCGTTTTAGATAAACTTACTTGTCTACAACCTGAAATACTTGTTCATCTTCCAGTGCCATTAGTTTGCTATCTACTACTATAATTGCACATAGGAAGCATATTATGTAAATTGCATGGTATAGCACCCCACTTTTAAAATTGGCTTTTGTCTCACTTAGATGATTCCCTGGACATTAACTCAAGATGCATGCATTGAGTTAACTGCTTCCTGTTGTTTCATAATACACCATGGTATAGATCCTCATAATGTGTTGAAGTGTCACTCACTGAAGAAATATAAGCTGTTTCCTGATTGTATTTTTCAATAAAGCTGACTCAAACATTTATGTGAAGAGTTTACATGAGTACAATTGTGGTATTTCTATGAACTGTATCATTTAATTCCTTTTAGTCAAAATGAATGATTGATTTTTTTCATTCTTTTGAGTCTATATTTCTCATCATTTTAAGACGTATGGGTAGGTAGTGATATCTCATTTTACTTAGTTGTTGGCTTTATTTTATTCAATATATTCTTTATTTACATTTCAGATGATTTCCCCTTTCCTGGCTTCCTGCCCCCCAAAAGTCCCATATGCCCTTTTCCCTCCCCCTCTTCCCCCATCCACCCCTTTCCACTTGCCTGTTCTGGTATTCCCCTACACTGATGCATTGAGCCTTTCCACAACCAGGGGCCACTCCTTCCTTCTTCTCGGACATCATTTGGTATGTAGATTGTATCTTAGTCATTCCAAGATTCTAGGCTAATATCCACTTATCAGTGACTGCATACCATGGGTATTCTTTTGAGACTGGGTTACCTCACTTAGTATGATGTTCTCCGGCTCCATCCATTTCTCTAAGAATTTCATGAATTTGTTGCTTCTAATGGCTGAATAGTACTCCATTGTGCATGTATACCACATTTTTTGTATCCATTCCTCAGTTGAGGGACATCTGGGTTCTTTGCAGCTTCAGGCTATTATAAATAGGTCTGCTAGCAATATGAAGGCTTACCGCAACCACTGCTGTAAGGGACCGCGAGCAGGCTGCTCCCAGCTGCATTGGTTCAAGGCCAGAGGGCATGGAGAAGTCCCGCAGAGCCTCGGCCCTGGCCCTGCCTGGTGGCGAGAGCCTGGCGGATCCACCCGCATGATGGTAGCCCTGGCTGGAGTCTGTCTACCTGGGCCTCTCTAGCCCTGTCCTGGTAGCAATATGGAGGCTTACGGCGACCGATGCTGTAAGGGATCGCGAGCAGGCTGCTCCCAGCTGCGTTGGTACTCCATTGTGCATATATACCACATTTTTTGTATCCATTCCTCCGTTGAGGGACATCTGGGTTCTTTGCAGCTTCAGGCTATTATAAATAGGGCTGCTATGAACATAGTGGAGCATGTAACCTTATTGCATGCTGGGGAATCCTCTGGGTATATTCCCAGGAGTGGTATGGCAGGGTCCTCCGGAAGTGTTGTGCCCAGTTTTCTGAGGAAACGCCAGACTGATTTCCAGAGTGGTTGTACCAGATTGCAATACCACCAGCAAGGGAGGAGTGTTCCTCTTTCTCCACATCCTTGCCAACATCTACTGTTTCCTGAGTTTTTAGACTTAGTCATTCTGACTGGTGTGAAGTGAAATCTCAGGGTTGTCTTGATTTGCATTTCCCTAATGACTAGTGATATTGAATATTTTGTAAGGTGATTCTCAGCCATCCAAACTTCTTCAGGTGAAAAGTCTTTGTTTAGTTCTGTACCCCATTTTTGATAGGGTTATTTGGTTCTTTGGGGTCTAACTTCTGGAGTTCTTTGAATATAGTGGATATCAGACCTCTGTCAGATGTAGGTGAAGATCTTTTCCCAATTTGTTGGTTGCCAATTTGTCCTTTTGACAGTGTCTTTTGCCTTGCAAGAAACTTTGTAATTTTATGAGGTCTCATTTGTCTATTCTTGATCTTAGAGCATAAGCTTTTGGTGTTCTGTTCAGGAACTTTCCCTCTGAGCCAATGTCCTCAAGGGTCTTCCCCAGTTTCTTTTCTATTAGTTTCAGTGCATCTACTTTTATGTGGAGGTCCTTGATCCACTTGGAGTTTAGCTTAGTACAAGGAGATTAAAAATAGATCAATTCTCATTCTTCTGTTTGCTGACCTCCAGTTGAGCCAGCACCATTTGTTGAAAAGGCTATCTTTTTTTCCACTATATATTTGCAGCTCCTCTGTCAAAGATCAAGTGGCCATAGATGTGTGGGGTCAGTTCTGGGTCTTAAATCCTATTCCATTGATCCACCTGCCTGTCACTGTACCAATACAATGCAATTTTTTAACACTATTGCTCTGTAGTAGTGCTTGAGGTCCAGTATACTGATTCCCGCAGAAGTTCTTTTACTGTTAAAAATAGTTTTACCTATCCTGGGTTTTTTGTTATTCCAGATGAATTTGAGAATTGCTCTGTCTAACTCTAGGAAGACCTGAGTTGGGATTTTGATGGTATATTGTTTTTGGCAAGATGGCCATTTTAACTATATTAATCCTGTCAACCCACGAGCATGGAAGATTTTTCCATTTTCTGTGGTCTTCTTCCAATTACTTTTTCAGAGACCTGAAGTTCTTGTCATACAAATCTTTCACTTGTTGGGTTAGAGTCACACCAAGATACTTTATATTGTTGTGGCTATTGTGAAGGGTGTCATTTCCCTAACTTCTTTCTCAGCCTGCTTATCCTTTGAGTATAGGAAGGCTACTGATTTGCTTGAGTTGATTTTATAACCAGCCACTTTGCTGAAGTTGTTTATCAGCTGTAGGAGTTCTCTGATGGAGTGTTTTGGGTCACTTATGTATACTATAATATCATCTGTATGTAGTGAGAGTTTGACGTCTTCCTTTCCAATTTGTATCCCTTTGACTTCCCTATATTGTCTAATTGCTCTAACTAGTACCTCAAGTACTATATTGAAAAGATATAGTGAGGGGACAGCCTTGTCTAGTCCTTGATTTTAGTGGGATTGCTTCAAGTTTCTCTCCATTTAGTTGTTTGATGTTGGCTACTGGTTTGCTGTATATTGCTTTTACTATGTTTAGGTATGGGCCTTGAATTCCTGTTCTTTTCAAGACTTTTAGCATGAAAGGATGCTGAATTTTGTCAAATGCTTTCACAGCATCTTATGAAATGACTATGTGTTTTTTTCTTTGTTTGTTTATGTAGTGGATTACATTTATGGATTTCCTTATATTGAACCATCCCTGCATCCCCGGGATGAAGCCTACTTGATCATGCTGAATGAATGATCATTTTGATGTGTTCTTATTTTTGGTTGGCAAGAATTTTATTGAGTATTTTTGCATCGATGTTCATAAGGGAAATTGGTCTGAAGTTCTCTTTGTTGGATCTTTGTGTGGTTTTTGTATCGGCGTAATTGTGGCTTCAAAGAATGAGTTGGGTTGTGTTCCTTCTGTTTCTATTTTGCGGAATTCTTTGAAGGGTATTGTTATTAGGTCTTCTTTGAAGGTCTGATAGAATTCTGCACTTAAACCATCTGGTCCTGTGCTTTTTTTTTGGTTGGAAGACTTACTATGACCCTTTCTATTTCTTTGGGGGTTATGGGACTGTTTAGATGATCTATTTGATCCTGATTTAATTTTGGTATTTGGTATCTGTTTGGAAATTGTTCATTTCCTCCAGATTCTCCAGTTGTGTTGAGTATAAGCTTTTGTAGTAGGATCTGATGATTTTTTGAATTTCCTCAGTTTCTGTTGTTATATCTTCCTTTTCATTTCTTATTTTGTTAATTTGGATACTGTCTCTGTGCCCTTTGGTTGGTCTGACTAAGGGTTTATCTATCTTGTTGATTTTCTCAAAGAACCAGCTCCTGGTTTTGTTAATTCTTTGTATGGTTCACTTTGTTTCCACTTCATTGATTTCAGCCCTGAATTTGATGATTTCCTGTCTTCTACACCTCCTGGGTGAATTAGCTTCTTTTTGTTCCAGGGCTTTCAGGTGTGCCTGTGCAGTTAAGCTGCTAATGTATGCTTTTTCCTGTTTCTTTTTGGAGGCACTCGGGGCTATGAGTTTTCCTTAGCACTGCTTTCATTGTGTCCCATAAATTTGGGTATGTTGTGCCTTCATTTTCATTAAATTCTAAAATGCCTTTGATTCCTTTCATGATTTCTTCTTTGGCTAAGGTATCATTGAGTAGAATATTGTTCAGCCTCCAAGTGTATGTGGCTGTTCTGTTGTTTTTGTTGCTATTGAAGATCACTCTTACTCCATGGTGATCCTATATCCTATAGGCATGGGATTAGTTCTTGTATTTGTTGAGGTCTGTCTTGTGACCAATTATATGGTTGATTTTGGAGAAGGTACCATACCATGAGGTGCTGAGAAAAAGGTATATTCTTTTGCTTTAGGATGAAATGTTTATATATATATATATGTTCAATCCAATTGGTCCAAAGCTTCGATTAGTTTCCCTGTGTACCTGTTAATTTCTCTTTTCCTAATCATTCCATTGAGGATAGTGGAGTGTTGAAGTCACCCACAATTATTGTGTTAGGTACAATGTGTGCTTTGAGCTTTAGTAAACTTTCTTTTATGAATGAGGGTACCATTGCATTTGGAGCATAGATGTTCAGAATTGAGAGTTCCTCTTGGTGGATTTTCCCCTTGACCAGCAAGTCCTTGAAGAAAGAAATCGAAGAAGACCTCAGGAAATGGAAAAATATTCCATGCTCTTGGATTGGGAGGATCAATATAGTAAAAATGGCCATCTTGCCAAAAGCAATCTACAGATTCAATGCAATCCCCATCAAAATCCCAAATCAATTCTTCATAGATCTAGAAAGAGCAATTCTCAAATTCATCTCGAATAACAAAAAACCCAGGATAGCTAAAACTATTCTCAACAATAAAAGGACTTCTGAGGAAATCAATATCCCTAACCTCAAGCAGTACTACAGAGCAATTCTGTTAAAAACTGCATAATATTGGTACAGCAACAGGCACGTAGATCAGTGGAATAGAATTGAAGTCCCAGAAATGAACCCACAGACTTATGGTCACTTGATCTTTGATAAAGGAGCTATAACCATCCAGTGGAGAAAAGATAGCCTTTTCAACAAATGGTGCTGGTTCAACTGGAGGTCAACATGCAGAAGAATGGAGAATTGGGTCTAGATGCTGTCATATTGCCGTGATATCTGTTAGTATTGTTCCTCCATTTGCCTTTTGCCATCTGGTTTTCTCTGGAGTTAGTTGGTCTTGTTGTCACTTGTTGGTGTTTGAACCTCCTGTGAGCCTGGTGTAGTCAGATCTCTCTATTGTCCAGGAGCCAAGATTATGGAACACCCCTTCTCAAAGTCAGAAGAGCTGGCTTTAAACGGGATTTCTGTGGCCCTGAGTAGCTCTGGATGTAGGTTGTGCTGGCTGTCTCTTCTTCACAGGCTGCTGGGTGTATAGCTGACCTCCTGCACTGTGCGCAGTGGCTAAGGGCACTCCTGGTCCAGAGGCAAAACAGGAAGGCCCAGCCAGAGGCCTCTGGACTGGATTCTTCACTCTGCAGGGCTGGACTCACATGTGTAGGCTGTCTCCTCCCAGCTAGCTGCTGAGCGCGTAGCTGGCCTCCTGCCCTGCTTGAAGAAGGCGCGCTGCTGTGTTGTTTGCGTTTTGTAAAAATGGAGACAGGGACTTTCCGTGTTGCACAGGAAGATCCTGAATTCCAGATACTTCCTCTTCAGTCCCTCAAGTGCTGAAGACTTCTCATACCACATCAAGTTTTCATTTGAATTTTCCTAACAGATAACGGCACACCCTAGGAAAAGTGAGTGTAGATTCACCTACTGTGCATGGAGCGCCTATCATGGACCACAATTGAAGAGAACTAACTCTATTATTTTCATTTTTTTTATTTTCTGAGACAGAATTTCTTTGTGCAGCTTTTGTCTTTCATAAGTTGCTTTGATTCAAATTATATATGTTGTTAATAAAACTATGTCAATTTTTTTGTTTATTAATTTGTATTATATCTTTTCCCAGCTTTTCATTTTAGCCTTCCTATACCATTGAATTTGAAGTGAATTTCAATACCATATTAGTGACAGATTTGCAGTCTACTCTAAGACTCTGTATCTTGGCTTATTACAGTATTTATTTAAAATGTAATTAGTATACTAAATTGTAATTTTTATTTTTGGTCGTGTGTTTGCCTTCTCATTGTGTATGTCTTCTATAAGTTGTTTGAGCATGGTTCAAATCTTACTTTATTTTTGTTCATTTAGAATTTTATTTTAATTTATTACTTGAAATGTTTATACTTGTACTTTTAGTTTAGATTTTATTGTTCTTTGATTATTCATCCATTATTATACTACATATAAACAACTAATCAAAACCATTCAATTATCATCCTTATTTTTTATTTATTTGCTTCTTTGTTATTGTGTGTGTGTGTGTGTGTGTGTGTGTGTGTGCACTCACGCGTTCATGTGCTATGGTGCATTTGTAGATCTCAGAGGACAGTTTGTAGGAGTTGGTGGTCTTCTTCCATCATATAGTTCTTAGGGGTCAAAGTCAGGTCGTCAGGCTTCACAGAAAGCATCTCTCCCTGGTGAGCCAGTTTCACAAGCCCTACTGTCTTTTGTTTGTTTGTTTGTTTGTTTGTTTGTTTTGGAGACAGAGTTACTCTGTGTAGCCTTGGCTGTCCTGGAACTCACTCTGTAGACCAGACTGGCCTCGAACTCAGAAATCCGCCTGCCTCTGCCTCCCAGAGTGCTTGGATTACAGGCGTGTGCCACCACTCCTGACCTCTACCTTCTTTATTAACAAAATAATAGTCTTTAAATAATCCTCTGTATGCATATAGAATTCAATTAGACATTATATTTTTAATTAGCCATCAAATGCCCCACCAAAACTCATAAGTTATTAATTATCCCCAATTGTATTTATTAATATTTCTGTACACTGTATTTGCTCATCTTGATGTTCCAATGCTTCTTATTTCATGTTGAAGGAATTTTCATTACCAGTATTTTAGGGTTACTTTATCATCAATACATTCTCTTACTCTTGCTTCATCTGAGATGTCTTGGCTTACCTTTTATTCCCAATATTTTTAACAATATATAGAATTAAGTGTTTCAGCCCTTGAAAAATATTCACCCTGCCTTGCATTATTTCTTATGAGAAATCTACCATAATTTGAATTTTCACTCTGCTTTTTCTCCTCATGGAGTTTCTTCTGTATTTGAGATATATTAAATGTTCTTGTTTTCAGAAGTTAAGCTATGCCATGGATATTTATATTACTTATTTGCTTATTTATTTAATGTGACTGTGTATTTTGACTGCATGCATTCTGGTGACCATATGCATTCCTGGTGCCCATGGAGGTGAGGAGGGTGACAGATAAGTGTGAGCTGCCATATGGATGATGGAAGCTGAACTCAGATTCTCTGAAAGAACAAACATTCTTAATGCGCAATTTTCTCAGAACTCTGTGATATGTGTTACTGTTGGTTTTTTTTTTCTCTAGGGATTTTTAAGCTTCTCCAATGTGAAGGTATACATCTCTTGCAAAATTATGGGAGTTTTCAGCTAGCATTCACTTGATGCTCTGCTCTTCTCTCATCAGTCTATTGCTTATCTCTTCAGATTATACCAGCAGCTGTAGGTAGAAGCTAATATTTCACATTCCATTTTGGGGTTCTTCACTGTGGATGAATGTTAGGAGGGCACTACTGATACTTCCTCATATGAGAGTATTAGAAGTGACTCATGCTCCCTATCTGTCCTCTAATGAAGCTGTCTGGAAAGGAAGTTTTCCCTTTCTACTAGATATTGATAGTAAATGTCCCAACCCTCCACTGTCCACCTCTCACAGAAGAGGTCTCTTTGCCATATAACAATGGCAAACCCTACTTGAATCTTCTGATTGGTTCTATCTGTATGCATGTCAGGCAATATTTTGAATGCCTTACTGTATGCTTTCAAAAGCAGTGGAGGTTCCTCACTTACCTTGCCTGGGAAGGTTGGCTGTGCTTTCCAGTGTGTGTAGCCATTATTGTAAGGAGTGTTTGTTTGTTTCTTTGTTTTGTCTTCTTGGGCTCTTCCTTTTATGGTCCTTTTAATAAGAGAGTAGATTTTTTTATAGCTTTTCTTGCCTGTATCCATTGTGGTTATAGATGTCTACATTGTTTAAACACTTGTCTGAGTTATAGAAAAACAGAAGGAAAGCAAAAGAAATCACTAGATTGTACTCCTAGAACCCACTGTCACTGGCTTCTTCTATCTATCCTTTAAAGTCTTCTGATAAGTTTATATATAGATTACAGGCATTTAGTATCACACGTGATGTTAAAAAATGAGATTACTATCCATTTTTTCTTTTAATAAAAATTCTCATAAAGTTCAAATGTTGCCTCTTTCACTGCAGCCTGTAAATGAACGTGATGTCAATTGAGCAACAACTCAAATTTCCTGTCCTTCCCTTCACCATCCTTTTCTGTTTGTCCATAAGTAGATTCTTGTTATCATGAGAGGTATTTGCAAGTATTGTCACTGCTACTGTAGGATATCATGTCTATTTCAGTTATGCTGTGTCCACATAAAACATCATTTTTAAGAATCTGGGGATTTATATACAAAAGAAAGAAGAGCTTTCTGCTTAGCTTTAAGCAATTTCAAATGATCTAGGTTATGAATCAGTACTGTACACACCCAAAGACTTACAAGTGAATGAGACATATAATTTCACAAGTGCTTTGTGATTGTTATTTGCCTGTCTGTATGTTAATTTCTAACCCTTTCTGTTATAGTATTATTACAAGGCAATATGTTTCAATTTTTAGTTGGATTTCTGTTAGTTTAAAAAAATACCTGGAACCATCAACCATCAGTTTTCCTGCTTGCCTTCTAAGCAAAATGTAGATCTCACAGCTCCTCCAGTGCTATGCCTTTCTGGATGCAGCTATGCCTAATGCCAAGATGATAATAAATGGAACCTCAGAACCAAAAATTCAGTCTCAATTAAATATTGTCCTTAGTGAGAGTAGCTGTGAACTGTGCCGGGGAGGGGGAGGCACTGTGTGTGTGGCAGATCAGGTATTCCAGCCACTCCCTCACTCACACCCAGAGACAGCTTGATTCTCAGCAGAGGAGAGACCAATCCACCATGCCAAAGACACAGCTTCCTTCCAGTCCAAAACTCTACCAGGGGCAGAGGCAGTGGCCTAGACTTCCTCCCACATCCAGAGACAGCTTGACTGCCAGGAGGTCCTTCATAACTATGATCATAGGAGGCACAAGCTCCAGTCAGACAGAAAGCCCCGTTAACACCAGAAAATATCAGATGGCAAAAGGCAAGTGCAAAAACATAAGCAATAAAAATCAATGGCACTTGGCAACATCAGAACCCAGTTGCCCCACAACAACAAACACTGGATACCCAAACACAACAGAAAAGCAAGAATCAGACCTAAAATCCCATCTCCTAAAGATGATAGAGGATCTTAAGGAAGACATAAATAACTCCCTTAAAGAAATCCAGGAGAATATAGGTAAACAGGTAGAAGCACTTAAAGAGGATACATATAAATCCCTTAAAGAAATATAAGAAAACACAATGAAATGGATAAAGAAATAGAACAAAAACATATGCATTGTACAAATGGAAATAGAAATAATAAAGAAATCAGAAACAGAGCAAACCTTGGAAGTCGAAAACATCAGAAAGAGATCAGAAATTAGAATCATCACCAACAGAATATGAAAGATAGAAGAGAGAATCTCAGGAGGGGAAAATAACATAGTAGATACTGACACAATAGTCAAAGAAAATACAAAGTGCAAAAAGCTCCTAACACAAAACACCCAGGAAAATCAGAACACAATGAAAAGACCAAATCTAAGAATACTAAGTAGAGAAGAGAGTGAAGATTTCTAATTCAAGGGCCAGAAAACATCTTCAACAAAATCATAAAAGAAAATCTCCCTATCTTAAAGAAAGAAATGGTCATAAACATACAAGAAGCCTACAGAACACCAAATAGATTCTACCAGAAAAGAAATTCCTCCCACCACAATATAATCAAAACACTAAATGCACAGAAGAAAAGAAAGAGTATTAAAAGGTTGAAGGGGGAAAGGCCAAGTCATTTATGAAGGTAGACCTATCAGAATTACACCAGACTTTTCAACAGCAACTCTAAAAGATGGAAGATCTTAGACAGATGTTACAAAAGACCCTAAGATAGCACAATAGGCAGTCCAGGACGTTATACCTCCCCCCAAGCTCTCAATAACCATAGATGGAAATATCAAGACATTCCATGACAAAAGCAAATTTAAATAATATCTGTCCACTAATACAGCCCTACAGAGAATAATAGAAGGAAAGTGTAATACAACTACACCCAAGGAGAGAAACTACACCCAAGAAAAACCAAGATATTAATCATCTCACAACAAACTAAAAAGAAGAGAACCACACAAACATAATACTGCCTCTAACAACAGAAAATAACAGGAACCAACTATCATTGGTCTTCACTATATCTCAACATCAACTAATTCAATTCCTCAATAAAAAGACACAGGAAATCAGAGTGATAATGTAAACAGGACCCAGAATTTTGCTGCATACAGGAAACACCCTAGTGACAAAGACAGAGAAAAAGGCTAGAAAAAAGTTTTCCAAGAAAATGGTCCAGGAAACAAACTGGAGTGGCCATTCTAATATCAAATAAAAACAACTTTCAACCAGAAATTATCAAAAGATGGGGAAAGACACTTCATACTCATCAAAGGAAAAATCCATCAAGAAAGAACTCTCAATTCTGAACATCTATGCTCCAAATGCAAAGGCACACATTTGTAAAAAAAAAAAAAAAAAACACATTACTAAAGCTCAAAACACAAATTGAACCTCACATACTAATAGTGGAAGACTTCAACACCCCACTCTCGCCAATGAAGAGATTATGGATGGAAACAGAAATACAGTGAAACAAACAGAAGTCAGGAAACAGATTTAGTAGACATCTACAGAACATTTCAACCTAAAAAGAATATACATTCTTCTCAGCACATCATGGTTCCTTCTTAAAAACTGAGTATATAATCAAACACAAAATAAGCCTCAACATATACAAGACAATTAAAATAATCCCATTCTTTCTATCAGATCACTACAAATGAAGATTAGTCTTTAATAAGAGCAAATACAAGAAAAAGCCCACATACTCATTGAAACTGGACAATGCTCTACTCGATGATAACTTGGTCAGGGAAGAAATAAAGGAAGAAATAAAGACTTTCTAGAATTTAACAAAAATGAAGGCACTGTATACCCAAAGTGGTGGGGCACAATGAAAGCAGTGCAAAGAGAAAATCTAATAGCATTAAGTACCTTCATGAAGAAATTGAAGAGATCTTAAACTAGCAACTTAAGATCACATCTTAAAGCTATACAACAAAAAGAAGCAAACATACCCAAGAAGAATAGGCATCAGGAAATAGTCAGACACAGGGCCAAAATCGATCAATTAGGAAGAAAGAGAGCTATAAAAAGAATCAACAAATCTAAGAACTGGTTCTATGAGAAACTCAACAAGATAGATAAGCCCTTGACCAAACTAACTAAAGGGCACAGAGACAATATCCAAATTAATAAATTCAGAAAGAAAAATGGAGACATAACAGAACTGAGGATTCAGATTGAGCTACAAAATCCAATATTCAACAAAACTACAAAATCTAGATAAAATGTATAACTACATACCAAGGTTAAATGAGGACCAGATACACCATCTAAACTAATAACACCTAAGGAAATAGAAGCAGTCTTTAAAGTTTCCCAACCAAATGGAGCCTAGGGCCACATGGTTTTAGTACAAAATTTTATGAGACCATGAAAGAAGACATAATATCATTTCTTCTCAAAGTGTTCCATAAAATAGAAACAGAAGGAAAACTACCTAATTCATTCTATGAAAGCAGAATTACTCTGATACCTAAACCAAACAAGGACACAACATTAACAATAACAACAACAACAAAACTTCAGACCAATTTCCCTATAAATATTAATGCAGAAATATTCAATTAAATTCTTGCAAACCTAATCCAAGAACACAAAAACCATCACAATACTCATAAATAATATAAAGCTGATCCTATGCCACAGGACTCCATACTCAATTACCAACAGGAGAAAGCTGGTCTCCCAGAAGAGTTGACTCACCTGTGAACACAGGAAAGATCATCACTTCTGCTCAAATTTCTGGCCCAAGATGGACCCACCCTTCCATCAGGACAAAGGAACCAAGGTACAGCAGGGGACAAGATCCTTCTGATTTCCATCTGCATGTCAGAGATGATGCTGGGCCACAGCTGTCCATACCCAAATTCATCTAAGAAAGAACTGGTCTCCCAGGAGTTTTGACACACAGCTTGAAAGAGGGACAAGCCACAGTCAGAGACAGGAAGACCAGCTAACACCAGAGATAGTCAGATGGCAAGAGGCAAGGGCAAGGACATAAGCAACAGAATCTAAGGCTACGTGTCATCATCAGACACCAGTTCTACAACTACAGTGAGGCCTGGATACCCCAATATACAAAAAAGCAGGATTCTGATTTAAAAATCACATCTCATGATGCTGATAGAGAACTTTAAGAAGGACATAAATAACTCCCTAAAAAAATACTGGAGAACACAGGAAACAAGTAGAAGCCCTTAAATAGGAAACACAAAAATCCCTTAAAGAATTATAGGAAAACAAAACCAAACAGGTGAGGGAACCATCCAGCATCTAAAAATAGAAACAGAAATAATAAAAAAAGTCACAAAGAACCCTGGAGATAGAAAACATAGGAGGATATCAGGAGTCATAGACACAAGCATCACCAACAGAATACAAGTGATAGAAGAGAGAATCTCAGGCACAGAAGACACCATAGAAACATTGACACAACAGTCAAAGAAAATGCAAAATGCAAAAATCTCCTAGCTCAAAATATCCAAGAAATCCAGAACACAATGAGAAGGTCAAACTTAAGGATAATAGATATAGAAGAGAGTGAAGATTCCCAACTTAAAGGGCCAGTAAATATCAACAAAATTACAGAAGAGAACTTCCCTAACCCAAATAAAGAGATCCCCATAAATATACAAGAAGTTTACAGAACTCCAAATAGATTGGACCAGAAAATAATTCCTCCCATCACATAATAATCAAAACACCAAACGCACAAAGCAAAGAACGAATATTAAAAGCATTAAGGTAAAAAGGTCAAGTAACATGGTTCCAAGAACCAAGCAATAGTAGCCACTCTAATATCAAATAAAGTCAACCTTCAACCAAAAGTTATCAAAAAGGATAAGGAAAGATACTTCATACTCATCAAAGTAAAAATCTACCAACAACTCCCAATTCTAAACATCTATGCTCCAAATTCAAGGGCACCCACATTCATAAAAGGAACTATACTAAAGCTCAAGGCACACATTGCACCTCACACAATAATATTGGCAGTCTTTAACACCCCACTCTCATCAATGGAGAGATCCGGGAAACACAAACTAAACAGAGACAAGGTGAAACTAACATAAGTTTTGAAGCAAATAGATTTAACAGATATCTATATAATATTTTATCCTAAGACAAAAGAATATACCTTCTTCTTAGCACCTCATGGTACCTTCTCCAAAATTGACCATATACTTGGTCACAAACCAGGCCTCAACAGATACAAGAAGATTGAAATAATCCCATGTATCCTATCAGATCATCAAGGCTTAAGCCTAATCTTCAATAACAAAAAAATATTAGAGTGCCCACATATACGTGAAAGCTGAACAACACTCTACTCAGTGATAACTTGGTCAAAGAAGAAATAAAGAAATTAAAGACTCTTTAAAATTTAATGAAAATGAAGGCACAACATACCCAAGCTTATGGGACAGAATGAAAGCAGTGCTAAAAGGAAAACTCAGCTCTGAGTGCCTCCCAAAAGAAACTTGAGAGAGCATACACTAGCAGCTTAACAGAACACCCAAAAGCTCTAGAACAAAAAGAAGCAAACACACCCAAGTGGAGTAGATGGCAGTAAATCATCAAACTCAGGGCAGAAATCAATCTAGCAGATTCCACTTCACACCAATCAGAATGGCTAAGATCAAAAATTCAGGTGACAGCAGATGCTGGCCAGAATATGGAGAAAGAAGAACTCTCCTCCATTCCCAGTGGAATTGCAAGTTGATACAACCAGTCTGGAAATCAATCTGGCAGTTCCTCAGAAACTTGGAAATATCTACCTGAAAACCCAGCTATACCACTACTGGACATATACACAAAAGATTCTCCATATAACAAGGATACATGCTTCTCTATGTTCGCAACCGTGTTATTTATAATATTCAGAAGGTCAAAACAACCCAAATGTCCCTCAGTAGAAGAACTGATACAAAAAATGTGGTGCATTTACACAATGAAATACTACTCAGCTAATAAAAGTGGCAACTTCACAACTTTTGTAGGCAAATTGAGGGACCTAAGAATTATCATCCTGAGTGAGGTAACCCAGACACAAAATGACATATATGGTATGTATTTACTGATAAGTGGGTATTAGCCCAAAAGCTCAGAATATCCAGGGTACAACTTACAGACCATATGAAGCTTAACAAGAAAGAGGGCCTTTGCAGCCCCATAGGAAGAACGATGATGTTGGCCAACCAGATGCCCCAGGGCTCCCATGGACTAAGTCATCAATCAAGGGGTACACATGGTTCCAGCCAAAAGAGTGGCACAGGAATGCCTTGTCCGGCATCAGTGGGAGGAGAGGTCCTTGGTCCTATGAAGGCTCAATAGATGCCCCAGCGTGGGGAAATCAAGGGGAGGTAGGTGGGAGTGGGATGGGTGGAGGGGTATAGCCTTGGAGGCAGAGGGTGGGAGAATGGGTTGGGGGTTTTCTGAGAGGGGGGATACTGGGAAAGGGTATAACATTTGAAATGTAAATGAACACTATATTCAATAAAAAATATTCAGCATAAAAAAGAAAATCTGCAAAAGTGTTAGAAAAAAGAGAAAGAAATAAAGGAAGAAAGGAAAGAAAAGAAAAAGAAAAGAAAAGAAAAGAAAAGAAAAGAAAAGAAAAGAAAAGAAAAGAAAAGAAAAGAAAAGAAAAGAAAAGAAAAAGAAAAGGAACAAAGCCAAAGTGTGGATACTTCAATCCCACTTAGAAGGGATAACAAAATAATCATGGGAGGCAGAAGGAAATAGGGACCTGGTTTGGAGAGGGTAGAGGGAAAAGAGGGTCACCAGGTAAGGTAGAGACAGGAGAGAAGTCCAGAGAGCCAGGATAATTAATAGAAATAATTTGTAGTAGGGGGTGGGGAACAAGGGAAACCACTAGAAAGTCCCAGATACCAGGAATGCAAGTGGTTTCCAGGACCCAATGGAGATGACTTTAGCTAAAGTACCTAAAAAGGGAAGATAAAGCCTGTAGAGCTCATCTCCAGTAGAAAGTCATGGCTACCCACCCATCTTAATATCTTTAACCCAGAATTGTTCCTGTCTTTCCTTTGGAACAAAGAAAAATGGAACAAAGACTGAAGGAATGGCCATCCAGAGACCAGTCTACCTGGGGATCCTTACTATCTGCAGACACCAAACCTCTACACTATTACTGATGTCAAGAAGCACTTGCTAAGAGGAGCCTAGTATGGCTGTTCTGTTTTGTTTTGTTTTGTTTTGTTTTGTTTTCGAGACAGGACTTCTCTGTGTAGCCCTGGCTGTCCTGGAACTCATTCTGTAAACCAGGCTGGCCTCAAACTCAGAAATCTGCCTGCCTCTGCCTCCCACGTACTGGGATTAAAGGTGTGTTCCACCACTTCCTGGCTCAGTATGGCTGTTCTTTGAGAGGTTCTGCCAGCACCTAAGACAGATGGAGATACTCACATGTAACCACTGGAATGAGCCCAGGTATCCCAATGGAAGAGTTAGGGGAAGGACTGAAGGAGCTGTAGGGGATTATAACCCCACAGGAAAACAATATCAACTAACAGGATTCCACAGAGCTCCCAGGGACTAAACCACCAACGAAAGAGTATACACGGGTGGGTCCATGGCTACATATGTAGCAGAAGAATGTCTTATCTGGCATCAATGGGAAAGGAGGTGCTTGATCCTGTAGAGGCTTGTTGCCCCAGTATAGGGGGTAGGGGAGGGGTAAACTGGAAGTGGGTGGGTAAGTGAAAGAGTACCCTCTTAGAGGTCAAGTGAAGGGAGGGATGGGGAGTGGGGTTTGTGAAGGGGAGACTGGGAAGGGGAAAACATCTGAAATGTAAATAAATAAAATAATTAATGAAAAGTGAAAAAAGAGAAAAAATTATTTAGACTCAGCTTCATTCTACATAAATGATCTTATTGTTCCTGGTATAGCAATAAAGCATTACATCATTACCATACTACATGACAGAGCAAATTGCTCATATCACAGCACCTAGAAAGTAAAAACAGAAGGAGGATACATCAGCGTCCAGATACACCTTCAAGGATACTTCCCTATATAACTGAAGATATCTAGTTAGGCCCTATCTTGTAAAGGTTCCTTCACCTCCAAGAAGGTGATATTATATGACTTCCCAGACTATACCTGTGGAGTATTGCAGCATCCACTGCTGTTCTCCTAGAATTTAGCTGCCATGGACACTAGGACAGGTAGCCCGTTGGATGTGATAACATGTGCTTCAGCCAAAAGTCTCAATAGTCACATGTGAGAGAGACTGTCTAAGAATGCCCAGCTTTGGGTCAGCCTGTTATATGAAAACAAATACTTCAATGAACCAAGCTAATATACCAGCTACAGTCAATGGAACAATTCATGGAAGAGAAAGCCTATACACAAATGGTTAGTATCAAAGTTGTAGATTAGTATTGAAGCTGGAGAGACAGCTCAGTAATTAAGACCTCTGTTCTTTCAGACAACTTAGGTCCAATTCTCAGCATTCAAATTGAGAGTTTATAATCACCTATTTAAGTCCATGATATCCAACACCCTCTTCTGGCCTCTATAAGTAGGCAAAATACCCAAACATAAAAGTGTTGCTAATTATTTATTATCAGAAATAAAGAACTAGTGTAACATCATACATTCTGGTCAATATTTCTTGTGTTATTCTAAAGAGTTCACAAAAGATAACCATAAAATTTGTCCCATTGCTTTGTTTTCTGCTCTTCCAAATGGAAAAATTATTGTCATTAATATTTTAAACAACACAGAACTTGTACTGAAAAATGAAGTAGACCAAGCAGTATTAAATATTTCATATTTGTGCTAATAAAAAAGCTAATGTATGTAATGCTTATATATAGTTCCCTTATTTCTTTTCTTATGATGAAATAAAAACATGAAATTCCTTGTCCCTGCTCATGTGTTAAAGGGACTGGTTTAATAATGGGGCTCGATCCAACAAGGTGCTGCCAAAATTGATTTTATTCTTTCATGCAACTGTTCCTGCAGAACCTGCTCTGTCAGCTTGTTCATCTCTCTGGCTGAAATCTCAGGCCAGTCCAGTAGCTTTCCCAGGTACATTAGGCAATTGGTAGCCTCCAGAATTTCACAAGTAATAAAAAAGGCATTTAAATCTACTATCTAGACTCTAGATTGTCATCTCCTTCAAATTGTTTTTCTTCTGTTCATACTCAGCTCAGGTGTGGAGACCATCGTGAGAAATGCAAGTCATACTCAACATCTCCTTTATCAACATGTTTTATAACTTGTATCAGTTGTTTTGGTTCCTGATAGAACATGTTTTATATTTAATATGATGCAAGAGTTGTTTGAAAGACAGTAAATGTCCACAGGTTCTCTACAGTCTATGGGATGCTTCTGTTTGGTCTATTATTTGTGCTAATAAGAAAGCTAATGTTTGTAATGCTTATATATACTTCTCTTATTTCTTTTCTTATGATGAAATAAAAACATGAAATTCCTTGTCCCTGGCCATGTGTTAAAAAGACTGGTTATTTGGAGTTACAGTCCCTAGAAATCTACATTTAAAGACTTCTGACTTGGTTCTTGTTTTCCTGGACTACCGGTAATTATCCTACTGTTTTGTTTGCAGTTGCATGCTCAGACCTTTACTGCCTCACCCTTTCTCTGTCAGGAAGCTCTCAACTCATATATATCTGAATGGTGTGCATAGCCACCTCTTTTCCATAGAACCCACAGAGCACAAAAAGAACACAAAAAATGTGTATCTATGAAAGTATAACGTATCTAATATGATATTTGTGAAGTAATATTTCAAGTAGGTACCCAGCACCATCTAAGCCCTTATGTTTTGCAAGTATGAATCATGTGTTTCTTGCCATGTCTAGCTCTCTGAACCTTCTCATTTGGCTTAAAGCGAGTCAGAATGGTTTGTGGTGAGGAAAAGGAAAAACTACAATATCCTCACATTCTTTATACAGAAGTCCACAGTTGCTGATCTCTAACTTTCAGTGAGTTTTTATTTTGCATCCTATAGAGAAACAAGACAAATCAAGATTGTACAGGCAAGGTTCATAGTTTCTCATTCTCTTCTGTAAAGGTGTTCTTGCTTTGACATTGGAGACTGATACACCATGAACAAGCACATGTGGGTGAAGATGTCTATTATTTATTGCTTGTCTATAATATGACAAATAATGAACAAACATACATTTTTCCAACCCTGTGTCAATCATATTAAAGAAGACATGATTATTGTTTAACAGATGAAGAAATTAGAAGTAGAAAAATGAGTTTCTCAAACTGTTTGCACTTAAAATTCCTGCTCATTGCATTAAATCCGCTAAATGTTTCCAGACTATAAATGTATACACACACTCATATATGTTTATATGTGCTCATTAATAAAGAATTGTAGAGCCAAAACTAACACAGAAGTCTAGAAAAGGTTAGATCATGGGGAAGATATGACCACAAGAGATGTCCCTGGTTTAATCAGCTGTAGAGAATTGAGGGGGGGGAATACCAAAGCAATCTCAAAATAATTCTGGGGAAAACCTTAAAAATTAGGCAAGGAGTTAGAAAGTCATAAACCAAGAATCTCTCTCTCTCTCTCTCTCTCTCTCTCTCTCTCTCTCTCTCTCTCTCTCTCTCTCCCCACTCTTCACTGTGTGTGTGTGTGTGTGTGTGTGTGTGTGTGTGTGTGTGTTTATTGGGACCTAACAAAGTGAGAATGAATGTGGTGTAACATATCAGTAATCTCAGCACCAGGGGTGATAATGATTTTAGGAATGGATTGGCAACATACTTGAGACCTTTTCTCAAAAATAAAACACCTCTTCCTATCACTCTCCACCACCCTCGCAAGTATGGAGAGATTAAGGAAAAGGTAGAGTAAATGTAATAGCTCCTAGAGTTGAAGATATGACTGCAATTCTCAGTTTCTTTAAAAACATTTTTTAAAATATTTTTGGTTGTAGCCATTAATAAAAGGTAACCTAAACAAATGCATCTACATTTCTGGGCAACCATCAGCACCATTTGTTTGCAGACATTATTCATTTGTTCAAGTCTAAACTCGCCCCTCATTAAATACTAAATCTCATTCTCTCCTTCCCCTAGACACTGGAAACAACTGTCTGCCTTTTGTTTTTATGAATTTGTCTATTTCAAGTGTGTTGTGTAAGTCGAACCAAAAAGTAGTTATACATTTGTGACTGAATTCTATTACTTAGAATACTTAGGCATTTATTACGTTTGTATAGACATGTTAAGCTTCATCATTGTTTGTGGAACCATTCATTTGCCATGGGGCTGGTAGGGACTTATATTTTAGAAAGCCATGAACAGCACTGCTCTTCCTAACATAATGAAACCTAAGGAGCATTCACTGTCACTTCTTTGACATCAGAAAAAAAAACTCCTGGTCTGTGCCAACAGTGCGTAGGTAATAAATACTGGCAGGGAAAACAACCTGACCTTAGAAATCAGGTCAGGCACAAGTGTGATTTTTTATTCCCAACAGACCAGGCACAGTTTATAATTTTCTATACAGTTTTCTATACAGACTCCAGCTAAGATTAGATGCCTTCTTATAGGGGCTGATTTTCTTGCTACCATTATCAATTTTACTGCATTTCTAATTTACTTATTTAGAAGCCCTCCCCCCCCTTTTTTGAAACAAGGTCTTATTTTTGTGGACCAGGGAATGGGTTTGTAGAACTCATTCACACCTCAAACTCATAATCCTCCTTCCTGTTTCAGCTCCCTAAATGCTGGAGATTACTGACATATGTGACCAGAACTTGCTTCTATTTCTATTTGTTGTAATACTTGATCAGTTAGTAGTTAATCTCAGCCTAGATTTCCAGTTACTTTTGGGTTTTTCTCCAACGAGTTTTCATCTTTTGTCATCTTTGTCGAGGGTTCACTCTGAGCTATCACTGTCAGGATTAACAAATTGTCGGTATGCATGGTCTGGATATGAAAGTCAAAATACAACCAACAAAGGCAACAATAAGCAAATGCAATAATATCAAAAGTGTTTCTAGTATTGCTAAGAATTGTTTTTGCAATCCTGGGCTTTTGTCTTTCCATATGAAATTGAGAATTGATCTTTCCCTATCTTTGAAGAATTTTGTTGGAATTTTGATGGGGATTGCATTGAATCTGTAGATTGGTTTTAGTAAGATGGCCAATTTTATTTACTATGTTAATCCTACCAATCCATGAGCGTGGAAAATCAATCCACTTTCTGAAGTCTTTTTCAATTTCTTTCTTGAAAGACGTGAAGTTACTATCATACAGATCTTTTACTTGGTTGGTTAGAGTTGCCACAAAATATTTTATATTATTTATGACTATTGTGAAGGGTGCTGCTTTCCTGTTTTCTTTTTTGACTCCTTTATCATTTGTTTAAAGGAAGGCTACTGTTTGTTTGCCTTAATTTTATATCTAGCCATTTTGCTGAAGTTGTTTATCAACTGTAGAAGTTCTCTGGTAGAATTTTAGGAGTTGTTTATGTATACTATCATATCATCTGCAAATAGTGATACCATGACTTCTTCTTTGACAATTGTATTCCTTTGTTCTCTCTCTTTTTTTAACTTATTGTTCTAGCAAGAAAGTAGCAAGTACTATATTGAATAGATGCTGGTAGAGTTGGCATCCTTTTCTTTTCCTGGATTCTAGTGGGATTGCTTCAATTATCTCTCCATTTAATTTGATGTTGGGTGTTAGTTTGCTGTATATTGCTTTTATTATATTTAGGTGTATGCCTTGAATTCCTGATCTCACAAGACTTAACATGAAAGGATGTTGTATTTCATCAAATGATTTTTCAGCATCTAATGAGATAATCATGTTTTTTCTTTGAATTTGTTTATATACTGGATTTCATTAATAGATTTTTCTATATTGAACTATCCCTGAATCTCTGGGATGAACCCTACTTGATTGTGGTGAATGATGGTTTTGATGTGTTTTTCAATTCTGCTTGCCAGAATTTTATTGAATAATTTTGCAACAATATTCAAAAGTAAAATAGGAGTTTCTCATTTTTGTTGGGTCCTTCTGTGGTTTAGATATCAGAGCAATTGTTTATTCATGGAATGCATTAGGTTGTGTGCCTTCTGGTTTTATTCTATGAAATTGTTTGAGGAGTATAGTAATAGCTCTTCTTTGATGTCTGATAGAATTTTGCACTAAAGCCGTCTGACCCTAGGCTTTGTGGGGATTAGAGGACTCTAATGATTTCTTCTAAATTTCCTTAGGGGATATGAGAATGCAAAGATCGTTTACCTGTTCTTGATTTAACTTTGGTACATAGTATCTGTCTAGAAAATGAAAATAGATCCATATTTGTCGCCTTGCACCGAGCTTAAGTCCAAGTGGAGCAAAGACCTCAACATAAAACCAGATACACTGAATCTAACAAGAGAAAGTGGGAAAAAGCCTCAAACTCATTGGCACGGGGGGGGGGGGATTTCCTAAGCAGAACTCCAATAGCTCAGGTTCTAAGGTCAAGAACTGATAAATGAGACCCCATGAAACTGAAAAGCTTCTGTAAAGAAAAGCACATAGTCAGTAGGACATATTGGCAACTTACACATTGGGGAAAAAAATCTTCACTAACCCTAACTCTGACTGAAGGCTAATCACCAAAATATATAAAGAACTCAAGAAGCTAACCTCTACAAAAACCAAACAACCCAATCAAAAAATGCAGTAGAAAACTAAACAGAGAAGTCACAACAGAGGAATCTAAATGGCCGAGAAACACTTACAGAAATGTTCAAAGCCTTTAGTCTTCAGAGAAATGAAAATCAAAACAGCTATCAGATTCCACCTTATACCAATCACAATGGCTAAGACCAAAACTCAAGTGACAGCACATGTTGGCGAGGATGCAGAGAAAGAGGAACACTCCTTCATTGCTGGTGGGATTGCAAGCTGGTACAACCACTCTGGAAATCAATCTGGAAGTTCCTCAGAAAGTTGGAGATAGATCCACCTGAAGATCCAGTTATACCACTCTTGAGCACATACTCAAAAGATGCCCAACCATGACACAGGGACACTATGTTCATAGTGGCCTTATTTGTGATAGCCAGAATCTGGAAACAGCCCAGATGTCCCATAAGGAAGAATGGATACAGAAAATGTGGTTCATTTACACAATGGAATACCACTATACTTTTAATAGTTCTACTATTAAAAATAAGGAGAACATGAGTTTGCAGACAAATGAATGGATCTAGAAAATATTATCCTGAATGATATAACTCAGACCTAACATGATATGCATGTTATATACTCACTAATAAGTAGATATTAGACAAAAAAAGTACAGAATACCCAGGATATAATCCACAGAACTTAAGAAGGTTAAGAAGCCGAGGGGATGCCCCAATACCACTTGGGAGGGAAAAAAAAAGCAATCATGGGACAGGTAGAGGGAGAGAAGGACCTGGGTAGGAGAGAGGATAGGGAATGGAAAGGGGAAACATGATCAGGTATTGGGTGGAAACAGGAGTGAAGCCCTCAAATCCAGCAGAAAGAATAAAAACAAGCAGGAGATGAGGAGACCCTCTGGAATGTACCAGAGACCTGGGAGATGAGAGATGCTCAGGACTCAAAGGGAATGACCTTAGCCAAAATGATCAAGAGTAAGGAGAGGCAACTTGTAGAATCCATCTTCAGTAGAAAGACAGGGTATCAAGAGTAGAGATGGAGTTGCCATTTTCCAGTCAAAAACTCTGACCCAAAATTGTTCCTGTCTAAAAGAACTGCAGGGAGAAAAATAGAGAAGAGCCTGCAGAAAAGGACAGTGACAGACCCAAATTGGGATGGAGCTCAAGGAGAGGCTCCAAGGCCTGACACTATTACTGATGCTATGGTATGCTTACAGATAGGAGTCTAGCACGGCTTCCCTCCAAGAGGCCTAATAAGCAGCTGAACAAGTCAGATGAAGATACTTACACCGAAGCACTGGACAGAAGCTAGAGACCCCTGTGTTTGAATTAGGGGAAGGTTGGGAGAAGCTGAGGAAGTGAACAATCCCATAAAAAGACAACCAGGTCTCAATTAACCTGGATCCCAGAGTTCTCTCAGACACTGAGCCACCAACCAGGCAGCATACACTCTCTGATTTGAGGCCTCTGATACATATACAGCAGAGGATTGCCTGGTCTGGCCTCAGTGAGAGAAGATACTCCTAACCCTGGGGAGACAGGAGAGGAAGAATGGAATGAGGAACTGTCAGAGGGCAGTCCTTGAAGGGGATAATGACTGGACTATAAAAAAAAAGATAAAAGATAATTTTAAAAAAAATTTCTGTGCAGTCAAGAGAATAATCTGCAAAATAAGGAAATAAGCCAATATATCTGATGTAAGCTTAAAACCCACAATACATGGGGAACTCTCCCAAGGAGTAAATACTAACAAACCACATATCCCAATTAAAAGTGGGCAAATAGTTAGAAAAGATATTTCTAAAAAATGACATATAAATGGCCATAAATGTTCAGCATTCCTTTGTTGTTGTTTGTTTGTTTTTGAGACTGAGTTTCTCTGTATAGCCCTTACTGTCCTGGAACTCACTCTGTAGACCAGGCTGGCTTTGAACTCAGAAATCCGCCTACTCTGCCTCCAAAGTGCTGGGATTAAAGACATGTACCAACACTACCCGGCAAAGTTCAACATTCCTAATCATCAGAAAAATGCAAATTAAAATCAATGACCTATCATTTCACATCTATTAGAATAACTACCATCAGAAATATAAAAAATTATTGAGGTAGGAATGTTTTTGCTATGCAAGCATGAGAACCTAGGTTTATTTCCAGAATCCTCAAACAACCACAATAACAAACTCCAGACTCAGATATGGTAACACATTCTTATCATTCCAGCACTGGAGAGGCAGAGATAGGAAGATTCCTACAGTTCAGTGACCAACTGGTCTATCCTGTATGGCAAGGTACAAACAAACAAAAGGCAAAAAAACAAAACAAAAACCAAAAAAAACAAAAACAAAAACAAACCCATAAAAGTTTGATAGAAACTTCGTTGGAAGAGAATGAATTGGCAGAAATGTGAGGGAGATTAAAGAGGATAGATAGGTGGGTGACTGTGACTAGAGTTTGTTATACACCCATATGAAATGAACAAAGAATAAATTAATTAAAAGAGAGAAGAACAGGGACAAATCAAGAAAAAAAAAACAATCCCCAAGCCAAGAATTCAAGGCATTTGGTTCTGAACAATGTCTTGAGATACTAAAGACAATTTGGAGAAAAGTTAACCAAATCCAAGGATATCTGAGGAAGCCACATTGAAATCTATGGCCTTATAAGCTAATTAAAATCCTGGAGAGTTTCACCAAAAATAATCTAATGAAAAGTCATAACTAGCTGGGCAGTGGTGGTGCATGCCTTTAATTCCAGCATTTGGGATTAGGATTTCTGAGTTCAAGGCCCGAGTGGTCTATAGAGTGAGTTCCAGGACAGCCAGGTCTACACAGAGAAACCTTATCTCAAAAAAAATCGTAATTAATTAAGAGTTTGAGCAGGGGTTTCATATCATACATGGGTAGATAATGTTAGTCCCAGAGGATGTGCAGAGTTATTGACTAAAAGTTCCAAGGCCAGGTATGGAATATGTTCCTAGGAGTTAATTTACCAGTAAATAACTTCTTGGTTTACTCCCTTAACTACATAACTTATAATCATTCCTCTTGGCTGTCAACCAGAAGTGGATGCTAAGACTGTGGTACTAACTTAAGAATGCAGATAAACCATGCTGGAATGGACCTGGAGTCTTCCTGCCTATACCTAGTTTTTACAGTGACATTAGTTATTATGCAGACAGTGGAGAGAGAAAAGCCAGGGGTAATATTCCCAAGCTTTGGACTTTGCCTACAAATGCAATATTTTTTTTTAAAAAAAGAACTGGAGGTTTTATTTTGATAAAAGAACTTTACAGAATCTTTTTATTTTTAAGTCTTTTGAGCTGGAGAGATGACTCAGTGGTTTAGAGCACTGACTGCTCTTCCAGAGGTCCTGAGTTCAATTCCCAGCAACCTTATGGTGGCTCACAACCGTCTTTTTTTTTTATGTTTATTTTTTTTTATTTTATTTTTTTTATTTTCTATATTCTATGTTTACATTCCAAAGGCTTTCCCCTTTCCCAGTTCCCACCCACCATAGTTCCCATAGTTCCTCCCCCCCCCAACTATTCCCCAATCATTCCCCCTCCCCCCTCGGTTTCTTTACTAAACTGGATGCAATCTTTACAGGCCCAGGGTCCTCTCCTTTCTTCTTCTTGGGAATCATTTGACTTGCTATTTGTGTCTTGAGTATTTAGGGCTTCTGGGCTCATTAATATCCACTTATCAGTGATTGCATTTCATGTGCATTCTTTTGTGATTGTGTTAATTCACTCAGGATGATATTTTCCAGGTCTAACCATTTACCTACAAATTGCATGAATTCATTATGTTTAATTGCTGAGTAGTATTCCATTGCATAAATATACCACATTTTCTGTATCCATTCCTCCTTTGAGGGATATTTGGGCTCCTTCCAATTGATGTGACAAATTTCTGACTCAATCTGTGGTCTGCCCCACAGGAGGAAGTTCTTGTCTGTTACTGAGGACCTGGTCAAATGGCCATTGTTGTAGAGGTAACAAGCACCAAGGTAGAACCTATTGCTTCTGTTTTGCTAAATGGGCATCTTCTCTAATGGTCTCATAAATGCATTTATATCCAGAGACTATTGCTGCCCTCATTGATGATCAAAAACTTCTCTCTGCAGTGTACATAGCTACTCAAGATACTCAAGATACAGAAAACAAGTGACTGTTGAGCACTCAGCCTTAAACAAAGCATCCATATAACTGCCTCCAAGGTTCAGTAAAGATCCTGAAAGAATTCTAGATTCCTGATGATAAGAAGAGGGATCCTGAAATGTTGTCTTATGGCCATGACAAATTTGACACTCATGAATTCAAAAATGTTGCAATTAACTGGTTCTTTCACCAAATCCCATAAACATGCAGTTATTGATGGGAGATCAGTCCATGGGATCCAGTCAAACCCAGAAGAGCAATTGACAGTCTATAGCTGCTGTGAAGGAGAATATTGCCCTCAGTGATTCAACGACTGTTCCTTATGCTCAGGTGGATACATTCACACTGATTGCCACAGGGATGACCCTGGTTAAGCCCAATGGACCACAAAACAAACAAACAAACAAAAGGAAAAAAACCACAAAAATGTGATAGAAACTTGGTTGGATGAGAATGAATTGGCAAAGATGTGAGGGAGATTAAAGAGGATAGGTGGCTAACTCTGACTAGAGTTTGTTATATGCCCATATGAAATTAATGAAGAATAAATTAATTAAAGGAGAGAACAGAGACAAATCAAGAAAAAATAATCCCCAACGAAGAATTCAAGGTATTTGAATCTGAACAATGACATCTGATATTGACCTCTGGCATACACATGCACCTGTATACACATACATGCATATTTAATTGGCACACAAACACAGATATATGAAAAGATAAAAGATGAAAATGTTAGTGAGAATGTGCAGAAACACTTGTATATTGTTAGTTAAGTTGTAAATCAGTACAACTATTATGATAAACAGCATAGAGGATCCTCCAAATACATTAAGTAAGTAAGTAAGTAAATTAAATAAATAAATAAACAAGCAAGCAAGCTTTTAAGCAACCCAGCAATTCCACAATTGAATATATTTATAGGAACTTAAAGCAGCATATCAAAAAGAGGTCTGCACCCCCATGTTCACTGCAGTACCATTCTCAGTAGTTGAGATATTGAATGAATGTTATATTTGATCTAAAATGTGTTATGTTTAATTCCAAAGAATACTATTAGCCTTGAAAGAGAAATAAATCCTGTTCTTTAGGAAAATATGGACAAACTTGCAGAACTATGCTAAGTAAAATAACTGAGACAGAGAATGACAAATTGTCTTTGATTGGGACAAAATCAAGTCACACACACAAAAAGAAGAGAATGGAGTGATAACTGCTAGAGAATGGGGTAAAAAATATGGAACTTTGGAAAAGTAGGTATTTTTCCACAGAGATTAAATGTTAGGGAAATTGAGGAATAAGAGCAAGAGTGTGTTGCAGAGTGTAACATAGTGACTTTATCTTAGGTTTCCAGAAGTAAAGAATCTAAGTGCATGCAAAGGAAACTGCAATGGAACTCCAAAGTGTTCATGTTCCACATTAGGGTGTGGCTGAGATATGTGCAAAGGCAAAAGAGAGAGAATAAAGACAAGTGTCCAAAGCAAACAGGAAACCAATAGCACCATCAAAGATCAATATTAAAATATTGCTGAGGAGACAGCACAGTAGATAATAACAATGAGTTATATTGTTGAAGATTGTCAAAAGGATATATTTTAGTCATGTTCACCACAATACAAGAAAAATGCATTAGGTACTATATATGGTAATCTTCTTGATTTAACTATTTCAGTGTACAAATATCTCTAAACATTTTATTCACAATAAATATATACAATGGTAATAGCTGGCAACTCTCAAATCTAATCATAGGGGTCAACCATCCACCTCAAAAATTTAAACCAGATTGCTCCTGTCTAAAGGAAATACGGGGACAAAGAGTAGAGCAGAGACTAAAGGAAAGGCCATCTAGAAACTGTCCAACCTAGGGATCCATCCCATATGCAGCCACCAAACGCAGACACTATTGCTGAAGCCAAGCAGTGCTTGCTGACAGGAGCCTTAAATAGCTGTCTCCTGGGAGGTTCTGCCAGAGCCTAACCAATAAAGATGCAAATGCTTGCAACCAACTATTGGACTAAGCATGGAGACCCCAGTGGAGGACTTAGGGGAAGGACTGAAGGAACTGAAGGGGTTTGCAACCAACAATATCAACTAACCAGACTCCTCAGAGCACCCAAGGGCTAAATCATCAACCAAAAAGTATACATGGAGGAACCACGGCACCAGCTGCATATGTAGCAGAGGACTGCCTAATCTGACATCAATGGGAAGGGAAGCCCTTGGTCCTGTGAAGATTCAGTGCCCCAGCATAGGGGAATGCTAAAGTGGTAAGGTGGGAGTGAGGGGGGAACACCCTTATAGAAGTAAAGGGAGGGGGACAGGATAGGTGGTTTGTGGAGGGGAAACCAATAAGGGAGATGACATTGGAAATGTATATAAATAAAATAACCAATAAAAAAGAGAACTTTCTTTTTATAGTGGATGATGATTATCATAGAGACCCTCAACTGATCATAGGAGACTACAGAGTTCTCAGGCTTAAATGGGAGATCCATATCTCATGTCATCCTCCCAGGATACTGGGATCATTGCAGAAGAGGAGGCTGAAACACAGTAAGAGCCAGAGACAGTGAATAGCCTCAGAGAAACAGCATCTTCCAGACAAGATGGAGCAGCTACATCTATGAATTCACAGTCATTGTGGCAGCTTGGTTAAGATTTGTGTAAGCTCAAGCCAGATAAAATCCCAGTATGACATGTGGAGGTAAGCACAAAGTCCCACTCCTCACTGAGGAGATTCAGGCAATTAATAGCTGGTGAAAGAGGAAGTTCAGTTTTCTTTAAGGCTGTGGCCCTTGCTAAGTCTAAGAAGCCCCAGTGGAAATCCACATACCTAAAAGTATATGGGAGACACTAAAGGAGATTTAGAATGCATTAGAAAAGTACACAAAGTTGGGTAGGCCTGAAACTGGGGTGTAGAGCTGGGAGGGGATAGTGAAGTGAGATGAAAACATTCAAAATGCAATGTATAAAATGCTCAAGGCATTAAAATATTAAAACAAATAAGTAAAATTAAGCTGAGTATAGTATCCTATCCCTATAATCTTAACATTCAAAAGGCTAAAGCAGGGAGATTGAGAGTTAAAGGTTAGACTGGGCTGCATAGCAAGATCATGCCTCAGAAATTAATTAATTAATTAATTAATTAAGAAAATAATATGAGTATGAAGCTGAATATAGGACTTTATCTTAGTTTTCCAGAAGTGAAGGATCTAAATGCATGCAAATAAAACTGCAGTGGAACTCCGAAGTGCTCACGCTCCATGTTAGGGTGTGATGAAGCATGTGCTAAAGGAGTGAAAGAGAGGATAAAAACAAGTGTCTGAAGCAGAACCAGAAATAAATAGCACCACCAAAAGTCAATATCAAAATATTGCTGATGAGAACAGAGAAATCGTGGGGGGAGGATGATTGGGTAATAGTTGGGGGGGAGAGGAATTATGGGACGTACGGTGGGGTGGAACTGAGAAAGGGGAAAGCCTTTGGAATGTAAACATAGAATATAGAAAATAAAAATTTAAATAAAAAAATATTGCTGATGAGATGGCTCAGTAGATAAAGGACTTCCCATGCTTGAGGACTAGAGTTTTGGATTTCAAGACAATGTATCAAGAAGAGGGATATGGTACACATGACTGGTTCCCCAGCAAATCTGGAGTGAAAGGGGAGAGACAACATTGGAGAATCCTCAGAAGCTAGTGGGTCAGCTAGTCTCCTGTATGACACAGTAAACAAGACATGCTGTCTGAAATAAGTTGAAAGATAATAATCAATCCAAGAATGTCCTCTGACATCTGTACATGTGCTGTGACACACATATGCTCATGCTTACATGTACAAACATGTAT
This sequence comes from Apodemus agrarius, assembly GCA_964023405.1. Classification (NCBI taxonomy): domain Eukaryota; kingdom Metazoa; phylum Chordata; class Mammalia; order Rodentia; family Muridae; genus Apodemus; species Apodemus agrarius. The sequence continues at coordinate 67,199,392 of OZ030006.1, read as the reverse complement.
ACAAACACACACATTTACTTACATTTTTAAAGTAAAAATTATGATGAGAGTCTTAGATAAATATTCTGTGTGAGAACTAACAGCATTTTGAACATGAGTTGGTCAAATAGTTTAAATACTTAGAGGTGAGGGTGTGCTTCTCTACCATGTATTCTGAGATGTGCTACAGTACTAGAGAACATGAAACAAGCTTATCATTTATCAGATAGTATATTTTTGCAACATTTCCCTCTGAAGGGATAATCCTGTCTGGTTCTTGCCATTATATTTCTTTATAAATTTGATAGTTTCACATAGAAATAAACTTTTATGATGTCAAACATAAGGACCAAATCTATTACCTTTGATAGAGAGTTTTTGAGGTTTTCAATAAGAGGAGTATGATGGTACAGATTCAGTAGTAAGCCAATATCCTTTCACCTTGCCCTCTTGCTATACCACATTTCTGGTCCATTGATCTTGCATTTGGCTTTGTTAGCAGTCATGATGAAAACTTAGATGTAACATTTTTACATGCTTTGTTTTAAGTGTTAACCATGGTGATTCTTTATTTCCCCTTAATTTGCCAAACTGTGATTGTTTATTAACTGACCAGATTACAAATATACCATGGGCGACACTTTAGTTCATCTGTCTTTATGGGAAGGCATGACCTACTAATCCTCAGCTCCATATCTCAGAAGCTTAGCCCAGAAAAGCATGTATGAGATAAGCCCATATGAGTTGGTGTCCTGCATTTAAGCCCCTCAGAATACAATGAGACACATAGAACACAACAGAGCTCAGAAAAGCATGAGTTAATACACAGAGCTTAGAACATATGAATGAATGTTTGTTTTATACCACTGAACAATGGAGTTTTTTTTCAAATAATTATTGTCAGGGTTAACTAAGGCAGGGTTTGGCAAAGGCTTATGTAAATTCTTGTTGAGGGAATCATGTTAAATTGACAAAAGTTATTAGAATTGCATGTATCCAGAGTACTGTCTTAGCTATTGGATTGAGAAAGAAAGAGTGCTAACAGGGATTAATATATAAATAGGACAATGATCTTCCTTACCATATTTGTCTTTGTACATACTTCAGATTTTCACCTTTAAAGAATTACCTTTAATGTTTTGCCATTCTTTCTCTTTATCTGTCTGTCTGTCTCTCTCTCTGCGTCATACATATATACAGGTATATATAAATATAGATATAGAGATATATAGGTATATGTGAACATAGTCTTTAGAAAATAAAACTGAATGTTCATAAATACATTATGTACTATATATGAATTCATATTCATATATCTATGTACATACAAACGCACGCATATATATACCCATGTATAAGCATGTGTGTATACACACATATATACCCACATTTTACACACACATATATGTAGGGGTGGGGTGGAGGTAGGGGCAGAAACTCACTAGACGAGCCTGGATTTTAACTCACAATTTTTCTGTCTTCATTATCTTAGTTCTGGGATTAGAGTCGCACATGTGCTATCAAATCTGGTTCATTGTATTTTAAATGCAATTGCTCATTTAATTGAATATGGATGCCTAAATGTAATGTTATTCTAATAATGTATTTCTAAAAGAAAATGCTTGTGAAAATTAAAATATTTAAAATTTAACAGCTAAGTGATTTCACAAAATATTTTCTGCCAGCCAGGCATAATATCATATCTATATAATGAGACCCTGTTTCAAAGCAAATATACAAATACACATACACACACACACACACACACACACACATGCACAAATACACAAAGACAGACAGACAGACAGAGACAGAGGCAGAGAGAGAAACAGAGAGAGACAGACAGAGAGACAGAGATTAGGATATTCAATTTATCTTCTTGAATATTCAGTTTTATCTTCTGAAAACAATGCCTTTGTTGTTGACCCATAATAAGCTACAGTCTATAGTTTCAAAAGTGAAGGACAATCATGTACATATTTGGCACTCATGTGCACACACCAGTGGAGATTCTGAGATCATCTAAATACATTGATAATTGAGAAGCTATTCACAAAGGTATAATAGACCTGATTCTGAATGGACTGTAATTAGTCCTGATGCCTCTAGCAGAGCTGAGGACTTTGGCAAGAAGACAAGAAGACCCAGTTCCCTTTGGGCAGGTTTAGGACTTTCTATTTATTCCTCAATGGGGGGCATACTTGAGAACTAGAAATCGCATTTGAGATTAAGAAACAAAAGATGAAACTTAGCAGCCTGGCACTCTCAAGGACTCTCCAAGGCCAGGTGCAGAGCAAGGAGAGGGACTGATGTGGCCAAGAACACCCCCTTGAGTGAACTAACCTATGCCTGAAGAGATCCTTTGTCTTATATTCCACCAATCACTGTCCCCAACTAGCCCTGTTACTGGAGACTGCCCTCTATAAGTATAAAAAGTGTGCGCTTTCTTGTTTCGGAGTTGTTACTGCCTCCCTTGATAGGCACAACCCCACACGTGTGGATCAAGCAATCAATAAAACTGATGCTTTTGCAGTGGAAAAAAAAAAGAAATGAAAGATGACTTTCTGTACTAGTGTAAAGATCTGAGTTCCAGTCCTCAGCACAGATAGGAGGCTCACTAGAATTCAATGACCAGCTAGTATTGCTAAATTGGTAAGATCCAAATTCAGTCTCAACAAATAAAGGGGAGAGAAAGAGAGAAAGGCACATGATATTGATCTTTGGACTCAATACCTATTTCAACACATGCAAATTCATGTACATATATGAACATGTACATATACAATACATACAAATAAAAATAATTTGAAGGACATAGATTGGTGTTGGAAAACTTTCCCAGCATGCCCCATGCCCTACGTTAAATCATGAGCATGGAAAACAAAATTTTAGAGAATAACAGATCACCACTTTTACACCCAATCAATACATGAAACAAAACAAAAATTTGACCAAAATATTCACTAAAGCATGTCTAAAGCCAAAGAAGGTCAATTGTTAAGGCTTTGGTTCAATTCTCAGACCTGATTAATTGTGGATTTTATAACAATGCAAAAGCTTACCATACTTCTATATACCTCCACTTTCATCTGAAAGAAAATCAAGTTTTTAATACCTCTTATCTCTTCCCATGGAACTGCTGTGATCATTGATAGGGCTATGTGGATGAATGAATTGTTCTACACACTGTTCACCCATGCCATGTACTCTGTAGATGGCTGGCAGTACTTTTATCATAAGTGCTACTCTGTTAATATGTCTCCAGGAAAATGATCCTCGAATTAGAATTAATGGTAGAGAGGAATTAAAGCCATTGGGCTTTCTCTGTGGTGAGAGAAAAGACTGCTACATGACGTTTGTGCTCAGTTCTCTCTTCTCCTGCCCAGCTCCGTGAGTGTGTTGGGCATGGCTGTGGTGGTGATGACTCACCCATAACAGGACAGGGCAGATAAGGAGGCCTCACTCCTGAGCAGCTCCTGGAATAGCGGTTACTTTACCATCCTGAGTGTATTGGTAGGAGGGGTGATCCCAATTTCTATCATCATAGTTACCATACCATCAAGATTACTGGCTCAATTTCACCAACAAGGAGAGAACCTAAGCTCAAGCTGTGGAGGCTGTTCACAGGGCTACTGTCACCCAGCACACTGCTTCCTCAAGTTACTCTCATGGATCAGGACCATGATATCACCAAGGGCACTGGAAGCTAGCTTTCGCTTATCCACTCTGAACTGTCCTTGTTTGTACTCATTTTCCTAGAGAATTGACAACTAAGGGATTGGTGGCACCAAATGAGCCAGAAAGCGAATAGAGTGAAAGTCAGAGTAGTCATGGATAGAGAGCCTTAGACTTCCTGAGAAAGGAAGACACTTTAGTATATTCCAGAACAGAATAGACTCTTGTGTGTGTGTGTGTGTGTGTGTGTGTGTGTGTGTGTGTGCTCCCACATGTGAATGCAGGTGTCCATAAAGGATACAAGAGAGTGTCAGATTCCCTGATGCCAGTGTTATAGGCAGTTGGAAGTCATCCAATATGGGTGCTGGGAACTGAAGTCAGGTCCTCTTCAAGTATATTTGTTTAACCACTGAACTATTCCTCTGGCCCCAAGAGGGCAACCTTTGATCATGAGTTCACTCCTTCTGCCATGGGTTCTGAGGATCGAATTCAGGTTTTCAGGCTTGTATACAAGATAGCACCTACTGGGCTGTCATGCTGGGTTCAGGGCTAAGGTCTTCTGCTATCCTGATATATCAATTTTCCCTTAATCTGATCGTCGTTCCCACCCTTAACCAAAAGTTCACTTCTGTTTCTGGCCTCACCATTCTAGCCATCCAAGACAACAAGAAAGCCTATCTATAACTCATTTACAATTTCCTTGCCCTACAATCAGATTCCATGACTATTTTCCTCTGCCATCTTTTCTACATGTTTGCTGCATTTTCCATCATCTTGGGCCAGATCTTGCTTCATCATAGCACAGTGCCAGGGTAGCCACTACTTTCTGGGTTTTTGTTTTTGTTCCAATCTATCCAAATCACAGTATCACATAGTTCTTTCTCAAATATTATTTTATTTGGTCACATGTTCCCTCAAGGGGCACATTGTTCCCAACATCTTGCTTTCTGTTACATGAGGTCCAGACCTTCCTTCATGACACTTGTCCTAACTGACACTGTTGCTTGCCTTACTTTTCAAATTGCACAGTCACTTGCTACGTGCATGCCCCTCCCAGTGAATCCAAACTGCTGACATATCTTGGCCATTTAATACATTATTTTTTCCTGTGATGAGAATATAGAGAACAGAAATGTATTGCATTGCTGCGACAGCTAATGAGGGTTCAATGTGATGTGGGAAGCAGGATTTGGGCTTAAAATTCCATCCATTCCTACTAACATTTATAAATCATCTTGGGTGTTTAAGAAGAAAAAGAAATACCATACCTACCACAAAATGTTCTCACCTGGTAAGGAGATGAAGATCCTCATTGTCGTCATAATACTGTGCAGAGTAAAGAAAAATCTCATAAGTGCTTCTTCATTCTTTCCTAGCAGACCCTGCGAGGCAGGCATGGGAAACTATTACCTTCATTTTCCAGATGATAAAACTTGCTTACCTTTCTGAGAGTATAAGTGGCTTGTTTACTGTTACAAAGCTAATAATTAGCAGACTGGGGTCTGCTAGTTGGGTGATCTTTTTAATGTGTGGCTCTGACTACAACCAACAGGGCCATGGCTCACAAGGAGAAGCAATGAAGCATGCTTGGGGACAGTGTTTAATGTGACTGTGATCTCTCCCTGGCAAGTGGCATCTGACTCCGGAACTAAAGAATCAGAGAATTCAATCAGAAAAGAATGAAGAGGAGAAAAGGATATTCAAGAAATAAAGAGGCATTATGAACAAAGTTACAGAGCCAAACACGAGGAGCAGACCAAGGGCAAGATTGCTTGTTGCATGAAGGCTCCTCCCTCTCCCCCCTGAAAAACTGAGATAAAGGAGGAGGTGAGGCCTGAGTGTTCCCTCGCTGATAAGCAGGCTCCACCCAGAGGCCAACAGTACACATTTGGGGACAGAGAGAGTGGAAGAGCTGCCCCTTCTCCAGGGCCACAGGGACTGGAGTAGGGGTGAAAGAGAGGTCATTTTCTGAATGCTTTAGATACAGCATCTGGGGCAGAACCAGGGAAGATTCTGAGAGCCAGAGAGAAGCAGAGACAGATGGCAAGTGACCTTCAGAAACATCCCTTCTGGAGCCAGAGCCTCGCTGGGGGTTAGGGTGGCTGTGTGCAAATATCCTGTCTGTCTCCCCAACGGTTAGGGTGGCTGTGTGCAAATATCCTGTCTCCCCAACAAGCACTAGAGAGGAGGGAGTATGAAGCCTCCAGAATAGAAGGGAAAAGCAAGGCAGGTGATGAGGGAAGGTGGGGAAACTGGACCATCCAGGAAGTGCTTCATTTTGGGAACTGCCTTGAAATGAAAATGTGGGGAAGGTCAGAGGGGCTTGACAAATCTGTCTCTAACATATCCTTCCTTTCAGAACCAGGTTCTCTGTCTTCCTCCTTCCTCCAGTCACTTCAGGAGAAGGACAAAGTGGGGAAAAGTTGAGGGGACAGAGCCAGAGCAGTAGAATGGGACCTCCCTGGAGCCAGGAGGTAAGTGCCCTCTGTCATCACACTGATGTCTTCTATTTCTAAAGCCCTGCAAATCCCATTTGATCCTTTTTTTTTTTTAAATACATGCTATCTCATGTACTAAAGATCTAAGAAAGGCTGACTGTAAGGGAGAAAAAACAGAATCACCTCTATTCAAAGGGACAATAGCACTAACTCCTTTACCCCCTTCTCCTTATAATCTTGTCTTCTCTATCCTCCCAAACTTCTTTGTCTTGTCCCCCTCGGTTCCCTGACTAGAGTTCTCCAGAAGAGAGGCTTCCCGCTGAACGCAGCAGACGGTCGACGAGAACCAGACGGGTGCTGCTAGCTGTGCTGCTTTGTGGCCTGCTCCTTGGTTCTTCTGTGCTTTGGGTTTACATCTTCCGGAACTGTGGTCCTTGTAAGGAAGATCCTGAAACACCTTTAACCAAGGCAACACTCCCTCATATGCCTTGGTCCAGACCTCTAAGACTCTCCTGCCCCATGCCAAACTTGTCCCCATCCTCATGGTCCCTGAGGATCTAGACTGCTTTCTCTCTAAATCCCACATCAGGCAACAAGTCATTTCCTTCCTAAGGCCTGCCCCCTCTCCCCATGAACCTCACTAGAAGTCCTTTCCCAGCCCCTGGGGGGAGCCCTTGTTCACTTTGCTCTTCTTACCTAGCTCTGAGCTTTTGTTTCACAGGTCCATGTGAAGCACCTGTGTGTATGGAGCTCCTGGACCATTATCTGGCCTCTGGAAACAGAAGTGTGTCCCCCTGCACTGACTTTTTCAGCTTTGCCTGCGAAAAAGCCAATGGGACCAGTAACTCTTTGCAGGCGCTTACAGAAGAGAACAAGAGCAGACTGTGGAGACTATTGGGTGAGGACACATATCGGCAGAATCTCTGAGCAAGTAGACAACTGAGTCTCCTGCGATCTTGACAGTTCTGAATTCTGCATAACTATAGAAAATTTCTTTGCTCTTGCCTTCCACTCCTAACCATTCTCCTTTATTCATATACTGGTTACTCTTTGAGGTTTTTTTTTCTCTTTTTATCCACCTCTTTTCTTTCTTGCTTCACTTTCTGTATTTTCTTTATTGTCTTCATCATCTTTTTGTCTCTACTCCTTCTCCGAGTTCATCTATCCTGTTGTCAAACTGAGCCCATAAAAATGGAAGTTCCCCTCATTTATCTGAGCTTCATCATCTTCTATATCCCCATGGGAAGGTTTTCTCAATATCCCCATGAGGTGCCCATCTCCTATTTGTCCCTGTACCAGTATCCACTCATTGTGTTCCCCTATGTTTCCTTTTTAGAGGCCCCAGGGTCCTGGCACCTAAGATCTGGGGAGGAAAAAGCTTTCCAATTTTATAACTCCTGCATGGACACAGCTGCCATTGAAGCTTCAGGGGCTGGTCCACTCATACAAATTATTGAAGAGGTGAGAAAAATCGGGGTGTCAACTTTCTAAATAATACATATGAACAATGAATGCATGCCTGAGGGCTGCCATGATTTTATAGAATATAGGGTTCTTTCTTAGAAATTCCAAGTTCTACAAGGGAGATAGAAATGAAACTACTCTTTGGAGCATCAAGACTTAGAGAAAGGAAAAACCTTAGAAGCAGCAAAGGGCTCAGAAAGAAGGAGCCTATGAAAACAAGAAGGGAAAGATGAACACATTTAGGGCTCAATCTCATGGGTTCCTAGGTTCAGGTTTGTCTCTCTTCTTCAAAGCTTGGAGGCTGGAACATCTCTGGCAACTGGATTTCCTTTGACTTCAACCAAACTCTGAAGCTTATGATGAGTCAATATGGCCACTTCCCATTCTTCCGAGCCTATCTGCGACCTCATCCAGCCCCTCCACACACACCAATCATCCAGGTGAGGGATAAACTGGCAAAACCAACTGGCACCTGGGTCTATAACCCTAAGCTATCTCTACTTACAAGAGATTTCAGTCTGGGAGATAAGATACTTGTGCAACGAAGGGAATGGCTCTTACTTAATGGAATATTAGTACTACAGGGATCTGGGCTACTAGGTAGGGGAAAAGATGTAACAGAGACAGCTCTTTGAAGGGTGAATTAAAAGTTTTCAGCTCTCTTTATTTCAAATACAGATTTCTCCTGGACCTCTTCATTCACCCTGTCTCCAAAATTCTCCTTCTCTTATTTTCTCTTTATTTTCCCAAAGGCACCTTTCTAAACTTGATAGCTAAGAGCCTATCACTTTAATAGATCGATCACTCAGTCATCAAGATATGGCCCCTATTCCTTAGCAAAAAATCTTAAGTTTGTGATCTGACCTCTATTCTTATCTCTTGTTGCGGTCCATCTCTCCCTGATACTCTGTGTTCTGCTGACTCACATGTGGTGTCAAAAAATATTTTTCTTCTCTTTGAGCATACTGCTTTCTTACCTGTAACAATCCTAGAAGACTCTTATGTGTTTGCACTAGAAGTCTCTTTTGTTAAGTCTTCCCTGACATGCTAGATACAATTTGCTTGAGGTCTCTCTGTCATCCATTAAATTCTCTCAGCATTTAGTAATCTGAAAGCCTGTGCCTGAAGCAGACTAGAGTTTTTCTCAGCAACTAGAGACCTCTATGAGGTGTTCCTCAAGTTTTTAAATAAATAAATAATGGAACCATCACTCCTTTGGCAAACACTGGAGTGTTCTATAGTTGTTTCTGAATTCCACAGCTTTGTACAGAATACTTAACCCAGAAGACATGGCCATCAGTATGTAATATTCTAAGATTAGGCTTTAACATGTGCTTTCATAAATTTAACTATTATGGTTTGGTAGGATTAACTAAAATCTGAAGTGGTTAATAAGGACAAGTTTAGATAGGAAGACAGCAAAGGAGATTTGAGACACGGCTAATTATACAGGTGACAAAACTAAACTAAAAGACACAATAAAGGAGTTACAGGAAAATTCTGAGCTAAGGAGAGCATTTGGAATGTTGTGGCTTCAGAATTTTGTCAGTGAGAGGCTGGCCTGGACTTTGAGTGGGAAGAAAAGTAGGAAGGAAAATATGAGACGGGGCTTGGTGATTGCCGGCCCAGAAAGTCAAGAAGAATTGATAAATATTAACATATAGACAAGAGAAGAGCTACTGAAGCCTTTCAGACATTACCATGGGTCTATATAGAGCTCAAATGCAATCACCTTTGGAGGCAACTTGAAACAGCTGAGGATTCTAAGTTCACCTTTTGAATTTGATGCATAATAGCACATGGCAAATAAGAACCAGAGTGAGAACATGGTTAGTTTAAACACATTGTTGACGGTCCCAGAGGTTTTCCAAGGTTTCTGTGGTTAAAAATAAATAAAGGAGATGGAGAAAACACTGAGTTACTTAGTTAGCTCCAGTGTGTCTAGGCCGTTAGCGTAAGCTTAGCTACAGAGAGTGGAATGCAAAAGGAGCCCATGAGAAGCTGAAGAAGGAGGAACAGAAGAATACAAGGAATCACAGAGAAAGAAGATGGACCACCATGGGTGGCATCACAAAGAAAACAGAACTATAGGAGAAAGGAAGTATGGATTTCAGAGATTCCCTCACAGACAGAGTAGAAAACCGAAAGACACAGTTAAAAACTTGCAGCTAGTCACAAAAAAAAAAAAAAAAAAAAAAAAAAAAAAAAAAAGTAAGAATGAGCAGAGATTATAACTGGAGCTCAGTGTAATTGAAAAACTTTTTTTCAAGATGTAAGAAAAGTATATAGGCCAGTGGGATTGGGATATCAGAATGGGAGTGGAATATTGACATCAAAAGAGAGAGAGAGAGAGAGCAAAGCTTGTAGACAAAGAATCAAATATAAATTAGGGCATCGGCACTTGCCTGGGGTGCAAAGTTTAATAGGTCCTCTATACATAATTTCAAAATAAATATATTTAAATATGAATGACTTTTAAAAATATAAATAAATGCAAAGTCTATGGTGAGCAAACTATCAAATTTGCATTTACTCATAATTCTAAAAATATCCTGCTTTTCCAAAATAAAACAAAACTATTGTGGGTCTCTAAAAAATAATTACAATTTTAAAATAGAATAAAATACACTGTGAAGTTTGGTGCTAGAGACTGGCCATAAAGCCTCATCCGTGATAGGCAGCTACTCTACTGCGGAGCCATGCCGCAAGCATAAAACATTGTAGAATGTATTGTTAAAAAATAAAATCATGATAAGCAAAGTTTGATGTTTTATTCATGATGAACTCTTCTGCATTAATTGTGTTTTAAAAATATGTATTAAAAACGTGTTTTGTTACTGACTTTGAGTATGTTTTAACTAGTATACTTGACATGCGGGTCTCACGTCCCTGACTCGAGATCTACACTGGCACATAAAATAGATTCCTCTAAACAAGTCTGTGTTCTTCTATTGCTGAGAAGTTCAACATTTGCCATGCATAGACTTTTACCAGTTGCAGTCTTTCTTTGTACGGTGTCCCATCTTCCCATCTTCCCTGGTATCTCTCCTACCTTCCCACGCCTACCCGCTCTATCCCCTATGTGCCCACTTCTCTCCAGTCTCTTTTGTGTCCAGATAGACCAGCCGGAATTTGAAATTCTTCTCCAGCAAGACCAAGAACAGAAAGTCTATGCTCAGGTAAGATGCCAGACAACTTGCACCTTGTCCCCTTGTCCCCAAGTGAAAGGCTTTTGTGACAAAGATTCCCCTCCTCTAGATCCTGCGGGAATATGTGACATACCTGAACAGACTGGGGACTTTACTGGGGAGTAACCCCCAGGAAGCGCAACAACACGCCTCCTGGTCCATCGTCTTCACCTCACGGCTATTCCGGTTTCTGAAGCCACAACAGCAGCAGCAGGCACAAGACAAGCTCTTTCATGTGGTTACCATTGAAGAACTACAGGTGCCTAAAACTGAGGGCCTGAGGACTCTGTGCTTGATGGCCTCTCAAACTTGCTCATTTTTATATTCTTGCTTCTACTGCCATTGATTTGTTTACTTTAAAGATGCATTTATTTATTTATTTATTTATTTATTTACTTACTTACTTATTTATTTATATTTTGTATATACTTATTTACTTGTTTGTTTATTCCTTCTGTGGGACTTTGGGCAGGAATGTGATTAGGTGTGAAGATGGAAGCCAGAGAACAATTTTGGGACGCTGGATTTTTGCCTGAAAGTCAGGAAGTCAGGTGGTCAGGCCTGGTAGCAAGTGCCTGTAACCACTGAACCATCTTGTTGTCCCCTTCCTTTCATTTCTGTTTGTCCTTAACTCTAGTCTCCAATCCTTCCCCTAGGACACCCCATTCCCTCTCCTTCCTGTGCCTTTTGTTGTCCCCCTCTTTAGCTTTGTGTCTTTTCTCTAAGGAAATGGCCCCAGCCATCGACTGGTTGTCCTGTTTACAAGCAATATTCACCCCGATGTCGTTGAGTCCTTCCCAGACCCTCGTGGTTCATGACCTAGACTACTTGAGAAACATGTCACAACTGGTAGAAGGGCTGCTGAATCACAGGTTTGCCCAGGTGGAGTTGGACAGATATTAGGCATGGGAGGAGAGTGAGATATCGGGGACTCCATGAGTGGGAGGCACCTGTGACATGGAGAGAGAGAAAGAGTGGGTGACACAGAAGGAAACATAAAAATCAAGAACTATGTAAGGCTTTTGAAATGTGATGACCATGGGACACATCAAATGAAAGATATAGGGTTGAGATAGATGAGGCATCTACCAGGAATGTACCATCATCCTTTACAGAGCTAATGCACTATTGGAAATGCAGAAAAGCCCAACTCTGAAGGGTATGAACGCAAGCCTTCTCTATAGCACCCAAGTGGCAAACCTGCAATCAGGTGGCTTCAGCAGTTTTATATGCATGTCTTGAAAGATATACATATATGTGCCAGCAGGACAAAGGGAAGCCACAACCCTAGGTTTGTTGTACTTAGAAATCTGTCTTTAGATGAGCTGAGGTTTCCTGGTTGTGGAAACAGATAAATCAAGTCCTTTCCTAGTAACTTCAGAAGAAAGCCTTTTTCCACCATCCCTCACTCCCAAAGCCACACCAGTAAAGACTGTTCTTGATGGATTTGCTTATATGGCAGTTACTCTTTGTAAATACAGAGGAGAAGGGGCTATGTACAAGAATACACAGTAGTTTGCTGAAGGGATTATTCATAGGAGCATGTTTAGGGGCTTTAGCTTTGTGTTGGGCATTTTTTATCTACAGGGAGAGAATAATACAGAGCTACATGATCTTGGGGCTGGTGGATACACTATCGCCAGCACTGGACACTAAATTCCAGGAGGCACGCAGAGAACTGATCCAGAAACTACGGAAACTGAAAGAACGACCACCCCTGGTGAGAAGAGAAGGCGACATATTTTCTATATTGGGGTAATTATTGTGGTAAAAAGGCATAGGAGAAGAGTTCCCAAGTAGGCAAGATAGGCAGTCAGACTATATCTTTAGAATCAAGATATTAGCTTCTGTGGCCTTTGAATGAACATTAGAGTTTTGACCTAAAAGTTAAAATTAAGGAAGAACCCTTCCTTTATCATTACTCTTATGCAATGTTCTGTTTTCCTAAACTCTATGGTTTGAGGACATAGGCCTACAGCTTAAGATTTATTGTGAAGAATTGATTCTATATGTCCCAGAGGCCTGTCGTGATCAGACAGGCAAAAGGTGATTGGGGTTCATGGAAGATACATTAAGAAAATGGAGAATTGTTCCAGATTTTTTTGAAGAATTCTTGGTTTGTTTTCTCTACTTTAAAAGTTTTCCCCATGTATGATGAAATGTGAAAACAAAACACTGTCTTTTAAGAAAAACTTAAAAAAAATAGATTTATTGTGAAGAACAATATTTAAATGTGTATCACAAAGTTCATCCCTGATCCTATGAAATTGTTTAGTTATAAATGGACATGGTTGGTCAGATCTTTACATATCTGAAGAGTAGGCTGTATAAAAAGTGTGTAGAAGCAATTAACGAGTCAGAAGAATTATCTGACAGAGATCTTCAGTCAGAGTTCCTTGACATCCTATGTCAGACGCTTTCAAATGCAAGGGGAAACGTCTAGAGCATTGGGAACATTCTTACCTCAGTGAAGACCTTCCTTGAAAGAAAACCTTTACTCTTGTTAATTAAGGGATAATTTCTCTACTTTAAAAAGTCATTAAAATCTCTGTTCAATTCTGGGGATCTGTCTCAGTGACTAAAGTGTTTGCCACTTAGGGGAGAGGACTTTAGTTTGAATCCCAAGTTTGAAGCAAATTCCAATAGTGTTGGCTATAGTCCCAGTGGTTTGACTGCCAGATGGAATGCAGACAGGAGAGAACATGGACATTCCAGGTCCCAATATCTTTATATATACAATGGCAAAAAAAAATGAAAAGAGAAAGAAATGAAGTCTTGAATCAAGCAATGGAGAAAATGAGGCTTGGCAACTGAGGTGCTCTTCGGAACTCTTTATGTGCACCAAGTAATCCTCCCCCTCAAATTTTTAAAGGAATTTTTTTGTTGAGAAAGAAATCTAGTCATTGATTATTTATGGTTTATAAAAGCCTACATAATTTTATTAACCTAATTCTCAAATTTGTATGATGCAGCATAATATTATATGGTTTTATTTATTTATCTTTTGGGTATTTTAGAAAGAATACCACTATGTAGCTATGGATGAACTGGAGGTCACTGTGTAGATGATGTTGGCTTAGAACTCACAGAGTGCTAAGAATAAATATGTGTACCACACCACATCAAGCTCATTTTATGTTTAATGAAGCAATAAATCAACAAATATATGAGTCTTCAGGAACCTGGCTATAGTAATAAGTTAGAGCAGGGATCTTCTCTGGCTGTCTGACTTCAAGGTCAGTGTGGATTTTCATTATATCCACTATCCATTATCCACTAAGTGACCATTATCCATTAAGATGGTCACTCAGTGTGAGGTAGATTCACAAGAAGCTACTATGCAACCCATCTCTTAATCAGATGAAGCAGAGCATAACACCAACTGCAAACTTCCTGGCAAAATAAAAATAGCTTCCTGTAAATGCCAGGACTGTAGCATGAGGTCATGTCTTGGAAGGTATAAACATGTCATCACAGAAACTCATGCTTAAAGAATGTGAAAGGCTTACAAAGCCTGTAATCACCATCTTTTTCACTGGGGTATAGAAAGATGAAAATAAAGTTTGACCTTGGAGAAGCTGCATCACTTTTCTGAACTAACAAAAAGCAACACAGAACAATTATGTTTAAACCATCTAATACGTCTCAAAGTTAGTCAGTCATCCATGTACACCATTCTCTAACCTATTATATAATCTTCCCAGGAATGCTCAAGATCTTAGTTCCCATGTCAGAAACAGAGAGAAGAATGATAACCTCCCCTAAGATCTCATTGCTCTTAAGTGAAAAATCAGGATTCAAAATAAAGCTGTTTGGCTTATGAACCTATATCATTCTTTAAATGATTTATTTAGTTTTACTTAGTATCCATTGACATTTTTCCTGCATGTATGGTATGTCTATATGAGGATGTCGGGTCACTGGAACTAGAGTTATAGACAGTTATAAGCTGCCATGTGGGTGCTAGAATTTGAGTCCAGGCCCTCTAGAAAAGCACTAGCAGTAGTCTTAACTACTGAGCCATCTCTCTAGCCCCATGAACCTCTATCTTAACACACCAGGCCAGACTGAGAAATATGTGAGTGCTACAGCATTAGGTTAGCAAACTCTTTTATAAAGGACAAGATAGTTGAGTATATTTGGCTTTATATTCCATATAGTTTATGTTGCTTACATGTGACTGTTTTAGTACATAAAAGACAGAGCTGTCCTACATGAGAACACAATTTAGGCAGTAGATACCCTTGATGGCTCCTAAAACTGAGTGATCAGAGAGGGTTGAATATCAGTAGAAACTCATAGTAACAGATAAAACTGAAGAAATATGTAGAAACAGAAAGGTACTATCTGGCCCTATCTCACAGGAAAAATGCATAGAAAATAATAGGTAAAAATTAGTGTAGTATGTGGGGTTGTCCTCATAACTCTGGATGAGAAAAAATAATGGTGTTCTGCATGTGAGGCCCAATGCTAGGACTGAAGTATACCCTGGGTGTTCCAGAACTGAATAAGCAAATAGGATAGCTCTGAAGTAAAGCTCAGGGAAAAGAAGGCCTGGCATGTCATTATAAAGATACTTGCTTTTCTTTCCATGAAGAAAGAAATTTCTAGAATTTATCTTGATTTATATTTTAAAAGAACATGCTTCAAGAACATGAGCTATGAAATTTCCTGGCTTGTAGTTATAGGGGTAACAAGGAGTAGATAGCAATACCAGATTCTAGATTTGATTTTTTTAATTCCAGACAATGTTTATTAACTGCAGTCTTCTGATTTCTCTGGGGAATTGTAATTATTTAATAATGAATATTCTTATTTTGAAAAATCAAGAAGGGTCAAATCTGACCTTTTTGTTGGTTAATTTTGAGAACATAGACAATGGAAATGCATATTTCTATTATGAAACTTGTGAAGCTGGATTTGGTACAAACTGAGCAAGGTTTTACATTTGTCTCCGTGTAATGAAAACTATATTCAGCCCAACAACACAATGTATTTAGGCTATTGAAAGTTTTGTTTAAACAAGTCATTTCAGTTACCGTTCTTCTTGATTCTAGGTTATCTCTAATTTTACACAAAAGTTCCTAATCCATATTACTGTCAATATCTTGGTAGAAAAGCATTAATTAGGTCAGGCTTACAGGATTTAGCTACAGATTCATCTATTCATTTATGTGATTATTTTATGTTTTCTCGAATTTTTTTGAGACAGAGTCTCATCATGATGGCTTAGAACTTCTAATTCTCCTGCCTCTGCTCTTCAACTCCTAGAATTACAGGTGTGTGCCATCACTCACTGTATGTGGAGTATGATAATATTTGTTGAGTACCAACTATAAAAAATGTTTCTATAATACCCATTATGTACCAGTGGACCAAATATTCAAGTGTCCCAGTTTTGAACATTTATAGTTCAGTATAAGGGGAGAGAGAGAGGGGGGGGGATGGAGGGAGGAAGGGAGAGAGAGACAGGGAGAGAGAGAGAGAGAGAGAGAGAGAGAGAGAGAGAGAGAGAGAGAGGGAGGAAATAAACTATGTGTGCTGGATGATGTTAGAACAAAGGCAAAATATCAAATGAAGAAAAGGAATGCAGGAAAAATAGCAGTTATGACTATGGTTATCAGTAGGCAGAGCAGAAAAGTCAAATTAACCATGAGTCATTCTTGTGACGTTTAGGTATGTTTGAACCAGACTAGAGTCCACTCATATTGCACCATCATTCCACATCAGTTTCTTTATCTTATCTAGTAGGATGTGATTTGCGCTATTTCCAGATGTTTTCCTGATGTTAAGATAATGCCATCAGCATGGCAATGGAATGTACTGAGTCGTGCTAATCAAATTCCAGGGGAAGTTAGAATAAACAGAGTGCTTTTAAGGAATTATATCACCTGATCTTCAAACCTGTGAGGAAGGTAGAGCAGGCATTTCTCTTGTTTGTACAGCTGCTCTACCTAAAGTTCCTGGATTTAAGTTAATAGCTTACATTTGTAAATGCTGGATATTATGTGTAAGGGCAGTATTATGGTGGTCTTTAAGGACAAATTTAGTTTACAGACAAGATTCATTGGTGTTTGGAGTAATTTACATTGAAAAATTAGGACGAAGCATTCGAATAAATTTACAGTGTGTGAACAAATATTCATGTGTGCATTTGTGTAAGTAAACAGCCATGGAACAGCCTTATTTGAGAAGCTGGTCATTTCTGCTTAGGCCATCCATACTCCAGTTCGCTGCAGCCTTTCTGTGTCCTGTGTTTCTGATATGGGACTCCATTATGTTGCTGAGGGCCCTAATCGTTGTTTGTAGCAGGCTCTTATCTGCGTGGGTAGCTCCTACTCTGTCTAGTAACCCAGTTAAATGAGCCCTTCATATTGTTACTTTTTTGTTTGGTTTGGTTTTTTTTGTTTTTTTGGGGTTTTTTGTTTGTTTGTTTGTTTGTTTGTTTGTTTGAGACCAGGTTTCTCTGTGTAGCCCTGGCTGTCCTGGAACTCGCTCTGTAGACCGGGCTGGCCTTGAACTCAGAAATCTGCCTGCCTCTGCCTCCCAAGTGCTGGGATTAAAGAGGTGCACCACCACCGCCCAGCATATTGTTACATTTTATATTATTTTGACATATTTGGCCCTCAGTGATCCTATCATGATGTGTAATTGTTAAACATTATTTTCCATGCCTTCAGAAACATTCCTTTAGTAATTTGTTATAGAATTTTGTCTAGAAATATTTACATATTCTTGGAGCTTTCTTTTTATAATTTCTTTATAGTCTTATTATTCATGGTTTGTAGGAGACCTATATGAACATTTTCACTGCCCTAAAATGAAACCGTTGAGCTTCATTATTGTACTGGCTAATTTTGTGTGTCAACTTGACACAGGCTGGAGTTATCATAGGAAAAGGAGCTTCAGTTGGGGAAGTGCCTCCATGAGATCCAGCTGTGGAGCATTTTCTCAATTAGTGATCAACTGGGGGAGGGCCCCTTGTGGGTGGTACCATCTCTGGGCTGGTATTCTTGGGTTCTATAAGAGAGCAGGCTGAGTAATCCAGGGGAAGCAAGCCAGTAAGGATCATCCTCCATGGCCTCTGCATCAGCTCCTGCTTCCTGACCTGCTTGAGTTCCAGTCCTGACTTCCTTTGGTAATGAACAGCTGTGTGGAAGTGTAAGCTCAATAAACCCTTTTCTGCCCAACTTGCTTCTTGGTCATGATGCTTGTGGAGGAATAGAAACCCTGACTAAGACAATTATCTTGCATTTGAAGTATTTATTCCACCATTTATATTTCAGTGTCTTTCCTCCTCTCTTTCCACATTTCCTTTAACATATGTAGTGCAGGCCAACTTTCCCTGTTTAGAGGGATTCCAGATTGATTGGTGCACTTGTTGCTCAGAGGTTTGCTTTTACCTCTTTTCATGAGAAACATTGCATCACCCGAAGCCCTCATTTACTCATCTATAGGGTTCTACCATAAGATACACACCCTTTGAGACGGGGCATGGGTGCTGAAGAATAAAAGAATTTCTCCCATTAGTTTACAGTTAGGAATGGAAGTCCTGGGGGAAAGGAGTGTATGGCAGAACTTCTGGGCTGTTTGAGTGGGAGGTTGGACCCTATCTCAGGATTGGATAATCCTCCTTTCCTTCCCAGGAGGCTTATATTCCTTGGAGGGATGCCTCCTAAGGGCCTTGCTTTTGTACCTATAGGCAACAAGCCTGGGTACTGAGAGAGAAGGGAAATGTCTTTCTGCTGAACAGTAGCATATACTGAGAGATAAATGATAAAAAAAATTGTGTCTATGTATGAATGTGTGTGTTGTTGTCTACATGTATAGTGTATGCATGTATAGGTCATATATGCACTTTTGTGTGCATATGGAGACCTCATCAGGTATCTTTCTTAAATCACTCTCCACCTTTAGTTTCTGAGGCAGTTCTCTCACTAATCCTAAAACTCATTGGTTCAGATAGGCAGGCTGGCAACCAATCAGCTTCTCCACCCTACTGAAGGCATGAGCCTCCAGACCTGACTTTTTAGTGTTGGCCCTGGGGGTTCTGAATTTAGGTCTTTGTATTTGTGCAGCAGAAACTTTTTAGAGCCTGAGTCATTTTCCTAGACCTTGGAAATAAAAAATTTAAAAAGTTATCAAAGAAAACATCCTTTGGGATAACTGACATTGGGGTGTGATATAAACAGAGGCCTGGAAAGATGTCACTCACTTTAGTCTGTTTTTGCAGCCAGCCTCCCCTCGATGGATGAAGTGTGTGGAACAGACGGGAGCCTTTTTTGAGCCTACCCTGGCAGCTCTGTTTGTTCATGAAGCTTTTGGCCCAAGCATTCGAAGAGCTGTATGTGAGAGCTTACCCCTACCTGCAACCCTCTACCCTTTCCATACAATATACCTTGCCCTAGTTCTGTGAAATGTGTCCTTCTTTGTGGTGTGCAAAGCAGGAATTGGGTAGAAAAGAAAGTCAACTAAGAGAGAACCTTTTGACCTGCTCATTCCCTTGGGCAAGTGCAATTTAGGCACAGGACACAAAGTATCTCCAACATGAATTAATTTAAACACCTCACTGGACTTTCCTGGTATTGTGTTTCTTCAACCATAAATAGAAAAATTAAAAAAAAATCAAACTCCTTGACCTTTAAGGCTATCTCCCTGTTTGTCTAAGAGTTTTGCACAGCACATGATATACTGTAAGCACAGGGTGATGTAATCTCTTAGAGAACAAACAAGCAACTTCTGAATGAGTGGGGAACTTAAAAGCATTTTACATGTAATTTATTTAATTACAATTATTTTCCTGATTTAATGTAAGAGAGGATTGAACCAAGAGTAGTTAAATGAGTTATTTAACTTCATGGAGTCACCAAATAGCAGTCAAAATTTGAACTCAGGCAGTCTGAAGCCAGAGTCATTTCTCATTCTGTTACCCAACTCCTTCCACCTAGAAAGAATGTACTAAGACAATAAGCAATTGCAACTTAAGGAGGGGTAAAGTTCAGGCTGTATAGCTATGGAGACTGCAACTTGCTGCGAAGCTAAGGAACTTAGAAGAAGTATGACTTAAGTGGGAGGGTATGAAGACAAAAGTCCTGAAAACAGAGACAGAAACAGTAGTTGCCCATGCTCTCTGCTCTCTGGGAGAATTGTTGGACCCAAATGAAAGCAGCCATCAGTCTCAGCTATCACAACGGCAAAAGCACTGTTATGGTCCCTTCTTGGGGCAACAAACTAATTATACTTTCTGAGCTTGACACTATACTAGTAGCCCCACAAATCTTTATACTTTGGATATTTGTGACAATCTGGGGAACAAACCCTCTCTTGTGAGCCCTTCTCCTTTCGCTGACAGCTCTTGGAGCCCAGTAGGGCCAAGGTCTCTCTACAGATTATCAAAGGACCAGGGACAGACTAATCCTTACACTTTTTCCCTTTTCCTGCCCACATTCCATAGGCCATGGAATTATTTGCTGAGATAAAGGATGCTGTCATCATACGCCTCCAAAAGCTTTCCTGGATAAGTGAGGAGACCCGGAAAGAGGCCTTGAACAAGGTAATGTCAGGATGATTACAGGGCAGCTTGAAGCCTGTTTAAGAGATAGTTGATCACTGGGTGAAGAAACGAGGATAGAAGGGACAGAAGTGGATACAGATCACATATCTGGGTGATAGTGTTAATGGCTCATGAGGATTTATGAGGGAATGCTGGCAGCTTACAAATTTCTGTGTCTCTTTCCAGCTTACCCAGCTGCAGGTGGAGATGGGGGCACCAAAACGGGTCCTGAAGCCTGAGATGACCACACAGGAATATAGTGATGTGGGTCTTTGTTCCTCTCAGTGTCCCATATGCTCTTGGTTTCTTACTCCCTTGACCAAACTGAGTCTGCAAAGCAATCTATTTTCTGTGTGCGATTTTAAGATAATCTCCTCTTTACCCCCATGCTGGATAGGTCTTACAGGCAAAACATTGAAACTTTCTAGGGCGCTCATGTTTACTACATACACACACATATACACATGCATTCTGTGATATGTCTATGTTTATCTGCATGATGATGCCTGTGAATTTTGTACCAGCATGAAGTGATATTACAGGGTGTGGTAGCATGTACATCAGGGATTACCTGTTTAGGTGTAAATGTGCCCAGTACCATCTATCTGTATGCATCGCTGTGCATCAAATGACCTGCTGCTTCTTCCCCAGATACAACTTGGTCCCAGTTTCCTTCAATCTTTCCTGAGCTGTGTACGATCTCTCCGGGCCAGAAACGTTCGGAGCTTCTTGCAGCCTTTTCCCTACCACAGGTATGAGAACAGATGATGAGATCTGGTATGAGATCCTAGAGATGGGCTAAGAACAGTGATAACAGAAACAAGTCCATGATGATAGTTGGCAGTGACTGGATGTGCCTTGCATAGACAGTAAATGATGGAGCTGTGTTTGTGTGCATTCTTCATGCAGATGGCAGCAATCTCCCTGGGGGGTCAATGCCTACTATTCAATACCTGACCACGTGGTGGTCTTCCCTGCTGGCCTTCTCCAACCTCCATTCTTCCACCCTGGCTACCCCAGGTATGGACCATTCTCTGAAGGTGAGTCTTTTGGTGGGAGATCTCAAGAGGGATTAACAGATGTTAGGATGGATGAGACTTGGAGTTGGAAAATTGGAGTGAATACTTTTGAAGGATTTTGCCAGTAAAACCAGATTTCATCTTTTTAGAGCTGTGAACTTTGGTGCTGCTGGTAGCATCATGGCCCATGAACTGTTGCATATCTTCTACCAACTCTGTGAGTAATCAGTCATTGGAAGGTAGGGCCAATGGGATCATAAGGAAGGACAACAAAGGAGGACTGAAGGGAAGGGGAAGGCTTTTCAAAGGCTACGGAATGGATAGTCTGCAAAATGCTCCATGTCCTTGGGAGCCGGCTCAGTCTATGCTATCCCTCATATTCCAATGACCTTCACCAATTCATTGTCTTGTTCCATCTTTAACAGTACTCCCTGGGGGCTGCCCAGCCTGTAATGCCCGTGTACTACAAGAAGCACTTCTATGCCTGGAGCACCATTATGCTGCCTTCCCTTTACCCAGCATTTCCTCTTTCAATGGTTCTCACACACTCCTGGAAAATACTGCAGACATAGGAGGCGTAGCCATTGCATTCCAGGTGTGCTGAGGCCCCTGTCCTTCCATTTTCCTTCCACTATCTCTCATGGAAATATGATTGCATAACTCTCTGCCCTTCACATTCCCATTGAACAGATGGCAACTTGGGACCCCCTTCCTACCCTGTAGATCCCCCCACCTTCTAAGACATCTGTAGGTCTTCTGGTATCTTTCTTCTTGGCTTAGATCAGCATCAATGCAAAGTTGGACAAGAAGGCTTAGGAACTTGTTAGGGTCCCTTGCTTTGTAGCTGGTATCAGACTTCTAAATGCCTACAGATTTGAAAGTCTAAAAGAAATTTTTATCCCATACCCTTATTTAGGCATATACCAAGAGGATAGTAGAGCACGCTGGGGAGTTGACCCTGCCCAACCTGAACCTTAGCCCTTATCAACTCTTCTTCCGAAGCTACGCTCAGGTAAACATCTATCATCTCTCTATACTTGCTTCACATCAGTTAAGGACCCGATCACTGATGCTAAAAGAATGTTTGGCCCTGCTACGCTGTACCATACTTGCAAGTCACCACTATGGATCCTCACTTTTATCGTTTTTCATTTGTTCCTTTGGAACCACCTTAGATCTTTACAGGTTCTTTAACCACATCCAGCAACTGGAGCCCCACCCTATCCCCAAGAGAAAAGAATCTTCACTTCCATAGACCTGTTTATCTTCCTCCCTTTCTTTTCTTCCTCCCTTCCTTCCTTTCTTTCTTTGTTTCATTCTGTTTCTTTCTTTCTTTCTTTCTTTCTTTCTTTCTTTCTTTCTTTCTTTCTTTCTCCCTGACATTTCAGAAATAAGCTATTTTAAAAGAAGCCCATAACAAGCTGGACATATGACCGTACTACTCAGAGACCTCAGTTTAGGGGGCTGGTCCCAAATTAGTATCACTCCTTTAAGGATGTTGTACTCTCTCAGCAGATATGGTCTACAATTTTCCAATACACAGTGGCTCACAGAACTCCACTACTAACCCTCACTTTGGTCCCTTGTAAACAGTAATGTTATACAAGCAATGTTCCTCCTACATGTCTAGTACCATATTGAATGATTTATGCATAATATATTATCCATGTGGCTTCTGAGTTGCCCCTTGTCCTCTTTGTTCTGCCTGGGATCTCCTAGTTATTGTATCTAACACATACCCATCACCCTGTCAGACTTTCTCTACTCCTTACACTTTTGGCCATCTCCTTCCTTAGGTAATGTGCAGGGAGCTGAGCTCACAAGACCCTCAGGACCCTCACAGTCCTCCAAGTCTTCGAGTCCATGGGCCCCTCAGCAATACTCCAGATTTTGCCAAACATTTTCACTGTCCACACGGTACCCTTCTGAATCCCTCTGCCCGCTGCAAGCTCTGGTAACTTGCCTACTAAAGAGACTGAGATATAAACGGACTCCTTGTGAGTCCATCCTTGAAGTCAAAATAAATGTCTCTCTTCTTTTTGTTTCCAAAATAAAAGTGTGTATTTAGCCTTAGCCATTTCTCTCTTTTTTTTCAGTGTGTGTGTGTGTGTGTGTGTGTGTGTGTGTGTGCATGCATGTTCACGCTCACTGTGAGCACTGTGGGCACATGTGTGCTATAGCTTATGTGTGGAGGTCAGGGGAAAACCTTGAGCATTTTAGTCCTTGTTATCGACCTTGTTCTGAGATAGGTATACATCCCAGTATGCATACCACATACTGCAAATCCAGCTTTTAGGAACTCTCCTGCTTCTGCCACCTATCTGCTTCACCGTAAGAGTGATGATATTACTTATGTAGACTACTGCAACTGGCTTCAAGTGTATTCTAAGGGTTTAAACACAGGTACTTACATTTCTGAAGCAACCACTTAGTCCACATCTCCACAGCCCACTCTGTCATCTTTGGATGGTGTGTTCTATTCCTAGAAGTCAGGAAAGATAAGAAGCAAAAGTGCCAAGAAAGCTTCATGGACACTGGCAAAGCAGCAGTTGGTGAGCTGGTAGGTCAGTCAGTGGGTCAAAGGCCAGGCAATTAAACAGGCCAGTTAGAGATTCAAGCAAGATCTTAATTTGCACAAAGCTACTCACAACTGTTTTCAGGATTTTATTGCAATTGCTACTTTATTGTCATTGTCTCCTCCCTGTTTCAGACAAAGCTTAAGAGAGAAGGGTGTGGGTTTGGTGTCTTTGGCTCTGGGACATGAAATTCTGGGTCGGGGTGGCAATTAGGTGGAAGATATGAGAGTTGGGAAAGCTCTGTTGATACACCCTAAGGCCAGGTGCTTCTTAGAGACATGGAGTGGGGTGTGCATTTTGAGGAGGCATTTGGGAGAGGAGCTCAGTAAGCAATCAGGAAGGGGAGATAGATGTCTAAGTCCTCATGAAGGATCCAGACTACAGCCTCCACCTCAAAGTCTCTCATAAAAAAAACACGACGCTGGCCAGGTTGAAACAGAAGGCTAGATCAAAGAGGTGGTCCCGGAGAGTCGTTGCCTGGGAGATGGTGTCTTCCTGCTCCACCATATTTACCTCCTGCCACAGCTCACCCTCTGATGAAGCCACAAAGTGCTCTTCATACTCCACCTTGTCCTGGTCTAGAACATAAAAGAAGGGCAGAGATGGGCAGCCCCAATATCAGTTCTAGTCTGTATCAGAAAGGGGATGAGGCAAACAGTCAAGAGATAAGTGAGGGCCAACTGCCAGTCAGAACACTGGCCTGGGTGAAAGAATTCTTTATCTAGAGGGCTTTTCAGATCTCACTTCAACTGTAGCCCCATCTAAAACACAGGTGACAGGCACGTCTCACTCCAGTTGCCTCCTCCAAAGGCATGAGGGATATCTTCAAGCATGAAGGCAAAGGGGCCCTCTCTAGCCACTCTACTTCCTCAGGGGCCTTTGGCAATTGTAGGCAGCCCCATATTGTAGCCTGGCTAAGAGTCTTTGTAAAGCCAAACATTTTTACCTACAGCTATTATTTTATACTGTGGTGATAGGGAACATGAGTTATCTCCCAAAATCCAAAGCCCAGATTGATCCTGACCTAATCAGGGCTGCTGGAACTTGCTTTCAGCCCAAGAAAACCCTTATGTCCAGATCCCCCAAACCCCACTCATCTTGCCCCCACCTCTCGCTCTCCTCCACCCACCTTTAGAGAATGTTTTGTCTTTCTGACTCTTGTCACCATCCAGGCTTGCATTGACCTTCAGAGGCTTCACCCCCTTCACTTGCAGCAGCAGCAGCACAGCTGTCAGGAATGTTGCTCTGTGGAGCTGGGGAGCCCAGAGAAGTCATTGGCCTCCTCCTCCCCCATGCTGCTGCTGGTCCCAATCCCCAGCTCCCAGCACCACCCCATCCCTTTCTTAGCTCTTACCCCTTGCCAGCATCGCTTTTCCTCTTTCTCTTCCATAGGACCTCTCACTCTATGTGTCCTATGACATCACTGCCATGGCTATATCCTGCATTCTAGATCTTTATACCATTCCATTGCCATACAGAAAGGTAGTAGATGGCAGAAGCTTCTGAGATGGCCGGAATGGGTCACCTTATAGACCACAACCTAAAAGGGTTCCAGAATTTGCCAAGTATAATCATATCTATTGCAATGTTGGATTTGCATAGCTACCCGTACTCTAAAGCAACAATATTCTCATAGTCACTACTTAGATGAGAAGCCACTGGAAAAACACATCTCCCATGCAAGATGACAGGCATCAGTATGCATTGAAGTAATCTCCATTGGTGCTTTTAACTCTAAATGTGACACCTGTCTATAATTCTATGTAGCTTTTCTATATGCAAAGTGGTTGGCACAGATAATGGCAACTATTTTCTACACATCAGTATCCTCAGGCCCGTACGTATGCCTGATGCTCTGCATGAAACTCAGTCTGTTGAAAACTGGGAGTAAGAGCATAAGGGGAGGGGGGGGAGTACACACACTTAGTAAGGCAGAGTGAGACAGCGACACAGAACTTATGCATGGGACATAGGGATGGACAGAGATGGAGGCTGAGTGCTAGCCTGGGGGTATAGCCCTTCCTTCCTTCCATTACTCCAGAGGGGAAGGAGCAGTAGAAAAATCACAACTTAAAGGCTTGCCTGTTTTACCGAGTGACTTTAGGACAGTTTGAGAAACGTAGACTCTGTCATATAAAAGTACATTTTCTTTAAAATGGCTGGAGATGTGGCAAAATGCCTGGCATGAACGAGAACCTGTGTGCAATCTCCAGTCCAACAAGCAAATGAACAAACACAAAATAAAAGAAATAGAGTTAGTTAGCTCCTCTCTGAACAGAGGGTATTCTTTTTTCTTCTTTCAGTTGTTTCTCCTCATTCCAGGACTTTGCCCTGTTTTGCATCTAGACTGAAATACTGTCTACTATTGTGTATCTTCTTGTATTCTCTGACACAGACAGAGATGCTGCTTCAAGGGTATCTGACAGCTCCTTGTTTGATAGAGGGGCAAAAGTAAATGGAAAGAAAACAGTATGGCAAGGAGTCAAAGCTTCCAGACAATGCAATTGGAGAGAACTTACCTTCCACAAGTCAGACCTGTTGGTAAGATGGCAACGAAGACTTTAGGGTGGTGGGTACAGAAGATGGCATAATGGTCTTTACTGAAAAGAAAAACAGACGTGGGTCATGAGCAGCAGCTGGGCCCAGGGACAGGGAAGGTTTGTCACTTTTTCTCACCACGCACACATTGCCTGGAAAAATGTATGCAAACACAGGTGCCGGCAGTGTAAGAAAGAATTGCAGAAATAAGGAGATGAGATGAAAGATGAAATGTTTTCCCAATCTTGTCGCTCTCTCTGTTCTAGCAGGTACACTCACAGGAAGCCAGCCAGATCCCAGCTCTTACTTCCTTGAACTCCAAACCGGGTGACAGAGACAGGGGGTGATATAGAAGGGCTGTTTATGGTGGTGGCATAAAGGTATAAAAGTACAGCGACCTCGCTTACCCCAGCCTTGTACCCATTGACCTGCCGATCCAGAGAATGATGAATGAATGGAAAAAAACCCACACATCTCCTCCTGGCTATTTTGAAGGAATAGCTTCTTGGTTCTCTGGTATGCAGAGAAACTCACAGCTCTGCAGACATGAATGGGAGGGCAACTGCAGGAGGAGTATCTGGAGTGGAAAGAACCAACATAGGCTCAGCATCAATGACTTCTACCTCTTTACCAGGTCACATACTGACCCTTAGCATCAGAAGTAAATCAGGCAGAACTTGGGAATTTCTTAATATCTATCCTCTTACAAAGTAAACGACATATAAAAGTACAAAGAAACAAACAACCAAAAAGAAAATGAAAAATCCCACCATCTAATGATAACTTCTATTAATGTAGTATCCAGATATGGTGTTTATTTTCTCCTCCTAGATAGCTGTGAGAAGGTGCGACATCCTCTGGCCTTAACAATGGGTAGCATGCTTGCAACAAGATGCGACTGCCTTGCGAGGGGCGTTATTATTAGAGAAGGTACTATCTGGAAGAAAGGCTGCAGTGTTGTTTGGAGCAGAAAGTTACAGGAACGTTGAGTAGAAAGAGATGACAAGAAAGAGCAATAGAACTGTGACATGGCAGTACAGACTATTATCAAAAGGAAAGAATAGTGGAGGGAAAAGCCAGAGGAGGAAAGATTCAAAACTTCCTTTCACCAACAGAGCGATGGAGATGGGACAACGGATAACTTGCTTCTCATGCAACTTATCCACACCGCCTAGTGCAAGCAAGAGGAGCAAGGAAAACAAGTTGAAGATGTGTGGGTGCTTGCTTCCTTTCTTATGGCCAATGTCCTTAGTGACCGAGCCTGCTCTGTGTGACTCTGACTGAACCAGACTTCTCTACCACAACCCTTTCCACCCCACCCCCACCCCCACCCCCACCCCCACCCCCACCCCCACCCCCACCCCCACCCCCTCAAGGATCAGCTTTATGGGCTTAGAGTTTTCTTGGCAAGTGCACTGTTCATGACCTGCTCCCTCTCTACTTATCAGATCATCTTTAACCCCCACCTCAATCTTATCACTCCCTCCATCTCCTTAGACTAGAAGTCCACAGGTTTCAGAGACCATTAGCATCCACATTGCCCCAACCCCCAGTGAGGCATAAAAATGCTCCACAAGGTGACCCTCCCACTCCTGGGGTAAGAACATTTTTTTCTCCTTGTTTCCTGACACTCTTCTTCCTTTCTATATTTCCTTTTGTTTCCGTTCTTGCTCTGCTATAGATATTTTGTTCTCTGGATTAGAGCTCTCACTTACATCAAAAGGAAGGGGGCAGTTCTAAGGCTCTCTAAGACATGGTCTCAAGCATATCCCACTTAAGTCTCTCATATCTGTATAGTCCAAAGATTCCTAAGAAGAAGAAAGACCTGGAGAAGTATGAATTCAAAACTAAGGTCACAAGTTGAAAGCCTGCTTCAAGATTGTCTCCAGCCCAGGAGAAGAGAGAGCACACTCCCTCTCAGTGTGGCATATTCTCATTCAAAATCTGCCTTGCTTTTATTTGCAGATCTCACAGGTCCACTGAAGTAATACAGTCAACAAGAGTAATATGTCTCATTAAAAGCCATAAAGACAATGCATGATATTATTTGATAAAGGAGCATTGCCTTATCAGAACCCATTCGTCCTGCTGTGTTCAAAGTGTCTCATGATTTTTCTTTCCTTTAATCCTTCTCATTTTCTGCTGTCTAACATCAGGAGTTACACAGAATTCCCTAGGAGTCTTCTAGGATCTGCATCCCTGAGAACCTGTTTAACCTTCAGAATTATCTAGCCTTGCTCTAAATTCCTTGGCCCCACCTCTCAACCTCTCCCAGTCTCAGCTGCCCAGCCCACTGCCAAGAATCTAGGTTCTTCCCCCTTCCCCCTCCCTACTCCAGGCTGTTTTCTGCCCCCAGGCTCAGCTCTGGGAAGGTCCCCCTCCCCTTCCCCCAGCAATGTGGCTAGTTCTTCAGTGCACAGGCATATATTCACACCTCACAACAACCCACAGCACTCACAAGTTACCGCGAGATATATAAGCCGCAGCGCGGCTAGGCGTCTCAGTTTCTGTCATCCTAAACTGGCTCCTTCCATGAGATTTGAAGAAGTTGAAAGTACATGCCAGAAGACATGGGGGCGAAAAAGCCGTGGATCCAATTTCAGAAACTTATCAACTGGTGGGTCAGAGAACAAGACTGGCACCAGCATGTGGATCAGCTTCATATGCTACAGCAGAAAAGGTAGGCTCTTCGGGGTGCCCACACTACTGCGCAGATTCTTAAGTCCTTTAACACATAGCCGGCTTCCCTGAAAGAACACTCAAACTCAATGCCAGGCTCTTGCCTGTGTTCGCCCCTTCCAACCCAGATGGTACACTACTCCAGCTAGCCCATGGTATGGGGTTTGTATACATGGAGACTCTGAATGTGGTTGTAAAAGCAAGAATGACGGTCGAGAGTTAAACTTCTCTTCCTGACTCAAGGAAAGAGGTAGCAAAGGGACCCACGGAGACAGTTAGAAGCTAGGTGGGTTGGTCGGGCGGTCACGCAAGAGAAGATTGATGGGGAGTAGCTTTTGTGGGAAAGGAACTCTATCCTGAAGGGTTTGAAGGAACTTTTCTTTAGGGGACTTGAGGAGAGAAGGAGCATGTAGTTGTCATCAGGAAGAATGACAGCTGATTAGCGGGGCAAAGGGCAGGAGGGGTTTGTTTGTTTTTTTTGTTTGTATAATGCCTGCAGGTGATTAGCTGAAGGCAGCTTTGGTAAGATTGGAATGCTAACTTCAATTCTACCTTCTAATGCGCGGCACTTGTCAGCAATCTTGGAGATAACTAAAAGCCTTTAGTGTAGGGTTGCTGATCCATCTCGCGATAGATCATTCCTTGACTGAACTCTGATCCCAAAGCAGGAAAAGCTGTCCAGGCAAGAACCTCCCTCCGGTAAGCTTCTCCATGAGAGTTTGTGGTATTTGCTTTCCCTTGAGAACTGTCTGGAACATGGAATGAGCCAATGACAGCTTGCCTGCCAGAGCTCGGAAAAGCCTTGTGCTTGGTTCCGCGTTCGGTTTGTCTTGCTTGAAAGTGTTAATCACTGTGAAGGAGTTTTGCAATCACTGTGGACTGAGTCCTTCTGCTGTCTAGGTACTCCATTTAGTCACAAAGCTCCACCTTCAGATCTGAAATGGGAACTTCAGCTCCACTATGCCTGCGTTACAGCTGGGCTAGGGTAGACTTTGAGGTCATTTGGTTTCTGGATTTTTTTCAGCAAAGGTACAGTGGGATCAAGGGTTCGGTTGGACAAGAGCTTATATATAGTAGCCTCAACACAAAGGGTAAACTCTGGAATCTGGTTCTAGCCACTTTGAGCTAGTCAGGGCTACAAGGCTCAACTGGGACCAAGAGCTTAGACGAAATAGGGCAGGGTCTGACCTCTGGCTCATTATGTTCCTCCTGGGAGTGTTATGAAGGATAAAATTTTCTTTTACTATAAATGTCCCCCCCCTCCATCTTTCCTCCGATTGCTTCAAGACACACTGGAAGAGAAAAATTGGGGACTTAGAGAAATCAAGAAGAAATAACCATCAGCTCTCTCTTCTGCTTTCCCTATAACCCTCCAAATTGTTAGAATTATGTTTGCCTTTAGAGCCCAAATTATGTTGCCTAGGAAGTCTGGCTTCATTTTTATCTCCTATTCCGTTTAGACCCAGGAAAAGTCAAAACCAGAGATTAACACAGAGATGTTTGAAAGAGAACCAGGTCAAACATCTGAGAAGCCAAAAGCTCAATTATCTTTGGTAGAAAACAGTATTTAGAGTTTAAAATTTAAAGGTTAAATATGGGAAGAAGGTATGGCCTATATGTTGGCATTCCTTCTAGGCTCTACCCCACAGTTAACTGGCAACAGCCAGGTGTGCCTGACTCACTATAAAAGGGACTTTTTGCCACCTCCTCACCCTTCCCTTCCCTTCCCTTCCCTTCCCTTCCCTTCCCTTCCCTTCCCTTCCCTTCCCTTCCCTTCCCTTCCCTTCCCTTCCCTTCCCTTCCCTTCCCTTCCCTTCCCTTCCCTTCCCTTCCTTTCTCTTCTTTTCTCCTCTTTCTCTCTTACCCTCCCCTCTCCCCCCTCTGTCCCTTCTCCCCTCCCCTTCTCTCAGTCTCTACTAACCCCTCAACACCCCTCACATGCCCTAAATGAATTTTCTTCTATACTATACTGTCATGTGGCTGGTACCTCAGGGGAGGGGATGCCTCAGCATAGGCCCACAGAGGCACGGCCTTTCCCCACACCATACCACGCATCCACCAAACATGTCCCTGGCTTCCTTTTCTTTTTATAAAACACAACACTATGGGCACCAAAAACACTCTATTTCCAGCTCAGAAGTGCATTTGAACAACTCAAAGAAGTGGTGAGAACTTGAGTGGGAACAAATGTGAGCATCCAGGGCTTAGCTTTGAACAGCGATTAAGTCTAGGTCATGAATTTCACAGAATTTGTAAGATCTAAAGCTAGTTCAAGTCCTACAAATGCCTGGTCTCTGAGCTCACCTTGGCTACAGAGAACAGGTCTAGCTGTCCTGGGAGCCTGAAGAACTGATAGGAATAGCTCCTCCACTTCCTCCTGCTTCTCCTGCCTCTTGTCCACCTTTCAGGTTCCTGATATTTAGATGAAGTCCACCAGGCCTGATGTCCTTTTTTTTTTTTTTTTTTTTTTTGAAATTTTTATGAGTATATTCTAAAACCCACTGCAAGCCTTGGGCTCTCCTTCCTTAAGAACTATCACTTCTGGCTGATTTGTTTAATTAATTAATTTTAATTTTGTGTGTTTTAGTTAAGATATGATTACATCACCTTTTCTCTTTCCTTTCCTCCCTCCAGCCCTTCCCATGTTCCTCACCTCCTCAAACTAATGGCCTCTTTCTTTTTAAGGTTTTACACACACACAAGCACACACACATATGTGTGCAAAAATATGAATACAACATACTGAGTACACTTTCATGATTTGTGTAAATAATTTCAGTGTGGGCCACATTGTATTAGACAAGGATCTATGGAGGTTATCTCTGGGAAAGGCTGTTTCTCCTTCTCTCAGCAGTAGTTGTTTGTCTAGGGATGAGACTCTGATATTTTCTCCACTCCAAGTTAATATGACTATTGATCCTGTAACTGTTTGGGTCTTGTCTAGATAGCTATTTCTAGGGGACACAGTCTAACAGCAGATTTTCTAGTCCTCATGCTCTTACAATCTTTCTGCCTTCTCTCCTGTGATGTTCCTAAGCAGGAGTGTTGAAGATGAATGCATTGGAGTTTGTATCCCCATGTTCCGTTGATCTCAGCATGGTTTCCAGTTGTGAATTTCTGTAATAGTCTCCATTTGCTGTGAACAGAAGCTTCTTTAATGATTGAGGTCTATACCTAACTGTGGGTATAAGGACAAGTATTAGAATATTGTTAAAAAACTGTACTGTCTAGCAAACTATTGGTAGTCAATCCTCTTCTAAGAGTCATGTTCTCACTAGTCTCAAGTACTTGCTTATGTTTTTAGTACCAGGCATGAGTTCCTTTCTGTTTATTGGATCTTAAGGTCAATTAGACACCTGTTGGTTACTGCAAAGATAGGAATGTCACTATTGCACTTTCAAAGATAGCTTGCCACTCTGGTCAGTTTTGTGGTTCACAGATGTCAACGGCTAGATAGGACTATTGGTTGCTTTTGTCTGTTGGAAGCTTGCATAAAACTTTCTGGTACTATGGAAGATAGATCACAGACAAGAGGCTTTCAGGTTAAATCCAGCTTGAGTAATTTGAGACATGTGTATAAGTTCAGTTTCTTCAGATATATGAAGAACGGTCCCATCTGTTGATCAACTCATAGCTAAGACTTGAGCTACACACAAATCTTCATTTTATGGAGTCAATTAACATGGTAGGGACTCGGGAAATCTGATGAGACTTAAAGTATGCTCTTGTCCTAAGGTCATCTTATCCTTTAAGTCCAACAAATAACACAAAAGAGACAAAATTGTTGTTAATTTGTATTGTGAACATCATGACTATATCAGAGAATGCTTCTGCCTCCTCTGACCATGGCCTGTCTCTGATGGTCACTAATGGAATTCTTCTCATCTTCCTCCAGTATTTGGGAGTCTCCACTGCTTAGAGCAGCCAAGGAAAATGATATGTGTACACTTAAGAGACTTCAACATGACCAGAACTGTGACTTCCGACAAAAAGGTGAGATCAGAGTTAGTGGAATACAGTTGTGTTTGGAAATTGTTGTGTGGAGAAACTGCTGAAGTGCTTCTGAAGCTGGGACTCTTGAAGGAGACTAGCAAATGTTTGATATTCTTGACTTATTCCATTCCAGGAGCTCTGGGGGAGACAGCACTGCACATAGCAGCCCTCTATGACAACCTGGATGCTGCTCTAATGCTGATGGAGGCTGCTCCATACTTGGTCACGGAGTCCACACTATATGAGCCATTTGTAGGTGAGGAGGCGTTACAATAACTAAAAGCTAAATAATCGTGGTTGGGTGATCTATCATTTCTAAAATATATCTGTATAGGGTAGGCTTAGGAAGCTATGGAGGGTCCTCATGAGTCAAGACAAACACAAGACCTTACAGCTTGGGTTGTACCTCCCAGGGCTGCCTTTTAGTTTTTTCTATTTCTCTTTTGTCTTCTTGGAGTCCCTCAGACCATTTGTTCTATTGTTGTCTCTCTCTCTCTCTCTCTCTCTCTCTCTCTCTCTCTCTCTCTCTCTCTCCTGATTAAATGTGTACCAAACCCTAAACACAGGAAGTATAGTGACATTGTTTCAGGAGTCTGAGGGATTAACTATCTTTAGTTCCTAACTAGTCTCCAGTCTTTAGTAGAAATATGTCTGAAGAGCTGTCAGAAAACTTCTCTGAGGGGCTCTGGGTGTTATCTTCTAGACAGAACAGTTGCTCACAGTTTCTTTGGGCCAGGTCAGACTGCACTGCATATCGCAGTCATGAACCAGAACGTGAACCTGGTCCGTGCCCTGCTAGCCCGAGGGGCTAGTGTCTCCGCCAGAGCTACAGGCTCCGCCTTCCATCGAAGTTCCCACAACCTCATCTACTATGGTGAGATCCAGGGGCAGGCTTAGAGAAAGGAGAGGTGGACAAGTACCCTTTCCTTGGTTTCATTTTTTGAGAAATTGGGAAGGGTTAATCCTTCTAGGACTTAGAACCAGAGGCCAATCCCTCCAGAACAATCCATCACATTTTTTTCCTTGGGTTGGGCTGGGCAAGGGATCCCAAACCCCAAGATGAGATGGGGGGGGAGGAGGAGAGAGAGGAGGAGGAAGAGACAGTTGTGGGTCTGGAGGGTAAAAGTCCCTGTCATCATCCAATCCTACTGTCTACTGCCATGGATTTCTTTGTGTCCACAGGAGAGCATCCTTTGTCCTTTGCTGCCTGTGTGGGTAGTGAGGAGATTGTTAGACTGCTTATTGAGCACGGAGCTGACATCCGGGCCCAGGACTCCCTGGGTAAGAGTGGGGATGAGGAGGGATGATAAGAGGGGATAGAGGGAAGATGCACCTGAATGAGAGACAGTGAGAGGGGAGGGGAGGGAGAGAGAGAGTGTGTGTGTGTGTGTGTGAGAGAGAGAGAGAGAGAGAGAGACAGAGACAGAGACAGAGAGAGAGAGAGAGAACCTTAGGATTGAGGATGTAATCTTCACCAACTCTAGTACTATGGTCACATGGCAGCCTCTGTCTTCTGCAGGAAATACAGTACTACATATACTTGTCCTGCAGTCCAACAAAACCTTTGCCTGCCAGATGTACAACCTGCTACTGTCCTATGATGGGGGAGACCACCTGAAGTCCCTGGAACTTGTGCCCAACAACCAGGGACTCACTCCCTTTAAGTTGGCTGGGGTGGAAGGCAACACTGTGGTGAGAACCCACCTCTAAGGTGTCTCCTTAGTGACCTTTCCCATGACTAACATGGGTAAATGGCTTGGTCCATGGATGTGCTCCAGATCATCTTCTAACACACTAACCATTCAAATCTTCTCTTGCTCCACCAGATGTTTCAACACCTGATGCAGAAACGGAAGCATATCCAGTGGTCATGTGGGCCCCTAACATCTTCCCTCTATGACCTCACAGAGATTGACTCCTGGGGTGAGGAGTTGTCCTTTCTGGAGCTTGTGGTTTCCTCCAAGAAGAAAGAGGTATACATGTCATAACAGGTCAAGAAACTTCATGTGAAGAAAGACATGTTGAGATGTTGCTTGTCCATCTACTGAGACACTTTGACCCCAGAGCTTTACAATAGATAGAGAACACTCTCCAGGAGAAAACATTTCCTGTAGGTTCAACTATCATCCAGCATTTATCTTCTGAGACTACTTTTCTCCTGCTTGGTGCTAGTCTCTCTCTTTATGTATCTCATTCTAATTTTTCAGATAAAGAACCTTCTAACATAGAGTTATTTCCTTCGTTCCTTCATTCCTTTCTTCATTCCTTTCTTCCTTCATTCCTTTCTTCCTTACTTCCATCATACAGTATATTGAGTGCCTACTTTATCACAATGTACCAGAAACCAAACAGATAGAGGCAAAAAATAAATATCCTTTTAGACAATTTCTTCAGTTTTAGATTGATGTTCTCATAAACTGCACTAGAGTTTGATCTGTACTGTGCAGGCAGTACACACTGTGTATAGGGGCAGGAAAATGGAGGTGGGAACAATTCAGATAGATGTGATAAAACATCTTTAACAAAATACAAAGGAGAGAAAATAATGGATGAGGTAAAGAGACATCTCAAAAAGTAGGGAGAGGCAGATTCAAATTTAGCAGGAAGGATTAGCCATATGCAAAAAAAAAAAAATCATGTGAGGGTGGAGGAAGACATTCTAGACATGCTTGACAATCCAGAGCAGAAAGGTGGAGGAGCCTCCAGAGATGAAGTGTACCCTCAACCCTACCCCCACCCCACTTTCACACCAGGAATGTTACACCACTGAGGACACAAAAAACAAAAACTCCAAAACCAAATGAAAAAAAAAAAAACCATAAGATTTTCACATTAAATTTTCCAGGGATGGAAACCTGTAAAGACAGTTCAGACACAATGGACTGAGTGGCATAGAGGAAGGAAGAGACTAGAGTGGAGAAAATAGCTCTGTCTTTCAGGAACCTATAGATATTGGTAAAACTGTGTTTCTGTTGACTGTCTGCTATAGAACTTTTACAGAACCACAAAACATGAAAAATTATTCTAACTAATGAGCAGCAGAAAAACTGAACAACCATTTTTGTATAATTCTGAAATAATCTTAGCAATACCTAAAGATTCAGCAGGTTTTCTTCTATCCTTTCTTAATTGGATATTGTCTTTATTTACATTTCAAATGTTAATCACTTTCCCGGTCCCCCCCTCCTAGAAACCTCCAATCCCATCCCCCACCCCCTGCTTCTATGTGGGTGATCCTCCACCCTCCCTCCCCTGCCTCCTCACCCTCAATTCACCTACACTAGGGCATCTATCGAGCCTTCATAGGACCAAGGACCTCTCCTCCCATTGATGCCTGACAAGGGATCAAACACAGCTGGAGCCATGTGCACTCCTTGGTTGGTGATTTAGTCCCTGGGAGCAATGTTGAGCAGGCTTTCTTAGGAGTACAAATCCCCACCCTACGTAGATTCAGCCACCAAACTCCTTCGCTCACTTTCTTTCTTTCTTTCTTTCTCTCTCTCTTTCTCTCTCTCTCTCTTTCCTTCCTTCCTTCCTTTGTTCCTTCCTTCCTTTCTTTTTTTCTTTTTCCATCTAAACCTTAGTTTCTTTTTCCCCTTTATTTATTTATTCATTGACACACGGATTGCAGGCCCTCCTCACCTCCCACTCCCCCTTCCTCCCTCCTCTTTCTTCTGAGAAGGGAAGCCCCATTCCCATCCCCTGTGTGTACCAACCTGCCCTGACACATCAAGGCACAGCAAAACTAGGCACATCTTCCACCACTGAGACCTGACAGGACAGCACCAGCTAAGGGAGCAGGATCCAAAGGGAGCCAAAAGAGTTTGAGCCATCCTTCTCTCCATTTGTTAGGTGAACCACATGGAGGCCATGCTGCCCATCTCCTACATATATATAGGGGGCCTAATTTTATCCATGCATAATCTTTGGTCAGTGGTTCAATCTCTATGAGTCTACATGGGCCAAGGTTAGTTGATTCTATAGGTCTTTCTTGTGGTCTCCTTGGTGCCTTTGGCTTACTCACTAGTATGTCTGACCCTTCACACAAAACTCCCCAAGCTCCCTCCAATGTTTGTCTGTGAGTTTCTGCATCTGCTTCCACTAGCTACTGGATGAAGCCTCTCAGAGGACAGTTTTGCTAGACTCCTGTCTGCAAGCACAGCAGAGTACAGTTAATAGTGCCCAGGCTTGGCTCCCTCCCATGGGATGAGTCTCAAGTTAAGCCAGTCATTGGTCGGCCATTCCCTCAATCTCTCCTTTGCTCTTCTATATCAGAGATTAGTCACTTGCATTCTCCTATGGGTTTTATACAACCTGTACCAAGTACTTTTCTTTAACACCACCTATTTTGCTTCCATTTATAGTTCTAGCAATTGATACTCTTAGTACCATCTTTAAAATAGGATTTTTCCATTTTATGGCAAAAATAGATTCTCTGGTTGGGGGCTGCTTCAACTTCCTGCCCTGGATTGTTTCCTCCTCCCTCCTCCCTCAAGGGAATTTGTTCCCTGCCTAATCCTGTCTGCCTTACTTTGAATTTGCCTCTTTTCAGATGCTTTGTCTCATCCATTTAGTTCTCTCAGAGCACCATCCATTCTGCCATTTCCTATATTGCTTTTCACCAGTCTAACCATACTTCCAATGCAAATTGGGTTATTTCTTGCTTGGAGTTCCCAATTGCTTTCTATTACATTCAAAAAAAAAAAAAAAAAAAGAAAAAGAAATCACAGTCCCTACTGTGAAGTCTATAGTGCATCTTCACAGTTACCATTGTTATCATTTATTTCTCCCAGCATCCCAACCATATCTTTTGTTCAAAAGAGCAATGGCTTCTCAGACATTCTTACCATAGTTCAGTCACCTACTACTACTCATCTATTAGAGCCTCTATGTTGTTGTATGCACTGTGTTTACTTCTGTAATTCTTCTATAGCACTACCACAAAACTAGCATATAATAGAAATCACTACTTGCCTATCAAAGAAATGAGTGATTGGATGATGGTGATGATAGTTGTTGTCCTGTCACCTAGAAGGCAGTCCAAAACTCAACACTGCTCATTGTGTTGTTCATCCTATATTATACTTCTTTCTGACAGGCTCGACAGATTCTAGAACAGACCCCAGTGAAGGAGCTGGTAAGCCTGAAGTGGAAGAAATATGGACAACCTTATTTCTGCCTCCTTGGTGCTCTGTACATCTTCTACATGATCTGTTTCACCACATGCTGTGTTCACCGCCCCCTCAAGTTTCGTGATGCCAACCGTACACATATTCGAGATAACACCATCATGGAACAGAAATCACTACAGGTAACTCTTCTTCAAAGGGGTGAAAGGGAATGCTGGCATGGGGTGATGATGGTGTCCAGAGACCATATTGATGCTGTCCAGGAAAGACACTCTTCATAAGCCCAGGAAATTGCCAACACCTCATCAGTAACATAGGAATTAGACAGGAGATAGGGGGCCATAGATGGAGCCTCATCAGTAAAAGTTGTTTGTGTAGGAAACTACAGATTTTCTCGTAAAAACTTCATTAAATATTTGGTATTACCAACCTTGTTCATTTGTGGTAAAGAGTTCCTCTTTTAGTGGGTTATCTATGTCTTTGTTGGGGACTCTACAAAAAGATGCTCAAAATGGGCAGTAGTTGAGTGTGAATCACCTCTGTAGGAACTGCCATTTTATAGTGTCCTGTAGAGGGCTGGGGTGGTAGAGATGGACAAGTAAAGGTGTGGAAAGATTAAAATTGTTGTCAAAAAGAGAAAATACTCCTTTTGTTCTAACTAAGAGAAGAGATTTTGATGAATAGCTTTGGACACATGTAGTCAACCAGTAGGACATTTGAGGGTTTATTTGTGAAACACTAAATGCTTAAAAATATTCTTCAAACGGATAAATAGAAATAGACAAAAGGCAAAATAAAACAATTGTGCAAGCTAAGAGATGATTACTGGAGATTTATGGTCTATACAGAAACTAACCATAGGAAGAATTCAACATGGGTAAGGAAATGGAATGGTTTTGTCTAAGGAAAAGATAAATTTCCTGTAATCAACAAGCAAAACATTGAGTTTGTTGGGTTAAATAAAAGTAGTACACAGAAACAAGAACCCCAAACTAGATGAAGATATTCCATCCTTCTGGTTTCTATTCTTTGTGTGTGTGTGTGTGTGTGTGTGTGTGTGTGTATTTTCATTCACTTTTCAATATCTACCTATCTCTTTTTACACACACACACACACACACACACATGCACACACACATACACACACACATACACATAGGTACTTGTATGTTTGTATATTTATAGAGAGCATACATATAAATTAAATGAGTTACTATTAAATGGCTTTACTATCTATATCACATATATAAGATACATGTATAATTAACATAGCTTCGGTATGACTTATTATTCAACTGTAAAAGTTATTCTAAGAAAGAAGAGAAAAGAATATGTAGGGAGTGACAGACAGACAGACAGACAGACAGACAGACAGACAAGAAAAGAAAAGAATGAAGGGAGAGGGAGAGAGATTATTTTATCACAAAGCACAACATAAAGGATGATGTCACCAACATGTCCAGAATATACACAGGTGCTTAAAGGAATGTTTTTCCTGTAGCTCCATCTGGCATGAAAGTTCAGACTGAGTATAGGCAATAGGAACAGCTAGGAAAGATGAGTAATACTAATAGTAATTAGGAGGCTGAAGGAAATGACTAGTAATAGAGAAATAATATAGCCATGAACCAGCTGAGAATAGATAAGCTCTCCCATTAGCTTTGTCCCTGAGACCTCTTGCATGTTCTTTCCCAACTTTTGTATCACACTTACACTGAGATTACACACTGGCAATGAAGATGAGGCTCCACCCTAAATGTACTTTGGTGATGATGAACAATTAAATAAGACTAAGTCCCACATGTGTTTTACTCACTGGGGCAAGATAATTCAAGAATTATGTATAAAAAAATAAATAAAAATTCCAGTCTAAATTATGTTTAAAAAGATCCTTCTTTTCTTTGCAGTGAGACTTTATATAGCATAATGATAGCTACAGGCCGCAGCCATCCTTCTTTCTTTCTTCTTAACATCTTTAGTCCTTTCATTTTTGCTTTAGTCAGTTATCCTGGATAAAATGAAGGACTCTTATTAAATATTTTTTCCTTGGCAATGGGACAAGGAGTAAGAAGGTCAAGGATACAGTAATAAGAGATTTAGATAACAAAGAACATCAATGAATGGTCCCTATACTTTGATTCATCTTTGAGCATTAGACCTGAGTTTCTAGAATGTTCTGGATCTATGTCAGTTTGGATAACATGAGGAACTCCTGAACTTTTCATTATAATTTTGAATACTCTGCTGTTACATTATACCAAATTGCTTGAATAATAGGAAATTCTCTTTTTTTCTACTTTTTTACTATTTGAATGTCTCAGAAATACAAAGGTATAAAAATATACTGTCTAGACTTGAATTCAATTGTTAACCAAGTAGTTACCCAAGGGAGCTTTTGATTAAATAAATAAACTTAAATTTGCTTAAATAAATGACTTTAACAATCAACCACTCTAATAGCACTGGTAACCCAGGGCATTGAGGGCACTGTAGGACTGCTTTTGCGGATCTTTTATGGTCTGTGGAGACCACTGGGCACTAGGACCTTAAAGAAATATTTCAGCTTCATGTGTGGGATTTTATGAGAACAGTCCAGCAGCTCCATCCTGGACATTTGGAAGGAAAGGGGGAAAATCTTTTATTTGCATGAGGCAGCACAAAGTACATAAAAACTGAGCCATATAAGGGTAGAGTTCATTTATCGTCACTCAGATTTAGAGATGTCAAAACGACTGTGTGCTTTATTGGTTAGCTAGAAAGTTTTCAAGTGATTGAGAAGTTCAAGGTCTGGGAGCCAGATTCCTTAGATTTTAATACTAACTCTAAATAGTTGTGTGGCCAGTAACAAATCTTATTGCTTTCAAGATCTGTGTGTTTCAAGATCTTGTGCAACAAGACTACATGTACAGATTTTGGAAGCTAGTAAAAAGACAGGTCCTAGTGCTACAAACCAGACCTAAAAACTGAGAATGTCTGAATTAGGTCCCTGGTCTTGATATTTTAAAGGAAATCAAGTGACTGTTACTCAACTAGGACTGAGAGCCACCAGATTCCATCCTGCACGTTTGTTTCTAATTTCCTAGTCACAGGGTCACTTAGATTTTTAGTGAACTATTTTACATGAGGGTATTGACTTATACCCATCATTACAACTGGGCATGGTTATGCATGCCCTTATCTCAGCACTCAAATGGCTTGCTTGATTTTATATAAAGAGACTATCCAGGGCTATAAATCAAGGTATCTATGTATCTCTCTATGTATGTATTACATATGTATGTGTGTATGTATGTATGTATGTATGTATGTATCTATCTATCTATCTATCTATCTATCTATCTATCTATCTAACCTATTGTCAATTTATCCCTTTTGTCTTCTAGAAAAGATTCTGTGAAGTTCTTTGCTTTTTTTTCTTAGAAACATTTTAATACTCTATTCATGAAAAAATAATTCTCAATAGTAACATAGATATTAGAAATTCAACAACTGTGATTTGTGCAAAACACAATAAAGATAATATTCTTGCCTAAAAATTTATAAATTGATGTACAGTAAACAAATTAGCATAACAATATAGGTTGCAGATTGCTTATCATTAAAACTTTACCCAGAGAAAGAGAAAGGGCATAGTGGTTAGATAGCATACAGAGCAAGGATGGTTCCTGACAAGGACCAGAAAAGGACTGTGAAGAATCTTGTGTCTTGAACTAAAGTCAAATAGAGCTATAGGGGAAAAGAGAAATTTAGGCAAGAAGAATGCATATACACAGAGCCTAAGGCAGGAAATTCCTCTTTAGTGTCTAGAAAAGGATTTTCTGAACCAGAGAACTGAGCAATAGGCCATAGATGAGGCTGTGAAGGCAGATCCTTCCCAAATTGTATAGGGTGCTCTGGGCTAATTTTTGGGGTTAATCTTCATCTTCAAAATTTCAGAATGCTCAGAATTTTAAATATGAAATTAGCATGGCCAGAGTGTACTGCTACTTTCTACATGGGCTAGGGAGGCCTCCAACTCTTGGCAGGACTCTTGTCTCAGTCTCCTCTGTTCTATGATTATAGCCTTGTACCACACCTCCTGGATATAATGATGGGCATTAATAAAAATCTTCATTGCCAAATATTACACCAGGGTACAAACAGACTATGAAAGATTAAGAAGCTATGGAGATACCAATCAGGTGCCTATTATAGTTTTCCAGGCAAGAGAATATGGTGATTTGGCATAGTGAGGTGGTGAGAAGAGTTGGCATCAGGAGACGTAATGAAGGTAAATCATCATTTCT
Source organism: Apodemus agrarius (assembly GCA_964023405.1). NCBI lineage: Eukaryota > Metazoa > Chordata > Mammalia > Rodentia > Muridae > Apodemus > Apodemus agrarius. The sequence goes on along the minus strand of OZ030006.1, from coordinate 67,156,875 downwards.
TTGTGATGGATGTAGACAGTGAAGGGGAAGACAATTCCAGGAATTACACATTGTTTCCTATCCATTTGAAATCATCTTTTTGGCACAGAGGATGAGATAATTCCATGTGCCACTCTCTCTCGTAAGTTCCAGACAACCCAGGACACCATAGCTCTTTAACAGCCATCTGATCTCCAATTTTGTTCAATCCCTGTTCAAGGCTTCTAATCAGCTCCCTGTGGAACAAGCATCCTTATTAAAGCCAAATAAAGAATAAACAACAACAACAACAACAACAACAACAACAAAGAAGCCTGGGAGATAAAAAAAAAAAAACCAATAACCTCTACTGAGTCCTTACTATGTGTACCCTGGATCCACTTGTCAAACTTTGGAAACCTGGTTAAGCTAATCTGAAGTTTCTAGCAGTAAAGCTGGAATAGCATCAAAATGTTGCATTTTATATAAGCTCCCAGATGAAGATGATGTGATTCTTTAGATCAATTTTTTATACAGCAAAGCATCATATCATTTAATATTCCTCTTACTCATAAATAAAATGAGCACCATTGAAACAGTGGCAGCTACAAAACTAAAAGATAATAAGCACTTTCATAAAGACATTGAGTTACCAAAGGCAGTGTAAATGTTAGACTTCAAGTGTCCATCACCTAAAACCTTGAATTATAAATATAGGGATGGGTAATTTCCCTGTCAAGTATCATGTGCTATATCCAAGTCATTTTCCATTGTATATGCATTTCTTGGCGACTTAATATCCCAAAGCTTTGGGGTCCAGTTTTCGTAATCATAACTATCATCTTATGTCCTTAGCCTATTAGATATAGAATAAATCACATTACTTTGGGAATAGGTAATTGTTCTTAGACCAAAGTGGAGAACTGGTTCTATTTAGTGTTCCCAGATCCCTTAAAAGATGAGGGAGCTATTAATCTCAAAGCCCTCTCTGGAGGGCTTAGGAATATACTGAGTTTTATAAAATTGGGAGGAAGGGCAAGAATACTGTGTTGGGTAGAATTTTTGTGCTACATGGAATCTTTATTATACAGAATCTCTCTGTCTCTATCTCTTTTTCTCTCTGTGTGTCTGTCTGTCTGTCTGTCTCTATTTTTTCATCTCTTATTGAAACAGTAGAATGGATTTTGATCTTCATGGCCTAATTCTTGTAGTTCTTTAGATAGATACTACTTTTTTCCCAATTTAAATTTATCAGTAATCTCTATGGTTCCACATACTTAGTGTTCAAAGCTAAAAACAAATGAAGATGACCAGAAGTTCTGGGTTCTATAACAGCAACGTAGCCATTTAGGTATGATTTCAGTTTAGAACTTAGAATGACAAGCAAATAGATTGGGCTAAGCCCTTGTGAAGGGTAAAGGGAAGTGATACCTGCCAGCACTTGCCAGAGTGAGCAAAGATGGTGGGTCTCCGGTCAGCATGAACTACACAGTGAGAAGCCCACCCTACCATGTGGGTGGGCACACCAGAGCAGAGTAAAACAAAAGAAGAAGGGGTTCAGGCCTTTTGAGAACAACTCACAAAGGAGTGTCTACTCTTACTTAATGACTTCTTAGAAGAGAGAAAAAAAATGTCTCAATCAATTTTTCTGAGAAAAGCATTCCAACCTACTGGTTTAGTTCCCTCTTCCATTCACAACTTCTATGGAAAGCTGCTTCTCTGCAGCTTCTCCAGTCCCCCAGTGCCCCCTAAACACACACACACACACACACACACACACAAACACACACACACACACACACCTGTAAATAAATTCCTGGGTCATAAACTCTCAGAAGAAAATATTTCCTGGGAACCGGATCCTACTTTCCTATGTCCAGCAGTCCTGACCTCCGGATGCATACCATAAAATCCTTTAGATTCCTGGAAGAAGAGCAATGAGTTGACATAAACTATCCTGAGATCCTGCATCCCATTTTTGTTGAGGTTAAGCACTCGTGAGTTAATTCTTGTGGACAGTACTGTTAGGAAACTCTGTTCAATCTATAGAATCAGAGAAGTCCCCCTTTGACTGGCAACAGGCCCTTTGTAGGTGTTTTGGGGTACAAAATCAAAAATCTGAACTGGATTTTTCAACTTGTTTTGGGGATCTGGAGTGGTCGGTACTCCTAGCCTTTATCTAGAGGATGTACCCCTAGCTCTTCCAGCTCACTGGTGTCTTGGGTTCTACACTGTGCTCTCCTGAGCATTCTATCCAGAAGAGTCAGCTCATAAAGAATAGTTCAGTGATGTGTAAGTGACTGGTCCCTGCAAGGAATTTGGTTACTGGCAACAATTAAATTCCAGGTTACTACTACTCCTAAAATTTCATGCTGTTAATAATTCCTAAATTTCTTAGTAATGTGGCAATGCAGAAAAATCTGATTATTTGCAGGAAATACTTATTTTTAGAGGAGTAGTTTAGAGTGGGGTGGATTTTTTACATTTCAGGTGACCTTGAGCAAGGACTCTGGTAGTCTTAAAACAACACAGGCAAGTGCCCGTATTTTGCATCAGTTTCCTTCCAAATAGGTTTCTCCATTTCTACTTACTAGTTTATTTCCCTCATTCATCTGCATCTTCTAGAAAATGCTGCTTTTGTACAGCTTCCACAGTCCCTTCTTTCATTGATTTTTTTTCTTTTTTGCTAAGGTAATAATCTCTCAAAGCGTTGTAAACTGTGTATAAAAGGGAATTAATTGTCAGGTGTTGATGTCCTCTGGATGCACTAAGAGATACATAGTACTCCAACATGTCAGTGCTCTAGGCAAGGTCTATATCGGAGTGCACTAGGTGCCCAGAGGGCCACATCTGAGCTAGTTTCAGAAGGGCATGGAAGGAGAACTCAGGAAAATGCTGGCCTGGCCTGAATCCTGAAACATAAGGAAGAGTGAAGTAGACAGATGTGGTGGCAGAGGTTTCTTCAGGAAAGCGCATATCCTACCTTAAGGACTGGTTAACACAACTCCATTGCTTAATGTCTGCAGCCTACACAGAGCATAAAAACTCAAGGCACAGAGAGGTCAGAGCAAGGAGTTTGTAGTGATAGTTAATCTGACCTTTACATTTGATTCTTATCCTACAATGAACACGTCTAATTAAAAGAACACATATACATAGATTTTAAAAATCAAACAAAAGTGCTGATCAGGAGCTACCATTGCTGTGTGTGATGGCATACACCTAGGATTCTAGCATTCAGGAGGCAGAGACGGAATGATCACCCATGACTTTGAGGCTAACCTGCTCTATATAATGTGTCCCAGGCCACCTATGGGCTGAATGTTAAGACCCTGTCTCGAAGAACAAACAAACAAGCAAACAAACAAACAAACAAACAAACAAACAAAAAACCCATCAATGATAGATAGATAGGTAGGTAGGTAGATAGGTAGAAAAACAACTAGAACCAAATAAAACAAAATAGCATTTACATAATTACATCCTGGCCCACCTCTCTTTCCCATGCATTTCTCTTTTTGTTTTTTTTTTTTGTTTTTTTTTTGTTTGTTTGTTTTGTGTTTTTTTTTTTCGAGACAGGGTTTCTCTGTGTGGTCCTGGCTGTCCTGGAACTCACTCTGTAGACCAGGCTGGCCTCGAACCCAGAGATCCACCTGCCTCTGCCTCCCAAGTGCTGGGATCACAGGCGTGCGCCACCACCGCCCGGCCATGCATTTCTCATTACAGGGAGCTCAGCCAGGTTTTCCCTTTTTCTCAGAGGAGTCTCTCTCTCTCTCTCTCTCTCTCTCTCTCTCTCTCTCTCTCTCTCTCTCTCTCTCTCTCTCTCTCTCTCTCTCTCTCTCTCTTATATGTGTTTATACTGTACCTAGTGACTTTCTTCTCTGAAAAGTATTTAGGAAACACTGTCTAATACCATCTGGTTTTTATCCTGAAGGTATTGGACAGCTAGGAAAGACATAAACAGAAGTCATGTGATAATGTTCACATTTCCAAAAGATTAGTCTTGGAACTTGGAAGGAAGTAGAAGCTAGGGATAGAGTGTAAACAAGGTGACAGACGGCTGTGTATTCACCTGACAGCCTCGGGTCCTGCTGAATGACAGAAAGTGAAGCAATGGAAGAGCAGAACAAACAGGAGCTGAGGCTGGACAGCCTGGCCGTGGTAACTTAAACACACTTTGGCAAACACAACCTTGATCCCCAAACCTTGTTTTAAGAGCTGTAGATCTAAAGAACCACGAGTTAGATGTTTCATTTAGACAGAACATCTTGATTACAACCCCTAAAGAACAAAACTGTAAATCTTCAAAAGGCAAGTTTATTATTTGTCTGGGCTTAATTCTGAGGAAGCTTAGGATAATTAGTTAAGGGGAATCCTTATCACTTCTGAACCATCAGAGAGGTGTCATTGAAATTCAAGGTCTCTTCTCATTTTTTAAAGCACCACCATTTACTTTACACTGCAAAAATACTCATTCTAGATGAAAAAAAAAAGTTTTATATCAGTAATAAAACAATACAATCAAAGGCCGATACTTTAAGTGCCTAATACAATTATTATGACATATTTCACACACACACACACACACACACACACACACACACACACATGCACAGAAAATAGATTTAAAAAAAAAGACAACAAGCAAAGTCCTTTATTTTGTTTAGGGAAGACCCCACATTTTGCAGCCAGGTTTAAGACAGTGGACCCTGGGAGAAAGGGCAGCTTGGTGCTCAAGCAAAATTTTTCAGACTTGCAGTCCCTGGATTCCTATCTGACTGTTGAATTTGTGGAAGGGAATGTCTCCATATTTAAAAAAAAAGAAAGAAAGAAAAAAGAAAGAAAGAAATCTGCTGGATAGGAGAAGAGGCATTGTTGTGGTGGGGTCGGCAAACCTAGAGACTAGATGCTTGTTTTTCTATAAATGGTGTCATTGCTGCACTGGCCTCTAGGGGCAATCTCGTCTTCATAGCTCTGTGACTTCCTTTGTCTTGTCAGCAGTGTTTACAGCCTCCTACCTTCTTTCTTTCCAAACAAAGTCTCAGATTGACCAGAAAGGACTCAGATTTGTTACACAATCCACACAATAGGTTTAAACTCCCAGCCCTTCCAACTCCATCTCTTGGTTCCTGGGACTTGCACTTGAATTCACAATCCTTCTGCCTCTACCTCAAGGTTTCTAGGATTACAAGCTTTTCCTATCCATTCCTGTCTCTGTCGAGGCGAGAGTGAAGGGAGAAAAAGCTGATGACATAATCTAGATCAGAGGTCCTCAACCTATCGGTCACGATATCCTGGGTAACAGATATTTACATTACAATTCATAACAGTAGCAAAATTACAGTTATGAAACAGCTAGCGAAATAATTTTATGGTTGGGGGTCACCACAACACAAGAAACTGTATTAAAGGGTTGCAGTATTAGGAAGGCTGAGAACCTCTGATCTAGACCCACTCACCAAGATACAAAGTTTTAGCAATATGAAATTTTTGTGCAGGAACAGATCCACTTGTGTAACTTCTGTATTTAAAGTTATTTCTCAATTAATGTGTTTACTATTTATTCCTCTACTTACCTAAGATCTTAAAATGAATTGGTTTGCAATAAGAGATAGATGCTACAGGGGCAATAAGTAAAAGGACCTGTTCTGTGAACTGAACTTCAGTAGAGAAGAAAGTGAGCTCATATCGTTGCCAAAGCTGAGGACAAACTAAGCAAAGAAAGCATATAACTAGGAAACAAGAAACTCTGGAGCAGCCCCAAAGTTACTTAATTTCCCAGGCTTAGATGTTTAATTCCATGTTAAAACTGTACGTAATTTTTTCCAGAAAGCTTTCTTGTATTCTCAAGTGAGGTCATGACTTCTAACTAGGCAAAACTCTCGAATGAAGAATTCCATCATCACATCTGCATGATGTAGTAGTAGGATAGCCTTCATCTGACCTTGGCTCCAGAACTGTCTTGACTTCTCAGAATAATCAGAGCCCCTCCAGAAAACTAAAACCCATGTATAGGTCCATTTCTACCTTATTCTGTATTGCTCTATCATAGTAAAACTAAAATAAATACTTTTATGGCCGTTTTTGGTTTAAAGTATACTCCAACTACACCACCTACTGTAATCTTTACACCATCTCCAGGAGGTAAGGATTAGAGTTTCCATCTTACAAATGAGAACCCTTAAGTTCAGATGTCTTAAATGTTTCAAGGTCTCATGAGAGCTAGTGAGCTTGGATGCTATAGTTGGCCCATGAATTCTAAGGTATGTTTATGATGTCTTAAAAGGGAGTGGGATCCACAATGAGATTGGAACAGTTGGATTCTTTCCATGACACAAACCATCATCAGCATCGACTAAACTCTCTTATCACTCAGCACACTTTGTTGTCTTGTTTATTTTAGTTTGCCACCTCATCAGACAAGATTTCACAGTGTAGCCCAAACTAACCTTGCCTTTGTGCTCTGTCATTCTGTCTCATTCTCTTGAAGACTGGGATTGCAGGCAAGTACCACCATGCCCACTCGTTCATTTGGTCATTTTGGTGCTATGAAGTGTGATCTCTGTTGCTCAATATATAGAGAAATTGTTGCTCACAGCATACATGCAGGAGGCAGCACATGAAAACTTTGGATACCTACCTCATGTCCTGGTCACAGAGTTACCAGAGTTATTATGGGGGGGAAGTATCGGTAGTAAAAAAAGAGCTTTTCCTTGTCTTGCACACATCTTAACAGCTTTACACAGTAGGCAAGGCCAGCTTGGGCTACACTGTGAAATCTTGTCTGATGAAGTAACAAAATAAAATAAAACCACAAAGCGTGCCAAGTGAGTAAGAGAGTTTAGGAGATGGCGATGATGGTTTCTGCCATGGAAAGAATCCACTGTTCTAATCCCATTACATACAGCTCTTCACAGTAGGAAACATTTCTTGTCTTGATTTCCTTCCATAGGAAGCATATGTGACTTACCAGGATAAGATCCGACTGGTGGGGGAGCTGGTGACAGTCATTGGGGCTGTGGTTATTCTACTCCTAGAGGTGAGGAGCAGGGGGGTCTGGGATAAAGCGATTCACCTAGGTCCCATACTGAATTGCAGTCTATATTATTTTTTGCCTTATCATCTTTCCCTAGATTCCAGACATCCTCAGAGTTGGTGCCTCTCGCTACTTTGGACAAACAGTTCTTGGGGGTCCATTCCATGTCATCATGTGAGTGTCTTTTTCTCGTAGGCCCTGATTTTATTTACTAGAATGTTGCAGGTCTCTTGTTCAATCTCTGAGACTTAGATAGCAGGTGACATTCCAGGGATTTCTGCCTAGTGGATTTGTATTTTTAGTTGTGTGTTTTAGCTTTTAAGACTTGGCCTAAATGTGTGGGTGTCAGTGAATTCACCATCATGATACAGTAAATCCAGAAGATTAACAGCTCATACCTAACTTATTTCTTTCTGCTCTTCCTCCAGTATCACATATGCCTCCCTTGTGCTACTGACTATGGTGATGAGGCTTACCAATGTGAATGGGGAGGTGGTGCCCTTATCCATGGCCCTGGTGCTGGGCTGGTGTAGTGTCATGTACTTCTCCCGAGGATTCCAGATGCTGGGCCCCTTCACAATCATGATTCAGAAGGTCAGTGCTTTCTCAAACATTTCTCTGATTTGGATACAGAACCTTCTTAGATGGAAGGGTAGCAATAGCTCTAAATAAAAAGCATTGCTCAGAGCAGAGCAGGGAGCTTCGTTAGCAACAGCTGCCCAGAGACATTCATCTTTCTTCCTCTTCTTTTTGATTCCTGTAGATGATTTTTGGAGACCTACTGCGCTTCTGCTGGCTAATGGCTATGGTCATCCTGGGATTTGCCTCAGGTAACATCACCACTTCTAGACTGTTAGATTCAGAAAGCTGACTCTTCTCAGTTCCCACGTTCTCTTGATTTCATTATTGTCATTCTCTGTCAATAAAACACACCTTTGTACAATGAAAAGGACCACCCAGTAAGCCTAGAAGGTAGACTTGGGAGTTCTGGGCTGTTAAGATTCATGTCAGCTAACTGTGCTGCAAGTCCCTTAAAGGAATATTGCATAGAGAGAGACATGAAACACTGAGCAGTTGTAGATCTTTTAAATGCTATGCAAATAGGAACACCACCATGTTATACTCTGCTTTATTTACAGTTCAGAAAGAGGAATGAAAGGCATGCAATAAGACAGAAAGTACCCTCTTTCTATATGTAGTCCCTTAAAGTATTGATAAAAGGAAAGGATTGTAAAAAAGGTGTTTCAGAATGAGAGTTTGGAGAACTTGGGACATGGCAGAGAGTCCAGACAAAGAAGAGTCCAGACAATAAAAGACTGTGAGAGTGAGGACAAATAGATTCAGAGTGGAGTGCGGAGTAACAGAGAAAGTCAAGTACAGGAAGAAAAAGCCAGTAGAGAGAACAGAGGCAGCATAGATAGTTAAAGAGAGCTCATATAAGTGGGAGGAAGGCCCTGGTCTGATTCATAAAAAAACCTGAAATTCTAACTAAGTCTTCCATGTCTGTAACTGGTCATCCATTAGTGAAGAGGGTAGACAAGAAAACTGATCTCTGAAGAACTCTGTCCTACATCATTACAGAACTTTATTACTATGTCTAGAAAATTCTCTGCTCAGTGAGGTTTCCCATAAAACAGTAGATAAAAAATAAAAATAAATATAAATATAAAAAATACTAAGACGTTAAGCGTGAAAGAATCAAGCTGGCAGTCTGTCTAGAGTAGCCTATCCTGTGAGGCCTGGTGTAAGTTTTCTTTCCTTTATCTACCCCAAATTCTTTACTCAGCCATATGCAGACTGCTATTAGCAGAATTAGCAACAGGATTGTTTCCTAAAGATTATACCACTGATCCCCTAAATAGTCACTGCTTGTGCACTCACCATGCTTGTGATTTTACTTAAGGAAGCTTGTAGTTCATACAAAGTCTGAATGGGCTTGGGATCACCTTGTCATAGGTTTCAGTATCCCATACAGAGAGAAGTCAAAGGTCTAGTGTTATAAGGATCGAGGATAATCCACCATGTGGTAGGCTATACACTAGGCAGAGATAGCTTTTCTGTGGTGGTCAAAGCTAGCCTAGCAAGTCTCAAAGAAATAGATAATTATCTAGACGTCATGAAGATTAAAGGGTACTCTTCTTTTAGCCTTATCACTTAGCCTTATCATGTGCACTGTTCTTTGAAATCATTCTAGATGCAATACATTCTTTTAATGACTTATCTTTTAAATATTTGGTTTTCCAAAAGGTAACAATCTATTAGGTAACTTACTGCGCATATATGTACACCTATTCTTTTTGATAAATGGCTGGGTGTTATCATTACCCAGAACAGTGGATATAGTCAGGATCCTTAGGATAAGCCAGTTCTAAGATAATTACATTGTTGATGTATATTAGAGTATGCATGTATATAAACTGATGGATGTATATAGATCAGAAGTAGAACTAATGGTAATCAAGGCCTTACTAACCATGGCAATTTAATTCCCCAATGGCTCTTTCTGGACGGAGCAGCCTTCTATATCATTTTCCAGACAGAGGATCCAGAAAATCTGGGAGAATTCTCCGACTACCCCACAGCAATGTTCAGCACCTTTGAGCTGTTCCTCACCATCATTGACGGTCCTGCCAATTACAGTGTGGATCTGCCCTTCATGTACCACCTAACCTATTTTGCTTTTGCCATCATTGCCACACTGCTCATGCTCAACTTGTTCATTGCCATGATGGGCGACACTCACTGGCGAGTGGCCCAGGAGAGGGATGAGCTCTGGAGAGCACAGGTAAGTTTAATAGTGTTGGTCCTACAAAGGGGCAGAAAATGGAGTGAAACATTACAGTAGGATGTGTTTATTGTGAGCCACTCTTAAAAGAGTCACAGAAGAGCCCCCAAGAGGCTATCATTTCAGTTACATGTAAATACACCTGAAGTATGTGTGAGTTGGTGGAGGGACAGAAGCATGATTCAATGGAGAATCTAAGCAGAGTTTGGCCATTTATTTCAGGTAAAAAGCATATCTAGCTGTAGTCTTTGAATCTACAGGGTACAAGAATATTTTGTTCTTGTATAACATAGCTCTTAAATTTAGACTTTTCTTTTACTAGATTGTATAAAACCCTAAATCCCTATTATATCTTTTCTTTGTATCACAATAAGCTAATCAAATACTAGAGTTAGAAGTTACATTCCAAATACTTCTAAGAAATAATTGAGCTGCTTCTCAGCATAATTATGTATTGGTATGAGAGTCATTCAGCATATTCTTTAGTCTAATTATGACCTTATTATCTTGTATATTTGAGTAAGGTTTCAGAGAATAGGAGTTTTCTATATTGTGAAAAGTTTATTATTAGAAGCATTCATATTGAAGTGAACTAAAACCTATCCTGCAATAATTCTATTCTTAAGCCTCAGACTTTTTCCTTCTATGTATCAGAAAGCAGTTATTCTTCCACACAAGTACTATATAAATATTTAAATATAACTATTGTTTACCCTTCAGATAACTATATGTGGGTATGTATCAATGGTCTGCAAAAGGCTATTATATGTCTAGGAGCTGGGACACAAACGCAACCATCAAAGACATACTCTGTGCTCCAGTTGAAGAACCAAACTACAGAAAAGTTAGACACTGAGTATATCACTTCACAGGAGGCTAAACACTCATAGAAGGAAAATTGATACAGAAATGTGCGTGGTGCTAAGAAGAGAGGAAACTGGGGGAATTAAGTAGAAAGTTAGGAAATTCTCTTATCAAAAGAGGAGAGTTTGAGCCAGGTAGTGGTAGCGCATGCCTTTAATCCCAGCATTTGGGAGGCAGAAGCAGGTGTATTTCTGAGTTTGAGGCCAGCCTGGTCTACAGAGTGAGTTCCAGGACAGCCAGGGCTACCCAGAGAAGCCGTGTCTCAGAAAAAAAAAAAGAGGAGAGTTTGTGAAAGATGCTAAAGATGGGTAATACTAGCTAGCTGAAACTAATAAAGGATACAAGTCAGCGTTTACATTGATAAAGATGCATAGCCACAAAGAGAAATCAATCAATCCAAAATAGCTTTTTATAAAGAGTTGAGATGGATGAGCTAATCCTCATAAATGGGAAGTTTAGAAAGTCAAACTAGATTTACGTATCTGTTTGGAATTCAGTCTCTACCTTACATATTCCATCTGCTTCCATGTTCTGCATTTATAACCTGACTCCTTCTTCTAAGGTAAATCATCCCCATTATATTGACAAAACATCTAAGAAGCTCCATCCATCTGAGATAGGGGGCGGAGCTTTACCCAGTTCTTTTTTGGGGGGGGGAGTGTTGTTTTATTTTTTTCAGAGACAGGGTTTCTCTGTCTAGCCCTGGCTTTCCTGGAACTCACTTTGTAGATCAGGCTGGCCTCAAACTCACAAATCCGCCTGCCTCTGCCTCCCAAAGTGCTGAGATTACAGGCATGTGCCACCACTGCCCGGCTGCTTTACACAGTTCTAATGGTCTCATTTAAGTTGCATTGAAGACATTGTTTAACTGGGCATGCTTTCAAAGAACAACTTTAGACTAGTGATGTGTCTGGATAGTAGCTTGCTTGCCTAGCATGTCCAAGGCTGGAAGTTGACTTCCCAACATCTCAAAAAAATAAAATGATAAGCATATTTGATCCAAGACAATTTATTCTAATTTCAATGAGATTGTAACAAAGCTTAGGTGAAAAACTTATTCCTTTAACAAGGGCTGAATAGTGGAGGCAGTAACAGCAGTAAGGAGATGAGGTTCCCTCATCTCCAGTCTGTTAGGAAAAAGAGACTAACTCTGAAGCCCCACTGACTATAACCAGGTATCTGAAAGTGACTAGGTGATAATCTGGATGAAAAACATTGGCTCCTCTGGTAGAACAAAAGGGTCAAGGGAAGCCTAAGAGAAGAACCATGAGTAGTCATTTCTGAGAAAAGAACAGCTACTCAGGAGAAGAGAACAATGTGATTGAAAGTCCTGAGGTGCAAGAGAACCTGTTACAACTGAGAGACCAAGTGAAGGGAGAGAAGTGGGACAAGGACATGCCACCAAGGGCTGGCTATTTGGGGGGTTGGGAGCTCCTTGCATCTATAGTCTTCGGTCCCCTAGCCATCTTGACTACATACTCTGCTCATGATCCTTTTGATGCTAGGAAAGCTTCTGATATGGTAGGAACAGTCAAGAGCCAGAAGATGCTTTTTCTTACTGAAGACATGCTACTTATTGTTGACCACATGTAAGGTGATGTCAGTTTTTCCACCTGATGTACAACTGGCCCACTCTAAGTGCACAGTCAACTGTATCCCTCAGATTTCTGTCACAGGAATGAGCTAAAAAACTCCTTAATGATAAAGGTAGTACTTCATATTTTGTTCTGTTAAGTTTGTGTTGTTGGCTTCAGAGTAGCATTCCAGTTTGGTGAAATCACTTTATATTGCTTTTGTATCACAGATTCTGTATCCTCCCAGCTTTGTGTCACAGGCACATTTGATAAGCTTGATGTCTGTTTCATCTAGCTAACTAATGAGGGCAGGACAAAGGACAGAACATGAGACATGCTACTAGAAATTTCCTTGCCCAGTTCACAGACATTAACCAAACAATTTCCTTCTTAAGATATGACTTTTAATTTGTTAAGAAGGTCCTGAACTAGAGCTGCCTCATTTCATTCATCATATCATACAGATTCTATTTAATAATTGTATTTAAGTCAATGTCATTGGTCTGTGGTTTTCCTATGGTGAAGGAGGGAAAATCACATTTGTTTGGAATTTGTATTCTCTGTGAATACAAATAATAATATAGAACTCATGGTTCTATTAAAATAAAAAATATTCTCTGTCCTGTTTTAATAAGATAGCCTGGTTAGCATGGTTCTAGAACAAGCTTATAGATGAACAGTGGCCCTTACAACTTGTCTCCAGGGTCTTCCTTGTAAGGTTGGTTTTTTGTTTCCTTTGTTGGTAGTCTTGGTATCTCTTTGCTCCTCTCAACTCTTTCTGAGATCTTTTGCTATCTGATTTCCTTCCAGGTTGTAGCCACCACAGTGATGCTGGAGAGGAAAATGCCTCGTTTCCTGTGGCCTCGCTCTGGTATCTGTGGTCATGAATATGGCCTGGGAGACCGCTGGTTCTTACGGTGAGTGGCAGCATGTTTGTGAAACCTGCAGATGGAGTTTCTAAGAGTGAGAGCAACCAGGAAATGTTATGGGATTGCATTAGATTGAGAGATTGGGAAAGGTGACTTGTTGTTGGGGGGGGTAGAAAACAATAGCAAGCTATGTTTACTACAGGGCAGTGGTGTGTGAAAAGGTATGCATACAGACATGTAAGTGCTCAGGTGTGGATATGGGTTGTCCCATTTGTTTTATTCATGTTACTTCCTTTTCCTCATTTCCATTATGCTTTGGCATTGCCTCTAACTTCTTTCTTCATAGACAATCCTTATTTTCTGACCTGACTTTCCTCACCCTTCATTTGTACTCCTTGAATTGAATACTAATGTAAAGCTCATGACTCTCTGATCTCTCCCCACTCCATGTCCCTCCATCATGTTGCCACATATAGCACATCCTATATTCCATCACTCTCCAAAGCTGACTTCCTTAGTTATCTCACCTCATATTCAGGTTAGCTTTCAGTCCATTCTCTTCTGCTCTTTCCATCCTAGATGCTCTTCTTGCTTCAGTTCTGGTACCTCCTTTTATTTATTAATATCTCATTTCCTCCATGCTCACATCTGTTTCTCTCTATAACCTACCTTCACCATCCTCTAATGAGCCTTTTTCCTCCCAGGGTTGAACACCACCAGGAGCAGAATCCTTATCGAGTACTTCGATATGTTGAAGCTTTCAAATCTTCAGACAAAGAGGAAGTACAAGAGCAGCAATCTGAGAAACAACCATCTGGGACTGAGACTGGGACTTTAGCTAGAGGCTCTGTGGTTCTCCAAACACCTTCTTTGTCCAGGACTACATCCCTAAGCAGCAATAGCCACCGTGGATGGGAAATTCTCCGTCGAAACACCCTGGGACATTTGAATCTTGGACTAGATCTTGGTGAAGGGGATGGAGAAGAGATCTACCATTTCTGAAGAGAATCCTGTTTCTCTAGACCTAGCCCCATGTGGGCCAAGGTATGGGAGAGAGAGGGGGGTAGTTGAGGGCAGGAATGGAGAAGGAGAGAGCTGCTTTGCAGGAATCTAAATGCTATGGTTATGAATAGTTGGACAATATACATAAAATATTCTCTAAGAGGCAACATTTCACCCTTCACATTCCAGCATTTGTAGAGATGGGCAAAGGTCATCTAGAGTTGTACTTACCTTATACGTTCCTCTAAAGCTCATATCCTGAGAACCTGGCAACTGAGGACATGAAATGGGGGCTAATTGGCATCTTTGGTTAACATCCGGGCCATCTTTCTTATGCCTTGAACAGAAGACAGAAAACAGCAAGCCAGGAGACTTTTCTGATTTCATAATGCATAATGTGGAAAGAACCATCACACTGTGAACATCCTTTCCTATCTCCTTACTCTTCCTGGGACTCTTTTCCCATCTAGAAAATCCCACGTAGAAAACTACAGGAAAAAAATACTTTCTGATCCTGTTTTCTTTAATTATTCTCTTATGTCAAAACTATATATTACATAAAACGTATCATTTTTACTATTTTCAGTAAAAGTACATTCAGATTATTGTATAACCATTACTAGTATTCATCTACAACCATGTTTCACCTCAGACACTGAAACTTCCATCCACTGAACAATAACTCTCCACTAGTCCTTCCCTTTATTTCTCAATAGCCATTATTTTACTCCCTGTCTAGGAATTGATTGTAGGTGTTTTATCTAAGACGGACTTCACAAGACATGTTCCATTGCACTTGCCTTGTTTTATTTAGTTATAGTAGTTTCAAGGTTTCCTCTATTCTCTAGAGTTATCAGAATTTCATTCCCCTTTAAGTCTGTATATACCCACACCTTACTTTATTTGTCCATCAATGGGTTTTCTTATCTTCTGGTTATTGTGAACATTGCCGCTGTGAAAATAAAAGTGTGCATGTCTATAGAGGCCCTTGTTTTTAGTTCTTGGGTGATGTGGAAGAATTATATGCCTAGAAATTGAACTGATGTATCTCATGACAACCCCATGATTAATTCTTTGGATAGACTACCATACTGTTTTTCATAGTAGCCTTCAGCATTTTACAGCTTCTGCTAGTGGGTGTGAAATGCTATCTCATTGTAGCTTTGATTTGCTTTTCCCTAAAGACTAAGGATATTGAGACTACTCTCTTTTTATTTTCTAATTTATGGGCTAGTTTTTAATCATTGCACTGCCTTCTGGTTTCCAGAGGCTCAGAGTCTGAGGTGTTAGCATCTCTTTTGAATTCTTATGTATTTTTATGGTTGGTGAAGCATGTTTTCCTTTGTTTGAATGGCCCAATCATTCTTTTCTATAGGATGGCCTATCTTTTAGGTACTATTTTTCACGTTATCCTCCTTCATGCTGAAAGCATAGGCTCCTGATTTTGTTGTGAGACTGCCATACACCACACCCTTCTCTCATCACCTCAGTCAGAGGGCCAAACTTGCTCTTGCTGTTGGAAAAGTAAAGAAATAAGTAAGATCTAGAAAATTTTAGACAGGTGCATCCCAATGGACATATTCAAAGCTGTATGCCCAATAGTGAGCTACCACAGAAATGGACACAGACCTTTGGTGGTATGAAGCTTGACAGGACTGAGTCATGATTAACTTTCATTTTCTTCCACAGTGGAAGCACTTCCATCTTATGTATACTTAAACTTCATCTGTGTTTCAAACTGTCAAGACCCAGCTCCCTCTGCATTTTCAGATACCAGTCATGTGCCTATCAATGAATCTTCTGACCTTCCCATTTGTGTCATCCTTAACCTTTCTTCCACCACCTGTGCCAGCAAGGATGTTGTATTACTTAAACACCCTCCCTCAAATTCAACTCCTTTCAACAACTGCCCCGTCATTTTTATTCCCTGATCAATGCCAAACATTAGGAGTTGATTCTACTATCTAACTCCCCTGATTTCTCAGCTCTTTGTGATTTGATCTAGTTTTCTCTACGCCACAGATTCCACTCTTGTTATCTCCCTGAAGGTAAACCTACTCAGTCATCTCAGCTTTTGTTGAGCTCTATAGATTACACAAGACTATTCAATACTCTTCACATTCCTACCAGTCTGGATGATTTTGTTTTACCACAACTTCTAATAATTTGTTCTACAGGGATTTCTGTTTCTCATTACCTCACCTGCTGCCATAGATCACCACATATAAGCTTATAATTTCGAAGGGTCTATCTTCATCTCAGATCTGTCTTCTGAGCTCCAGGCATGAACAACTTAGATGTTCCACTATTAAACTTGTTCTACTTGGATGTTTCATAGGCACCTCCAGATCAGTTTTTCTTCATTATCAAACCTGCTTTTCTACCACTATTCTGAACCATGTTAAGTGTCAGAATAACAGGCAAGATTCCCTAAACCACAATTCTGGGAATTATCCTTATTGCTCTGGTTCAACCCTCATATCCAGCATTTTCAAGACCCATGGATAGACAGCTCATTACTTTTTGTTAATTCTAATGAAGCACAAAAAAATGATTTTTTTCTGCCACTGCCTTAGTTCCTTATCATTTCCTCTAGTGATATTACTAATAAAAATTTGTTGTGTGTGTTTCCAAAGATACCTTCAGTGTAACAAAGAACTTGTATCTATACTTTTTTTCCTCTTAAGAATATCAAATTATAGTATATTCTAAAAGTAATTCTTTCTTTTTCTCATTAGATATGTTATGAATACTACTTCATATCATTGTAGCATTAGAAAATGTCCTTCCTAAGTCCAGTGTAATGGTATGCATCTATAGTCCCAAAACTCATGAGACAACGGCAAAGACAGTAGAAACATATATTCAAAGTTAGCCTGAGCTACATAGTGAGACCCTCTTTCAAAACTCAAAACTCAAAAAAAATGCAAGGAAAATGTATTTTCAACTCTTCAAACTGTTGCCATTTCTAAAATAGGCCACCAACATCTTACTTCTGCATGACAAGATAATATCCTTGCTTATTCTGTTTGCATGTGATTTTGGTCATGCCAAGTCCCTAGTCTACACTATATCCAAAATTTCTTTATGAAATGTAAACCCTGCTACATATAATGGTCTTTGGTAAAGCAGATCTTTGCTTGAACTTTTACAGCTTCTATGGGCATCTCTCTCCTTCCTAATTTAATTCATCCAATGAATTATTTGTAGTACCTGGATAGTAATGCTCCCTTTTGACAGGACTCTACAGATCTTCTTACCCTTGGCATCCATTCTCCTTCAACCTTTAAAAGCAAGCATGTGTGTATGTGTGTGTATCTGTGTGTCTGTGTGTGTATCTGGGTATTTGTATGTATTTATGTGTGTGTGTGTGTGTGTGTGTGTGTGTGTGTATTCTGGGTATATGTGTGTGTGTTGTTATATATGTATGTGTATCTATGAGTATGTGTGTTTGTGTGTGTATTCTGGGTATGTGTGTGTGCTCTTATATATGTATGAGTATCTATGTGTGTGTTTGTATGTGTGTGTGTTCTGGGTATATGTGCATGCTTATATATGTATGTTTGTCTGTGTGAGAGTGTGTGTACATGTATGTGTATCTAATCCCTTACCCCAAAGGAAATTAGAACATATCCATTTTGTTTCCAGATCGCTTATATTTTCTATTGGATTTTAGTACACTTATTTAATATCTATTTTTCTTATTAGACTTTAAGTAGCACAGGGGCAAAATTCATTTTATTCACTATTGTATTCTTAGGAACTAGTACAATTCCTGGTGCCATGCATTACGAAATAAATATTCATTAACTGAATCTAAGAATGATTCACCTGTTTTTAGTTCTCCTGCCTCCCCCACCCCACCCCCGTGCCCACAAACATGAACTAGTTTTGTTTTATCTTTTTTTTTCCTTTCTTGCCTTTGAGTGAGGTTATAATAAAGAAGCACATAACAAGAATGGAATATCCTGAACAGACTTTTAAAAATGAAGAACTTCCTAGTGGTCATTTTATTGTTCACTTAAATATACTTCTCTGTGAATGTGTGCACATGATTAAAAGAGAAAAACAGAGGAGAAGGAAGAGAGAAAGGACAATAGAAATAGAGGATTTACAGGAAACGATAAAGGAAAAAGGAGAAAGGTGAGAGATATTAGTCAGAAGAGTCCTGGAGCAGGTCTCTGGATATAACTTTTGGAATCTACTCCTGTGTAACGCTCTTTATGAGAGCATTTGGGTAAGCTACTAGTTTCCAAGTAGCTCACCCAAGGGCCCAAGAGGAGGAGAAAAATACAAAGGGATGTCTGGTAAGGCTCTGCAGATGTAGCCAGTGCACCATGCACTAAAGGGTTAAAGCATGGACCGATGTTCTGCTGCTGCCTTATGGGCACCCTTGAGAACAGTGGAGGGGATGAGATGCCAGATACAGTGAAAGATACCCTGCTGTTCCAGTATGGCTGCAAGTGACTCCCATTTTCTTCTCCTGCCCTGTCCCCTTCCTAGTTCCTTCTGAGAGAATGCAGGAAAAGCTTGCTCTTGCATGCCCCATAGGCCAGAGGCAGGGGAGGGATGAGAATGTTTTGTTCCTACAAGTGTCGCCCAACTTAAGAACAAGCTTGCAAAGTATGTTATTGGTTTGACAAGACTCTGGTGAGGAAAGTAAGCTGCCCCTAAAGAATGGCTCTGTCTTCAGACTTTGGAGAAAAGGCCATGTATCAGAGTACCACCAGTGGAGTTGGCATACTTAAAGAAAAATACGCAAGATAAAATATAATAGACTAGAATTGAGAGATATAAATTTAAAATGAGGGAGAAAAGGGAAGGGGGAGCTGGTTTGATAAGACCCAGAGCAGAGTTGGCTTGTCCTAAACCATGGGCAGAAAAGGAGCTGGAGAGAAAAGCCAAGCATTTGTCCTTTAGCCCTACCCGGAACACTTTGAAAAGCTGAGAGAACACTATGTTGTAGGGGTCAGGAATTATTTTCCTCTTTGTCACAGGCTTGTTTCTTAAGGGGTAGTGAAGGAAAAGTGAAACATGATACAAGGAAAGAAACACTTTGACCAGGTGATAAGTAGTCACCCTAGTGGGAGAGGTTCAGGCCATGTGGCCCATTCTCTCTGCTTGGCATAGCAGCCAGCCAGGAGCCACCTGGGGAAGGTCTAGACACACCTTCTTTACTCTGCTTGTAGGTCTTCTTTGTCATCCCAAGATTGAGGAGGTGGCAATTAGAGCCAATTGGGCCTGAGGGTGCAGAGGCTTGTGCAAGGCTGAGCTGCAGCTGGAAATAGAATGTGAGCCTGCGTCTACCCAAACAGTCCTAGGCAGAAGCCTTCTGCTTAGAGATTCTTACGGGCCCATTCAGTCAAACTGCCTCATTCCCTGCCTTCTGAACCAAAGTCCTGACACCTTCCTCACCCAGCTAGGAAGTCAACTCTAAGACCGGCCCAATGTTTTCATTATAGCATCATGACTCCATCTCCCAGTTCCACTGTGGATTTCTCTGGTCAGCGACTACCCTAGGTCCTAGCTATAGCTAAGGTGAGCTCAAGAGGCAGTTGCCTCTTTCCTTGTTCCTATAGGGTCCTATGCAGAGCTGTGTCCTTCAGGGACCATATACTCAGGACTAGACTTAATTCCAAACCCTAGTTCTGCTAATGGGATTAGCTGAGGGAACTTGGACAGAAGTCAGTGATCATCTCGATTTCTGGCTTGTCAACCTGGCACAGTTGTGATGACAGAACAGCAGCGTGCATGTGAAAGCGTGCAGGTTAAGATTGTATGATGCAAGGCGGCACTAGAATGTCTTGGCCCGGACCCGGCTCTGTCTGTTCTCATTACCTCTGTCCCTCATCAGCTCCCAGTTGCCTCCTAATTCATGGTTGCTAAGGAATAAGACTAATGCAACATCAAAGAAATATCAGGGAAATGTCTATGGTTATGTCCTTCAAAGCACTTTTTGAGACCTAGGGTCAAAAACTATAACCCCCAGTGGATGAACAGCCCCTCTTCCTTAGGGACTCTGTAGATCCCAGCCCTCTCCTAGGCTCTCATTTTCCCTCCTCTCTGCCCATATCAAACAATTTCAGAGAAGGGGGTTATTTTGTTCTTCTTTTCCTTTCAGGAAAGTCTCTGTATGCCCTTCTCTCTCCATAGAAAAAACTGAGTCCTCGAACCATAGCCCCATAGGTCAAGGATTACATTTTATCAGTGTCTCAGGTCCATAGAAGTACCTGTGATGGGTTAGCGCACATCAGGAAAGATGGCAGTAGCTGGAGACACAGGTGGCTTTACTACATGCTCCCCGCCCTCTCTATCCCATCTGCTTGCTGCACCCTGCTCACCACAAGACAATAAATCTTTCAGGAGCAGATGGCCATGCACTTCTTTGTATGTGGGTTGTCGATTGACCAACACCTCCAACTCCCATGGTCACCTCTCCCTATTAGTTTTGCCATATTCTGGTCTCTTCCTTCTGCACTGACCTAACTTTACCCTGGAAAGTAAAGATACATACTAAATGATTTGCAAGCCCTGTGGCACAGTTTGTTTTTCACAATCTGGAGTTCAACGTTATGCCAAAGGCACGAATGGAGAAAATTAGGAACACACTGTGGTTTGGCCTCTTCCTTGGAGGATTTCAAAGTGGAAAAAACAGGCAAAGAAAGGAAGCTCACTAATGCTGTAGTTCACTGTGCACTATGAGAAGAGAGAGATGAAACATAACAACGAGTCTAGACTGATGGTGCGTGATGGAACTGACTGCAAAGTGTGGAAAGGAGATAACATGGCATTTGGGCCACACTTCAGTGAATGAGCTGGTGATTAAAGGGTAGACTACCTTGGAGCAGCAGTTCTCAATCTGTGGGTCACTATCACTTTGGAGGGAATGAATAACTCTGTCACAGATTCTCAAAACCAGAGATAGTTGCATTATAATTTATTACAGTAGCAAAACTGCATATATGAAGTAGACATGAAAATAATCTTATGGTTGAAGGTCACCACAACATGAGGAACTATATTAAGTGGTCACAGCATTAGGATGGTTGAGAAACATTGACTTAAGATAGCCTCTTGAGCTTGGACAGGTCTGATCTGGTTGAAGAGCCTATCAGAGAAATATTATACCTACTTTACCTAAAAGATTCTCCTCTACATATGGTCATATTTAATCATAATATGCAAACATTCCTCAGGATGGATGAGGTAAGACATATACAATGAGTGTTAGAGAAAGTTACCTGTATAGGTGATAATCAAAGTTTGGATATGTTCACCTCTGAAATGGAATGGGACTTCCATTTCATGCGAGTTAACCTAGTCTCCACAGGAGCTGTAGGACAAAGACTAAGGGATCAAACAAAACATGTTATTTATTAGTGGACATTTAACAGGGGCCAGGTGCCCTGTATACCTGTCATGTCTAATTCCAACAAGCCTATAAGGTAACTGTTATTATACTCAGTCACAAACAGGCAATGAAAGGCCAAAGAAAGGTGAGTTTCTTGCCAAAGGTGAAGTGACTATTGCTGTGCTCAGTTTGTGGATAAGGAAGTTGAGTTTCAGACAGGTGGACTATTTGCCCAAGATCACCCAACCAGAAATTAGCCGAATTTGACTTTATGACTCAAATGTTTTGGGCCTCAGAGCCATGCTTCCATTATAAGATATGCAGCTTGAGATAAAGCTATCTCTTAAGACTCTTCAGTTTCAAATACTCCCATCCAAACAACATTGATCACGCAAGTGGCTTGCATTCCTCCCTTACTTCATAGTATATAAAATCTTTTCATGTCCATTATCACCTTTAATCCTAACAACAGCCCTATAAAGTTAACAGGGCTGGATGAATGTTCCACTTTACAGACAAGGAAGTCAATTCTCAGACTGTCCAGTTGAGGTCATTGGCCTGAGTAGTTCAGAGCAGGAAGATAATCCAGGGCTTATGGACTCCAGGAAACACTCATCTCTCTCATCTATATGGACAGGTAGACAACCAACCCATCTATGTGGGACACTACCTTCTTGACAAATTCTGAAATTCAGTGATGCTTTAAAGTGATGCCAAGCTTGGCTACTTGCATACTTCTCAATATGCTTTAGGAGATTGTCCTCCATAATGGTCAGACACCCTTGGTCACAAACCCACACAGTGGTCGTTTCAATGTTAACTCTCACTGGTAGTCCCGTGTTCGGGTAGATCTCTTGTGGAATCACTCTAATCTGTGGGCAAGGACTTATAGCCCAGCCTAGATAGTTGGATACCTTGGAGACAGAGGAACGGAAGGAAGCAAAGGAAGTGGAATGGGATCCATGTGTGGGAAATGTCTTCCATTGACAGCATGAGGCTCTGTGCAAGTAGATCACTATAAAGAGGCTATTACATACTTCACGATACTTAAGATTTAGCTCATGTCCATTCATATCATACTCTGTTCCTAGCTCCCAGAGCTCCATGCATGTTCTAGTACAATTATGCTGAATTATCACAGGTGTCATATTCAGACATCCACCTCCAAGCATACATAGAGATCTACACACATATGGCATGGTCCCTTGTTCCTTGTCCTGAAATTGTGCCTAGTGACAGGGAGGGGACAGACGGGCAGTAGTTGCAGAATAACTAAGATCTCCCCCCACACCCCGCCTTCTCTCTATTTCCTGTTATTTTAGTGACTGACCAGGGACCTCACATTCTCAGACACAGAATTGCCCAACAGCTACCTAGAGAATGTGCTGTTTGGCTTCAGGCCCTGCCTTGTTCCTAGCTGGTTCACCTTTTCTTGGACCCCACCCCCCTTGGCTGCTGCCTCTTCACTTTCCTCTCAGGCTCCTACCACACTCTGCTCAGATACCTACCACTGAATCTCTCCAGTCCCTGTGCCCCTTCTTGGTGCTTCTTTGTTTTTTGGAGCATTCTCCCAATGGAGCCTGGCTTCCCTTATGTCACAGGTTGAACTGTAATCCCCTACCTGTGAGAAATGGGGACTTGCATCTTTATTCCAGGGGTCAGAACCTTCCCCCAACTTCAGATATGCCTCCAACCCATCATACATTTCCTCTTGCTCTGAGATGCTTGATCCCCATCCTTCCATGTCTTTGGCTTGAACCACTTTGACCAGTATCATTGAGAAGAAGAAGAAGAAGAAGAAGAAGAAGAAGAAGAAGAAGAAGAAGAAGGAGGAGGAGGAGGAGGAGGAGGAGGAGGAGGAGGAGGAGGAGAAGAAGAAGAAGAAGAAGAAGAAGAAGAAGAAGAAGAAGAAGAAGAAGAAGAAGAAGAAGAAGGAAGAAGAAGAAGAAGAAGAAGAAGAAGAAGAAGAAGAAGAAGAAGAAGAAGAAGAAGAAGAAGAAGAAGAAGAAGAAACTTCTGCCCAGGGTTTTCCTCATGTCTATACACATTAAACAATCACCCCCACTCTTTAACAAGTCTGGCATTTTGCTTAGTTTTATGACGGAGGTGATGGGGTGTTTCGGTGAGTACTTGTGTTGAATAAATAGAATTTAAAAGAGTTCTTATCACCGGCTGCCCTTTCACTGAGTTTCTTGGGGTGGAGAAAGAAAAAGAATAAGTGCAGGTGGGAACAAATCAGGGGGAAAGATCAGTGATAAAATGTGCTTCTGAAAGGCTCTGGTTAGAATCAAATAGACCCTTTCCAAAGAAGGGGTGGGGGCTGATCACACCACAGTGAAATTCAGGACCATTGCCTGAGCCCTAAACAATACTATTTCTTCTAGACTCCTGGTACATCGTCCACATCTCTAAATCTTTGGCTACGCAAACAGATAATTCGTGAAGAATAGAAACAGATGGTGGATGTGAACCTAGAATTCAGAGACGGTGCCCTGGAGTAGTAAACCTGCTTACTCTTGTTTGATCAGAGTGGGTACACACCTTGTTTCCACCCTTTTTCTTTATGAATTCTAGGAATGGACAAGGTTGGAAACCATCACACTTTCCCTACTCAGAGCTAGAAGGTGATCAGAAACTGGTTTACCCTGATCTATCCTATCGCTTTCTCTTTTGTCTCCCTCCCTAGTGGAGCACTTGCAGGTGTTATTTATATAGATATATGTAGATTGACCAGAGAAGGTAAGATCCATTTCTAAGAAGCTCCTCCACGTGAAAAATGCTTTCCTTCCAGGGAGTTTGAGAGGGTGGGGGTCTGAAAATACAAAGAGAGGAATGGGGAACAGGGGTCCTTAAGACACTGAGTCTTTAGTTTTATAACTCAGGAACTCTGATGTTCAGTGACTAGTCAAAGTCAGGCTTCTGACAGCGCTGAAGCTGGATCACAGCTGCCATAGGTAAAAATCAATTGCTCTCTTTTCTTTTCTCTTCTAGAAAGCCAACCCACCTTAACAAATGCTGCATAGCTTGGCAAAGCTCATTGGCTTGAAGTGCTGTGTACACTTCTTCAGTCTTCCTCCTCCTTGGTTCTTCAGACAAAGAGATGCAGGAACAGTGAGTGAGATTAAGAAAATTGAGGTCCTGTTTTGGAAGGAAGATGGCCTCATGGTTGGTGTGGAAGAGAGCTGAAGAAGGAAGCAACAGAGCAAAAAACAGGTCTGGGGAAAACAAGGCCTTTAGGACTGCGGCTCACCCAGGGGCAGGCTGTGGACTTTGATACCTTGTTTTACACATCATATCTCTAGGGGGCCCCTGCTGGGGCCTAAGTGACATCTAGCCTGGTGCTGAGTGAGTGAGGTCAGAGCTTGTAGGGTCTTTAGGATTCACGAGTTTCCTCTAAAGTAACAAAATTCTCTCACATATCCTTGATAGATCTCACCAAGTTCCTCAGAAAACAAAGCTCAGACCCTCCCCAGATATCTTCTGAGCTGGGTACTGAAGAACAAGTGCCTGACTCATTGACTGGGTTAGGCAGGCACCACCATTAGCATGAACATTCTTAAGGTGGAACTAGTCTGTTGCACCCAGAATGAGTGTACCCAATCAAGGTGGAGCCAAACAGTCTCCAACCAGTAATGTTAGGAAGGTGGCAGAGTCACATCACGGAAGTCAGCAGACGAAAGAGGACAATAAGAGGGTAGATGGTCCTGTCCATATACTCATATATGACCCAGGTGAATCCTGCAAAGCATAGAACAGGGTAGATTTTGAAATGTATGGACTAGTAATAAGACACCAGAAAATAGACAGGGCACACTTTTCCACAGTGCCCGTGCCAAAAACCAAACAAAACAAAACCAGCCAACAAAACAACAGCTACAAAAACATTGCTCCAACATACTGATACATTTTCACACAAAATATGCATCAGTTACTGTCAAAAATGTGTACACATACTTCTCAAAAAGAAGTAGCTTCCTGGTACTGTTTACCATGGCCCCGGCCTCCCCAGGGGCCTTAGTCAGCACCTGGGCCTTTCAAGCATCCTCCTTTTGACCCTTGCCTAGAACTTTACAAAGAAACACAGAGTGGGGGAACTCCAGAGCGCTTCTAGTGTTGTAAAACTAAGTGGGACCTACAGAGGCGGCAGCAGGAAGTGACCACAGCATTAATTTACTGTGGGGCAAATTAATGGAGCTACTGCAGCAGTTGACAGGAGGAACAGAAGGGGAACGAAGGCACATTTGGGGAAAAGGTGTACAAAAGCTCTGCAAGAAATGAGACCTCCTGACCTGTGAAAACTGAAGTGTCTTTATGTACACATGAAACCGCGCCTGACTCCGATTTCTTCAGAATCACAGGATGTTTGAGTTGAAAAGGACCTTGAAGGGTTTCAGCACAAACTGTGTGTTAGTCACAGACAGGCACACAACAGAGCTAGCATGAGAAAGCCCAGTTAGCCAGCCTTCCTAATCAGACATGGTGGCCCCTGGGTAGTCGTGTGGTGTGGTGTGGTGTGTGTGTGTGTGTGTGTGTGTGTGTGTGTGTGTGGTATGTGCCTGTTCACCTGCTAACCTGTCAAGCTCTTCCACTGGCTTTATGAGTTGGCACTCAGGGCTTTTGAACCCTGTGACTGGAACAAACTCCACTCTTAGTGAGCACTGGTTCTGACCTCCCTGTCCTCCCTGCCCTGCCCTAGCTTCATCCCTGAAGACACCACTGCTTGCCAGCCATCAGCCAGCTAGATCATTAGCTGACCAAACTGCTTACAGACATTTTCCTGGCGGGCCCAGAATAAGAAGCATGGGCAGAGAAAGTCACTAGAACGAGAGAGGGGAAGATCTGGAGAGGATTATGAAGCCAGAAATCCAGAGTTCCATATAGACTACGTGGAGCTTTAGACATGAATATACATGCCCACATATCATACATGTACAACCCACATGTATAAACAAACTATCTGCTACACACACACACATATATGTATATACAAATATATATAAAACACAGCATAGCACACACATACTCAACAAACAACACATACACATATAAGGCACATTTGCATACAAACCATGCATTACATAATAGTTAAAGTACATATATGTATGCCAACTATACCACATACACATGTACATACTACATGTAAAAAATACATACAATACGACAAATGCATACATGCCTTAATACCTCACAGATACAACACACACACACATATATATATAAACAAGCATATGCTAAATGCATTATAGCACATAATACTGCATACCCCACACGTATATACACTTCACATAGTACAAATTCTACATACTGCACGCACCCCAAACATACTATTTACAACCCCCACATACACTTCATTCACCTTTTTTTTTTTTTTTTTTTTTTTTTTTTGGTTTTTCGAGACAGGGTTTCTCTGTATAGCCCTGGCTGTCCTGGAACTCACTCTGTAGACCAGACTGGCCTCAAACTCAGAAATGCGCCTGCCTCTGCCTCCCAAGTGCTGCGATTAAAGGTGTGCACCACCATTGCCAGCCGCTTCATTCAACATGTACACTTCATACACTATGACATATACAACACACATACACAGCACACATATTGTAAACTACATAAAAGAGTATATCATATATACAAAGCAATTTTGCCTACCCATTAGCCAAGTATAAAACACACACATACACACATTTCATACTCTATCGGTGGCTTTCAATGAAAGTTGGTTTCATCCCTTGAAGATGTTGGCCAGGGAGACTATTGTGACATAGGGACTAGAGAGGTTCAGAAGTTGCTAAACATTGGAAGATGCATGCATCAGGTCCTACAGGAAAACAAATTACTCCACTATGCACAGAATCTAGGTTCAGAAAACATACCAAATGCATAAAATGGAATCTCAGGCCCATTCTCACACAAAAGCCCAGATAGACACATATAAACTCATCAACACCTCTAGCCCCGTTGCATGTGACCCCCAGAGGGGCCCACTAATATTTTTATGCCATCAATCACCCAGCTTATAATGGGAGAGTAGGTTAAGCCCAAAGCAAGAAGAAACAGATAGAATGAACTGCTCCTCTGCAGCACCTTGGCCTGTTCTAGACTTGGTGTCTGCTAACCACCATAGAGGGAGCTAAATCACAGGCTCAGTGTTACAAGTCTCCTCAGATTTGTCATCAGGGGAATAGATATAGAAATAGTGAGATTACAAGTCTCTCAACTTGAGGCCACTCCCTGTGACAACCTGTGAGCACCCCTCACTCATATGCAGACAGCATGCAGCATGAGAACATCCCTTGGCTCTAAGTTGCCAAACTAATTCCTCTCTCAGTGATTGTATGGGACAAAGGTACTTCAGACTGCTTTCTCTCCCCTCAGAGCCAGCAGTTCAGGACGTATAGGGGGACATACCTGTCAACTGCAGGACTGGAAGTGCCTGAAGGGGTTGCCATTATCAGACCTTGGATAAAGACATCAATCTACAGCCTCACCCTGTCCTAAGAACATGATGTGGGGTACAAAGAGAGAGAATTTCGATGTCCAAATTTGTGACTGCCGAGTCACCCCGTTGTATCTCTACTCATTTTGATATTATTATCAATGTCCTGTCTGTAGCACTGCCCATCCGACAACAAAGGCAAGTGAAGAAAGCCTAGAAGAAAGAGGAAAGATATTAGAAAATGACTCTTCCTTCTGACGTTCTATTATTTCAGTCCACAGCCTAATAGAGGCTTGGTTGTGTTACCCACTCTCCCACTAGTAACTAAACATGTCCTTTCTTGGAGCTGAAGAGGACAGAGAAGGTGGAGTTGGTCAACGTCAGACAAACACTTGGCTTAATGGGCACAAAGGTCCTGGGTTCAAGGTTTGGATTCTAGCCTTCCCCCCACCCAGCTCGAACTCACTGACCCTGAGGTGGGTGGGGAAGGTGGCTAATCGAAATGCATTGTTTGCTCAGGGCTGTGTGGCCTGGCCTTAGGCCCAAGAGCAGGAAAACAAGTAGCTTTCCATTTGAAGGCGGCCTTTCCATCCTCCACCCATGGAGATGTCTTTCTTTTGCTCCCAAGAACTCCCCTCCACACACATGCTTGAGTATGGTCATTCGAACTTAACCCCACACAACATATATGGCACATCACACCAAGCAAACACATATGACATCATGCATACCACACCTAGATACTAGATACATACATACCACATACTGTTATTATATGCATATTAAGCAAAAAACATACACATATACTTCATGTACCATGCACATTACATGAAAACACATATTCCATGAATATATCATTAAACATGGAATACATACAATGTCAATAAACATAAAATATATACATTGCATATCTAACATACACATACATAAGACCTTCATACAGTATCATAGTCAACATGAAACTTGTACAAAAGAAGCACCACAGACAGATCAAAGGCACATACAAATATACATACCATATCATGTCAAACACATGTCATATGCACAGTACAGCACCCAGAGCACAGGCATCCCAGACACACATGCATGCCTATCATTTGCACATAAGAGAGTAACTGTAACACACACTCACACAAACACACACACATGCACATGCACACACACACACACACACACACACACACATATGCACGCACGTGCACGTGCGATTCTCTTTTTGAGCCTTCCTGGACTTTGAATCAGACATAGAAAACAACAAGCTGAAGCTGGAGAGTGACGTACAGACGCCTGTGACTTCCACAGTCAGCTAGTGTGAGATATTTGATATCTCAGATAATTGAGCCCCTGGGAGGCCGCAGAGTTTTGAATAAGGCAGAGGTTCTTTGGCTTCTTCCACAAAAGGAAAAGAAGCCAGATTGATCTGCAGGTTGGCCCCTGCGGCAGCCCAATGCTGCTGCTGCTACTGCTACCCAGGATGCCTGTGACTATGTCTGTGGAAGTCTTAACTCTGCAGAAATCAATGTGCCTATTAAAGTGAGCACATGGGGAAGCCAAAGCCAGGTAGACCACGGAGTCCTGGGTGAGTTTGGGCTTCACTTGTCACTGCTCTGACGTTGGGGATTCACTTTAGCATTTGGAACCTCTGTTATCTCCATGGGCAAAATATGAATACTAACTACCTGGTAGGTTCACCGTGAGAATGTGTAGACACACTTTATTGTAGCACCTAGTGCCAGTGGCACTGACCCAGTGTCTTCCTGGGGAAGTTGCTAGATAACATGCTCTAGAGCATATAAAATATTCATATTTATTAAAAAAATAAAATTTATTTAGGCATTCTTATAGCTTTTGCTTCCAGACAAAGTTTCACTGCATAGCACAGGCTGCCCTCCAACTTTCCATTTACTGCCTCTATGTGTACAGGGCTGGAATTACAGGTTGGTGCCACCTCACTAGGACCAACCTGTGACTTATTTGGTAACCCACCTACCACTACAAGAAGCTGGATCTTCCACCACTAGATTTTATACCCTGATGCACCAGCTTAGGGTTGGATATCTTCTTTAAGTGGTGGTAATGGAGACAACCCACAGCCAAGTAGAAAAAGTGTTTCTCAGGCTATCCTGGGCTTCTAATGCCTAAAATACTTACATGTACTGTCTGGATCTTTTCAGAAACCAGTGTGCCAGCTCAGAGTGGGTGAGATCTTTGCTATTTATATCTGTGTTCAGGGCCAGGTGAGACGCTTAACCCTCAGAGCCAAGAGACATAAAGCCTAGAACTTCAGTAAAGAACAGTCAGACACTCCTCCATCCTGCAATGAGCCTGACCTGTCCAGGGCTTCCTAGAAAAAGGTTAGCGGCTATCCCAAAGTCCAGGGGCCAGCTCTTTAATCTCTTTGAAGACTTAAGAACAGGGGAAGAGTTCCAGGGTGGAGCGTTGCTGCTGACTTATGGCCTCAGTAGGCAGGACTTTGGGGCCTGTCTCTTTAAATCTCAGGTAATTTGGGAGGCGGGAGGGAGTGCCCACACAGCTCCTGCTCACTCCCAACAAGAGCTCCAGCTACACAAGCCCAGCAGATTTCCAGCTCCGCCAAGTGGAACAAAGCAGGAGCCCTCTTCAGACTCTTAGGGGCAGCCACGGGAAACCTCATCAGCTCCACAGGTGAAGTAGGAGACAGAAGACAGGAGACGGGACCTCTACAGAGAGAGGGCAGGCCGGCTCTTGGGGGTGCCAATGTGGCCCCAGGGTCGAGCCCAGTTGGGGTCTGGCATCAGCCTCAGCCCCCCAAGGAACCAGCCTTCCACCCCATGGGGTGGTCACTGCCCAAGGAGAAGGGGTTAATACTCTGCCTATGGAACAAGTTCTGCAGATGGTTTCACAGACAAGAGTCCTGGGCTCAGAGCCGAGACGAGCAGAACCTGCTGCAGCAGAAGAGGTAAGTTTGCCATCTGCTTCTGCTTCCTCTACCAGTGCAACAGCAGAGCTTACACCCTCCCCTCCCCCTCCCCCTCCCTTTCCCGGCTTGCTTGAGTCTTTTCAAGCAAGTCTGGACAGTCTGTGCCCCTCGTTAGCACTTTCTCCTGAGTCTTGGCCAGTCAGGCCAGATGGCCAGGATGTCAGGTGGGAGGTTGCCTGGGCACAGTTGTTAGTTTCCTTTAAGGTCTCATTCATTTCTGCAGGTTTCCTGGGAGTACCTCCCCAGTAGCCAGGCACCTCATTGCCCCTTGTGAGTCCTCTCCCCAAAAGGTGATGGTGGCAGCTTCATGTCTTATACATCTGCACTCCATGCCCCTATAGCAAACTATGACAGAAACACATTTTATATATAAGAATGCATGTGGAAATGAATGAGTTGATTGATCAAATAAAGCAATAATAAAACATGGCAAAAATGTGAAAATGCATATATCATTCCTGGGCATTTGTCTCAGCTACTTGAAGAGTTTAAAGACCCAACAACGTTTGGTCGTAGCCTGGAGTGTCTTCCTCTCTATTCATGGGTTGACATGCACTCCTGGGCTCGATGCCAAAGATGCTCACCATGCTGTCTTTCAGGCTGGGGGGTCTGGGAGAGAGTCTGGAGTTCAAGCCCTTAGAAAATCTCATATTTGATTCTTTCTCTTAAAAGTACTTCTATTCACTCAATACCCACTCCCGACTCATGGCATCTTAGTGTTGGCTTTGATAGCAGGAAAATGGGTGATCCACTGGATCTTGGGCCCAATCTATAAGTACTCTTCTCTCTGCCATTGCCGGTGAGCTTCCCCACCCATTTGGTGGCATGCTAAAAGGAGGTCTTGCTTTTTTGGCCTCCCTCCAAGGCAATTCAGTGACAGGTAGCATGTGTATTCACAGAGGAAAGGCTGAAGGTTTGTCTTCAGGTTTTTGTCCATCTCTGAATGCAGGGCTTGTCTTAACCTGGCCTCAAGGCTGCCCGGGATTTCCTATTCTTTTGATTAAACATTCCCTGCTGGGATGTGCCCCCTTCTTGGAGCTGTGGCTCTCCTGTCTCTCACAGGAGCCACCCACCTCTCTCACCCCCAGGCCTGGGAGAGTGGGGGGGGGTAGGGCACATGTCTGGCTGATGACATCTTAGGACAATAGAGTGGCATTGTTGTTAGAGAATAATTCCTCATTGGTTTCACTTCTCCTCTTCCTACTCTCAGGACCCTGTTGCTGGGGGCATCAAACACAGACTGCAGAAAGTTCTTGGGCTTTGACAGGGGCAGGTGAGACTCCTACATCTCTTATGCAGGAAGAACAAAGTAAAGGAGTTGGGCCTGAGCAGGCAGCCTAGCTAAGCATATGTTTTTTGCAGGCGTCTAACCTGCATCCATTTCTTCCTACTTTCTAATGGGCTTCCTCTGCACTGTTAGGCTAGGAAGGTCTATTGCCACTACTAAGGATTCTCTTCCCCATTTTTCGGATCACCACATCTGTTTCCAGGATTTCTTAACCTTCTTCTCCCCAGACAGTTGGTGCCCATGGTAGTGGCCCTCTTTGGATGATACTTCCCAGAAGGAACTGAAATTTCCTAGGAGTTTCTTGGCTTGAGATGTTAGCTACACACAAGGAAGGCATGGCAGAAATGAGACAAGCTGAGAGGGTGAGCCCTTAAATGAGCGCCATGAACTGTGAGCGAATCTCATCCTCTTTTGGTCCCGCCACTTAGTTCATCTGATATAAGTCAAACGGGCTTTGGAGGAAGGGAGATTCTGTCATGCCCATAGAAGCAAGTTAGAGGTCAGGAGAAGGAGCCAAAAGAGGAGTCCTAGGAATAGGACTACATGGGATTTCACGGAGGATGGTCTCACCAGAAGGCAAAGCTTTTTAGAGAACTCTGTAAGATGAGCAGAGGGAAGTCAGCCTTTCTCTGCGTCTTCTTGGGTCTTAATCATGCACCTCCCTAGTTTAATCCCATATTAACTGAATTCTCCACTCTTTCTCATTTCTTCTAAGCCATTTTTTTCTAGCCTGAAGTTTCTCATTTCTGTATATCCAATGCATTAAACATCGATTGAGCATAACTCATACTCCATTAGGTTTGTGGGAAATTAACCTGATATAGTTCTTGCTTCTCAAGGAGCCTGTGTTCTAATGAACAAAGTGTACCAAAGTGCATGATGTCCCTACATATCTTCAGATTAAATCAAGCTCAGAGAAAAAATACTAAGACAGCAAATTTATTTTGTTGATTATATGTGTTGTGTAGATAGGTTTGTGGTAGTTACATCAATCCTAACGTGTACGGCATTTTTTTTCTCTGTCATCATTCCTAAACAATATGGTACAATAGCAACTTATAGAGCATTTATATCCCATTAGGCATTATTGGTTGATTACCTAGACATCATCTAAAGTGCACAGGTAGAAGTCACGGAAGTGCTGCATGCGTATATTGTGAGTACTTAGAATACTGAAACAGAGGTCTGAAAAACCTCAAGGCCAGCCTAGGTAACACAGTGAAAGCTTGTCTTCAAAAGTCCAAAACTGAATTAATAAGATGAATATTATGGTTTTCACTTGTAACTGCAGCACTTGGGAGACTGAGGCAGGAGTGTTGCCACAAGTTTGCCATGAACTACACAGTGAGTTCCAGGCCAGCCTGGGCTACAGAGTATATATAGTCATACTCTTAAAGTGCACTATGATTGTATAAACTATGTGCAAATATTATATCACTGTATGGAGGGGAGTTGAGTGTGTATGAAGTTTTGTACAGAGTGGGACCTTCTAGAACCACTGCCCTACAGATTCCGGAAGAATAACCATACTTAGGCTAAAGATGAGCTTGGGTGAAGGTCATGCAAAGGTTTAAACAAGTGTTGAGGGAGTACAGAAAGAAACTGTCCTATCTGGTATCTGATTTCTGCTAGTGTGGGGTGTGCTGAGAACTTCACGGAGGCTGCCCAACCTGACTTCCCACCCCTACTGTGCTGGCATTTTCAGTCCCTGGGAGGACAGAGAGTCATGCAGGATGTTTAGTTGGGTTCCACAGATACCTGTATAAATAATATATATGAGATGAAGTTTCTGTGCAAGCTAAGCTCTGACACTCTTCTGTAGTCCTCAGTTCTTGCCTCTGTAAACACATACACAAATACACACATGCGTTTACTTGCCGAAGAAAAGGAGTTGTGGCAGTTACGAAACAGCTTGCTTCCAAATCTTGAGATAGCCATGTTCTCTAGATTTGGACTTCCTCATCTTATCTCAGCCGGAGGGAGGTGGCCTACGAGTGCCCAGTGTATGCTATGTTACCACACATGACTGATCTCTCTCATCTGTGGTCATTGCTCTGGGCCTGACCCCCACCTCCCCGGAAAAACCAGGAAGAGCCATAAAAATTAGAAGAAGCAGAGACTTTAGTGGAAAGTGCCTAGGGCGATGTTCTTGGTAATCAAGTCTGCCTTTTAACCCTGTGTGATCTTCCGGCAACTTTTTAACCTTGCTGCCTCAGTTTCCATTTTGTTAAAAAACAGTGGGAGAACTATTCATTGGGTGTTGTATGGCTATCGAAAACAAATACAGGATTAGGTGATATTGCTCTGGAAACTGAAAGGCACATGGAACAACTGAGATCACAACAAAGAAAATATATTATTAAAAAGGCAACTACTGAAGATGACAAAAATCAGTGGGACTATGAATGGCCTCCTTCTAACAGAAATGGATCCAGTCAGAATGAAAATGTATGTTCCAGGGCTGTAGAGATTGTTCAGCAGTTAAGAGCATTGATTGCTCTTCCAGAGGTCCTGAGTTCAATTCCCAGCAAGCATATAGTAGCTAACAAACATCTGTAAAAGAATCAGATGCCCTCTCTGGTGTGTCTGAAAGACACCTACTGACATTGTATTCATATGTATATAAATATAGTATATACTACATATGTTACATATTATATATGTTATGTTATATAATATAAAATAAATCTTTAGAAAAATGTATGTTTCTGGCAAACACATAGTATTATCCCTCACCATCTTCTGGCAGTCATCTGTAAGGGTATTTGTAGAGAAACTCATGTATATCCTCAGAGACCCCCAGTTCCAGTCCTAATTAACACAGAGGAGGACAGATAAATAGCTAACAAGGTACTTGTCTCAGCTCAGACTCTGACCTGCTTGGATGAAGCACTTCAGACTACTCACCCTGAGGCTCCATCTGTTACATGAACAGATTAGATTGCATTTCTGCAAATTGCTGCTCTTCTGCTCTGAACATTTCTTAAAACTCAGTGGATCCATCCTTGTTTCCCAGAATAAATGACAGAACATGACTCATGGCACACATAGACTTCTATGTCCATAAGAACTAGAAACAGAGGGTTTGGGAAGCAGAAGTCATAGAGAAGGGAAACCAATGACTCTAACTTTGGAGACACAGTGTTGGGGTTGAACAAGTAAACACTAACTTATGTCCCCAACAACAACAACAACACGCAAGGTTTTTGTGTCAAGAACACCATTAACTGAGATCTCCCCCAGCCATCACGGAACTGGACTGTTCAATTTTACACTCAATTGCCAAGTAAAACAAAATATTGAAGAACCTTGAAATATCCTTCATGTTTTTCGTAGTTGCTATTTTTTTTTGTTACTCTGTCACTACAGTTTACGTGATTCCACATTTATGTTTCTTTCTTACTTATTTTAATTATTAAAAAATATTTTGTATGCTACTAAGGAATTTTATCTATGTAAGTTTAATAGTTCTTCATGTGAAGAATTTTTTCTCTTAGTAAGTTATGAATAATTACACCTGTAAATCAGGGTTTCTCTCTCCTGGCATGGTTATCACCCAGGGCAGGATAATTCTTTGCAGACGGTCCTGTGTGGTTTGTTCAGATTGTCTCTTCCCTTCATTCCCTGTCCCTTAGTTGTCCTCTAACCTTCTATGCTGGATTGCTGTTAGAGAATCTACAGGATTCTTTGGTATACCTTAGACTTCTTTTGGAGCACAGGAATTGTGAGGCAAAACTATGTTAGGAAATTGGGGCTTTCTCTGCTATCACCTTGTGGTCTTATATAGTTACTACAAGGAATAATGTAATTTGGGACATGCTCACTGACCATTCCTCCTTCATTTTCCTTAATTCTCCTGAATTTGCAACCAGAGAAGGTCATTTCTTACAAACGTTGTTGAGTTGGAAAATAAGCTGTTTCTTTTCTAGGGGTGTGGTTTGGCTAAGTTGCTAGATAAGACAAGGGGCACTTCTTTTGATCTGACTTTCTGATGAATAATGGATAAGTTGTTACTATAGGGATGTCTCAAAATATTTCATAGGATATATTTATAGAGTTGGAGGGAAGGAGTTGTGAATGGCTATGATCAAAATACATTGTGTAAATGCTTTATATGTTCAAAGAATACACATAAAGTAATACCAAAATAGATGTATAGCTAGCATTCAATCTTGAGTATCATATAACTCTTCCAAGCATATGTAGCAACCTTTGGTCTTTCCCAGGACTACTAGAATAGCAATGGACAAAAGGGAAAAGATTACATAGGCAAGGGAGGCTCATGGGGGACAATTGACAGTTTCTGAGATGTGTCATGAAACGAAACTGTGATTTCCAAATGTAGAGGAAGAAACATATTTTATTTACAACACAAAGTACAATATGTAACAATAAAAATAAGACTAATGGAAAGAGTGAAAACATTCTAGGGTTGATGGTGGTGGTGGTTGTGGTGGTGGTGGTGGTGGTGGTGTGTGTGTGTGTGTGTGTGTGTATGTGTGTGTGCACACATGTGTGCGTGTGCTGGAGGAAGCATTCATTATTTCCCCTACATTCTAGTGCTGACCCTAAAATATGTATGTAAGAGAGCTTTGGAAAAATGGCTGGAGTCATGGTTGTGGTGAAAAGTATAGAAAACTTGCAGCAGTGTTTTCAAGTGAAACCCAGTTTCCCATTTCGATTCTATGTTTATTTAAGGTTGGCTTAGGGGGTGGTAGATAAAGTCAACAAGGAGGGGGAGGAAAGCCGCCTTGGCACCACTGCTGATTCATCCATTCAACAACGATCGTAGTGAGTACCCACAGCACACTAGGCGATTTTGCTGGGCACAGAGGTGCAGAATGCACAATGGACAATCACTGGGTTAGGGGAGTGGATTCAGGAAGAAGCAGTCTTGTGGGCACAGGCCCAGCGAGAACGGTGTGCTCTGTGGGGCTGAGACCTGTGGTGAGACTGACGTGCCAGGTGTAAGGAGTGAGGGGGAGGATGGCAGAATGGAAAAATAGTTGCACAAAGACCGTGAAGGGCCTCTGTGTTCCTTATCCTTAGGCACTGAAAGACCTGTCGGCTTTTTGTAAGATGTGACTGTCTTCGTAGAAAGACTGTCTTGACAGCATAAAAAAGATGGTCTAGGGCTAAGTAGGTCACAGGGAAACCAACTGAATGACTTGTTAATCTTGGGCCAGAGAATAAAGATGTGAATTAATGAGCCTTAGTAGCAACAAAAGAGGAAGAACTAAATGGAGACAGAATCTTAAATGGATGGTTGAACCTGGTTGCTGTCCGTGGGCCTATGATGAAGCTGGGGGTTATGGTTGGGGGAAACAGAAGTCACTTTCTACTCTTTATCGCTTTTCCGCCCCCGGCTTCGCAGTAAGCTTCTTGCTACTGCCAACACTTTAGGATGGGAGCCCTTGTGCAGATGCTTTTGTATGTCATGTAATCTGTTATCTATGGATAAATATAACAATTGCTTTTACTCCCGTGGAAAGACCAAATTGCTCCAAGCTGAGAGAAAAATTCAGTAAAATAGGAGCCATGTGTTTCAGTTTGGGTAAGACTACAGAGGTGATTTGCAGAGTCAAAGGACATACTTTTGCCTAAAACACACAAAAGTAAAATAAGTAAGGAAATTGTGGGGGCTGGGAGTTGAGGGAGGCTATGAATTCTAAGTTGGATGCACTCGAGATAGAATGGAAGGTGGGGGAAGACAACAGTCACATCCACATGAAATTCAAGAAATGGATTCCCTAAAGTAAATTCTTTACTTCTCCTTCATCTGACATTGTTGGCAACCATTTATATCTTCACAGGTATTAATGGCAAAAATAAAGTAGCACCTAAGGTCCTATAGACCAGGTCTGAGAGTGACGGATGATTTGACTCCCTAAGGTTTAAAGTGTGCTCTTTAGAGGCTGGGATTCCAAGGTATTCCTTGGATTTATGACTTCAACAGTTTCACATGCATGGACCACACTCAATAACTCTTGACTTGACAAAGACTTTATGAACTTTCATTTTTACAAGACTCCATTTGGGACTCTTCCTAAACTGCAGACCTGGACATATTCAGGCCAAGGGTAATCTGAGGGTTGAAATTTCATATTAATTTGCATAAGATAGTGATTACCCATAGGTTTCCTGATTTACAAAAGAAAAAAATGTAAACATTAAGATGTGAGAAGAGGGAGCGACAGATGTGAATGGCCACTGCCTGGAGAAAAGATTTCTCACAAGGGCCATTGCTGTTTTTAGATTGAGTCCTAAAGTTACTGCCAGAGAACAAGGTAAAGTGGGATAATCAAATAGCAAGGCATCTTGTAACAGAAGAAAAAACACCTGTCTCTGCATGTCGACTTCCTCCACAAATATGAGGGAGGAACTCCTTATACCTCTAGTACATAGAAAACAATACTTATCATGCAGGGCAATCTTAGGGTATTTCTGAGTTCAGAATAAGACCACTCCAGGCATAATGAGGTCATGGGGTGAATACATACTTGAGCAAAACTGCTCTTTCTTGGTCCCATGTGCACAGACTTTTTATATATACTGTGTAATATATAAAAACATTATATTATATATAAATATAAAATATCATATACAAGTAATTATGTATTTAAATAAATATATATTGTATATATATACTTATGAAATATATACATTATTATATATAGTGTAATATAAATTACAAATATAAACTATACAAATATATTGTATATATTATATAATACATATATCACATATTATTATATTATATATGTTGTTATAATATTATATCATACAATAATATATAGTAATATGTCCTGCATTTTCTTTTTTTTAAAGAATTTATTTTATGTGAGCTCATTGTTGCTATCTACAGACACACCAGAAGAGGGCATCAAATCCCATTATAGATGGTTGTGAGCCACCTTATGGTTGCTGAGAACTGAACTCAAGACCTTTGGAAGAGCAGTCAGTGCTCTTAACCACTGAGCCATCTCTCCAGCTTCCCTGTATTTTCTTATTTCCAGTATTTTCAGTACTACAGTATAGAAAACTAGTTAGGGCACTCTCTTAAGTTAAGTTAAATGGGCAGTCAGTTTAGGTGAACTGAATGATTGGGAGAAAATAGTTGGTAACCATTACACTGTAATAGACCCACCTGCCTAGGTCAGGAAGCTTGCCATCCATTATTGTTGAGACACACACCTCTGAGTGAAGCCTTTATAATGTATCCTGCAGCTGGTATGTTTCCTGTATCACCTTTATTTTCCCCTTTCCTGGTAGGATCTGGGAGTCACCTCTTCTTTTAGCTGCCAAAGAAAACGATGTCCAGGCTCTGAACAAGCTTCTCAAGTTCAAAGGATGTGAGGTGCACCAGAGAGGTATGCAGCAGAATTCTAGCCTTGGTCTGTAGGTTAGTCCCCCATCCTACAGTCTACCCAGAGAGCCCCAGACCTAGAGTCTGTTTTTTTCTCCATTGACTGCCCTAAAGACATTATATATTCTTTCCCCCTCTCTTATGCTAGGCGCCATGGGGGAAACTGCACTTCATATAGCAGCCCTCTATGATAACCTGGAGGCTGCCCTGGTGCTAATGGAGGCTGCCCCAGAACTCGTCTTTGAGCCCATGACTTCGGAGCTATATGAAGGTGAGGCCCGAAGAAGGATGGTAAGCTGTTTTCCAACAATTTCAAGTCGATAACTTGGGGAGCCAGAGAAATTTTTTAAAGATTCATAATCTTTATTATTAGTCACCATGTTGTCTTTTTTGCTAAGTCCTGATGACAACTCATTACATCTGGTCCAGAGGCCCAGAGAAGGAGCAGGATTGGATAGAGGGAACAAAAGGCTCTCCGGGGAATCTCTGATACCCACAGGCTCTCTCTCATCCATCCCAGATGGTGGCACAAAGGAAACTATGGGGACACGCGGAAGGGATTCCTTCAGAGTCCTGAGAACAGATATGCAACTCATAATTCTCTCTTGGTCAGGTCAGACTGCACTGCATATTGCAGTAATAAACCAGAATGTGAACTTGGTCCGTGCTCTGCTTGCCCGAGGGGCCAGTGTCTCTGCCAGAGCTACAGGCTCTGTCTTCCACTACAAGCCTCACAACCTCATTTACTACGGTAAGAGCCAGGATCAGGATCATGGGTAGAGAGTGGGGAAGAAGACCCTTTCCTTGGTTGTATCTTCCGGGAGGCTGGGAGAGCAGTGTTTATAAAACTTAGAGCCAGGGGCCAGTTTCTCCGATAATCTTCTGCATTGTTCTTTCCAGAGGTTTATATTGTCCAAATGATCCCAAGCCATGAGCTGAGATATGGGAGTGAGGAGGCAGTTGTGGGCCTGGAGGGCAGATATCACTCCCATCATCTAAACCTGCTGTTTTCTACCATGGGTTTCTTTATGTCCACAGGAGAGCATCCTTTGTCCTTTGCTGCCTGTGTGGGTAGTGAGGAGATAGTTAGACTGCTCATTGAGCATGGAGCTGACATCCGGGCCCAGGACTCCCTGGGTAAGAGCGGAGATGAGGAGAAAGTGCTGGATTTTCTCTTTGTGTCTCTCTGTCTCTCTCTGTGTCTGTCTCTCTCTGTCTGTGTCTCTGTTTCTCTCTTTCTCTCTTTTTCTCTCTGTGTGTATATGTGTGTGTGATGTCAGGGGAGAGAGAAACACTCGGATGGAGAATGGGTTATCAGGGAACCTGATGACAGTCTCTGTTCTTCCCAGGAAATACAGTACTACACATACTCATCCTGCAGCCCAACAAAACCTTTGCCTGCCAGATGTACAATCTGCTACTGTCCTATGATGGGGGAGACCACCTGAAGTCCCTGGAACTTGTGCCCAACAACCAGGGACTCACCCCTTTCAAGTTGGCTGGGGTGGAAGGCAACATTGTGGTGAGACCATACCCTAAGGGGTCTTTAATGACCCTCTTTTTTTTTGTGCATTACTGGGAAGAAAGAGAATTGAAAACACACTTTAGATCTCGTTCTCAGCTTTAATTAGGATCTGTTTCAACTTATGTCTTTCATGTCCCTGTCTTCCCCCATCCCTGCTTTTTTTCCCCTGCAAGTTTACTCCTAGTGAAGTACTGAGAATTTATGTAGTCTAGACCTCATGCTAAGATCTTCTGCAATACCCACATTTATTTGTCTTTTCCAGAAGAGACCTGACAATCCCCTCATATCTCCAGGCTCTGGAATGATTCCTGGGACAAGCTAAATCTAGGATTTTTGTGTGGCCATGAGTTATTTGGTCTTCCAAAAGTTGTGGTCTTTAAGAGAATGAAAACACCTTCTCTTCTAGTCCTTTCCTTCTGAGTTGTGTGATTCCATTCAGCAGTGAATCCTGACTGTCTCAACTCTCTTTCAGATGTTCCAACACCTGATGCAGAAGCGGAAACACATCCAGTGGACATATGGGCCATTGACCTCCACACTTTATGACCTCACTGAGATTGACTCCTCAGGAGATGATCAATCCCTCCTGGAACTTATTGTTACTACCAAGAAGCGGGAGGTACAGTCTTTCACAGCACAGGCCTTGGTGAGGGGTGATAGGGTTGTGGAGATACTTTTCTATTCTTTCTGCTGCAGGCTCGCCAGATCTTGGACCAGACACCTGTGAAGGAACTGGTGAGCCTCAAGTGGAAGAGGTATGGGCGGCCCTACTTCTGTGTGCTGGGTGCCATCTACGTGCTATACATCATCTGTTTTACCATGTGCTGTGTCTACCGCCCGCTCAAGCCCAGGATCACTAACCGCACCAATCCCCGAGACAACACTCTCCTGCAGCAGAAACTCCTTCAGGTGACACCCTGGTAGTGACAGATAGTACTAGGAATCTACTTTTCATAGTGCTGTCCCACTTTGACTCCACACCAGCATTTCCCCTCTCACCTAGATCTCTCCTAAGAGCACACAGAGTCCACATGCACACAGAGAGACACACATACATACATATGCAAGGAGCAGCGTTTGAGACTAGCTAAATCTGATGGGCTAGAAAAAAAAAAAACTGAAAGAGCCAGGGACCTTGAAAACTAGATTATGTCAGACAGAGACAGGTAATTTACCAACATCTTTCCTCCCTAGGAGGCCTATCTGACCCCCAAGGATGATCTCCGGTTGGTGGGGGAGCTGGTGAGCATCATTGGGGCTGTGATCATCCTGCTGGTAGAGGTGAGGTGTGGCTAGAATCCTGGTGGAGGCTATCTGACACAGGGGCCCAGCCTGCATTCTGATCTACAAGTACCTTTGTGTCTCTGACTTCTTTCCAGATTCCAGACATCTTCAGGTTGGGGGTCACTCGATTCTTTGGGCAGACCATTCTTGGGGGGCCATTCCATGTCATCATGTGAGTGTCTCCTTCATCTCATTTCCATCCTCCATCTCATTAGAGCATCCCCCACCTTCCCTTAATCTGTGAGCTCTCTCTGTGATGTGTAACCCCCGAGTACTGAATATGTCAAGGCTGAGTCTGATAGTATGTGGTGTGTTTGAACTGCACTCTTGTTATCGGGTGCCCAGGATGAGCCTGGCTGCTTTCTTCTTACACCCACTTCTCTCCCCCACCCCTTCCAGTATCACTTATGCCTTCATGGTGCTGGTGACCATGGTGATGCGACTCACCAATGCAGATGGAGAGGTGGTGCCCATGTCCTTTGCTCTGGTATTGGGCTGGTGCAATGTCATGTACTTTGCCAGAGGATTCCAAATGCTGGGTCCCTTCACCATCATGATCCAGAAGGTCAGTTCCTCCCCCTTGCTTCCTAATAAAGAGCCTGAGACCAAGGTTAAGTAAACACTTTTCCATAGGGCCGGGCAGTACATATTTCTAGTGTTGTGTGACCCTGACATAGTTCTTTTTATATGTTTTTCTGTCTTTCTTTGAAAAAAAGTTTAAAATCATCTCACAAGCTTTTAAATCATCTTAATTTAAGAACCTCACCAAGACAGGGCAGGCAGACATAGCCAGCAGGCTGTAGTTTGCCAACGCTCCTTGGTATATGGAGCTAGCAGACATTTGGGGTTAGAGTTGCTGGCGTCAGGTGGATAATTGCTCTGAAGGTAGTGTTCTCTGTCCCCTCTTCTTTGTAGATGATTTTTGGTGACTTGATGAGATTCTGTTGGCTAATGGCTGTGGTAATCCTGGGATTTGCTTCAGGTAAGTCATCAGGATGGAATCTGTGGGAGGAAAGGGCTGCGAGGAGCTTAGAGGATACGGAAATCTTCACACTGAACTTGGAGGGAGGCCAGATGTGACAGGAGGCCAGGAAATGTCTAAAGACGGGATGCTGCTCAGAAGTGAAGGACGGTAGTGTCAGGGACCTGAGTCGTGTAGAAAATAGTGGAGCATAATAACTTAAAATTTATCAGTTTTGAGCTGATCAAGGAAAACTGCAATAAACATGCTAATGCAGACAGGGAAAAGCTCAGGGAGGTCTTAGCCCTACACAGAGAACTACAGGCAAACAAGGAATGCTGAGAGAAGTAAAATTCTTCCCCAGGAAAGAGTATACCAATTTGTTAGCCTATACCAAAGGATAACCTACCTACAAGTAACATAAGACTGAACTGGCCATATTTATGGATTTATGAAATATATATATATATATATATATATATACACATATATATACACACATATATATATATATATGTATGTATATACATATATATATGAAATGTATGAACAATTAATAAGAAAGAGGCCATGAATTTGTTAAGAACGGGAATATGGGAGGGTTTAGGAGGAAAGGGAAGGAAAGGAATAAAGTCATTTTATTGTCATCTCAGAAAATGAAAAAAAATAATTTAAAACGTATGGTTAAGAGTTGAGAGCACAATATGAGATGAAGGGAATAGAATGTAAATGGACAAGAAGTGGTGGGCTATTCATGATACAGTTGCCATGGTAACTCTCACCCCTTGGGTGGAGCAGCCTTCTATATCATCTTCCAGACAGAGGATCCTGATGAGCTGGGTCATTTCTATGACTACCCCATGGCGCTGTTCAGCACCTTTGAACTCTTCCTCACCATCATCGATGGCCCTGCCAACTATGATGTGGATCTGCCCTTCATGTACAGCATTACCTACGCTGCCTTTGCCATCATCGCCACACTGCTCATGCTCAACCTCCTCATTGCCATGATGGGTGACACTCACTGGAGAGTTGCCCATGAGCGAGATGAGCTCTGGAGAGCGCAGGTGAGCCCTCTGCTGGCTAGGAGGATTACTGTATCTATCTCCTGAAATGGGCCATGCTCAGATAAAAGGAGCCATTTGTACTCCATGTGTGTGTGGATAGGTTTTTGCGCAAGCTGGGAAATAATGAAACATGCCCAGGGGGTTTAATTAGCAACAAAGAGCACTTCTGGAAACGTTGGGGGAGGATTCTGCATAGTTTTCTCAACAATTAAATCCTTGGTCTTTTCTAGAAATACAGTGAACAAATGGCTAAAACTATATTTGGTCAGTTTCGCTCCCAAGTAAGAATGGAATTACCTAGTCTTCTTCAACACACTGAAGCCTGCAGAATTTGACCCAGAAAAATTGAAAGTGTTATAAATGACATAAAAAAACAAAAACCCTCTCTTTAGTAGCA
The DNA here is from genome assembly GCA_964023405.1 of Apodemus agrarius. Classification (NCBI taxonomy): domain Eukaryota; kingdom Metazoa; phylum Chordata; class Mammalia; order Rodentia; family Muridae; genus Apodemus; species Apodemus agrarius. Next base: position 67,112,159 of record OZ030006.1, on the reverse strand, counting down.
GAAACTGTCATCAGTCAGATCATTATGATGGGCAGACATAAAAGACAATGAGATGAACCAAGTCCCCATTTAAAAATATACCTGGAAAAGAATTTATCTCACCAAAAATAATTTAAGCAAAATAAAAATGGAACTATAAAACCCTGGAAAGCATTTTAACTGTTATGTGTGAAAATGGAGTAAATTCGTAAGCTGGCTAAGAAGGGTTTGCTGGTAGAAATCCTTTGAAAATATGTGGATTGTAGGTTTCCATTTAGGATGTTTATATTTTGAAATCACTTTATGCATGCCAGCTCAAAACATTCTGAAATCTGTGAAGCTCCTTTATGCTTTCCACGTTCTTGCCTGTACCTGGGATCAAGGTGTCTCCTAGGCCCCTGGTCCTGGAAAGACTTGATGCTGTAGTGTAGAGGAATACCAGGACAGGGAAGTGGGGGATGGTTGATTGGGGAAGGGGAGATGGCTTATGGGATTTTTGAGGGAGGGAGGAACCAGGAAAGGGGACATTTAAAATGTAAATAAAGAATATAACTAATTTAAAAAAAAAAAAAGGAAGGAAAGATAAGGGGTGGATGCTAGTACTATTTCCAAAAATAAATACATGTTGAAGAAAAAAAAAAAGGTCTCTCCTGAGAATCTCTTATATGCCACCTGTATATCACCTGGCTTTACCATGGCTTTCAAGTCATAGGATAAAGAATTGTGGGGTTCAAGTCCCATCCATTCCCTTCCACAGAAGAGACTCTATGAAGTTCATACTGCCATCTTGGTTTGGGGGCTTGCTTCCAGTTCTAGAAAGCCACAAGTCCCTGAGTTTCTCCATTACTAAATTGTCTTCCCTCTGCCTGGCCTCTGCTCCTCTCCCTGCCCTTCTCAGTCAGCACCTGACCTCCCCCCTGACTTCCCTTTCTATACCTAAATAAAGGTGGTGGCCACCACTGTGATGCTCGAGCGGAAGCTGCCTCGATGCCTGTGGCCTCGCTCTGGGATATGTGGGCGAGAGTATGGTCTTGGGGACCGCTGGTTCTTGAGGTAAGTGATGTGGTATTCCATAAGCAGTCACTTTAGATGATTTGTCTTGTTTCCTAGAAGCTCTGTGGAGGTCTGTATGCTTTCACAACCTCATGCTCATTGTCTTAAGTGTGGCTACTGAGGACTAAACTCGATTTTGAGTGTGGGCCCCTAAGCTTCATTAGAGCAGAGCCTACAGCTCTCTGAGACCTGGCTGCTGAAGGGTTGGTGCTCCGTGTCCCCACACTGGCTGCACAGAACCTTCAACACTGGCGGGGTTGGATGACAACTGTTGAACTTGGGTCTTCTTTTCAGTGATCCTTCCTTCCGCTCCCCCTAGGGTGGAAGATAGGCAAGATCTCAACAGACAGCGCATCCGCCGCTACGCACAGGCCTTCCAGCAAGATGGCCTCTACTCTGAGGACTTGGAAAAAGAGTCAGGGGAAAAACTGGAGATAGCACGTCCCTTTGGTGCCTATCTGTCCTTTCCTACACCCTCGGTGTCTCGAAGTACCTCCCGAAGCAGCACCAACTGGGAAAGGCTTCGACAAGGGGCCCTGAGGACGGACCTGCAAGGGATAATCAACCGGGGCCTGGAAGACGGGGAGGGCTGGGAGTACCAGATCTGAATGTTGGCTCTCACCACGCATCAAAACAGAATGAAAGAAAGTCGGAAACTAAAAGTCATCCTGAGAGTCCAAGGGAGAAGGGGGAGGAACATGCCAAGGAATGTACACTGGGAATAAATGCCCCAGGGCTTCACAACTCCTTCATCTTCAAGCAAAAGGAAGAAGACTCTGTGGTCCGTGCCCCAGCCAAGCATTCCTTGTTTTCTTATGGAAGCTCCCCTGCACATCAGAGCACTTTAAAGACAGGCTTCCTATCTCAGGCCTTTCTCCACCCAGGTCTAATAAGTGGGAGGACATAGAACTCTTCCCAGAGTGCTCCAAACGACAGATGGAGAACACGGAGATTGTGGGAAGGTGTGTGATGGAGAGATACAGGCACCGGTCTAGGGGTGGGGAAGCTAGGCTGAGCCTTGCCACCTTCCAATAAAGTCATTTCCTGATCCCCACCCAGCTCCCTTTCTGTTTCAGTGAACTTGAGCACTGGCCCACCCTGTCATGCCGCTCTGCTCCTCCTCCAAGTCCTCCCTAAGCCTTCTTTGCAGACTGAGGCATGGACACACCTCAACTTGTAAATTCCCTTCTTTCCCTTTAATATGGGGGAGGTTGTTGGAAGAACAGGATTTGGGGGTGCAATGTCCAGAGGGCTGGGTTTAATGTGACAGGCACAGAAGCTGGAGTGGAGCCTGGCTCAGTCTCGCACGTCCCTCCTCCACCCTAGGGCCAGGACTGGGCTGGGGCATCGGTGGCTCACAGATTCCCCAAGCAGGCTTTAAACTTCTACTGAGCCTGGCTGCCTCAGGTGCTGCTGGAGGAGCTGGATGTTGTGCAGCAGTTTCTTCTGGTGGCCGGCTAGGGTGATGCCCAGGCCCGGCAGGTCTCTGGTGGGGAAGGAGTGGATCAGACTTGGACCAACGTCTTTAGTATCCCAGATGCACCCCCTCACCTGGGGCCCAGAGGGTTCACCCTCCCACCTCGCCGACCCTGCTTACTCCAGGCTGAGCTGAGCCACATCACCGAAGGTGGAAAGACCAAACTTTGAGAAGTTGTCCTGGTAGCACTCGAGTCCGATGGCTGAGAGCCAGGCCTGGGGAGAGTCCAGGCAAGGGAAGTCCAAGGCCACAGGGTTCAGAAGCGCCTGGGAAGGCCTGAGGTGGGGGAGGAGCAAGCAAGTCATCTTATTCTCTCTGCTCAATTTTCCTTTTGGTTTTCCATCCACCCTCCCTGGCTTTCCCGGGCTCCTGCCCCAAGCTTCAGACCTGTCCCCAGATCCCCCTTCAGCCTGGAGGGTGTCAGGCTTGCGTATCATCTTGTCAAATGCAGCCACCAGCTGGTCAAAATGAGGCCGACGGGCACGGTCCTTCTGCCAAGTGTCCAGCATCAGGAGATGTAGTCCAGGGGGGCACCCTGGAGGTGGGGGCAGCCGGAACTCTTGCTCTATCGCGTTTAGTACCTGTAGGTCAAGAGGAACATGTGATGCGAAGCGACTGCCGGTACGAAATTACAAACTATGGAACGTTGCAGTCACATGTTCTTGGAATAACATGGCTCCGAAAAGGGTGGGCTTAGGAAATGATGAGACCAGAGTGGGACATCAGCAAGCATCTGTGTCAGATTCACCTCCTGCTCATTCATGTCCCAGTAGGGCCGCTCTCCGTAGCTCATCACTTCCCACATGAGTATCCCAAAGCTCCAGACATCGCTGGATGTCGTGTACTTCCCATGTGTGATGACCTCTGGGGCTGCCCAGCGAAGCAAGGAACTTGACCCCTACAGCGCAGAACCAGAGGGAAATTAATGGTAACCACGTTCATTGGGTAACTTAGATGCTCAGATGTCTTGGGAGACTCCCATCAGCATCCCGTTCAAGCCCCTTAGCCATCCTGAAGAGTAGACACACATCAAGACGCAGACTCGAGGCTTTGAGAATATGAAACTGCACAAGGTCATGGGGCTTGAGTGGGGCATTTGGGTTTGAATATCACTATGCTGACTCTGTAGCCTGCGTGACCTCTGCATTGACAGCAAGGAGGAACTGGTACTAGTTTTACCAGGTCTCCTGTGCGCCCCCTTTTTTTTCTTGGCTTCTTAAGCCCCTCATTTGCTCTTGGTCCAGACATCCTTCTCCTCAAGGCATGACCAAGTCCCTAACCCCCAGGATACCCTACCTGCCCGCCACCACACACCTGCTGAAGGGCATTGACCCTCCAAGGCCCCGAGCTCACCTGAGGACTGTGGCCGAGACGGGCCACCTTACACACCAGGTGGCTATTCACTAGCACACTGCGGGCTGAAAGGGCACGGTGAACAAAGGCAAAGCTGGACAGGTACTGCATGGCGGCAGCCACGCCCCGCTGCATGGCCACCAGCTGCAGGCTGCTGAACTGGCCCTCTCGCTGCTGAAGAGCAGAGAACAGAGGTCAGCAGCAGGGTAGACACACTGCAGCACACACATCAGCAAGCAACGGCAGTTGGGGGGCCAATTTGGGTATCACAATGGCCTGTGATTGAAGGATGAAGATCATGATGGGGAGGAAGGGATGGGAAGACCAGGATGGACAATGGTCCATCTCATGACAGAAGATGGGACAGAGACGCAGGTTCTGTCTTCTGGTAAATGTGAGTGCTCCAAACTTCCCTCAACCCATGGGTCTTCCTTCACCAGCGCAGAACTGACCCTAAGGAAGCTGTCCAGAGGACCGAGCTCCATGAGTTCCGTCAGCACCATGACAGGCCGGCTCTTAGTGACCACACCTTCCAGACGCAGGATATTGGGGTGCTGGAACTGGCCCAGCAGTGCTGCCCGACCCAGAAAGGTCATCTTCAGGCTCTCAGCACCCCCAGCCCACAGGGCCTGGATAGCCACGGCTTGTTCCCTCCTTCCCCGGGGTTGCAGTCGGCCCCGGCGCACTTCTCCAAAGGAACCTGGAAGAATTGATACCGACATGGATAAAAGGATCGATATGTTCAGCTGTGCCAAGAAGGGATCACTAGGCCCTCCCAGATACCTCATTCCCCTTAAATACCTGCCCCAATGACTTCCTCAATCTTGATATATGTAGGGTCAACCTCTCGGGCAAGCTCTCTGATGGCCTGGCAGGGGTCGTCATATGTGGAAGGGTCGATGTAGTACTTTACTCCAAGTCCTGAAGAGTGCAGTGTGTTATGAAGGTACGCTGCAAGCATGAGTACCCAAAGACCCAAGGCACACCCTTCTGCCTCTGGAAGACGGTGAGGAAGAGCCCCCCCTTCCTCACCAGGCAAGTGCCTAGCTCCAAGCCCACAATCCCAGTCAGTCCCTCTCCCCTTCCTGACCTGGGCTGCTATATTGCTGCAGTTGTTCTGTGTAGCCGGTCCCACGACGCTTCCTGAGAGGGAAACCAATAGCCTAGAATGACACTTGTTTCTGTCGGCTTGCCTTGGCCCCCAACCACCCTGGCCAAGCAGACAGCTTCCCAGCCCGTGGGGTCTAAGTATTGAGGGGACGCTACTAAGCCCCTCCTTCCCACCTTTGCAATGAACTAGTAGAAGGATGTGCGAAGTGCTGCGGGGGTTCCTGGGTTTGTCAGGACTTGAATGGTACTGGGGTAGGTTGGATAGGAGTGACAGGGGCCTCACCGCTGGAAGATGACAGCCAGTACAGCGATGGCTGCCAGTAGAAGGAAGGCCAAGGCCCCCAGGATGGAACCAATCACCAAGGACAGCTTCTCTGGAAGCTGGGAGGACAGCTCACCTGAGGGATCAGTGGTAGGGTCACGGGGAGGGGACAGGCTTTCTGTTTGTGTGTCCACATGCCTCTGATGCTCTCGGGACATCCACAGCACCACATGCACGCATGTCACGTGCTCACTCATTCACTTGTGTATCCATCCAGTTCTCCATATTCGAGAACTGCCCACACCACATGCGCTCACATCTACAGCCCCACTCACACGAATTCCCAGCCTCCCTCTCTGCTCGTCCAGCCCCTAAGTCAGGAATCGCCCACAGCATCCTCCTTTCCCAGACACTCTGGTCTGGAGGACGGACGAGGGGACAAGATCTTTGTGGCTTTGAGTGTCGCAGGACCCACATGCCCATCTAGGCTTCCTCTCACCTTGAGGCAGTGTCTGAAAATAGACTTTGCCCCCATAGGGGCCATGGCCAGCTGCAGTCCGTGCCCGCACCTGGAAGCCATAGATATGGCCGGGGCTCAACCGTGTCACGGTGGCAGTGTTAGTCTCACTGGTCATGGTGAAGGAGTGGGATTCATCTTCTGCCTAGAGACAACAATCACTCACTCATTTTGCCCCTGCTTTATCTAGCCCCTAACTTGGTCTGTGATATCCCTGGTGCCTCAGGTTCTGGGCACCTTTTGCCCCTCCTCCATAGCCACGCCCTTGCAGGGTTGGGGTCATAGCGAGAGGTTGAGCGCTTTCGCTAGTCCTGCCGAGGTGCGAGGTGCGCCGACTCCCTGCCCACCTGGTCATAGTAGCGCAGCTGGTAGTCCAGGATGTTCCCATTCGTTTGCTCGGGCTGTGGCCAGGACACTGTGATGCTGTTGGCTGCCCGGCTCACCTGGTGCATCACAGGGACTGCAGAAGGGACTAAAGGGCAGGGTGGAGGGTTATGGTTGGGTAGGTGGGGGCTTGGGGGTAGTCTGGAGTCTCTGCAAGCAGCAGCACCCAAGGGTGGAGGGGAGAGAGTTGAGAATGTGATGTCTAATGCAGGCTGGCTGGAAAGCAGGCGTGGGGAAAGAGAGGAGGATCCGAGGAGCTGAAGCAAGCTGTCCTTAAAGAGGAGGAGGGAGAGCTCACCTTCGTGGCTGGTGCTGACATTGATGGCTGCTGCCTGGGGAGGGTCAGGGCTGAGCTCAGACACCCCATTGACCGCCTGCACTTCCAAGATGTACGGCACATGTGCGCGGAGCCCCCCAACTAACACTCGACTCTCGGTCAGGCCCCTCTGGCGGGGGTCGAAATGCACCTCATCCCTGCAGCGGCGACACGTCGTCCCCCCACTGCCGGGCTCTCCGTGACCTCCACACTCCTTGCACACGACATTGAAGAGCAGGTCCCCTCGTCCGCCCAGCTCCTGAGGCAGGCGCCAGTGCAGCATGAGTGCCGAGCCTTGCACCTCAAACCACAGCTCCCGGGGAGCCGATGGAGGACCTGGAAGGGGTGTTTTGGGGGTGGGGATTGTGAGGTGAAGGTGATTAAGCAATAAAGGATGACAGAAAGGTGTGGCCAAAAAAGCAGAAAGTGGGACCAGAAAGAAGGATAGATAAAGAGTGAAGTATAGGTCACGAGAGGAGAGGAGCAAGAGAATACAAAGTCACTCAAGTGAACTCCAAAGACCCTTCACACTCAATATTAAATCAGGTCCCCTAAATCCTTACCCATTCCCGGATTTAGTGTGTTGAGCTGAACTGGGACTCACCAGTGCAGGGAGCCTCTGGCAGGTCCGAACTGGCCCTGTAGAAGCCCTGGAGACACGGGCAAACAGGGGCTGCAGGGTCAGGGGAGTGGCTGCGGGCTGGACACGGAGAACAGGCAACATTCCCAGCCAGGGCCTTATAGGTTCCCTCCGGGCAGGCTAAAGAGGCAAAGGGAGAATAAGGTGTCATGTCTACTCCATGCACTCACTCTGAGCTTCTAGTCATCTGTATAAAGTGTCCTTTGTTCCCCAGAAATGGTTCTTTGTCCTGAGACCCAGTCTCCACCTCCAGATTTGGGCTGCATAGTTCTATTTAGTCAGTCAGGGGACAGAGTTCATTTCCACTTATGAATAGTTGCCTGTGCTGGGGGCTGTGGTCAGGGCAAGCCCAGAAGTGGGTGTTACTGGCCGGGATGCATAAACTCCCCACAGTCCTGCTAGTCTATCTGCTACTACTGCCTACCTGCCTCACAGCCACCAGTTCACAATGAATCCTTCCCAGTCGGGTAGATTGTGAGCACAGAGGAGCCCACATCAAATAGCCCCAGAACCGAGCAACTCTCACTCCCTGTCACTTCTTGGGCCTATAGTCTCAGGGCACAAGATATAGAAAAGCTACAGACATTTCAGAAAAGTACAATGAGCAAGTCTGCATGCTATAGAAAGTAGAATTGAAGAAAATGAGACCTTTCCTGGGGTGGCTTATTTCAGATATTCTGTGGACAAAGCCAGATTTGGGGGGTTCGGGAGAGAGATCGAGGCCAAGCGGCGATGGGGGAGCGTCTCACCTTGGCAGAGTTTGTCTCCGCGAGCAGGCTGATATCCAGGCTGACAGCGGCAGCCTCCCACAGCCACCATCCACCTGCCTTCCCCATTACAGTGCAACCTTGGGGGGCTGCCCCCTGCCTGGCCTCCGACGCCATCCTCCTCTGGTTCTGCATGAGCTACACAGGTGCCCACAGCTGCCACTAAAGAGGCACCTCCGGCTCCACTGGCCTGCGTCTCGGGAAAAGAGGCAAAGGCCCGCAGGACGGAGGGACAGGTGTAGGAGAAGAGCTTGACTGCCACAAGGGCCAGGCAGGCCCCCGTGTCCTGGAAGGCCACATAGAAGCCACGCTGAGTGAGAGGACCGAAGCTGCGCTCTTTGACATTCAGCTGCAGTCCCACCCGCTGACCAGTCCTGTGGGGTCCCACGGCCCACGAGGAAGAGGAAGAGGAGGCAGGGAAGCTCTCATCTGCAGCAATGGTGTCCACTTTGGTCCAGCGTTTGAGGTGCCAGGCCGAAATGCTGTCAGGGCTGTCCGGCTCCTCCGCCTGCCGGTAGTAGAGGGTGAAGGTCTCTCGGCAAGTACCCCCACTCACACCCAGGCTGGAACAGGCGCGAACAGAGAAGTGAAGGCGGATGTGTGCCCTCTGGGCCCCTCGCCGCTCCACAAAGTGTGTCTGCAGCCAATTGTCCTGGCCGGAACCGGGAGGGAGCCCTGCAACGTGGCACGCTTCGAAGGTCCGGGTCAGGCGGCGCTGGTCATCTAGAACACTCACCTCATCCCACTGCAAGGGGACCAGGAAAAAAAACAATAACTGCTCAGAGCTTGCAGGGGGAGGTGACAGTGGGTCATTGTGGGGCTGTATCTGTTACACGAGATTTAGCATTCCTGGTAAGCAGAGCACAGAGAGGACACACTGACATTCTTTCTGTTCCCTACAATGGATAGAGTCTTATCTCACACCTTTGATCCAGGATTTCCTCCCTCTAGTCCCCTTTCTGGAGTACAGTGTGGGCCAGAGGAGGACGGCTTCAGAATGAGGGGTCGCACTCACCCCACCTGGTGGGTAGGTGAGCCAGCCAATCTCCGAGGTCTCTCCTGTGGTATCCAGCAGCACCTCTGTTCCAACATAATGGGACACATTGTGTCGGGCCTCCAACTGGCAAGGCTACTCCCACTCCATTCCATGGAAAACTAAATACTGTCTCTCCCAGATCCATTTAATTTGCCCGCAGGAGCTCAGCATTTGTGAGGATCCTGAGTCTAAAATACTTGATACAAGTTTCTGTTCACCACTCTCCCCATAGCTTTGCTTCCTTAACATCTTGACTCTTTTCTGCGTTTTTAGTCATGTCCTCTGTCTCCCCTTCCCCTAACCCCTCCCCCCCACACACCCCGCACCTGACTCCACTGGCTGATGCGACTCTCCTGTCTCCCCCCTCCTTACCTTCCAGAGCTAGAACTGAGGACCCCAGAACCAGGATCCACAGACTGCACACCATGCCCGCCACTCTGCTCCCTGACCCAGCCGTGTCCTCAGTAGCCATGAAGTATCTTCGGCACTCCCACCATTGCCTTGGCCACTGCCCTGTTCTGAGGCACAGCTATGGCTTTCAGAAGACCTGGTGTCTACAGCCAGAATTGCTTCCTTGGGAGGACACAGGATGAAAAGACATAAAGAAGTCATTTTCACACACTGTATAGGGAACCAAGAGCACCTGCTCTATAAGTCTCAAAAGGCTCCTGATCAAACCTTAGGCAGAAGCCAGTAAGGGTTGATTTATCTGGGTCTATTATACAAATTCCACTTTTCTGTGGAGCAGACATTATCAATCTGTAAGTCCTGACTCCTTTAGGGGTTGAAGTACCTTTTGGCAGGGGTCGTATATTTGATATCCTGCTTAGCAGATATTTACATTACAATTCATAAGAAAATTAGTTATAAACAGTGAAAATAATGTTATGGCTGGGGTCACCACAAGATGAAGAACGGCATTATGAGATCACAGCATTAGGAAGGTGAGGCATATGCCAAGCCTCCATCTTAACCCTTTATGTGACTGTGTCTCAAGGCCCTCATTCTTGGAGAGGAAGCACAACAACGAAGTGCCAATTCAGTCTTACCGTGATTGTCTGAAAGGAGTTATTCCAGTCTGCTCTCTTCATTTACTCTGCACCTTCCCTCCAGCAACCAACCTGTATGGTAGTTAGAAGTCTTTTCTCATTAAAAGGAGATATGCAAGAAGCAGTTCATCCTTAATGGGCATGTGGGTTCTCACCAGGACCCAGCAATTGCACCCTGAATACCCTAGGCATTTCAAAGAGACAGTGAATCAAAGGGGACAAAGGGAAATGGCTTTGGGATATGAAGGGCAGGGGGGTGGGAGAAAAGATGTAAAAAGAACAAGGCATAGGAACTCTGAAAGATAAATGAGGCTGTGTTGAGGAGAGGACAGAGCTATGTAGGTCTGGCACTCATTCTGAACAAAGGTTCTCTTCCCCAAGGGGCACGTTTTCTCTTGGAGCTACAGAAAACTAAGCAGATAGCATAAACACATGAAAAGATGCTTCTTATTTGCTCATAACTGCAGGAAGGCATGTTAAAACAACAGTGAAATACCATTTGTTACAGAAGGATGTTTGTACCTTTATCATGAATGCATATGTTACAATATTATTCCCCAGTGTGATGATTGTAGGAGGTAGAGCCTTTGGGAGGTAATTCTGCATGGAGGATTTACATGAGTGGATTAGTATTCTCAGAAGAGACCCCAAAGCACTCTCTCTGGCTTTCTTTCCATGCTATGAAGGTACAATGAATAGGGGACAGTCCCAGTCCGCAACAAAGAAGATGATCCTCACCAGAATCCAGTCATGTTGGTACCCTAATCTCTGGACATCTTCTGAATGGTGAGAAAGACACTTAATATTTCTTATTAGTTGTTTTTGCCCAATTGATGGGCTTTTGTTGTTGTAAGTTGAAATAATTACCTTATCATTTTAGCCTATGAGATTGAGAACGCAGTGTTGGACAAGGTATGATAAGGGTCCCTTCTCTAAATTGTGTTGTTAAATCCATATTATATATGCATGCAGAGAATGACTGTCAATATCTAGTAACTTGACATCTAGAAGTACTTTGTGTATCATGGACTTGCATTATATTTGTTTAAATAACAGCATTTATGGTGGTGGGGGGGATGGGGGTAGAGCAATGCAGGGGATTGGACAGAGGTCTATTACCAAGCTTTGTCCTTAACCACTGTGAATTGCTTGTAAGGGGGGAAAAAAAGAACTGTAAAGTAACTGAGCATCAGTAGGAAGATGGTTGAGAAATTATGGCACATTCTAAGCAACAATGTGAGATGTTTACGTAAGGATATGAAAATGCTTTCCAAGCAAAAGCAGGATGGTATTAAGTAAGCTCTCACTTGCTAACGCAAAAGGAATAGCTATTGAGCTGGGTTGTTTAGCTCATGGTAGAGCATTTGTTTAGCATGTGAGGCTCTGCATTCAATCCCAGCACTACAAATGCGAGGAAAACAAAAACATATGCATGTGAAAGGAAGTGATGGAGTGATACCCGAAACTTGGGAAGAAAGGAGATGACAGAGGCTGGGGTGATATTTTCATTGTCTTCTTAATTTTTATAGTAATATCGTATTTCACAACTATTAATTATCTTTTGACCTTAATAATGAATTAAGATTCCTTTTTAAAGCTATAGCTAATACCTGCTTAGTAAAGTGAATCAAAATAGTGCTTATGTTGTCCGAGTGATTTCTAGAGCCATCCCCTACAGGAAACTTTCATAACCATTAGTAAATACAGTTCTATGTCCAATTGCCTGCAAAGGAATGGATGCTTCCAGGGCCACAGTGAGACCACACCCACTATTGGTGTTACTCTTGCCTGTCTCTGTAACTTGGTCTCAAAAAAAGATTAGCAGGATTCATTTATTTCTATTGGGGAAAAAAATGAGAGCCACATTGCCCACGATACTGAGAGAACTTAAGAGAGAAGCGAACCAGCAAAACAAAAAGCAAAACCAGAAGCCAACTGGCTAGGCAGCCTCACTCTGGCTAAGGATGGCCTGGTTGTCGCCAGTGATAGAAAAAGACACGGCTCCCAACGAAGTGAAGTTCAACTTAAACTGCACTTGGTCAATAGCACTGTGGTCAACAGAAGCACTATTATGCCTGCTCATCCGACTTTCTTTTCTGGGAAAAGTGTTATGTGTGTGATAATATAAGGCCTTAAATGTCACCCCCATGAAGCCATCCCAGAGGGATACCTTTTGAAAATACCTGAAGGCTGATTAGTAGCAATCAAGTAACCAGTGAATTCATTCCTCATTACTACCAATGTCCTGTCTGTGAAACAGACAATTCATGGCCTGTATAGAGAGGCCATGAACAGAAGCAGTTCCATGTAGAAAGAAGCTGGTAAGAAGCATAGATTCTCTGAAAACACTGTTCTGAATGATACCAGGATCAGTCACAGATCGAGTAAATGCTCAGAGAAAAACGTCAGAGCTTACATAGCTGCCTGAAGTTCAGTAATACTGGCTCCAGCATCAACAGTCGTTCCATCAATGCCACAAAGTAATATAAGCTGGAGGTGTCACCACCCCCACCCCAAATCCCAGGGCCTTAATATCAAAACAACCCACCCATGTTCTATCCAGGGCCACAGACTTTAGGTACATTGTTATCAAGAATGGAAGATGCCAGAGGCAGGCTTTTAAACAGTGAAGGCTGCTTTACTATGTGCCCTGAAGATATTCCTCAAAATAGTCTCTTTCAGGCAGAGCATGAGTGGGTTCTGATTCTGTACAAAGAAGAAACAGTAAAGACTGAGCCTTCTTCCACTTGCAACTGGACAATCATGGAGAAGAAATAATATCATATTAACATTGTTAATAGGACTTTTTGTTTGGAAAAGAAAAACAAGGCAGGAAAAAAAACGTAACAGATAGCATCAGTTGTGCAATATGGAACATTCTAGAAGATGATGAGTGGCAAAAATATTTGCTCGGATAAGGTCTACCAGTATAGCCTTAGCATGCAGCTAGATGACTACACAAAGCTGGCCTATCTCCAGAAGATCCAGAAAATAACAAAAGCAATGATGAAACAGGTTAAAGACGCACAGGTCCTGTCACCAGGAACCCAGAAGAATAAAATGTAGACATGAAATGCGGATTGTTATTTGAGTACTTCAGTATTTTATTTTAGAAAAAAAAAAATGGACGATCTTAAAATATCCAGCAGTATATTTTTATGTTTGAAATAAATCTTCAGATTCAAACCCAGAATATTGAAGATTAAAAATAAGTGTATTCAGGGGGGAAATGTTGCTGAGTCAGAGGAGGAAGTTAGATCAATTCTTGCTAATCCAACCAACCAAGTCTCCTATTTATATATTAAAAGATTCAGAGCGTATCTCCATTGCCAGAATAAAAACAAAAAAAGAAAAAAATGGGAACCTTGAGATATGAAATAATTGCTGTCAACTGTGTCATAGCACTGCAGATTCTTCTGAAGCAAGTTCCAAACAGAGAGCAGCAAGAGACAAGACAGGACTGCCCCTCATGCCTGGAATACTAAGAAGGCAGGGCTTAGCACCTGGCTTTCAAAGGTTGCTTGGCAGCTTGTAGCCACAACATCCTCCCCATTTGGTCCAGGAGGAATGTCTTGGGCTCAGCAAGCATCCTGTCACCAAGGGAGAAGGGATCAGCCAGGAGCCTCTGTGAGCCCCTTCCTCTTAGCTTGTCTGATATCACCATTTCTGCTGCAGCTCAAGGAGGGAACTGGCCAGGATTTGGAAGTCCTCAGACTATAGCAAGGACTATAGTAGATCTCAGTCAGGGAAACATTCACATTTCAGTTGTACATGAAGCTGGAAGAATATAAAACACCCAATATGGCAAAAATGTGGATGTTAATGGGAGCTCAGAAGATAACCAACAGGACAGTTTCATGTGATATGAATCACATTTTATGGTTTTGCATTTTTTCTTTTCCTCAACTCCTTTTCTCAATCTATCATTTTCTGTCTTTTGGGAATGATGGAGACACTAAATCACAAGCCCAATACATTTGCTTTATAAAATAAAAGAAAATAAGGCAGGGTCTTAGGCATTGAGACCATGTCTGGTTTTAGAAACTGAAAAAAAAAAAAAAAACAGGGATGTGTAACATTTTAGCTCATCAGATAAAGATTGTGAATTTTGTTTTCTATGAGAATGAAAGATTTGAAAGAAATTAAATCAGCAAATCTGCAAGAGCTTTAGAAATTAACTGTGTTTAAATGGAGTGCTCGATGTAATAGCTTCATGAACAAACCCAGCTTATTTAATAGTTTATGCACCTTACTCTAAATTAAAAAAGAAAAAAAAAAGTAAGCCAAATCAGCTGAAAGCAAGGTATGAGAGAAATATATTGGATCATTAGAACTGATTACTGTAGGAGGATGCTAGTGGAGGACGCTTGGTGGGGACATTAACTCTACACGTGCCTCAAATGTTTTGTTCTTATTATAATAAGCACACACCTTATTTTCAAAATTAAAGTCTAAACGAAGTAAGGATATATGGAACGATACTTTTGAAACTGCACACATAGAGCATATGTTTGTGTGTTTAATCTCTTTTTCCCTTTTCTCCATTAGTTTTGGGAACAACTAGGAATTCTCAACTATAAGAACCAAGGGGCAAAACTGGGAGTGGTGGAGCCAAAGGATGTCAGCAACAAAGCCGACGTCTTGGGCATTCTTTAAGCTTCTCTCCCAAGAAGTTTAAGTTGTCAGCATGCTTCTCTGTCTCCAGGCTGGGCTAAGGACTATGTCTGCAGTGGGGAAGAAGGGGAACAGAGGGAACCTGATACTTGTAACCTGTTGGGAGGGGCCTCTGGCAACAGAGAGGGAGGCTTGGGAGAGAGATTTTCATGAGGTATGGTTAGCTGCTGTCCAGCAAGGCTGGGGAGTGCTCCCAAAGCCAGGGACCAGTGGCTTTTGGTGGCTTGTGGTTGCTGAGCTGGTTTTCACACCTGTTAGCTGCAGGGTCAGCGTGGGAGGGGTCAGTACTATAGGCTAGTCCTCTGTCCTGTTCTGCAGCTGTCGAACACCCAGGAAATTCCAATATAATCCTTGCTCAGCTGACTGCTGCAGTCTCTACCCTTTAATCTGCACCCTGGAGATTCTCTGGTGAGCTCCCTCCGTGCTCTGGCCTTGTGCCTTGAAAAGGATCCCATGAGGCTTCAAGGCAGCCTTCAGCACGGACAGGGAGGAGGTAGCTATCATCAGAATCCTGATCTTCTGCTGCTGACCAAATTGGAAGAGCCAATTTGTGGATTACCTACCTGGGGATAGTTCTAGGTCCCTGGAGATCTCAGGCCTCCAAGAATGCCCCCCCTCCAGAAGCCCAGAAGCACGCTGGCTCAAGCAGTTGTACCTCCTCCTCCCAGTCTTTGCAGACAGGAGAGGCATTTAAGATGCAAGCAATGTCTAGGTCTAACCAGACAGCCATGGAAAATGAATCACTTTGGCTATTCACTGACTGGGGTCATAACAGTGCTGGGAAAGAATATAAGGGAGGGTTTTGGGGACAAATATATGGGAACAATGACTCCTGAAAGGGGATGGGAGAAAGCCCTGGGGGCCAGGAGTAGTTTCTGTATCCGCCAATGGCTGGAAGAGTATAAGGAGATGTACGTGAGATTCAGTAGACAGCAGCAAAGAGCAGAGGCATGAGTTTCAGGGGCCTAACGAAATGCTGTCCTTGCTATGGGGCACATGCCTGCTCCATGCTCACTGGCTGCGAGCTGCCCTCTAGTAAAATGCTTCTGCCGAATGAAGCACAGGGTGAGCATTGGGTAGAGGAAGGGGAACCAAGGCTTCTTCTTCAAATGTTACCATAGCCCTCCTACCCGCAGTGAGGCACAGAAGAATGACAGGAAACCGTACGGACAGGCTCAGGAGTCGGGGAAGAGCTGGGAAAAATACTATCCCAGAGGATGGCCCTGCCTTTCCCATGCTCAGCCATCATGGCCTGTTACTCCCAGCAGGCTGGTAACTCCCCTGGTCTTTACCAATCATCTGCTTGTACGATGAATGGGCCAATAGAGTGGAGAAGACTCATTCATATGTCATTAGGCAGGTACACTGGGGCACTCATGGCAATCTTCCTTCATAGCTGCCATGAGCAAGATTCAGTCCCTAAATGTCCTATTACTGGCTCAGCCTCCAAGGACTCTCAAGAGCCCTCCCAGTCACTCCCACTGGTCCCTCCATTGAGAAGCATCCTCTTCCCTTCCAGAGCCACCTGGGTCAAGTTCTCCTGTCGGGCGGAGAGCCTGGGTTAACCGATTGGGAACAGGCTGGGCAGCGCTTCTACATGGGCACTGCCAGGGACATTACAACATCAGTTATGCTGGTCCCCTGCCAGCTCCCCCAGGGATGGGAGGAGAGAGGGTGCCAGACGGCCAAGATCAGTGGGCAGGGGCAGAGGCAGGCTGGGCCAAGCACCCAGATGCATAGAGGGGGTGGAGCTGGGGCAGGAGCAAGCAAGAGACTTTGTGTGCAACTGGAGGGGGCGTGCTTAAGGTTGGGGCTCAAGATCCAAGCCTCTATTTCCAGGCTTAAGGGGGCTGCTGATGTCAATCGCTCCCCTGCCAGCTCCACCCAGCAGCAAGGGGATTGAAGAGATACCACAGGAGTCAGGGGCATGGACAAACCTTTTCTGAATGCTGGGAGCCTGACCTTTGTGAGGATATCCACCCCCCCAACACACACACACACACACACACACACACACACACACACACACACACACCAAGCCACGGGCACAGGAGGGTCGCTGGAAATTTGATGAAAGAATTCTAACACCCTGGACACACAGAATAAAGAGCATCGATGAAGGCTAGAGAAGGGGCAGTCTCTCAGGAACCTATCATCGCCTTGGAGAGGTATATCCCTTACTCCCCCTTAGGAGACCCTCCTCCAGGGTGTGCATAGGCCCAGGCTAGAAAGATCCTCTACTTTGCAAACCTTAATCCCTTACTCTCCAGACACAGTATCCTCTGACCTCCCAAATCCCGGGCTCACCTTCCCGCCGGCCTCCAGCTCTGCAGGTCTGCACCCCGAGGCCCCCGCAGTGGATCTGCACCTCGCAGATCTTTCCTAGTGTCGCGCGTGCCTTCTCTGGTCTGGGGACCTCGCTTCCCAGCGGCCCGCGTCTGCTCGCAGCTTGGAGTCTCTGGGATTCTGGGAGAGGACCCGAGGCAGCCAGCAAGGACTGCTCCCTAGGCGGGGCCCTGGGGAATCGTGCGGGGGCCGGTGTCACGATCGGAGTCGCTGAGCTCTGGTCTAGGGTTCGGACGCCCGCCGCTCCGAAGCGCTGGCTGGGCGAACGCAGCCGGGCCCGCCCCCTCTTGTCCCTCCCAGCCTGGCCCGCCCCTCTCCGGCCCCTTCAGCGGCTCTCACTCCCTCTTCCGGGAGCCGAGCCCGCCCTCTGGGCCTAGGACCCAAGTGCCGCGGCGCCCGATCCCCAGCCGGGCGTGGGGTGGAGACGCTGGGCGCGCCCTGGGCCCGCCCGTGTGCTGAGGAGGGTCGGCCTCCTCCCGCGGGTCCAGGCGGGCGGAGGGGACGTGCGCAGGAGGACCGCACGAGTTAGGATCCGGGAGAAGGCAGCCAGTGGGCGCCGCTGCGAGGCGTGTTTAAAACCCTGTAGCTCGGCGAGCATCAGCGGAGCAAAGTGCTACTGGCTGGCAGCTGATGGCCAGGCTGAAGCCCAGGCGCTGCGCCCCTGGCTCCTCCCTCCCTCCCTCCCTCTTCTTTAACTCTAGGAACTAAACCAGTGGGGTTTCTACTCCGGGTTGAACTGAGGTGGGCGTGAGCAGAAAAAAAAGAAAAAAGAAAAGAAAAAAAAAAAAAAAAGGAGGAGGTGGAGGGAGAAACAAATCTTGGGAGCACGGGAGGGCAGAACAGCCAGAGACGGTGCAGGCGCCTGGGAAGAAAAACGTCCCTGTGCTAGCTTCAGACTTGTTTCTGTACCTGAATCTGGGTCAGCGATGGGGCCTCTGAATTGAACCTTCAACTGCCTCAAAGGCAGGGAAGCCTAGGCTGGAATCCAGGAAGTCTGATGTCTGCCAGGCGCAGACGTTGCTTGGACAAGTCGCTGCACCTCTGGGTGCCACCTCCCTGGCGCGCGCTCCGCAGAGTACCTCCCCACAGTGATGAGAGACCGTGGAAGGTCCACTCAGTACCTGGAGGCAGGGGCGGAACAGATCGAGCTTGCTACAAGGGAGAAACGTTTCTACCCACCCCTAACCATTTCTAAACTGGAGTTCTGGTTGGGGGTCTATTGTTTAGGTCCCGCGGAGCAGGACTGCAGCCTTCGCACGAAGTGTTGCTACCACCTGCTGGTTCTTTGAGGGAGCACAGGTACCTGGTGAATTCTGCCCCGTCTCCCTCCTCCCCCATCAGACTGTCCCATCTTATACCGCCTCTTATTCAAAGGCACGCTTATGAAAGCACTAGCTGCTGCATATGGGCTGATCATAGCTGGTACTTAAAGAGCATTTAGAAACCAATGAAAATTGTGAAAGAGACTATGAGCCAACATGCACAAGAAACCAAACAATGAAACTCGTTGAGGCACTGAGAGAGAAACAGTTGTTAATGAATTGGTTGAATGAGTGATAGATAGACAAATAACGAGTCCCTACTTGGACAGGAGGGTGTTCGCTCATAATATCGAGGATCAATTAATAAGCCTTATTAAGTTTAATGACCTGCGTTTGGACCTCATTAAAACTTCAATTACACTGGTGCGTCTATAACTCGTATGTCTTCCATTTGTTTCTCTGCTTTCAGATAAAGAGCTTTCTTTATTTGTGGTCAACTCTTTCCAATGCTTTCAACGACTGAAAAAAAAAACCAGGGGGAGCTGATCTTGCATCATTTGCATTAATAGACAATTCTACCGTTTATCTATCATCACATCTATCTCTGCATCTATGTATTTTCTGTTAGCATCTGGCATGCTGTTGCTGCTCTCACTAAACATACCCTGTACCTCCAGCCTCTCCTACATGCCTGGACACTTTAAAAAGTAATAAAGTACATACTTAAAGCATGTTTAAACATATTTATAAAACCAAAATATAGATATTTCTTTATGAAGCCCAGAAATTCTAGTATAAAATGCTTGTTTCCTTTTTATTATATGACATATTACAAATTCTATTTCTTTTTTTTAAGATGTATTTATTTTGTTTATGAGTACACTGTCACTGTCTTCAGACACACCAGGAGAGGGCATCAGATCCCATTACAGATGGTTGTGAGCACCATGTGGTTCCTGGGAATTGAACACAGGCCCTCTAGAAGAGCAGTCAGTGCTCTTAACCGCTGAGCCATCTCTGCAGCCCAAAAATTCTATTTCTATTAATTTAGACTTACATAATCAGTTAATTTTTTTTCTTGTTAAGGAAATCTGAATTCATCTAGTTTTAAAAAAAAGAAAGAAAGAAAGAAAGAAACAAAGAAAGAAAGAAAGAAAGGAAGAAAGAAAGAAAGAAAGAAAGAAACTATTGTATCCAGGATGCACAGAAGATTCAATTTATTATTACAGCTAGACTTATATCCTAATCGACATGATTTCAAAGGAAGGTTTTCTATTTTATGCTATTATTTTATTTTATTGTGTGTGAGTGTCTTGCATGAATGTTCTGTATTGTGTATACACACTTGCTGGGTCTGCTTGGCTGTGGAAGGGAGGGCACCACAAGGTTACAGGTAGAGCAGAGCCAGCAGAGTGCGGATGGTTACTAGGTGTAAGGCTTGTTTGTACAGTATAATAATGCATATATTTTACTTTATATACATATGTGAATATGTATACTATACAGTATTTACATATATATGGACACTCGCGCGCGCACACACACACACACACACACACACACACACACACACACATATATTCCTCTGCCAGGGGGAATGTCTTCTCTGCCAAGGTTAATGACTCCATGATAATTAGGAACAGGACGAGATCCCAGGAAATGAGAATATGTCTCTGTGAAGCTGAGACTTTCAAGACAGCCCTTAAGGCTGTGGCAGAGAACTCTGAAAACATCGGTTTGAAAATATATAAGTTCTCACCTTATATGTAAAATATAAGGATTGAATTTATGAGGGCCTTCATGGGCCTAAAAGAACAGAGGTAGTTGCACTAATGAGCCAGCTTGTCAGATGGATAAAGGAAGGAGAAAAAGAAATTTAGGGAATGGTGACCTCGGGCCAAGATCCCACCCAACTAAACAGAGTTTATGCTCACAAAAGCAGAGAGATTTCTGAGTTCAAGGTCAGCCTCGGACAGAGCAGCTTTAAGTCTGGGAATGGTGGGAGCGGTGATCTTAGGACAGGATCCTATTCAGCTAGCTTATTGTTTATGCTTACAAAGGTACAAAGATCTCTGAATTCATTTGGTATGTTAAAAACAATGTATTTGTATTCATTTTTCTTAAGAATCAAGGGGCTAAAGTCATAAAATGCTGATTCCTAGGATAATCAAAAGGGAACCTAGGGCAAATGACTGAATTGATATGTAAATCAAAGACTGGGCTTTGGTCTATAAGGGATGAACTTTCTGATGATTTCTTTATTAATTGGGTTGTTGATGTTCCCAGGTTTCAGCACCATTAATGGGACTTAAAAGAGAGGAAGGGTGTTAGTGAATATGGCATGGCGATGTGGGGGAAGGGAGTGCCTGAGCGGGCCCATGCTCAGGCATCACCTCCCCCTGAAGGACCACACATACACACCAACATGGCATAGAATAGAGTTTATTTAGAGAATAAGATGAGAGTAGTAGTAGAGAGAGAGGGAGAGAGATAGAGAGAGAGTAGAGAGAGAATAGAGAGAGAATAGAGGGAATAGAGAGTGGAGGCCGGCCATGACCATGTGGAGAGGGGGGGGGAGGGGAGCCCAAGAGGGGCAGAGAGGTGAGAGGATGAGAAGAAAGAGGAAGGAGCGGGGAAAGAGAGAGAGGAGGGGGCAGGCAGCCCCTCTTATAGTGGAGCAGGCATGTGGGGCGGGGCATACCTGGCTATTGCCAGGTAGCTGTGGGGTGGAGCTTGAACAGAGTACCAACATTCCCCAGTATTTGTTTAATTAAAAAAGAAAAAAAAATAAAAGGAGGTGACGGCGAAGCAGGAATAGGGTCGTCGTGGTGACATCTGGCTGCTTCATGCTGACATTGGGGGCGACGTGTCTCTGGGGAACCTAGAGAAAAGGGATATGGGGGATGTTTGTCCAGTCTCAGGAGAATAGGCTGCTTTCTTGTTGTCCAGGGTCTGTGGAGCCATCTGAGGATAGGTCAGAACAGGTCCAGTAGAAGCTGTTTGTGTGTAGAGAAGCTGAGGAGATTGGAGCATCTGAAGGTTGCTTCTCTGGAGCTGTCCTGGATGTGGCAAGGGTCTGGATGTGGCAGGCGCCTGGACTTGACAAGATGTTGAAACACATTAGTATAGATAGGGAGGGAATAAGTACAACTGGGAGAAAGGAAAAATTCTCTTTGAGATGTACAATTGAGATCCAGAGGAATCCCACCCTTTCCAATTGAGACCCAGAGGAATCCCACCCTTTGGATTAGGTAGTAAGTGGGAACTTGGGCAGATGTACTTATCTGGATGGAGCCTAGTTGGTCCATGGACAGTAGATCTGGGTAGGTTCTTATAGCTAACAAGTTTACTAAAGAGATAACAACATGAGTTAACCACATGAACAGTCTTTAAGATGAGCCTTTTGTAGAGGAGAAGGAATAGGGAGGAATAGGATTGAAAGTTGGATCGTATAGTGGAATATTTATTATTAGAGTTAGGCAAATCTATAGGAACTCAGATGTTAGGACAGAGACAGAATAAGAAGAGGAAATGTGAAGTATTTAATGGAAATAGAGTTTAGGTAAGGAGATAGCTGTAGTCAGAAGTCTGAGGAATAAGCAATAACAGAGCAAGAAGAGGAAATATGAAGTATTCAATGGGAATAGAGTTTAGGTAAGGAGATAGCTGTAGTGGTAAGGAGATAGCTGTAGTCAGAAGTCTGAGGAATAAGCAATAACAGAGCAAGAAGAGGAAATATGAAGTATTTAATGGAAATAGAGTTTAGGTAAGGAGATAATTGTCTAGTGGTCAATGTAGTCAGAAGTCTGTGGAATAAGTAATAACTTAGCAGTTATATTATTAAAAGGTGACAGATTCCAGTAGCCAGCAGTTCTTTGTGGTCTCTGGTCTCCATGGTGGCTTTGGCTGTTAGTCTGGCTTTGAAGCACAGAAGATGCAGGGCTTCTTCTGTGGAATGGATACCCATGATATGAGAAATGGCTTACCTTTGTTTAGCTAAGTCATTTGACTCAAGGTATCTGGTCTTGTCCACTGCACTCCTTTTTGGGGGCAGCATCTAGTAGCGGTGGTGTCCACTGCACTTCCTTAGGCAGCATCTGGTAGCGGTGTCCACATCTTCTGAGACCTCATGGAGAAGCTGTCAGGCCTTTGGGAATTCTGTCTGTCTTAAACTTAATAGCAAACTTCTGACAAGATTGAACATGAGAGGGGAGAGCAATAGTCAAGAGAGGATAGGAAATGAGAGAGCACAGGAAATGAGAGAGGATAGAAAATGAGAATTTTTAAGTAGCTTTGACAGGTTGCATAGGTAGAGGAAAGTATGTTGCTTTATTAGTAAAGAGGCAAGGATCAGAGTAAGAGAGAAAGCTGGCAGCAATGGATTAAACTGTGGTGACAGAAAATGAGTTTGTCTACTCGGATTTAGGCTTTATGCAGGCTATGGGAATGAACAAACTAAGAGGTAGTGGGAACACGGATAGGTGAGGCTTAGGTCCTTTATCATTTACCAGACTGTTAATTTATGGTCAAAGACAAGCAATAGCCCATTGGAGTTGATGAGAAGCAATCTAGACCTTATTACAGAGGTTTTGTTAACTTAGATCGCCTCAAATTGGAGGCTAATTTTAGAGATTTGAGATTTTCCAGGAGACATCCCAGTGGGGTACCTGGATGTACCGTCGAAGACGTATTGCCCATGGGTCAAGGAAAAGGTATCCAATATAATCTCAGCGTCCTGGAATATATTGCAATACCTTAATTACCCGCTAGGCTAGGAAATCAGGCCGTCGCGTGAGATCCTAGGAGCGTCTTGAGGCGGGAAGTGCTTGCCTGGCCAGGACTTAAACAGCAGTGAAAACACTTCCCGGGGGGTGGGGGAGTTTAACCCAAGGCTAACGTCCTAATGCGAATGAATGTTGGCCAGGGCCAGTTATGTGAGCTGGGTTAGGGAACGAATTTCAACCCATGGTAGGCTGGCCAATTCCTATCCTTTGGCTGAAATCCCCCTAGCCAACCCAAAGCCTGATCGTCCTAATATGAATGAGTGTCAATGACAGGCATCTGCCTGTAGGAGCGTGAGGTAGAGCTGGCTGTGGGGCCCACAGCCTCAGTAAGACCTGTGCTAGATCGCGGCCCACAGGCGCGAGTCTGCGCCCATGTGGAAGCATGGCAGAGGAGGCGGCGGCGGCGGTGGCGGCGCCCCCGGCCGCACGAGCTGGCCAGCGTGGTATAGAGCGCTGGTGATCGGGAGCTACTGCAGGGGAACCGAGAAAGCATGCGTTGAATAACCGAGGCTGCGCCCCCGAGGAGAGTGCGGGCTCGTGAGGAGAGTGGCTGCTGCCGCTTCAGGCTGAGAAGAAAGGAGGAGGGGGGTGCGGGAGGCGGCCAGAGGGGCATGGCACCGGGAACCGAGCGGAACCCGAGCCGCCACCTCTGGCTCGCTGCGGAACCCGAGTCGCCGCCTCCGAGCGCTCGCGGCGGCGGCGGCGGCGGGGGAAAGGGAAAGATTTTTCAGGCCACGCGCAGGATCGGGGCTTGGGAAATAGAATGGTGGGTACAAGGAGGAGACAGGCAAACAGCAATTAGCGTCCGCAGATAAGGGAAAGGAAGGATTTTCAGGCAAACAGAAAGAATGCTGTTTGCAGGGCTTACCATGGCAAATTTTGCTCGCAAACCTCGCAGTTTCTCGATCCGAGTCACGGCACCAAATGATGATTTCTTTATTAATTGGGTTGTTGATGTTCCCAGGTTTCAGCACCATTAATGGGACTTAAAAGAGAGGAAGGGTGTTAGTGAATATGGCATGGCGATGTGGGGGAAGGGAGTGCCTGAGCGGGCCCATGCTCAGGCATCGCCTCCCCCTGAAGGACCACACATACACACCAACATGGCATAGAATAGAGTTTATTTAGAGAATAAGATGAGAGTAGTAGTAGAGAGAGAGGGAGAGAGATAGAGAGAGAGTAGAGAGAGAATAGAGAGAGAATAGAGGGAATAGAGAGTGGAGGCCGGCCATGACCATGTGGAGGGGGGGGAGGGGAGCCCAAGAGGGGCAGAGAGGTGAGAGGATGAGAAGAGAGAGGAAGGAGCGGGGAAAGAGAGAGAGGAGGGGGCAGGCAGCCCCTCTTATAGTGGAGCAGGCATGTGGGGCGGGGCATACCTGGCTATTGCCAGGTAGCTGTGGGGTGGAGCTTGAACAGAGTACCAACACTTTCTAGAGAGCTATTATAGTTCCTGTTTGGAATAGGTCTGGTAGGTTTTCTGGCTTTGGAAAACCAAAAAGCTATTTAGAGAGCTAACATAGTTCTTTTAGAATTTTCCTAGCAGCTGTTCTGACTTGGTCAGAAAACCAATGAACTATCCAGAGTGTGTTTAGAATTTTTCCTAGCAAGAGAGAGCTGTCTAGAGCAGAGAGCTGTCTTGAGAAGACTACAGAGCTGTCAGCTTACACCCATCACTGACCACTTTTTTCCTTCCATTACTCCCTTCCTCAGGATCCCCCTAACCAAGCCAAGGCTGGCCCTTGGCACACACTGTGAGTGTGCTTAGTGCCAGTGGCCAGAAGAGGGGATCGGATTGCCCAGAACTGGAATTACAGGATGCTGGGAATCGATCCTGAGTCCGGACATGCTTTTAACCACGGGGTTATCTCTCTAGTCTTCAACCAGGTGTGGGAAGAAAGCATACTGCTCAGTTATGCTGTTGTCTGCAGCTATGAAAAACCAAAGCAATGAGTTCCATTTGAAGTTTAGCATAAATCTTTGCTGTAATTTGCTCAATACCTGTCACATATTAGGTGCTTAGGGGTGTTTTAGAAAGAATAAATAAAGAATAATAATATCTAAACATTTTAAATCTGGAAAGCAGAACTTAATAAAGCATATACCTCACAGAATTCATTATCTCCAGTGCACACAACTTCTAATGTAAATGTGGAGCCTAAGCGGTCTCCTGAGCAGAAAACTTCAGCAAGATGGCATGACTCTGGCTGGCTCTGCCACTTTTCTGCTGATGTTTTTCTTCCTTCTTAAGCTTTTCTTTCTCCAATATCTATCACTCCCCAAAGATATGCAATTTTCTGCTTCCTTATTTCCCCTTAGAACAGCTGATGCAAGTTGATGTTATTATAAACAAACAGCTTTACAAGTAATTTCTGTGATAAGAAATCCAGCAAAAAGCAATAAAAGAACTCTTCCTAAGCTTCCAGATCTGTTATTTCAAGGCAGAAGTTACAGTCCCCAAAGCCTGGCTCATCATGGAATTGTCTTGCGAGCCCTCGGCCCCAAGTTACACTCTTAATTCCGCAAAGCTGAGGTGTGTGTTCCCTCTAAAGGTTTTGCTAATAAAAGTGCCAAATGCCTGTTTATACAAAGAAAAGCTGTTGAGTTCGAGAAACTTCCAGGGTATTTCCTAAGGCACCAATTTATTTGAAAGGCAAACCTGGAGGAGAACTAATTTGTAAACCAAAGCTGATTGACTGTTGGTCTTCAATGTTTGCCTATCCCCATCGAGGTCTTACACTTTGATATTGCTCGAACTAAACAATAGTAACAGGGCCGATGCACTTGTGCGAAGAGAGGAGAATGGTTCTTCTTTAACGATTGGATGCTTTCTCAGGAGTTGACTTCAGCAATGAAGTGTATGACCAGGAATGTCAGGAAGTCATCAGCTCAACAGAACTCCACTTTTAGGGTGTAGTCTTGCTTTCAGACTCAGTGTGCAATGCTTATTCCTTCTGAGCAAGAAAAAAAAAAAAGGTAGAGTGTGTGTGTGTGTGTGTGTGTGTGTGTGTGTGTGAGACTCTGAGAGTTAGTAAGTAGAGTGAATGGAAGTGCTGGGAGCTCTCTCTCAGGAAAATAAGCCATCTCAGATGAAAAGCAGCAGGCAATTTCTCACACAATAAGAGTTGAAAGGACCTCTTTCGTTTAGTAATGCTTTTAGCACACTACAAACGCAGATCAGGATTGTGCTTCCTGTCTCATTCCACTCATTCCCTTGTCTCCAGTTCCATATGGGTGAGGGGATAATAACTCACATTGAGCGGGTGGTCTGAAGGCCTGCTCCTCCAGTCAGATGGAGTTTCATCCTTGGCTCTGGCTCAGGAAGTGACCTCTGAGCATGTCCACTGGCCTAGTAGGAAAGTGGGCCTGCCTTCCTGTGGGACCTACAGTTGAGATCTAGATATGATGAGAATGTTTTCTCAACCTTCTTAGCGTTCCTTCACCCTAGATTGTAAATCTTGCTCACCATTCAAACAGGGTAACTTGCTTTGTAGACCAGGCTGGCCTCGAACTCAGAAATCCGCCTGCCTCTGCCTCCCAAGTGCTGGGATTAAAGGCCTGCGCCACCACCGCCTGGCTTCCCGTGTCTTTAATGAATTACAAGCAGATGTGGAAGCTGTAGTTGAAGATTAGAACGTGAAAATGATGAAAAAGAAAATAAGGGAAACAAATTAATGAATATCAACTGTGGTGTGAGGGGATGGGACGACTCACAACTGTAGGAAAAACAAGCCACTGCAATATAGGATGAATTTGCCGAATATTCAATACGTGAAACATTAGAGCAAGACATGGTGGTACAGACCTGCAATAGAGGTAGGAAGACGTCAAATTTAAAACTGCAATCACATTATAGTGAGACCCTGACTCAGAAAGGACGTAAAGCATAATCTTCATGACATAATAGAGGCAATAAAAGTCTAAGTGAAATAATTTCAATATGAGCAAGAAGACCAAATACACAAGAGAAAACAAAAAGGGAATTTTAAGAAAATAATTTAAATATTTAAAGCGTATTATTAAATTTTTAACAAATATTTATTACGTACTTGAAGTAACAGAAAAAAGCACATGAGACTGTCCCATCTTCTATATCAGAGGGGAAAGTGATATTTCAGACAAATTTTAGCAAATACTCACTAATCCATATGTTGTAGGGTCACACAGAGAGATGTTACATTTAGTTGTGATATATTTATAATTCCTTTTGGGGGACATTGGTGAGTGAGAAAGTAAAGGGGGTGATGCCTGCAGAATTCTTAGTAGAAAAGAGAAATCTGACACAACCAAAGCACTCACAAGCCATTTCCAGCTCTCTCGTAGGTTGTCCTAATACTGACACTAAAAAGCAAAATAATGGTCTTCTATATTTTTCCTTTAATTAAAAGTGGCTATAAGACCTGATTGTGGTCCAGCAGAAGAAAACAGAATTCTGTCAAAGGCATTTCGGAGAAAGGTTTGAATCTCTGGCAGAAGGCTCCACTGACTAGCTAGCTCCTGGCTCTCTGGCTTTTATGTAATTACTTGGACATCATATTGGTTCCTGTCAATGTCACAATGAACTTAGCAGCTGTAAACAACACAAGTCTATTATCTCATGCTCCTGAAGGTCAGAAGTCTGAAGTCCTTCTCCCAGCACTGAAATTAAGGTGTGGGAAGCTGTTGTCTGCAGTTTAAAGGATAGCTTGTTTCCTTGCTTTTCTCAGTGTGGCTTCTAGAAGGGACCATACCTCATGGGCCTGTCCTGTGTCTTCCAAGCCAGGGATGTGACATCCTAGAGAATGAACCTTTAAAAACAACCTGATGCCCCTCTGACTCTCACCTGGTTCTACTCCTTAAGAGTCCTTAAGACCTTTGTGATTGTAATGAACCTAACAAGATAATCCAGGAAAACCTCTCCTCCATAGATTTGCTACTTATCCAGCTTCAATCCCCTTTCATGCAAAGTGTGTGCTAGGGACCAGGGTAGGAGCATCCTGGGGGGCCATTATTCTGCCTTTTTGAGACAAGGTGACAGGTGTTGAAGAACCCTGTTGGTAACTCAGTCAAAACTAGCAACCATATGCCTGCAGACTTCTGTTAGGAGAAAAAGACACCATACAACACACACACACACACACACACACACACACACACACACCATGCAAGGGTACGCAGTAATATAATTTTTGTTTTATAAAACCTAAAGATAACTAATATATGCAGATTTAAATATTTTGCCTTCAGCTACAGGATTATTATTTTCAAAAGACGTTATAAGCTTATTTTCAGAGCTTCAGTGTTTAGAAAACTTGCCACCTAAACCAATTTTTGAACAATGTGTTGTAAAACTAGAAGATGTAATACTCTGAAAAACTAGAAGATGATTAACCACGTTATTCATTATGGAAATTGTGATTTAGAGAAAGTGCTTATAGTCACTTAAATTGTCTGAAAAAAAATCCAAGGATAAATAAAACACAGACAAAATATAGGTCAGAAAAATCACTGTCCTGTACTTGACAAAAAGTACTATAACTGAGGGTGATTGTAGCAATGCAAATTATCAAGTGTGATATAAACAAAGCTGTGCATGTGCATGCGTGTACATGAATGTGTCATGTGTGCTGTCTGGTATATGAATCCATAGGAGGCAAGAGGAGGATAGAACAAATACCTTTTTCTACCATTCTTTGTTCTGTGCTTGGGACAGTGTCTGGCTAAATTTGAGCACGCCCCTTTTGACCAAGCTGACTGGCCAGCAAGCGCCAGCCACTTTCCTATCTCCTCCCTCCAAAATACAGGGGTTACAGGCACATTGGGTGACACAGCGTTTTAAGAGGGTGCTGGGGGCCTGGACTCAAGTCCTCCTACTTGTTCAGCAAGTACATGAGTGCAGAAACATCTCTCTAGCCACCACCACCACCCCCTCCTGTGCCCCCCCCCGCAAATTTTTATTTTCAAAGATCGTAAACTTTCAGGTTAATATAATGTAAAATATGAAAAAGGAAGCGCAAAGGTGGAATTTCATCAGCGCTGAATTCCTTGACATCCATCAGAGGAAGCCAGTAGTTACTGTTGGCATAATTAGGT
The DNA here is from genome assembly GCA_964023405.1 of Apodemus agrarius. Lineage (NCBI taxonomy): Eukaryota > Metazoa > Chordata > Mammalia > Rodentia > Muridae > Apodemus > Apodemus agrarius. The sequence continues at coordinate 67,083,081 of OZ030006.1, read as the reverse complement.
TAAAAGAATTTTAATGGCTTAAGATAATCACGTTAGATTATCTCTAAAATAGGGTGTTAACCTTTCAAGTCGTAGATAAAAGAAAAAGACAAGTGGACATAATTCATTCATCTAAAGGCAAAATAGATAAAAGTTAACAAAGAAGCACAAAAAATATAAAGAGCATAATTGTGACAGGTGTCAGGCACAGTGCAATGTCTAAGGAGCATAATATTCTAGAATAATTTCTATGATAAGTTGGCAGAATCAGTGCATCGTGAAATTTCCTGTAGTGAGTAACAAAAGCTCTTTCTTATTTTATTATATACACAAAGGCATTGCTGTTGTCTTACATCCTTGGAAATATTTATAAAAATGACAATAGTTTCTGGGTATATGTCCCTTTGATTTCTCAAATAACAATAGGACCATCACCGACAGTTTAAATGAATGCTTGTTGAAATTAAGAATATAATTTGAAACAGTTGAACTGTAAAGTTTGGACACACACACACACACACACACACTTGGAGAAACAGCAACTTTGCTTTTTCTCTTTTTCCCTCCAGTCTCCTCTTCCTCTCCATCCCCCCCACCCCCCACCACTCTTCTCTTCTTTTCTCCATCTCTTTCCTGTACATCCACATCTCTGGGAGCTATAGGAGGATATAGGGACCTGTCTACAGAACTGAGGAGGCTTGTGTGAGCAATACTTACAAAGCTTCATCTGAGTCTTTGCTTCGCCTTGCCAGCCCTGTATCCCTTAGAACTTTTGTGATTATGACCCCAGGACAAGGGTCCCAGGTGCATATTTTACATTCCAAAGCAGACATGGCTTCCTGGTTCTCCCAGCATCCCTCAGTTCCTACCTGGCACACCCTGACCCCAACCCTAAACTTTCCAACCCAGGGGCTAGGCTGCCCTTCCCCCAGAGACTCCTTCCTATATAATCCAGTTTTTTCAGTCTCTTTCTACCCCTGAGCCCTTTCTCCCTTACTCTCCACCTCCACCCTTCCGCATAGTGACTTCCCTTGCCAGTGACCTTGACCACGTGGGAGCAGCTTCCCAATAAAACTGCCTTAGTATAGTCTTATCTGCTTTAAATTGGTTTATTTCACTGGCGGTAGAGAAATAACTTATCAGAAATTAGCTGATGTTTTCTCTTATATAAAGCTAAAAAGATGTGGTATGGAAGAGATCTTTTTAAAAAAAAATCATGGTTAATTAACACATTCAAATGAAAACCTATATGATTAGATACTTTAAATATCCTAAATAAATGACATGAAATTGTTTATTTCCATATCAGAAAACAGTACATTTCCTAACTAGATATATTCATTAATTCTGTTCAAAGGGAATGGATGGGCAAAAATCGACAGAAAATAGACTCATAAATATAATTGGCATAAATTGCAGAAATTTCCTATGTTAATAGTTTGTAGTTAGCTGAATGATACTATTCTAATTCTATTCTTCATAGCAGTATAGAATACTACTTTTATTGTTGGCAAAGTGGGCTGTACTAAAATAATTAGGCTCTTCCTCTTTGCAGTGTTGTTGTAAATGATGTTTATTTGAGAGATGTGCTTTTCTGAGTCACTGATATCTGCTGGCTTCTAAAAAGAAAAAAAAGGCATGCATGTGAAACAGTGGTTGTGAGACCAAGAAGAATGGATTAAGTGCTACCCTTCTCTGATGGAGACATCAAAGTAAAGTAAACTCAAAATTCCCCCCAAGAGACTTAAATGCCAGAATAACAATACATTATCCATGAACAGAATGGAGGAGTGAGATTCACCAATGCTACATTCCTTCACACCTAAAAAAGGTAGTCAGTGCTTACCATAGTACGAATCAATCTGTCCTCTTTGAGGTGTTTCTCTCTTTTGTCCATGACTTAATTCCTGTTCATCCTCAAAATATCAGCTGAGATCCCAGAAATAGCCTTCACATAAGTGGCCAATTGATTTTCAACAAGTGTGCCAAGTCACTTTTAGTGGGGAAAAAAATCTTTTCAACAAATGGTACTTGGATATTGATCTGTTAAAGACCGAAGTTGGGTCCTCACTATACACCAAATACCAATGTGAGTTCAAAACGGATCAATGGTCTAAACTTAAAGCTTAAACTACAAAAAAGCTAAAAGAAAGCACTGGAAAAAACTGTGTCTTTGGATTAGTGAAAATGCAACATATAGGACTCATTCAAGACAAGAAAAATAATACAGTTAAATTAGACCAGAAAAGTTAAGAATTTCTGTGCAAAGTACTGGAGAGATGGCTTAGCAGCTAAGAGCACAGACTACTCTTCCAAAGGTCCTGAGTTCAATTCCTAGCAACCACATGGTGGCTCACAACCATCTGTAATGAGATCTGATGCCCTCTTCTGGTGTGTCTGAAGAGAGCAATGGTGTATATATACATAAAATAAATAAATCTAAAAGAAAGAAAAGAGAATTTCTGTGCACAATAGAATGTTATCAAAAAGTAAAAACACAGTGTAGAGAATTAGAGGAATATTTACCAATTATATACCTACTAAAGGATTAATATCAGAATTCATAAAGAGTACTTAAACCTACCCATGACAATAAATGAAGAATAACTCAATTCAAACATGGACAGGACATTTAAATGGAAAATTCTCCAAAGAGATGTTAGGGTTTGTACATGAACATCTTCAAAGGACTCAGAGGGTGAATACTTGCCCCTCAGCTTGTAGACCAAATCACTGAGAAGTGACTGGATCCTGAGGGATATGATCTAATTAGAGAGTTATCATACTGTAAAGTTTATACTTTGATGGAATTAGAGGAAATACAGGGTTTAGAGGGATAGCTCAGTGGTTAAGAGAATCAATGCTCTTCTAGAGGATCAAGGTTTGATCCCAGCACCTGCATGGTGGTTCATACCATCTGTAAGTCCAGTCCCAGGGTACCAGAACTATTCTGGCTTCTGTGGGCACTATGCATTCATGTAGTGCACACAAATGCAAGCAAAACAAACACACAAATTAATAAAAGTAACAATAAATGATATTTTTAAAAAGTGGGAAATAGAGCACTGCGGACATGCTTCTGAAAGGTGCCTTATCATTGGTGCCTCCTCACACCCTCTCTCCTAGCTGTTCGGCTCCATCAAACCTTCTTTACTAGGATTTTCTGTCAGCACAACCAAAAGTAATGATGTGAGTTGACCATCATATGAAAACATGAGCCAAAATAAATATTTCCCATTTTAAATGGTTTATCGCACCTGTATTTTCCACACTAACACACCAAAACAAACATATAAATATCAAATAAATGTGTTTAAATATGCTGCGTGCCTTTAGTCATTAGAAAAACCGACATTGCCAGGCGTGGTGGTACACGCCTGTAATCCCAGCACTTGGGAGGCAGAGGCAGGTGGATTTCTGAGTTCGAGGCCAGCCTGGTCTACAGAGTGAGTTCCAGGATAGCCAGGGCTACACAGAGAAACCCTGTCTCGAAAAAGCCAAAAGAAAAAAAAAAGAAAGAAAGAAAAACTGACATTAAAGCTATAGGGAGATCCTTCATATCTTGCAGGACACTGAAATATCACAAGTGTTGAAGGTGCTGTGCAGCAACTGGAAATCATGCACACTAATGATGTCATAGTTAGGGTTTTACTGCTGTGAACAGACACCATCACCATGGCGACTCTTATAAGGACAGCAATTAATTGGGGCTGGCTTTTTACAGGTTCAGAGGTTCCATCCATAATCATCAAGGCAGAGCATGGCAACCTTTAAGCAGGCCTGGGGCAGGTGGAGTTGAGAGTTCTACATCTTCACCTGAAGGCTGCTCGCTGGTAGAAGACTAACTTCCAGTCAGCTGGGATGAGTGAGGTTCTTAAGCCCATACCCCCAGTGACACACCTACTCCAACAAGGCCACATCTAATAGAGCCACTCCTTGGGCCAAGCATATAAAAACTATCCCAGATGGGGAGAATGTAACAATGACGTTCACTGTGAAGAGAAGTATGGCTTTCCACCGAAAACTAACTATAGGCTTGCCATATAATGTAGTGATTCCACTTGTGCCTATCTTTACCCAAACTGAAAACAAGGCCTAGTAGAAACAGTTGTGTGGTAATAATAACATTAATCATAAAAATTGCCAAAAGTAGAAACTGTACATCAGCAGATGAAAAGATTATAAAAAAAATCTGACACATATAATCAATATACTATACAACAATAAAGAGGCATAAAAAAATAGAGACAAGGTCTCAATATGTAACTATAGCTGGACTGGAACTCAATATATAGAACAGGCTGACCTTCAATTCACATAGATGCTGTGTCTCTGCCTCTTATGTACTGAGTAAAAATGTAGAAGTTATGTCCTGTGCTTCCCCCCTCCCAGTCTCATGGTTCCCGAAATAATGCTCAAGTTCAAAATATATTTACAAATACCTTGGCCATATTGGTAGGCCTTTCTCTTATTAGATCATAACTAAAATGACCCGTTTATCTTAACCTATATTCCGCCATGTGGCTGGTTACCTGTGCTCAGGGACCATGCGTTTGTCTTGTTACATCTTCCCAGCAAATCTCATGCCTGGATCTTCCATAACTCTTTCTACCTCCCAGATATCCCACCTTCTATCTATCATTTTCTATAGACCATAGGTTTTTTTTAATTGACAGGTGATGCATTTATATAATACGCAAGATATTCTCTTTGCAAACGTGTGTTATCGCACTACGCCACAGACTTGAGACTTCAGAATATGCCACAACCTGAACGGATCTTGAAATTCTTATACTTAATGAAAGAAAGAGTGGCAAATATTATACATTTCCAGTTACCTCAGTGTTATAGCTTCATGGAGTGCTACAGAGAAAAATGCCATAGAATAAAATGAACGTAAATATAATTCATTCAATTCTGGGATCGTACAACTCAGGAATTCACCAGCAGGTTCAGCATCTGGCCATAGCTGACTTCCAGGATCGTGATGTGTTTGTTGTATGCTCACATTGCAGGATGTATAGGAAGCATCTCTTGGGATTCTTTCATTGCGTAATAATCTCATTTATGATGATTCTATATTCCAAATGCATCACTTTCTGACATCAATATTATAGGTTATAGTTTCAATGTGTGAAAAGTTGGGGGAGAACAAACATTTGGATCATAAAAATAATGTACCATGCATAAGCAAATTAACAATCATAAAAGATGGAATTGTGGCTATCAGGGCTGCAAGGATAGAGGAAAATTGTACTGGTTGGTTCTTGTCTATCTTTCAGAAATCAGAATATAGCTGGGAAGAGGGAATCTCAACTGAAAAATTGCCTCTATTTGACCGGCCTGTGGGCAAGTCTGTGGGGCATTTTCTTAATGATTGATAAGGATGGGCTCTGCCCATTATGGGTGGCTTCAACCCTAGGCAGATAATCCTAAATTGTATAAGAAGGTAGGCTGAGCAAGCTATGGAGAACAGTAAGTTTTCCATAGTAGTAAGCAGGACGCCTCCATTGGCTCTGCTTTAGTACTTTTCTCCAGGTTATTTCCTAATGTCCTCTGCCTTCCCTTCATGAAGGACTATAAACTATAAACTGAAACAAACCTTTTCCTCCCCAAGGTACATTTGCATAGTATTTATCACAGCAATATAAAGTGAATTAAGAAGAGAAGTTTTTATTTAATAATACAATTTTTAATTAAAGTCATTAAAGATATTTTGGGTAGATGTAGTGGTAATGATGATGCAATTTGTAGACAAAATTAATATACTGAACTGCAGTTAAAATGATAAATATTGGCCATGTGTGGTAGTGCGTGCCTGTAATCCCAGCATTCCCAAAGCTGAAGAAGAAAAACCTTGAATTAGAAGAATATCTGGCTAATTAAGACAAAGTTTGTCTTAAAGGGAGAAAAAATATATTTTATTATGTCTATTTTTCTTCTGGAGTGAAAAAAATTGTACTTCATCTCTTAGGTTATAACAGAGGAGCCTGAGATCATCTGCTCAGATTATGGTTTTTCTAGATTATAATTAATTAATTTTAGCAATGCCTTTTTCCTCTCCTAGACTGACCAACATCTCATAACCATTTTCTGTATCCGTTTGCTTATTTTTTCCTCCAACAGTGTCTTCCCATTGAAATACTCTAGTATATATTTTTTTCTGCTGAATTCATCTTCATTCCAGGGAGAATGGCAAATTGAGAAATTCACTCCACTGAGAAAGGCAAATAAAATACTACTTTGAGTATACACTGCACTTTGCAATCATCTGAATCTTTTGTGTCTGTGACACTTATTGAGTTGATCAATTTTCATAGGGTGTTAAAACAGAACACATGCACATACAAGTAACAATATAAAGACTGGAAGGTTGTTTTTCTTTATTTAGGAACACACATACTACAACTACAACAACAACAGCAGCAGCAGCAAAATGTAACAACAAGAAAATTAGGACATGAATTTGAAAGGGAGCAAGTCTGGGGAGAAGGCCAGTGTGGTACGTAGAAGAGTTTAGAGGGAGGAAAGGAAAATGATGTGATTATATTATAATCTGAAAACATTAAAAAAAATATAATCTGGCAACTGTGACCACACACAAACACAGATAGAGAAACAAGTCTAATTATTCTATTGTTACATCAGATAATTATCTATGATCAAATTATAGATTATAAAAGGGGTAATTATTCCTAATGGTCTCCAAAAGCTATCATTTTCTTTAATTTGAATGCGGTAGGAACTGAGTGAGGTGGCTGATTAAGAAGGGGCTTAGCAATGCATTCCAAATTGGAGTAATTCATTCTGAAGACTAATAATGATGATATGTTAAATAACTCCCCTGTGAGAGCCTCAAATCTTCAAGTAAGCTAACAGGGTATTATGCTCTTTTCTGTCTTATAATTTGGAGTAATTTTTTTTTTCTTAAATACTCATGGTTTAAGGTGTAAACACCAACAGATAAAGAGGGCTGGGATTCACAATTTTTTTCTCTTTTCTTGGTTCAGACTAGAAAATGTAAAATTTTAGAATGGCTTATCTGATGAATACATTTCACTCTGAACAATCAGAGGAATATTGACAAAACTGTATTCTATAAACATTTTTATAAAATAATTCTCCTTCAATTAAGTCTTTTTTTTAAATTGATGGTGCCAGAGACAGGTATTGCAATGAAGATGGGAAGTCCATGGTCTAAATTAATCACACTGAAGTTATTTGGTTGTATGTCAAACGTTTACTCCAAATTAGTTCTTTTGTTAGTGATAAGTTTGATTTTGAATTGTATAATTTAGTCTAATTTTCCATCTAGAAACAGTTTTATGTCTTTGTAAGCAGGTGTTTAGGGTCTTTTAAAAGGTTTTTATTGGGACTCAAAAAAGTTTGTGAAAGGCTATGATGTATGGTTTTTTCAATGATCTAATGGTTTACCAGATGCTAAATGCAATTGTATACATTTTTTTTTAAGTTAAGGAGTTGGTTGGCAGGAATGCAAGCTGATTCCTGAACCATTCAGGTGGTCAAAGTGAGTGGAATGTGACTGAGAAAGTGGTCAGAGCACTCTACCAGCTTTCCCCAAGAGGAGAGACCCGAGGCTGGTTCTACATGAGTACAAGAAGTAGTCAGATTGACTGCCATTTTAAAAACCTTTGTTTCGGACTAAATGTAATGCACAAATGCGAATTTCCATATTGGCCATTAGGCCGAGCTGAAGTGCTTCATAATAATAAAAAGGTGTTTAAGGCCTTTTCTTTCTTTTTAAATACCAGTTAGATGAAAGACAAGATATCAGGAGACAAAGACAAAGATGTTAAAATAGGCCATCCTTTGAGTTTTCTTTCTCAACAAAACATATTAATCAAAGGAGACCTGCAAATCTGCTCTCTAGTTCTGTTCTCTGGGTTTTCTAGGTGACTTTGCTGGGGCCAGAGAAAGTAATGCCGGTTGAGAGACTCAGGATGGCGTTATGACTGCCCTATACAGGCTGTCTTTCCAAGAGAGAGAGGGGGGAGGGGGAGAGGAAGGGGAAGGGGAGCGGAGAAGGAGATGAAGAGGGGGAGGGGGAAGGGGAGGGGGAAGGGGGAAGGGGGAGAGAGAGGGAGAGGGAGGTTGTAGTTAGAAAGTCACTCATCTAAGGACAGGACCCTCAACATGATTCCTAGGAATTTTGTGGTAAAATTCATTTAGCAGTTATTCTTGCCTCATTTAATGTATTAAGGGACAATATTTATTAATGAAGTGGAAATAAGTCTTGACACATATTTGTACTGAATATAGGTGACTATGGGGTACATGGATATGTATTTTTAAGGATTCATTCAGCCATATCTCTTTTTCTTTAGATGTTCATTAATTGCTATAACTAGTCACATAATTTAATTTATCATAATTATATTGTTCTGTCCCCTACACACACATACACACACATACACACACACACACACACACACACACACACACACACACACATATACTCACCCTCCTATATATATATATATATGTATGTATATACATATATATATGTATGTATGTATGTATATATATATATATATATATATATATATATATAGAGAGAGAGAGAGAGAGAGAGAGAAAGAGAGATGATATAGATACATAGAGATATATAGATATTACCAGTTAGCTTTGCCTGGAGGACTCCTTGGAGATTTCATAAGGGCTCCTACAAAACAAAAGGATATGGGAAAAGTAGAAAAGAAGTTGGAAGGAAGGGAAGAACCCAGAGGGAAGGAGAGAGCGCACGAGAGATTGACTTTCTTCTGACTGCTGGTATTTGTAGTTGCAGGCAGCTCCTAAGACCTGTCAGTGTCCAGGTTAACAAACATAGTGTACTTTATGTTTTATTTTCTGTTTCCTGATGGTTCAGGCACGCAGAAGGATATTGGAACTTAAATTCTCTTAAAGGGCAGTTAGGAAAACAACAACCATACTTTGGTCTTTGAATTTTTTCTTAGGGAGGTCAGCCAAAATCAACCATTTAGGACATTCCATGACCAAGAAATAACATTTTCACTACAGGTGCGCAGCGTGGCACCTGCTGGTTACAGCAGCTGATACTACCTTAGAATGTCTTTTGTGTGCAGATTCACGATTGAATAAAGACTGTTTTGCATGAAGCAGGAGCCCAGGATCAAAAGAAACAGGTGTCTGAGCTATGTAAATTAACAAGGGAATAAAGAACAATAATTTAATTTGAATCCACCTGAAATCTAAAGCTGTAGTCACTATCCCATACGCCTCAGCGTGTATGTTTGCTCTCACACAGAGAGAAAAGATAGAGGATTAAATAATGCCATCCCTGGCTGCTGCAGTCTATGCTTATTTACTTGTTAGAACAAATATTTACAGCCATTTCCCCCTCCCATTCAGTTTTTCCTGTCTTCTCCAAGCATGGAGGTCTTTGTTAGAGTGAATTATATCTTCATTTTTAAAGAATCTGAGTATTTGGTCATATTAGGTTGTGAATTGATGTGTGATACATTTATTTTGGAATATTGTGTAGTATTGGAATAGATCTGCTTTCTACTATAATATGACAGCCATCAACTTTCTCATAAATGGCTAGGGGAATGCAAGCCTTTGTCTACTTTTGCTGCTTACTGCTTTACTAGTAGGAGAAACAACAAATGTCAGAGGCCACTAGCAACTTCCTATTTAATTAAACAATAACTTCTTTGTGAAAACAATCCTCTCATGAATAAAAACAAAACAAGGTATTGGGGAAAAACAAACAAACAAACAAACAAAAAACAAAAACAAAAAATTCTTTGTCTGTAAGGTATAATAGCGAAAGGCTCATTCCTATTTCTGCTCCTTGAGTTCTCAGCCCTCAGTTTTCCAATCAGATGTAAAGTATCACATTTCTGCCACGATGAGACACACATCATTCACTCTAGCATACTGTTCCAGCCTCTCTGTCTAGCCGTGTGTGAGACTAGATAGAGTGGTCACGCCACTTCGTTCTTTTATCAAGCTGCTTCTGAGGGGTGGGAGGCGTGTGACAAAAGCTGAACATTCTATGGATGTAAATCATAAAACTATGAAATATGTCAATGGCATAGATACTGACAGAACCACTATAGGAAAGGAAAGACCGTCCTCCTTAAAATATATCAGTTTCCTGATGATAAAAGGGGGTCACCAGTACCCAGGTTGCTAGGTAGTCTCTTCAAAACCCAGGGGAATGTTATACAGTGAATACTTATCATTGGCACCTGTAGTTGCCACTGCTGATGGACTCCAATGAGTACTGACAACAGAAGCTTTTACTGATGAGTCAATGCCCAGCTGCCGCTGATGCCTTGGTTCACGCAGAGCTCACTGAAGAAATCCTGGGATGGAATAATGTTAATATCATTCTGACTATGATTGCTCATCTTCTTTAATATTTCAGTTCTTGAAATGTTTAAAAGATATTCATTTTATTTCTTGAGATATTTACTACTGTTCACTAAATTTTCGAGTTTGTTTCATTGTATGTCATATTTCTTATGCTCACGCTTTTTTCTGAAGATTACATTTTGTTGTGGTACCTATTTTAATACTTGTTTCAAGAATAATTCAATGCTCACATATCTGAAATTGGTTTTATACTATCTTTATGCTTGGTGAATATTTTGGTTAGGTATAGAGTGTGGGGTGTATAAAATTTTCTTCTGTAGCTTGATGGAAGCCCTGATTCTTTCATTTCTGCTAATCACACTATCAGTGAGAATTCAGCTGACACTCTGATTCACAATCCCTTGTGGGTAACTTGTACTTGATTCATTATTTCCTGTAATTTGTTTTTAAGAACATTTCATTTCAGAAGCCTAGGGGATCAAGGAAACCAGGAGAACACAGTCCACAGACTTCAACTAGGCAAAGCTCATAGGGGCTCACAGAGACTGGAGCTGCAATCCTGGAGCTTGTGTGGGTCTGCAGCTAGGTGCTCTGCATATGTTACGGTCCTGTAGCTTGGTATTCTGATGGGACTCTTAACAGTGGGAATGGAGGTGTCTCTGACTCTTTTGCCTGCTCTTGGGATCCTTTTCCTCCTATTGGGTTACCTTCCAGCCCTGATATGAGGGTTTATTTGATGGATATTCCTGGGAGGCCTGCTCTTTTCTGAAGGAAAACGGAGGAGAAATCGTTCTGGGGTGATGGAGGTGGGAAGAGGTTAGAGGAGCAGAGGGAGGAAAAAATTCAGCCCAAATGTATTACAAGCAAAAAATAAAAAATAAATAAAAATCTATTTTATCTGTGTATTATTATAGAATTTAATGAAACTATATGTATATTTCATTATTATTATTTAATTTTTACCTTAATCTTTTCTATTTATTTGTTTGTTGTTTGTCTATGTTTGATAATTTTCAGTTTTTCTCAAAAATTCTCGTCTAAGTAAATACTGACTTAATGAATTTCACTAAGTGAATTAATTTACTAAGTGAATTCTCCTTATAGAGTAAGACTTTGTCTAAAATAAAGCAAAAGGAAATAAACCACAAGAGACTTAGGGCTCATCTGAAGTTCTTGTCTTCTAGACAGTCATATCTCTTTCCTCTGGAGTCATCTTGCCGGATAACTCTGCCCTCTGTGCTTTATGCTGCTGTAGCAGGGAGGGTAAAGGGCACCACTGGCTCTAGCAAACTTCCAGTTCCTTAGCTTCTTAACCCGTGAAGCTGCTTTTATGTCTCTTGACAGAGGCAAGGTCTTCTCAGAGGAGTCCTTCCTGAGTAGAAGCTCTCCGTGAGAGGTTACACAGCTTCTCATGCCATGAGAGTTTAGGAGATAAATAACACAGTGGAGATATTGTGTCTGTGTCATGCTTAGAAGTAGTATACTTCTACTCATTCTCCACTATGGGGAACTAATCATCTGGCGCTCGGTGAAATGTGTTTTTCTTGTATTCCCCCCCCCCCAAAAAAAAAGGATAACAGAATGATTTTATAAATCTGTAGACTTGTTCTTGCCACAGTGTTTAAAATCAAGTGCCTCCTGATACTCAGTTGTCCAGCGTGTTTATGAACAAAAAGATATGCTGCTTATTACCCAGGAATGGCTCACATTTCCTCTGTCAGTGCTGTCCTGCCTGTGTGAAAAGGCTGGCTGCAAGCTCTCTGATGGTGGGCAAGGTAAGTGGATTGGCAGGCCCTGCTCAAAGATAAGCAGCCTCTCCTTTGGAAGCTGTTTAATCTCAGGCTGTTTTGGCCATGTTATTGGTAGGTCTGAACTCTCAGACCTAATGGTCAGAAGGGGAGCTGACTCAGCGTACGTAGAAAGAACTCCTCAGTGTACTGAGCCATGCTTTCGGTCCTTTCCCAGGTCCTGGCTATATCTCACCTGTATCCTCACCTGTATCTAGCTGTATGCCTCACCTGCTCCTCTCTCCTGTACCTGCTTTAACTGGCATATCTCTGCACTCTGATTTGCATAACACTTTAGACTTAGTCATCAATAGTTGTTAGAAACTCATAATCTATTTGGCTAATAACTTCTGACATTATATCCATTTTCTCATGTGCCTTTTAAGCTACAACTTATATTCTGTTGTTTTTTGTTGTTTTAAATGCTTCTTTCATACATTACCTCCGACCACGGTTTCCCTTCCCTCCACTCTTGCTGGTCCTCTTCATGCCTCCCAATTTCTCCAGATCCACTCTTCCTTTGTTCCCTTAACAAACAAACAAACAACAACAACAACAACAACAAAAAAAAACCTGCCCTCTGAGAGATAACAACCAAACATGGCATAGCAAGTTACAATAAGAGTAGGCACAAACCCTCATATCAAGGCTGGCTTTTAAATAGAATGAGTACAAGTATATTTTCATCTATGTGCTTAACTGAAAGCTGTTTTCAGTTAGCAGTATATCAATTGCCATGGCTACATAACTCTGTTCTAAACCAATAATAATCTAAACAACTTTTAGGATATCAACATAACTCTGTTTATACCACAATTTGCCTACTAAGCTCTTTTAGGTGACTATTCAAGTTATTTTAGCTAGGACATAGGGATAGCAAACAAATCATGTGTATAACATCTGAGCTCTGGGCAATTAACTTAATCCATCACTGATGAAGATAAAAGAGGACAACAAAGCACTGACCTTTGGGAATTCATTGCCTTTTGATCAAGCATTCCAAGCCCCCTCATTTACAGAATTCATCCGCACATCTGTCATATGGGCACACCGTTCCAAAGCCTGAGATCACTTTCCCTTCCATCTCTCTGTGCTTAAACAACTTTCTGTTCTCCCTGCATTACTCCTACTGTGTGTCTGCCTGCGAGGAAAGGAGCAAGTGTAAGAACCACACATTGTGAGTGTGACGTGGAACACTGAGGGCACGTTTCTGGCTGTCAAGAGTGCTAGAGACTTTGATGAGAAAACTGAAGGGACAAGTTATGGAAAGAGTAGATAGGGGGAAAAATCTTAGGTGATAAATGTGATTAGCTAAATGGATAATCTTGTCTGTGAAAAGGCAGACATAAAATATTGGAGAATCATCTTCCAAAGTTATGAGATGAAAGAAAAGTTGAGTTTAAGTGGTAGAGAGATTTTCTAGCTATACACCCGCCTTTTCTGTGAATTGAGAATGAAACACTGATAATGAAGAACTACTTATATTTAGAGTCTTACTCTCTTTGTCATCTTTCCCTCTCCTAAGTTTTATGTTCTAGAGTGCACTGTCGCCTGCTAAATGAAGCAATCGTTCACGGCTCTGCAGCTCTAGGAGTGTTTTGGGTGAGACCCATTCAAGTAGTCACTGTGTCCTGCTTTGTCTCCCGCATCTGTGCTCTGAAGTTGCAGCATCCTCCGTGGATTTATTTATTCCTTTGTGAAGTGAATGAACCAGTCTAGCAGAACTGATGGGCTTCTCCAGCTTCAGTCAGAGATCTTGTCTCAAGCAATAAAGCAAAGGGCTATTGAGGAAGAAAGCCAAAGGTCTTTGTATGCATATATACAGGGACCTTGCACCTCCCCTCTCCCCCCCACACCCCCCCCACAAAGTAATAAAACCATTTAAAAATTTTAACTGGAAATGTCATGATATTATCATTTTAGTGGATTTTTGATTTAAGAAGTGCTAAGGAACATCAAGACATATTCTTTTTAGTCCAGGCTGTCCCCAACTTTCTCTGCTTCAGTCTCCCAAGTAGTGCTACTTAGGTTTTTTTTTTTTTTTGTCACCATGCCTACCTACCTAGATAGCAGATAGCTTCGATGCCAAAATTCCTAATACAACGTTTACATTCAAAATTTTCATTTGTGAAAGAATGAATAAGCAAATGACTAAGGAACCCTATCTCCTTCCAAAGGAAAAAGACGCAATGACATCTCTTTGGAGTTTGTTTCAGTAGATTGTCCATTTTTCTGCTGGGATATGATGTCGAATAAGGATGGCTCACAAAGGTAAGAGGAACAAAGGGAACAAACTTGTCTACCTGTCCATCAGACAGGAAAGTGAGTCAGGAGCAAGGCCTTGCCAGGTCAGCGTGCAGGCCAGGCGGAAGTGTGGGTAAGCTCGGCATTGCCTTTCCATGACAAAGTCTGAATGTAAGCAGTTAAGGTAGCTGGTGCCACTGGAGTGATCTGCGATCCAGTCCCTGCTCTGCTTTGCTTTCCTTAGGAACCAAAAATGAACACAAGCTACCCCATTTGAGTGTTAAGAAGCAGAATAAAGAAGAGAAAGTAGGCTTACAGAGTTTCTTCTTTTGATACCAAGTGAAAGTTGTATAGAATGTGTCACCAGTTTTATATCCTATGACCAGAACTAACTTTAAACTGTACCTAGCTATATGGTCATCATCGAAAGGTGTTTTGGGTTTTGGTTCTTATTTCAAATATCCAACTAAATGTAATGTCAGCTTATTATGTTGGGAAGAGAGAACAAACCTTTGGAGACAACTAGTAATTTTTGCTATAAAAGAATATTTTACTTAGTCGGGAACATGAAATATAAATGAAGAATATGATGGAGTCTCATATAGATTGAATGCTAAATTTTCTTTGGAATATATTATGCTTACTTATTTGTACATTTAAGCCACCTTTGAATTTTTGGAATAAAAATCATCTTAATTTAAAAAAAATATGACAAGTCAAATTACTTTAAAGAACACAGTAAGAAAAAAATAAAAGTTATACCCAAATGTAGCTATAGTGATCTGTAATACTTTGTAGTGAGAAATCAATTATGAATATTTAATAAGTACGGTTTAAACTTGTAGAGTTAAGTTATAAACAAGATGGAAAAATACTTGATTTTGCTAAAGAATAAAATATAAATATTGTCAGCCTTGACAATATGAAGATAAAATTGAAGATGACCAATTTTCTTTTGCATGAATAGATGAGAAAGAGAGAAGGCATCATAGTACCACAAAAGGAGCCAAGAGCAGCCAGACCTTTTTTCCTTGAAGTTTTGAAGAATAATAGTGTAAGGATGTGTGGAGTAGGAATATTCCTTTGAGGTCCAAAGATCATTCATTCAGAATTTTGTAAAGAGTAAAACAACCACATGGGAGTATGGGGGCTTAGTCAGGGGAAGGTTCAGTACTGTGAGTGCTCCATGCCACCACGCTCTTCTTGGATCCATATTCCCAGTAAGGCAGTGTCTATAGTGTTCAGTATAGTTGTGGGCATGGAGAAGACGTATATGTACACTGAGGAGATAGTTAAGAAATCACGATCATGATTGGTGTAGATTGTATAAAAAGGTATACAGTAGGCAGATAGTCAAATACATATTCCCAGTATGTGAGAAGGAGTTTAAAGCCACCTTAGACTACACGAGAGCCTGTTTCAAACAAATAAACCAACAACAATAAAGTGTAGAAGACCATATGAATAATTAGATAGATGGATTACTATTTCTTGATGCAGGAGAATTCCTCTTTCTCAGCTGGATGTATCAGGTAAATCTAGACCAGCAGAACATTTGAGCTATTGGTACCTATGAGTCCAGTTATTGTTTGGATTCCTAAATGGTTTCCCTGCAGAAGAATAATGTACTGGCTAAGGGAGATGCACTTAGAGTCCACAGATATATTTTTTATGATTAAATTTTTTTTTTATTTTTATTTATTTATTTATTTATTTATTTATTTATTTTTTTGGTTTTTCGAGACAGGGTTTCTCTGTATAGCCCTGGCTGTCCTGGAACTCACTCTGTAGACCAGGTTGGCCTCGAACTCAGAAATCCGCCTGCCTCTGCCTCCCAAGTGCTGGTTATGATTAAAATTTTAACTTACAAGTTGACATTCTACAGTCATACAGATCACATAGCAACCTTTAATTAAACTCGACTAGACCATGAAAGAAAGATGGACCTTTTCAAGGAAAGGACAAACAAAAATACCAGCGAAGAAAAAACATTAATTACATCAAGAGCTGTGATGATTTCAGCCAGGTGTGTGTAGAGGAATCTTTTACTAGCCACCAAAAACCTTCAAGATGCCACCACCTTTTACATTGTCTTCTCCTCTATAGTTTCCCAAGGGAGCTAAACTCTGATGTTTTTTCCTCTCCAGGAAGTTTTCCTTGAAATTTTTTTCTTTCATCAAACAACAGATCCTCTTTAATTTTTTTGGGCATTTTAATACTCATCATTGAAAAAGTAACTTTTATTTCCCAGATGCAATTGTCACCTCAGAGGCTTAGTGCTGAATAATCCCCTTCTTTCTAGTTCTTTCTGAACTCTGGCTAGTTCAAAACTTAGCTGTTCTGACTCAAAACTCCTCTCCAAGCTGACAGAGTCAAACTGGTATCTCTTGGCTTCTCATTGAATTGCTCTGCTTGGAAAAACTACCTCTGAATTTTATGAACTGAACTACACTTTGCACTAACTGAACAAACTGAATTCAACTGTGCTCCACTGCATTGACTGAACCCAACTGGACTTACTGATCTTCCCTCTACTCTGACCCACTTCTGTGCTGCTGTTAAGCAACGTCTCTTTCCTGTCCTAGGGATAATGGAGTTTATCCTATCTCTGACTCATTTGTCAACTATTTCTCTGATTCATCACTTTGTCTGCTCCTCAATTAGATGTCACTTTCAAACATGACTGCTTCTTTCTACAAACTAACCTTAACTTCATTGTTAGGAATTAAAGGAGTGAACTTAGGGCATGTCTGCATTCTAGCCAGAAGGATTAAAGGTGTATAATTCTAGCCAGGTCATACAGACCTAAATCTTTGGATGTGATTCCTTGCCAGAGCAGCCATATTGCTTGATTAAAAGTACTCTACACACCTGCTATGCTTTGAATGTGAAATGACACTCCCTGCTCAACTCCCCCATCCCCTGCTACCAAACTATAGGCTCATGTTTTTAACATTGTTCCCCAGTGGGCAACACTGTTTTGGGAGTCTGTAGGACCTTTAGAAAGTAGGGTGTAGTTGAACGAAGCAGGCCATTAGGTCCAGACCTTGCTTATCATGTTCACTGATTCTTGGTCTGTGGTGGTATGAGCAGCATCTCATATAATCTCATTGACTTGACCCCTGCAATCCTCTCCTTGTGCTTGTGGTCTGTAACCCTCTAAAACTGAGCCAAAACAAATCCTTCTTCCCTTAACTTCGTCATGCCATTTTATTGTGGTCCTGAAAATAAAAAATAAGGGCTATGCTTATGCTCCATTACTGATTCTTTGTGCCTCAAGCAATATTCAAGATAAATCCATTTCATGGCTGTCCCTCCTCTTCCTGCTCCTCACTTCAGTATCAGGGTCTGTTTTTGGTTTTGTTTTGATTTTTCTTTTCTTTTTTCCTTCCTCTTTCCAACACTGGAATTATTCAAAGCCTTCTTCTATCATGGCCAAGGTATGGACTTGAAGCAAAAAAAAAAAAAAAAAAAAAAAGTCTTATGTTTAGGAGTTCTTGTTTTCATTGATAAATGTGGTGAATAGCTCTTCATGAACTCAAGGACATCCATGGTGGCAAACAATGTATCTGTGGACTCACATGGGCTAGAAATAATTATGAAAGCAACAATTCCCTACACTCAGCTGAAGAGACATTTTGCATGATGCAATAATTCAAAGGCTCTAAAATGATAGATTTTTTTTTTTTTTGGTTTAGACTAAAAATAATATAACTCTTATAATTTCTTTTGCCAAGAACTGTGTCCTTCCTCTTACGGGTTCTATTGAACAGTCCTCACACCTTTGGTGCGTTTTTATCATCACTTGTCTGCCTGCGTCTGTCTTTTTGGCCTGTGATGGGGACTTGCTCCCTTTGGCTGGCTCTGTTCCTCCAGCACTCCTGTTCCCCAAGGCTGCCTCTTTATTTCTCCAAGCTTTTCTCTCTGCTCTCCCAACCTGACTCCCTGCTCCCTGACTCTGCGTTCTACCCTCTAGAGATGTGATCAGTCAGACTGACAGCAGCTGCTTCTCATTTTTCTCCCTCCTTCACCTATGTTTGAACTATTCAGATCTCATTTTAACCTTCTGCACACGTTTCAGCGCCACCGGCTTCTTTCTTTATCTGCGTTTAGTGTTGTGTGATTCTGCTTGTGCTCAGAAGCTGCCTGTTTCCATACAGGCTTTGTTACTGGCTCTGTTTGCTGTCTTATCTTTATAGCTGATCTAAGAGTTTCAAATGATTCTACCTACAAACAGGGAAAGTATCTTTAAATTCCCTCTCCCTTGGTTTTTCATTGCATTGATTTTTTTTTTCCTGAAGACTCTAGGCCAGCTGTCATGTAACAACTTTTCTTCAAACTTTGTCTTTTGATCCTTTCCTTTACTCAGATGTGGGCATTATTAGGAGGGAATAAGACTGTTCGTCTGCTTTGGCTTTTGTGTAGCTTTCTGCAAACTCTCTACTGATGGTGAAAATACTTCTTGCTTGTAATCTTTTCTTCTTTAAAAAGTATAGTGTTCTTAAGCCTAGAGCTTATGACTATACTATGATGTTTGGTTTGTTTTTTCCAGAATAGGGTTTTTAAGGCCCATGAAGAGGGCCTTTTTGTCCTCTCTCTCTCTCTCTCTCTCTCTCTCTCTCTCTCTCTCTCTCTCTCTCTCTCTCCCTCTCTCCCCCTCTCTCTCCCTCCCTCTGTTGCTCTGTCTGTCTTTTCTCTTTCTCCTCCCTCCCCTTCCCATCTTCCTCTCTCTCCTTTTCCTCTCTCTCCCTCTCTCTCCTCTCTTCTCTTTCTTGACAGAAGCCATCTAGAAAGGCTATGGCAAGCAGGTTTTCTGGAGATGGCCCACTGTTTTACATGGCTGAGATGGGTGTATTCTGGAGAGGCACAGCCCCAGAGACTTTGTCCCAGGATTACTTCTTGTTGATATGCATTTCCTGCCACTACACACGGCTTGATGATTCCTGGACATCTGCCCACCCTATTGGGCAAATTTCTGGTAGATCAACATGAATATGAACTTTCATGAATTAATGCTATTTAGATGAATTAATGACAATAGAATTCCAAACTCAATTCTAAAAATTTTAGGAAGAAAGTTTAAGGATATGGTTTTGTTGTTTTGCCAGAAAGATGTAATAAAGTTAGAATCAAGAATAGAATGTGTCTCCCCACCCCCACCCCACCCCACCCCCACCCTCCACCCCCACCCTCCACACACACACACCCCTGTTGGGGGAAATATTTTTTAAAAAAACCGACCTGCCGGCTCTCCTTCCCCCCTACCTGGCTGGGCCATTTCTTAGGCAGGGGGTCCTGAATACTACCTTCACCATGCCCTACACACCCCACGATCTGCCATCTTAACACCTAATTTCCTGGTAGAATCAAGACTCTTAAGGCTTAATTAATCAATCAGATTTATGTATAAATAATATCTCAATTTACAAGATGTCAATACAATAATTTTAGAGCCAATTGATAATGATAAAAGATTTATCCCAACGTTTCTAACCTTGAGAAAACTTAGATATCTGTGGCTGGTAATTGCCACATGGGTTCACATCCCACGCCCACCCTGGTTCTTCTTCTCCCCTCTGGGAGGCTCCCTCTGGCTACAGCTCTTAGCTCCACCTCCTTTTCCCTATCCAATCACAGGCCTTCTCTGCATTAATGTAATTGGACAGGGAAAGTCCTGCGACATTCTCCTCATAGCATAGTTAAGTAAAGGCTGCATAATATGGAATAAAATGAGCTTTCATAAATTGCACTGAGAAGAGAAACAGGCTCTGTGATCAAGGGAAAACATGCATTCTAGGTCAAGTCCAAGGATGATCCCACAGATGTGCACAATGGTAAAAGCAAGGCCTTTTGATAGTATTGCAATGAACTTTTAATGAGCTTATAGAATGTGTTTCAACTGCTTTGAACTTACTATCAACGTCTTTCTGTAACTCTCCTTTTATGTAACATTTTACCTATGAGGTAATTTTGTAAAGAACTTTTGTCTAAGAAGGTAAAAATTTTCCGAGAGAAAAAAATAAAGCATGTTTTTTTGGGCTCTGCTCCATCCACCAAGTGTATATATGTATATGTCTCTCTATATGTATGTATGTATATACATTCATATGTAGGTATATTTGTATGTATGTAAGTATGCATGAACACCTGTGGAATTAATGAAACAGTTGGCCTGGCCGAAGTATGTGTCTGTGTGTGTCTGTGTGTACCTTGACTTTTTCCTTTTTCCCTCCTCTTTTTTGTCTGTCTCACAAAGGGTTAACAGTCTCTGAGCCTCTCACCTGGCCAACCAGAGGCCCTTGAGCCAGAGAGAAAGAGCTCTGACAAGAAAGCTTTTTTTCTTAATCCCCTGCTGCTATCAGGAGTTAATTTACCAGAAGCCAATGGGTTCTGGCCACAGACTAGCAAAAAGTTAAAGAAGGTAGAAGTTGCTCAAAGTAAGCAGCTGTTAAACAGATTTAACTGCATTGACTCCATACTCCCACCTTTTCACTGGCTGCCTCAGTACCTGGATGCCATGGCTGGCCATTAGCTGTGTGTGTGTGTGTGTGTGTGTGTGTGTGTGTATGTATGCATACATAGTGATATACATACAGAGTGACACAACTCTTCAGTGCAGTGCAGTGCTTGCCTCAGCTACATCACCTCAGACATAAAGGATTGAAAATCTGAACTGGACCTGACTGCTCGCATCACCTCTATTCACCTAGTGCAGGAACTCCCCTCTGCTTTACCCTGCCTGGCTTTTAAACTTCACCGGATAGCTTGGGCAGCACTCCTTCACCCCTGCCCAGCTATGCAGAGCAACTGAATTGTTCACATTGTCCTTCACTGTATTCTTGCAGCAATAGGTCATTTCTTTATCAATAGAAAGATGCATTTGATTTAAATATACATTAAATTTAATGTCAATTTTAAAAACTAAAGCCCTAGAGACAGACACGTCAGGGCAGTGTTCTCCATTTCACCACTGTGATCAAATGAAATAATAGCATCTTTGGGAAACATGTAGCTTAAGGATAAAACCAGTTATCAAAGCATTACTCTACTGGGTCTCATATGGGCCCGAATATATTATCTACTGACATCTACTTCATTACTTATACTCGATTACATCAGCTGTTATCACTGTTATAATGTTCTGGGACCTTTTGCTTTCTCTGCATGGTGTAAACCTGATAGTTCCTTAATTTTTTGTCAGTACAGCATGGGTATCTGGCTCCTTCTCTGATTTTCTGTTCTTTCCCCTCCTTTTGTATTTTAAGTTCTCTAATACACAAATCTTCTAGCATTCTTCTTTCTTTCTTTTTCCCTTTCTTTCTTTTGTCTATTTTTTTTTTTTGGCTATATTCTTAGAAGGCCCACATTGCCTATCTTATTTCTAGAGTTATAGAATCTCAGAGTCTAAAGAATTGACCTGTGTTAATGATAATTTTGAGGGAGTTGTGTCTTGTGAGATCTTCTTGGTCTTGGGTTCCAATATTCTATCTACTGGTTAATGACTCAGTACTCTAGAAGAAAATCTGATTCTTCTTTTTCAAAGGGGAAAAAACAGGAATTGTTCTAGCATGGAGCAGGTATCCTATGGTACAGTGTCGGACATTACCCAATATATGTTTATTATGATTTTTCACTTCAGTTATGATTACTTTTCTTAAATTTTCTTTCTCATACTTCCTGATGACTTTACAGATTGTTCTTGGATTACTTGCTCACCACAAGAGATGCTTAAGAATCTTGAAATTCTAAATTTCTGCAACATGCCTTTTAGCTCTCCAAATTATTTTCAATTCTTAAGGCCTAGAATGTACAGACAAAGACGGGGGCCCTGTTTTGTGGTGGTTTTGTCTGCTTAACACTCGTGTGAACAGGGAAATAAATTAGTATTCTTCTGTATTCTCAAATCAATGGCAAACATCTCAAATGGAACACAGCTCATGGCGGCCGGATTAATATCTCAGCTCAACTACTCTCTAAGCGTGTGACTATGGGCAGAAAGGTATAACCCATCTGCCCTTTCTTTCTTGCCTGTGGAATTAGGGTGATAAGAAAGCCTCTTGCATCGCATGGTCCTTGTCAGGATAAAGTTATTAAGAACTTGTGCCCGAGGAGCAATGAGCGCTAATAGAGACGGAGGAAGGCGATGCCGCTGCACAGTAGCAGCCGACTCCCTACTGCTCTCGCTGTGATGAGAAATAAGACTTTCTGCAGATTAAACACTTGAGCCTTGCAGTCAGTCGGTATTAGATTGGACCCAGATGCTGCCTGTGTGGTGTGACCCTAGGCAAGTAATTCGGTCTCTTCAAGCCTCGGTGCCTTCATTTTGGGAGGCTTGCCAACTGCCGCCAGCATTGCGGAGCTTTAATTGAAGGGTGGGAAGGTCTGACAAAGCCTTGATTTCGGGGGGGGGGGGACACAGCAAGTCCTCATGCCACTTGTTTAAAAGGAAAAAAAGAAAAAAAGCGAAAAAGCAAAGAGAGATAGACTGATACTTACGGGCATGATTTTAAAACTTATTTTGGAAAGTTCTTTGTCATTTATTTTCAATTTGCATATAAAGCTGGTTTCTTTGTTCACAAGCGCTTCCTTTGGCAACTCTTTCCCATCCTGAAACTTTTCCAAGCTGCTTCTGTCTCAGCTTCCTTTAGTGAAAGAATAATTCAATTAGAATCTAGCACCAACTCTGTACAGAGCACAGGGAGAGACTTCAAAGGGAGGAGGAAAATGAAGCCCTCACATCCTGCCTGCTCTAACTGAGTCAGGAATAAACATACCTGACAGGTCAGGTCATTGTCGCTATTATTGTGACTCATTAGGAGCCTTGCATTTGAATATTAGGGAGTGTGTGTATAAGAGAAAAAATAATATGCCTTCACATGTTTGTGTCCACTGGCCTCTTGCCTCCTGAACATGATTTTCCTGTTTTGCCATACCACTGGCTGGGGTAAGAGCAACCCGACAGCTTAGGTTTCAATCTGACTTTCCCCTGAATGGCTCTCTTCCTTGATGCCTGCCCAAATATTTTTTTTTATTATTATTATCCCAATTAACCACACCCAGCACTCTCCAGCCCGCCCTCTGCCTGGTCCTGCTGTGACTAGCTCTGATTGGCCCGCGTGCTGTACATAGTACACAGGATTATCCTTACCATACAATCAGCACCTCCTCTTTCCACACACTGTTCTCCCTTTCTCTCAACATTGTCTAGATTTCCAACTTGTGCAGTCTAAAGTCTGGCTTTTTATGTGGCATCAAACACCTTACTTTTCCATTGAGAGGGCTCCAAAAGGAGGCCAGAGGCTGGACCGCAGCGGGTGGCGGGCTGATCTTACTTTTGGTCATCCCTACTTCTGTTTCTCTGCTTGCCATTCTTTGAACTCTTCTCTTTTTATGACTACAGCCAGCTTGAAGTGGATGGTTTTGGTATTCTCTGCTGACCCATTTTCACATCCAAGGATGATTCAGTCCCTAATTCATGTTCCTTTCTCTATTTTCCTCCCTCTGGACTTTGTTTATGCAATCTCTCTATTGAGTAGCTTCTTAGGCCTTCTATTTTATGTCACTTAAGAATACACACTATAGGGCTGGAGAGATGGCTCAGTGGTTAAGAGCACCGACTGCTCTTCCCAAGGTCCTGAGTTCAATTCCCAGCAACCACATGGTGGCTCACAATCATCTGTAACAAGATCTGATGCCCTATTCTGGGGTGTCTGAAGACAGCTACAGTGTATTTACATATAATAAATAATCTTTAAAAAAATTAAAAAAAAAGAGAATCCACTACAAATGAAATTGAGTCTTTTCTGGAAATATCCTTTCCTGATTTTTCTACACAAATCATCATTATCAGATACCTGTGCATTTTTCTAGTCTTTCTGTTTATGTATTTTTATATTCCACACAAAGTAAGTAAAACGTAAATGTAAAAAGCAAGTGCTCATTACCATACAGAATGAATGAAAAATTCATATGAACAAATGTATAAGTTTATGCATATAAACCAACATATATACACATCCACAGTCAATATATACATATAGACTGGCTTATATTTGTCATCTGTAGCATATTTTTATAGAGACCATATTGCTTCATGCATGCTCTTTTGGCAACTTGCCTTTTCAACTAAATAATATGTCTTTGGAATTTCTCCATATTACCACACTTTGCTCTGTTCTGTTCATTTTAATTCCCATATTGCATGGCATGGATAGTTATCTGCCCATTTATTTACTGACAGATACATACATATTCCCTATGTGTTGTCATTTATAAATAATGCTATAGGTTAGATTCTATTAATTACTCAAATGTATATCTGTTTCCTGGAATTCTTTCATTGTGTTGTAGAGAAAACTGGCATGTACATTTTTAATGAACATTGCTCAAGTCTCTCCACAAAGTCAGCTGAGGTTTACTTTCCTGTTGGCTATGAAAATGTTCCCCACAGCTTACCAACTCAGACATTATTGATACTTTTAATTTTGAAAATCTCAGTGTCCAGTTTTTAAATTTATACTCCTTTGAGATAAAGCAACTCCGGGAGTTTACTGGTCTGGTCTTCTTCAGTGAAAGTCTCAGTCTCTCTCTCTCTATATATATATATATATTTTTTTCTTCTTCTTCTTTTCATCCTACTTCAAAGGTAGAAATCCCCTTCTCAATGAAATCATTTCCTCGTGATTCTTTTATATTCTACTATAGCCTCACTTTAGCAGCCTCAGATGTTCTATCTTCACAGATTTCTTTCTCTTGGCTTTCAGATATAATCAAATCATCAATATCTTGACATAAAAGAGTGCATTCTCCTCTCCATGCCCTCAGCACCCCCCTGTTCTCTGGCCGCTGCATCCCTCAGCGTATGCACGAGTGCTCAATATCTGCTGCTCTCGGCTCCTCCAATCAATGTGATCAGTGATGATTCTCAGTCCTAATGTTACTCATCTCGATGTGTCTTCATATGTGTTGCTCTATGTTGCCAATCACAACTTTCAACACAGTATCCCACTTACGTGCCTCTGACTACCTTCTTTATTTCTCAAACTTCTTTCCTCTTATGACTAAAACCGTGGATGGTCACTCAGTAATTCTGCTTTTGGACAGTGGGTATTTTTTCTTCACTTGCGTTTTGGAGATCTCATCAGTACAAACATTTCAACAGATGCTTGCACAAGCTCTATGTTGGAGACTCAGAAGTGACCATCACTACTCCTGATGCCTCATTAAAAACCTACATTAACTTTAACTTTTCCCTAGTAAATTGGATAACTATGAAATTCAAGGTCAGAGGATAAAGTGATCTTCACTATCCCATTTTACTCAATCAAGTTCTTCTTATTCCTTTTTAAATCATTTGTTGTATGTATGTATAGTAAGATGATAAAAAAATTAATTTTCTAAGCAAACAATTCGCTTTCTGAATAAACTTCATTATCCAGAAAACTCTTTGGCGAGTTGCATTCGTGAATAGCAAGTAGGTCAGAGGGTAGCAAGAAGGGTTAATTGAGCCTGTGTAATAAGAGCTGGTCACCATAGATCTGGTGTGCTGTTGTTTTCCTGGATACACATTTCAAGCTGAATGTCTGCTTCTATAATGATGTTGAGAGTAGTTGTGGAAAGACAGAAGAAAAAGGTAGCTGGCAACCAGAGAGGAAACCTGGCGAAAGAGGAAGCCGGTGTAAGCGGGAGCTTGTGGAGCTGTGCTGTGCAACACACACCGAAAATGATTTGACTTGTCTCTCTGGAAACCCTTCAGCGTGAAACCCCGTTCACTTCTTGCTTCTGATTGGCTGCGGCTAGTTAATTAAACTATTATATTCATTATGAGACTTTCTTTTTCAAATGGCCCTGGTGGTTTTCTGTTGTTAGATGCTTAATTACACTTATTTTTTTTATACTGGCTTTATTTATGGTGTATCTGACAAGTACTGAAATATCTAAACATATTTTGATAAATTTTAACCTCTTAAATATCTACAAATTAATCAGCAGTACTAAGGAAATGGATTCCTGAAAGTTTCCTTGTGTACTTTGGTAACCTTACTCTCTTCCACACTATACCTCTGCTTTTACTTGTAATAGACTGCTATACTTTTTTTTAGAATAATATGAACATTTTTTGTCTCTTTGATTTTATATATGATAACTATTGGAGGTTTTATTTATACTGTTGCAAGTATAAGTGACTCATTCCTTTTTTTTCTTTTTTCTTTTTTTGCTGGGAGATATGCCATTGTGTGGATATATATATATATATATATATATATATATATATATATATATAACAAATCCTGTACTCAGTCATCATTCGTTGATAGACAAAAGGCATTTTTTCTAAGTTGGGACTATTTCAGATAAAGTTATAATTAGTTGTGGCTTTCTATGTGTATATACATATATTTTCCAGTATGGTTCCCCTTTTTTCCATTCCTTTAATAGTGTCCTTAAAGAAGTTTTGAATGTTGAAATTAACTATAGTATTTTTCTTTGATATTGCATGCTAAAGGACTCAGGAAATGTGGCATGAGAGCCGGGTAAAGATTTTGCACATTCATTTTTACTTACTTAGGGTTGGCAGGTTGAAAGACTTTTTTTTTTTTTTTTTTTTGATAATGGTATCTGAACAGGATGAAGATGAAGGGCTACTGTGGGAGAATGTCTCAGATAGGTATTAAGAGTAGGTACAAAGGCCCGGGATACATTGGAATAGTTTGAGAACAAGTTGGATAGATTCCTAGAAACAAGAAGCTGGGGCTGGAGAGACAAATTATTTGGTCAAATGGTTACCTTGCAGGCACAAGTACAATCTTGATAACCTGAATTTGATTCTCTAGAAAATATTTGAAGAGAGAGAGAGAGAAAAGCTAATGGATTGCATGAGATTACTCATATAATCTCAGGGCTGGGAAGAAGAGAGGCAGATCTCTGGAACTCTGGTAAATTTCATGTCCATGAAAGATTTCTTCTCAGAAAAAAATGTTAATCTCTCTCTTTTTCTCTCTTCCTCTCCCTCCCTCCCTCCCTCCCTCCCTCCCCCCCTCTCTACCTCCCTCTCGCCTTCCCTCCCCCCTCCCTCCCTTCTTCCCCCTCCCTCCCTCCCTCCTTCCCTCCCTTCCTCTCTCTCCCCCTCTCTCTTCCTTTCTCTCTCTCTCTCTCTCTCTCTCTCTCTCTCTCTCTTCCTCCCTCCCTCCCCCCTCTTCCCCTTTCTCAGTTTCTACTACTCCATCTACTCCCCTCCCCATACCCTAAATCAACTCTATTCTATACGATACTGTCCTGTGGCTGGCACTTCTTGGGGAAGGGATGCCTCAGCATGCACTGCAGAGGTATCCCTTTCCCCCCACGCCTTACTGCGCCTCCACCAAACAAACCTTTTCTTCTTTTTCCCTTTATTTTTTATTTTATTTTTTATAAAGCACAATACCTGCAGGCATATCCCCTCACAGGATAAACATAAACTCACAGAGGCACACAAATACATATAAATAAAAAAAAAATCTTTAAAATATTGTAGTCCTCATCTGCCGGTCGCCAGTTCTATCAATTGATTGATTGACCTGTCTATGAATCTATCCATTTATGATCTGTTTTTTATTTTGTTTTGTTTTGGAGACCGGGTTTCTCTGTGTAGTCCTGCCTGTCCTAACACTCACTCTGTAGACCAGGCTTGCCTCGAACTCAGAAATCCGTCTACCTCTGCCTCCCAAGACTAAAGACATGCACCTCCACTGCTCGGCCATCTATGATCTTTTATTCAGTCTTGTTATTCAAGAAGTCACAGCTGGGTCAATTAGGTAAACCCACCCCCACCCCCTAAAAAAACAATACATCCTGGACATTAAACTCAGAAAAGTAACTGTCTCTTTAAATGAAGTAGTCTTTGATAGAAAAACGGAAAGTAGTCTATCTTGAACAAAATGTTTCAACTACTCATCAGTGCAGGCTTTCAAACCCTGGGCAAAGGAAATGAGGTATATATTCAACGTCTTCTAGGATCTCCCAGCAACCCTCGATCCCTACCCACCCACCCTGTCCTCCCAAATCTCTCACCTCCCTCACTCCCTCCTTTCTCTCCCATCTTCCTTTTTCCTCTTGTTCTCTCTCATCTCTCTCTTGGTATGTACTTTCTCTCTCTGACCTCCCACTCTTCCCATCCGTGTGGAGACTTCCGGGACCTCCTAAGAGATCTATGAACTTGTCTTCATATAGGAAAATGTGGCTTAAATTGGCTGATTTCTCTGGGCGGAGATAATTTATCAATTGAATTCAATCTTAGGATACAAATATTATGTCCAAATCTGGCTCCCAAAATGGCTCTGCTCGTCACAATGCTCTAAACCAGAGGATTCTGTCTGGATAAACAAAAGGATTGTTATTAAGTAAACAGGAGCCTAAATTCAGCTTTTCTCAGGAATCTGTACCAGAATCTCCTTTAATCTACACCCAAAGGTCAACTACCTCAGGCAAGGACTTCTAGTCCTAGGTTAATCCAAACTGCCTGCATCTACATAAAGACCCCACCCTGCTGACTGCCACATAAAGTGCTCTTGCTTTTCTGCCCTTTACTTCACTCTGCCCCACCCACACCCAGAGGTAACCTTGGCAGTTTCCTCTCCCATAAACCTTTCTTTACCTTTACTTTCTTATTCTGCACTTGCTTACAGCAAATTATTGTGGAAAATGTAGTTCCATTTTCAAATGTTAACCTTGAACTATCAAAAAGAAAGACGAAGCAAGTCCATTTACAACAACTAAAAATAAGAATGTTTGAGAACAGATGTCCCCAAGGAACTGAATTTGAACTAAAGATTTTCTGCACAACAAAGGAAATATTCATTAAAAAAAAAAAGAAGCCCTTGAAATGAAGCAAAATATTTGGGTAATATCTAAATTATAGAAGGAATTTATAGAGCTCAATTATGAAAGTAGAGATCCAAAACAATAAAACAATCCAATTAAAAAATGGTAAAAAAATTTTCCCTCAGAGCATAAACATGCCCCTTGGTTTTTAAGCATGTGAAATAATGCTCAATTCTTAGTCAGTAGGACTTATAAGTCAAAGGGCTCATCCTAAATCTGCTCAATGGCTATGATGAAAACAACAGCAGATTTTTTTCAATCTCTTAAATATAAGGAGTTCTGTTGGTTTTTCATTTGTTGTTTTGTTTTTGTTTTGTTTTTGTTTTTTGAGACAAAGTTTCTCTATGAAGCCCTGGCTGTCCTGGAATTCATTCTGTAGACCAGGATCACCTCTGCCTCCCAACTGCTGCGATTAAAAGCATGAATCAGCACTGCCTGCCTATTGGTATTTTTTTTTTTAATCAGGAAATCTATTTTCTTTCTTTTCTTTTCTTTTTCTTTCATATACAAATATCTCCTCTATACATACATACACATATATACATACATATATATCTATCATTTCTACTTTCCTTCCTTCCTTCCTTCCTTCCTTCCTTCCTTCCTTCCATCCTTCCTTTCTGCCTTCCTTCCTTCCTTCCTTTCTTTTTTACAAGTGGACTGCAGCTTCTCCTACTTCCTTTCCAATCCCAGCCTGTCCCCAGTCTCTCTCTGTCCCCTCCCCCAATCCATTCTGTGTTTCTCTTCAGGCTTCCCATGGCATATCAAGATGCAGTAAGATTAGGTACCCTCCTCCTATCCTGGCTAGAGGAGGCAGCCTTAGGGGGAAAGTGTCCCTAAAGCAGGCAAAAGAGCCAGAGACAGTCCCCATCCCACTGTTAGGAGTCCCACAAGAAGACCAAGCTACACAACTATATTATATATGCAGAGGGTCTAGATTATTTTCTTTCATGGTGCAAAACATGTTTTTTGTTTTGTTTTATTTTTTAACTCTAGCTGCAATGCTTTCTTTTTTTAATCATTTTAATTAAACTTTATTATAAAAATGTGCAAAGAAAAAAAATCACATACCAAAATTAACTATCCCCTGAGTCTAAACAACTCAAAAAATTTCCACATAAAGTAGTGATGTTTTCTTCTAACTCAAGTTTTAGCAATTAAGTGATATTCTTTTGTAGTCTCTGTGTGTGTGTGTGTGTGTGTGTGTGTGTGTGTGTGTGTGTGTGTAAACTTAGACTTTGTCTTGAGGCATAATTTTTGTTATTTACTTTGGGTTCTTAATAGTTTTAGTCATGATTTCTCTCTGTAGCAAATGCTGTTCAGGAACGTTCTGTGTAGCCCAGGTTGGCTTTGAACTCATGCCTGTGCTCCTGGCTCTTGCTTCCCAGGTGCTAGGATTGCAGGTATAAGCAATCTCACCTGTCAGAGTTTATAGTTTTAAAAGGGATTTCTTTTAATTTTATATTTTTCATATCTATTTATTTGTTTGATGGAGGAATGTAATTATAAGTATAAAATCACTTTATATTTTTTTTATAATTCATTGATGATCTGATTTTAATAATTTCCATAATTTTCTTTTGTACTTCACTGTGGTTTATTTTCACTACTGCAATCAAGCTTTTAAGATTGCTTTCTGATGTAATATAATCTATCGTTAATCTTACCAAGTATGTTTTTATTGTCATGCATAACAGTTTTTAATTTCCATCAATTCGATTTGGTGCTTTGGGATAGTTTCCTATCTGAGTTTAACACAGCCAGTCTCTCTGCTTCCCCGTGAACATATGGTACACAGTTATAATTACTGCCTGAATGTCTTTGTCTTTAATTCTGACATCTGTGTCATTTCAGGGACAGATCAATTAATTCATTTTGTCTTCTTTACAAATTATGTTTCCTACATTTCTTTACATGTGTGCTTCATTTTAATTAAGTCAAAACACTTAGGAATCTGCATTTTCTTCTCTATCAGGTTCAGTGTATCTGATTCATTTGGAGTTGAGTCTTGTGCAGGGTTATAAGTATGAGTGTATTTGGATTCTTCTATATACAGGTTTGCCCAGCACCATGAATATGCTGTCTTTTTTTCCAGTGTGTATTTCTGGCTTTGTTATATAAAATAATATGTCCATGGGTGTGTGCATTTATATCTGAGTCTCCAATTTGATTTCATTTATCAAGAAAAAAATAACCCAATGTAAAAAAGGGGGTACAGTTCTAAACAGAGAATTCTCAAAAGGCGAAGATCAAATGGCTGAGAAACAAAGAAATGTTCAATATCTTTAGTCATCAAGCAAATGTAAATCAAAGCTACTTTGTAATTTCATCTTATGCCAATCAGAATGGCTAAGATCAATAAAACAAGGGACAGTTCATGCTAGCAGAGATACAGAGAAGGGGACTATTCACCCATTGCTGGTAGGACTGCAAACTTGTACAGCCACCAGGGAAATCAGTGTGACTGTCCCTCTAGAAGAAGGGAATGGATCTACCTAGCTATCCTAGTCTTAGACATATAAGTTGGTTTATTCTACCACAGAGAGACTTGTAGGTCTGCCAAGGGATATATGATCTTCCTTAGGTAGAGGTATGGAGGGTGGGGTTTGCACTTCCCAGACAAGATCAGAGAAGTTAAGCTCTACTAGAAAAGGGAGTCCTCCATTTTTCACTAAGCTGAGAGGAACTATCTGAACATGGTAGACTGTGACCGTAAGTAGCAGGGTTTTCCAACATGTGACTATTAGCTGTTAAATCAATAATAACCAAATTATAATCCATAGAACTACAGAGGTTTGGTATAGAGTAATGAACTAGTGAAGAGATAAATCTTCATAAGAAAGGGAAATCTAATACTCGGTTATAGGTGCATGGGGGTGGGCTGGAACAGGGTCAGGTGGGAAGGTGAGGCAGGGGGGAGATGGGGGGACACATGGAAAGCAGCTAAAATTAAAAACCATTCCAAGTTTAGTATGGAAACTTAATCCAGTAGATTCTTTGTAAAAGTGTAAACATATATGGAGGTAATCTAA
The DNA here is from genome assembly GCA_964023405.1 of Apodemus agrarius. Taxonomy (NCBI): domain Eukaryota; kingdom Metazoa; phylum Chordata; class Mammalia; order Rodentia; family Muridae; genus Apodemus; species Apodemus agrarius. The sequence continues at coordinate 67,050,818 of OZ030006.1, read as the reverse complement.
ATGAAATCACCAAATAATAGGGAAGACAGCCCCAACTGGCCATTTCTTGTCACCGGATGAAGCTTACAGCACCAGGATTTGTTTACTCCCTAGTAAAGTTGTTGGACAAAAAGGTCCCATAGGAATCCCCAAACAACTCAAGCCAGACTGCTGTCAAGTCTGTAGACTGCTCTCCAAAAAAATGAAAGCAAGGCCCTATCACTGAAGATACCACCTACACAGTTCATTGAACATGGGAACATTGAGCTGGTGTCTATAAAGATCTTTCATATTTACATCCTAAAATTTTCTGCATGCTACCCACAACTGCATGCTACATAAATGTCAACCCAACTACAAATGTTTTAATCTGCAATGGTGTCCTGCCTACAAGATATGCAAACACAAGGGTGTGGCACAAAGCTCCTCTGAGTGACTAACAAATATCTAATTTGAATGGGTAACTAAGAACTTAGAACTAGACAGACTAGTAACTTAGGGTAAAACTAAATACTGCTCTTCTAAACAAAATGAAAAGTGTCAATGAAATGACTCCTAATGAAGTTCTACTGTAATCATATAGCAGTGTCTCACTAAGTCACCATCAGAAAACCTTCTTTCAGCAGAGGGGAACAAGTACAGAGAGGCACAGCCAGACATATGCAGAGAACAATATAAATCTTAGAACACTCAGCACTAAACGGGCTATCACCATCAAATCTCTCAGGAGTAGGGGAACTCTCTAGAAAAGGAGGCAGAATGAGTGTAAGAGGCAGTGTCTACACTAAGACAACAAGACGTTCTAAATCAACTTGGTCAAAACTCATATGAACTCACAGAGACAGAGGCGGCATGCTCGGATCCTGCATGGGTGTGTCCCAGGTCCATTGCTTATCTATCCCGGCTTCCAGTTTAGTGTTTTTACGGTACTCCGGAGTGTGCCTCAGTGGGTCTCTGCTTCTTGTTCCTCCTCAGGCTCTTCTCCTATTGTTTGGTTTTGTTCTTGTTTTACTTGTTAGGTTTTTGGGTTATATTATCGCATTTTATTATTATTCCTTAGAAACCTGTTTGTTTACCAATAAGAGACAGAAAGGGGATGGATCTGTATGGGAGGGGATTTGGGGTGGAACTGGGAGGAGTAGAGGGCGGGGTATTCATGATCAGAATATGTTATGTCAGAAAAAAATCTATTTTAGATAAAAGGAAAAATATACTTAGGAGTCTGATGTCCAATGTCCTATGAATTCGGAGATTATATAGTCTTCCTGTGGAGAGTATATATCAATCCTTTCCCTTCCGGAACTTGAAGGCCACTCTCTTTACTCCTTTATGTGGTTACATTTCCAGTCTTGAACATATTTCCACATCTGTTCCTTCACTTTTGGAAAGTGGAAACTCCCTAAGACATTCTATGGGCTCCCTCTTCTCTTCCCACACATGGCCCAATGCAACACACTTGCCTTATTCTCGCTAGGCTCACCTGTATCTCCTGAAATCAGTATGATTGCTGGTATTTCTCTGGGCTTTGCTTCTTTGTGCTGTGGCCTGGAGATCAGTTTAGACAGTCATAAAGCTCATGTCATTCATTTCCCTGGATCTGTGTTGGTCAGTGTTAGACCAAGTATGCTGTCTAATAACTGGAAAATGTTTGATGTACATTTTGTCTCTTAGTTCATTTTGGTGGCAAATAAAAATATTTTTTAAGTTAAAATATAAAATGGGTATTGTTTTAATGCTTAGCTCATATTTGCAACTGATGATTTACCATTACTATTTGACATGTAGTAGCCCAGGAAGCCTAATTGCTAAGTGATAAGGAATTTCATGAATTAGTTATTAAAATGTTGATGATTTGAATCTGGTCTAGTGGCAATATACACAATATTTGCAAAAGCTTTAAGTTCTATTTTTTTCCTTCTTTTTTAAACCCTTTTTCCACATTCAATGCTAGAATACCAATGTGGTCTGGAATTTTTTTCTTCTTTTTACTTGAAAAGTACATATTTTAATACTTCTTTAAGTGTATTCCTCCATCCTTTTCATGAATTTTAGTATTTTAAATTTTTCTTGTCAAAGAAAGATTAATAAAATATTTTGGAAGTTATTTTAATTGGAGCAAAATTCTAGATTTGTAGATTCCCTTATTACTTTAAAGTTGTTGTCTTTTGCCTGGACTCGGCTGCCTTTATTCAATTTTATATTCCATATCTTTATTCAATTACAAATGCTCTGTCTTTTACTCTCTGGCTGCCTTTTAAAATATTTTAACATTTTTTTATGGGTGTGGGGCACTTATATGTAATGGGTGTGTATGGAGGTCAAAGGTCGATATGGGGTGTCTTCTTCAGTTGCCTTTCTTCTTAGTTATGAGACATGGTTTCATTGAACCTAGATCTCACTGAATTGCTGGGATGGCCAGCAAGTTCCAGGGATCTTCCTGTCATGGCTTTCTCCCAGTGCAAGGATTGTGGACACACACTGCTTTGTTTTCTGGGATTACAGTCAGATCTTCATGGAAGCACTTACTGACAGACACATCTACTGGTTCCCCTTTAGTCTGTTGTTTTTAAGTTCTTATTTCATAGCTCAGTTAGTATGGAACTTATTGTGAAGCTCAAGTTAGTCCAAATTATGAGATTTCCCTGCTTTAGGCTCTATAGTGCTAGAATTTCAGATGTACAGGACCATGCCTTACTCTTTGATACTTATGAGTTTATTTACTTTTAAAGTCATTGAAACTGAATTCAAGTCCTTATACAAGCTAAGGAGTCATGCTGCCACAGAGATACATCAAGTACAAGATTTTGTTTTTGTTTTTGTTTTTATGTGGATGCTAGGAAGTAAAGAGAAATAAAAGGAAGGAGGTAGAACCAAGATGTACTCTTCAAATATCTACCACCATGACCTACTGTGGTTTCCCTCCCACCACACACTTCATAGTCTACTCAAGTTTCCAGTTTATAAATGGATTAAGCCATTGCTTATACCAGAGCCCTCATGATCTATTCAATGCAGACACCTAGAAATGTCTGTTTTACTAATCAAGTCATCTCTCAATCTGATCAATATGACAGTGTTTTGGTAGTCTCAATATTACCTGGCTTTAAGTTGTCTTAAAATTCATGAGTGTTTAATTCTTTTTTATAGTTTTTTTAAACCCATTTTCATTCTAGATGATATCTATTACTTTATCACTTTGTTCCCTCTGAAATATCTAATATGCTGTTAATTAAATGCAGTGAATTTTCAAATCACAGTCTTTACATTTTTCATTTAAAGGTATTTTATTTCAGACATTATTTTCGTATCTTTTATTAATGGCTACATTTTCTTCTACCATGTTGAAGGTGTAACAGTATTCATCTTTAATTCCCTAGTCTATTGCTTCTGTCATGTGTATCATGTCTCTAATAAGTAATTTTTTCATCTTCACGGGCAATATATATGAAAGAATTCCTTTCTTGCATATTTTTTATTAAATGTCTGTATAGAAATATCTGAATTCTATACTGGTAGAATATAGAACGGTGGATTTTGTTTGGTGGTACCGTAATTATCTGGAACCAAACTGATATTTTGAAAGCTTATTTTAAAGGTTTATAAGTCATATCTAAAACCACCTTTCATACATGGCTCATCAGCCCCATGGCTGAAGTAATATGCTTGTCAGGATTCTAGTCAGTGCTCTCTGACTGGATGAGGAGCTCTCTCTGTCCTTCCTTGTGAAGGTGCCACCTATTTCTAGCCCTGCTGAACCTGGAGTAGTCTGCTTGCTTACTCTCAATGGATGTTCCCTAGCTGTGCCCAGTGTCTTCACATGCATTTGTTTATTAGAAGGAGTGATGAGTCTTGTGTAGATTCTCAGGTCCTATGGGACTCATTCTTCTTTGCTGCCTCTTCTGGTAATTAGCCACTTTAGCTTCCTGGCCTGCAGACTCAAATCTTGACTCAGAGAGCCTGCTTGCTAGCAGGGTATAGGTACAGACACAAGGTCTTTGATGTCTCGCACAACAGGTCTGGGGGAGTTCTATTCAGAGATCTCTACTCAGGCAAAAACCAGGATTCTTTGCTTCAGTGCAAAAATAGACTTTTCAAGATGAGCCAGTGTAAACAAAAATAGAGTTTATGAAGAATTTTTCAGTACATTATAAGTATGAAGATGGAGAAAGAAAGAGGTTCTGGAGCAATGAGTGGGACACATTGCAAAGCTGACTGTGGGTTTCCTGAGGAGTCGTACTGTATCATCTTCACAAGAGCCATAAGTACCTTTCTGTTGGATTTTGAGGCTGTTAGAATTATTTCTAAGGAAACAAAATGATGGCAGTGGTTCCAGGGTGATGACAAGATTGCAGTTGATGAGGTAAATGTTTAGGCCACAGAGATGCAGGAAGCTAGAATGGCTTCACTGTAAACAAGGTTTGCTTGAGACTCACAGAAACTGTGAGACAGTAATGAGGCCCTCCTATCCAAGTTACATACATTCAAGCCCGTCAGCCTGGACCACTGTTATTTTAGAATAACTTATTAAGATATGAAATGAATGCGTTATACCAGCTGCCTTCTCAGAAAATGCTACTTATGCTAGAACTCTTGCTTCTAAGCTGCTGAGAAGCTCTCCCTGATTCCTGAATGAGGGGCTGGTTCATTTATTTCCCATGTCTTCTTGCTTTTCCCTGACTTTCTGTCCTACCTCATATGATGTTTGGTTTGGGTCTCTCTTTATATGCTGCCTAAGAAAACACCTCATAGCTTCTCCTGGGGCTTCTCTCCCTTTTTTTTCTGCCAGGGATTGCTGTCTGCTCCATCTGCTGTCCACAGCCTAGAACCAGTCCGATGACCATTTTGAAATCTTCTTCAGCTTCTAGAAGCCACCTGCTATCTTTATCTCTGACCCATCCCCAATTTTTCAAAGCCTAGTGTAACACCCCTTACCCTCTGTCCTTGGCTGCATTTCTCCTTCCTCTGTTTTCCTCAGCCATGTTCAAGAATTGAGTACATTGGGCACACTAGAAAATTCTGAATGGATGTCTAATTTAAGGCAATTCCACAAAACAACTTAATATCTTCTTTCACATGGTGTAATGAAGTATATGTGCAGGTTCCTGGGATTTAGGGTATGGATGTCTTTGGGGGGCACCATTCCACTCAGCACATGGCATGCCTGCTTTCCAGGCTTTAGCCAGTGTTAAGGCTTCAGGGCATAGGACTTTTTTTCCCTACCCAGAAAATAATTAAAATTTTTCTCTAGTCTCAAGATTGAGCTTCTAATTTTGTCTTCTCCATCTCTCTCTAAGACTTTAACTGGTTAGGACTCATCCAAACACATAGAAGGACATTATTGTATTCTGCTTTGTGGCACTATCAAGGAACACCACAAACAAATACTTTATAATGTGCAGAAATTTATTTGTTTATTATTTCAGAGGTTGCAAAGTCTAAGATTTAAGAGTCTGGTATCTAGAAGAAAGCATTCTTGCTGTACTGTTTCATTGTAGAAGCACAAGAAGAAAAATAGGAGGGGAAGAGAAAAAAAAAGAGACAGTAGGAACCAGGGAAGGAAAGAAGGAGGGGAGGGAAATAGAGAGAGGACAGAGTGAGGGAATATGAAAAGATAGAGAGGGAGAGGAAGAGGGAGGGAGAGAGAGGGAGAGGCAGAGAACATGCCAAGCTTATCTTTTTGAAAGCAATTCACTCCAACCATAACAGGATTAATCCATTTTAAGGGCCAAGCCTTCATGATCTAATCACACCTGAAGGATTTTTTATCATGGTTGCAGTAGTGATTAAGTTTTTGGAACATATGCCTTGGAGGGCATATGCAAGCCACAACAGGCACTGGGAATTCTGACATGATTTTGACTGACTCTCCACTTCTTTCCATAAGCTGTAGTAATTTTTAAATCTTGTAGAGGAAAAAAGAGATGTCACGAAGGCCTTCCAAGTGTATTGTTTAGACATAAAATGTATAAGTGATAATGAGAAGATGACTAATCCAGCCATTCTCTTGATGTGAAGCTTATCAGATCCATAGTAATTCATTTAGAATTAAGTCTAGCATAGTGTGGGGCAGAAGAAGTCCAAGAAGGTAGCAAAGGGATTTCATAGAAGGTTTGTCTAAGAAATGGGCCCTCACCTATAAAATGCCTTGAAAGGTTAAGGAGAAAGCAGGTCACAGGTCAAACCAACCTCTGACTAGCTAGTCTAGTCAATACCTCACTGGGGCTAGACATGGCCAGACCCTTCCTTTCCAAAGCCCTGCAGCTAGAGAACCCAGAGATCACATCCGCATCAACAGATGAACGCCTTGAATGACTGAATGAATCAGCAGCATTGCAGATGGTGACAGAGAAGGAAGAGAGCTTTTTTCCCCCCTAAGACATCAGCCATATGGAAGGAGCTTCAAACTAGAATTGTGATAATGATCAGGATTTAGGAGCCAGCTGGTTTTTCTGATCTGTCTGATGTGGCTCCTCTCCCCCACTCTGCTGCTTCACACTGGAGGAGGAAGATTGTGTTGTTTCTACACTTGGCAGTGACACTGAGCTAGTGTGACCAGTGGATTATCTCAGGTCTCCTGGGCTAGGATGACACCTAAAGCTGCCAGCCTAAGGAAAACACAATGTAGTCCCACTGAAAGCAAGAACAATTCATTCACTTTCCCCTAATGCCACTGTCTACCTTCCCCCTTCTCTGTGCCTAGTTCTCCCTCTCGGGCCTTTCAGGGGGTTCATTCCACCCCCTAAAATATACGAATCCAGGAACAAAAAAAGAACAGTGACATAAACAACAAAGGTAGTCAAAGCCAGTATGTGTATATGTTATCTGCAGTCCAGCGCCCCAAATCCTGGTTTGCTTGCATATATATATATATATATGTATATATACATATATATATTGCATATATATGTATATATATATATTTCATCAAGTTCTAGCAAAAGATTTATACAAACTGAGATTGAGCAATTTTCAAACAGCATTAGCTTCCTGCATTGCCTCTAGCTATTTTTCATCATATTTCTAAGTGTTTATTGCATGCGCACTATGTGTATCACTTGCTTTCTCAGTAAAATAAATATTGTAAGAGGGTTAATTAGACTTAGAAAAGATGAAACAAACAAAACATGCCATCCATAAACATGGCGCGCTCCTATGTAAGCAAAGGGAAAGTGCTGCACGGGAGCCATCTGAAGGAAGAGCTGCAGTTTTAACTCGCAACGGCATCAATAACAAATGCATTAGGTCACCAGACCAGGGCGAAGCGATGAAGCACTCCAGACAGCTCATTTGCTTCAGGCTTAGCCTCCCCGGTTGGCCACGCCTACAGTTGCCTGTTCCAGGTCCTCACTTTAAACCACTCTCCCACATCTAAGATTGAATAATTGTTTTATAAATGAATGCTTGAGAGAACAAAGAAGCGCACAAGCGAGGTCCCAAGGGACCAGTTGGCTGTCCTCCAAGCATCTCAGGGTGCTATGCCTCATCTCAGTGGAATGAAGCTCTACCGACTACCCTTCAGATCTTCCCCCTCAGCTCAGCATCATTATACTTATTGTGTCTCTGCCATCTTCAGCTCTTACCTGCCAGATTTACCCCCTTGTGCACTTCTGAGTCTTTGCTGTCTGCTTGAGCTTTAAAGGCAATGTTTGTAAGAGTGCTTGCTGTGTATCAGGCAAAACATATCTTTGAGCCATTTGGCACTTGTCGGTGGGTGTTGCAGTCCTCATTATTCGTCACATCTTAAATGTGAAACAAGTGAGGATCTGAATTAGCACAGGCTTCTTACACAGCAAGAGGAATGAACTATAGTATTGACCTGGACTCAAGTAATTGCAAGGTCTTATAGTATGTTGTAACTAAAGGAACAAAAAATAGATGTAGATGGGCCTTTGGAGGCACATGGAACACAGGCCAGCTTTGGTCCCTTTAGTAGTGAATTCTGCCTGTCTGGGTCTCTAGTCCTACCTACCAAGGATGAAGAGGATGTGGTCACTCCTCCTGTTGGATGACATAACAGGTTCTGTTACTCAGAACTACCTGAGTAGTTTCTCCTTTGAAAACTTCAGAGACCTAAATCTCTTGAGCTGTTATCTGCTTTTATGTCTCTCCTTTCTAGCAGTATAGGTGACATATCCTGGCACTGACTAAAATCCCCTTTCATTCCGTTACTAGCAATAGTTGCTCTGATAGAGACACCCAGATGTCTCCTGGAGTACCTAGAGAGTTGCCCCTTGTTTGCCCATAAATAATGAATCATTAACTATATTTACATGCGAGAACATCAGCAGGAGTGCAATAATGCTAACAAGTGCAGAGCACAGCTGGTTCCCAGGGAGGGTGGGGATGATTCACCACCTGCTTAAGAAAGCCCAGCCTCATTTCCTCCCCAGCTCAAGGAGATCTATCTAACTAAACTTCCACTCTGGCAGCCAGTCTTGAGGTAGGAGGAGCCTGTGCATCTCTGGCCTAGAAGAGGAAGTATAAGAGCAGAGTAAACAAGCCTAGACAAAGACCATCTTGAACTATGCTCTACTCTCTCCTTGCCTTTCTCCTGGGCGTGTTCTTGGGTGCGTGAACTCCCCTCTCGCAAGCCTACCTTCCAGTCTTTGCTTCCATCCCTATACCTTTAACATAGGTTCTCTGCTGCTGGCTTGCTTCTCTTGACTACATTTCTCCAATTACTGAGATATACCTGGGCATTTCATGATATTTCAGTATTGACTCTCAGTCTTCGAAAGGATTTGTCTCCCTTTACCCTTTTCATCCTTGCACTTTTCATCCTTGGCTCTTCTAGTGTACTCCCTGGGATTGATTACATATAACTCCTTCACAAGAGAAGACAACCAAGCTAGTGTGTGTGTATGTGTGTGTGTATCTGTGTGTGTGTGTGTGTGTGTGTGTGTATGTGTGTGTGTTTCTTCTCTAAGCGAGTCTTTAATCTTTTTTGTTTTTGCAGGTGTTCGTGCTCAGACTATCCATCAATGGCCAGCTGCCAAAATTCAGGCCATAGGCAGTCCACTCTCTCTGGAGTGTACCCTAAAGGGGAAATCGAACCCCAACCTCTACTGGTACTGGCAGGCCACAGGAGGGGCCCTCCAGCAACTCTTCTACTCTATTAATGCTGGCCAGGTAGAATCAGTGGTGTCACGGAACCTCTCAGCTTCCAGGCCCAAGGATGACCAATTCATCCTAAGTACAGAGAAGCTGCTCCTCAGTCACTCTGGCTTCTACCTCTGTGCCTGGAGTCTCACACTGAGTGGGGTGGGGCAGACATCTGTGCAAAAACCACACCCTCTCTTTAGTCCTATACCTCCTTCGCTAGGAACCCTCCCCAGGGATGGGTGGAGGGGGATTGCCACTGAATTTCTGGCTGATAGCCAAGTTGAGATCTGAAAAACAACATGATTCAAGTCAGAAGTCTCCAAAGAAATTTATTAAACTCTTTATCAGTGACTCACATATGCAGAACCTGTGAGTTGCCTACACACACAGTAAACTTTCCAGTTTGTAGTATCCTGTAGCAGGATATTGTATACCAGTCCTCAAAGCATGCCACTCTTGTCTAAACACTCTACCCTTGTTCCACAATACTATTGAGTTACACTGGGCATGCTCATGGACATATATGGCTGAGAGAAGTGGGATCTACCTGTATCTGAACCTGTTGCCAGGTAGACTGATGAACTGGTAGGAGAATCTCATGTAACTCAATTAGTTAATTTCACCTCTGAGAGTATCTCCATCATTCATCTTTCTGCTGAGACTAGAAATTTTATGAAGGCTGAAACTCAATATCAGTCAAGGAGCAAGATAAGCTCATTAGACAGCTATGCAAGATAGAACATAATAAGCCAGGCAGTGGTGACACACGACTGTAATCCCAGCACTCGAGAGGCAGAGGCAGGCGGATTTCTGAGCTCGAGACCAGCCTGGTCTACAGAGTATGTTCTAGGACAGCCAGGGCTACACAGAGAAACCCTGTCTCGAAAAAAACCAAGAAAACAAAAACCAAAAACCAAACCAAAACAAAAAGATAGAACTTAATATAGAACATTAGCATTTTGACTAAGACCAGATATAAATGTTAATACGGAAAATGTTCATTCAGGAATTATTACTGCTGCTTGGGTCTTGTTTGTTTGTTTTGTTTGACACAAAATCCTACTATGTAGTCTGCACTTGCCTCAAATTTGAAGCAATCCTCCAAACAAGCATGTGCCACCAGGTCTGATAGTAGTCTTATTGTCATTTAAACTTCCCAGTTCTTCTGTCTCTCCTCTATTCTTCTGTAGCAAAACAGGGAGGAGACAGACAGATGGTGACATAAGAAATACAGGAGACTGAGGGTAAAGAGGAGGAGTGTGTGTGTGTGTGGTAGAAAGGTTAAAACAAAACAGTGACTAGGATGGAAATACAGGAGAGGAAATGATTGATGTGGATGGTTGGAAAGAGAAGTACTGGTTACCTTGGCAACTGAGATTTCTTTAACCCTCACTCCTCCATAGACCATATTTCTAAAAGGGAATTTCCCCTAATGTCTCTTTTCCTCCACAAGAGGGCACAAGAAGTCTTAAAATCCTCTGTTCCTGGCATCACACACTTATCTATCTAGAATGATTCTGATGTATCTTTATTTTCAATCTCATTTAATTAATGCACAGAGGAAAAATCAAAATAGAGATACCGAGTGATCAACAACACAATCAACAATGTCCAAAGGTCTCTATTCCACTTGAAGGATAACCTAGGTGTAAAGTAGCCAGGATACAGAGATCAAAACATAAAGATCAAAACAATGAGGTATAGTACAGATGGTACTAGGCAAAGCAACAAGTAAGACATTTGGCTTCAAGTCTGGATTTCCTAGTTTCTAAGACCTGAGGGCAGTCATGTAGTTTTTCTAGATCTCATTTTTTTTATTTTCACCAGCCAATGTTACCTCTGTAGATTGTTAGGTATTAAATGAGATCATATTTTGCAAGTACTATTACAAAGTCTAATTTTTGGCAGGTATCCTTTTTCTCTCTGGAAGCTTACAAAGTACTTGGATTGTAGCTCCTCCAAACTGTCGCATTTTAAAACATTTAAACAGAAATTATGTCACAAACATGACAATACTTATACAGCTAACCCATGCCAATTTTCTCATGTGCTGTTTGCTCTGAATTCATCCTAGAACATTCCTGTTGGAACTCTGTGCAGCCTCGGGGTCTCGTTTAGAAGGGAAACGTCACACGTGTTGTTATTAGTGAGGCAGGGTAAGGGACTGACTTTAAACTGACATTTATTTCATTCCTATAAGACTCCAAAAGTTTTAGAAAACTTACCTTAAAAGGAGAAACGGTTTTGACTAGATGTAATGCAGTTTCATTCCAAATGAGAGGGTTGTCTGAATGGAAACACAGAGATCTCAGTGTCTTTAAAGTCTTGGAAACAGCAAATGAGAAAAAAAAATCCTAGTGATGGCTGAGGGTAACCCACTGGTAGACAAGAGAGGCTGTTTAAGCAGAGACATGAAAACCACATATACACACTAGAACAAGTCATTATCCTGCATTTAGTTATCTGCCTCTATTTATGCATAAGGATCCTGTTGCCTTAACTGTTTTGATAGTATTTCAAAGGCTAAAACCTCAGTCATTATAACTAGGGAAAACAGGAAGGCACTTCAGGATGGCATATGCTAATCGTAGATACCACCTGCTGCCAACATCAATGTCATGTTTCCTGGATAAATGGGGGTCCTTTTCTAGGAGACCTGCAGGGACCCCAATTTTGACTTTGACTTTATAGATGTGCCAAGATAACTATTCCCAAATCTATCATTGCTTGATTTTCACAAAGGGGCTGCTGAGGACCACAGAAGTCAGAGAAACTCCCCTCAAGGATCTAAGGCATCATGGGATTGACTGGGGCCTCTTGACTGCTTCTAGAAGGTAGAAAAAGGCCCAGCCTTGGGAAGGTGCTGACACGAAGGCTGTGCTGCCTCCTTTGATTTTTTAAGATTATCTTATTTAGTTCAGTGTGTGATGGGAAGTTAAAGAACTGCTGCCCTGGAGCAGGGTTGGCTTGGGGATTGTGCGACTTCCCACTTCCTCATCTGAGAGTGTCTGGAGGCCTGGCTTTCCATTCTTTCTTGTCTGGTGTGTAGACTTCTCCCACATCTTACCTACATGGGTGAGGAAATAAAAAACACATCCAGCCGGGCGTGGTGGCGCACGCCTGTAATCCCAGCACTTGGGAGGCAGAGGCAGGCAGATTTCTGAGTTCGAGGCCAGCCTGGTCTACAGAGTGAGTTCCAGGACAGCCAGGACTACACAGAGAAACCCTGTCTCGGAAAAACAAAAAACAAACAAACAAAAAGAAAAACCACATCCATTTTGCAGTCCCTACTCACAGAGATACACCCTGCGAAAGCCAGCCAATGACTGTAGGACCGACAGCAGTTCACATGTCAAGAGACTCTCCATTTTGCATTCCGTTTATTATTTAGACTCTGTTCCTGTGACTCATTACATGAATGGGCTCTCATTACATTAATCGAAGGAAATGGAGGATACTTGTGAAGAGAGGTTGACTGGAGTTGGGGTTAGGTGGGTAGAGAAGTGGGAAGGGGTGATGTGGGGGCCATAGGAACCCTAATGAGGTCAGAGCAGTTACTGCACCTGTCTCATTGTGCATCCTGCAGGCTTCTGTTTCCTGTGTGACTTCTAGCAGATATGAGATAGGTTAGATGGGGGGCTTGAGAAGAGATATATGGATTCCCCTTTAGAGACCCTCCTCTTCCCTCTTGGTCGTTCTCACTGTCATGGTGATAGCTAGAGGCAGAGCTAGAAAGGACTGCCTGAGAAGGGTTTGGAGACAGGATGTGGCCATTGTGGTTCCCAAAATGCTCAGAATGTGGGTGAGTGGGGGAGCTTTCACAGGCACCCCAGATGTAGGACCTGGTAAATGTCAAACCACATCCTGTTGTGACTCCCCGAGATGGAGCTATGGCAGGTGGCCATTCTTACTTGGTGCTGATGTGACTTAGAGATAAACAGTCAGAACTGGGGTGAGATGCTTCCATCCCTTCCCCCATGACAATGGGGGAAGGAACCTAAAAGTCCCGGCATGCATCACTTCACTTGCTGATGTTTGATGAAAAGCAGTTCTTCTTAAGACTATTTTATTTTTTTTTTTATCATGGTTCTATATCCCTTTGCTGGTAGAGGTCAAGGAAACAAGTATTAGGGGTCCCACTGTGCCTGGTTAACTATGGGACTCAAGATCAGCACTGTTCCTTTGCAGGTCAGATGCCTTGTAAGATATGACACAGTGTGTGTGTGTGTGTGTGTGTGTGTGTGTGTGTGTATAGATAGCTGGGAAGGACTTAGATTTCCCGCTTTACCATCCTGTCAGTGCTATACGGCCTGCAGAATTTCCATCAACAAACCACCAAGTAGGGTCTGAGGCCCCTTATGGAGCATGTTGGTTCACAGGAATTGAGGGGATCTGGAAAACTGGAGCTGGTAAATGCATTCTGCAGCTGGGGATAGAGTAAGAGCTGATTCTCTGAGTTTTAGCAGATCCTGGATTCCAGGCAGTTTGGAGGACACGCACTCTATATCAAGCTGAGATCTTGCTGTGATTTTGTGAATCACTTGTATAAGATTAAATAAGGCGAGATGATCCCATCTGAGAGAGTGTGAGGATGGAGGGATAAATATAATGGACTACAGAATTAGAATCTTATAGAGGCTTGGTAAGTTTGGAAGATGCACTAAAGAAATGTGAGAGAATCAAAGTACTTTTTGGTCTCCCGCATACCCTCACAGTCAGAAAAGCAACAATTTGCACACACAGAGGGGGTATGTGGCTCAGATGCAGCACATGTGTGAAAGGACTAGAGTTTGGAGTCACAAGTGATTTCTGAGTCAATGGCAGGATGTAGATACAAAAAGCTAAAAAGTGGCCCCACCCAAATGATACCTAAGACATCAAAAACAAGGGGTATAACTGACTCCCTCTTTTCCCTATGTAGGTCAGAACCCACCTGGTGTTGAGTTCTTTCTGAATACAGTGCTTTCAGAATGATAGAAGGATAAAAGTGAGCTGACAGGTTTTTATAAGAAAATAACTGATCCACAAGGAAAAAGAAATACCCAGAACTATACATTTGAGGGGAAAAAAGGAGAGAGAAAACTGGCAATGTTGAGTCTGGAAAATTTATTTAAGTGAACATAAATTACCAGCACCTGATAGTTATTACCCTGTGTTAAGAACTGTAGATATTGTATGGATTGATTAAGCTGTTGTGATTGGGTCCATTTAACACAAGGGGAGGTAACCATTTGCTTAAATCCTATAGCTGGGAAAATATAGAAATGAAGCCCAAATCTAGACTTTTTGGCTTTAAAGTCTATGTTCATTGCAGTCATGGTTCTTAAAGTGAAGATTATTCTCCATTATAGGTTTAAGTAATGGTCTTTACAAGCTCCAACTGCTTCTGAAGCTCTCTTAGGGGAACAGAATTATAAGCGAGAAAGATATGCATGGTAAAAATCACAGATACTTAACTAGGCAGCAAATGTTCCTAGAACTGCCCAGTGGATGAAGGGCTTATTCAGACAAGTGAGAACCCTTTGGGGACAGTTAAAACTACTTGGGAAGAGTATGAGGATTCAATGCTATGTTGTTTTTCACATGTACGTGGTTTGTGATACCAGGTCTGATTAAGACCAATCCATTGTAGAGTGAATGTGTAGAGCTGTAATTGGTAAGAAGTCCTTACCAATGCCACTGTTTCCAAAGTTGTCACTTATATCAGTAATGGTTATAACATGGTGGGTGGCTGTGCTTTTGGCATGATCTCCCTATCAAGACACACTTACGTTCATAGACGAGAGCTGAAATCAGTTTCCTAAAATCCTGATGAAACATTGGAAGCAGACACAATAGTTGGCCCTTTTCAACTCCCTTTGATGTCCAACAGATAGTGTTTACTCTTTTATGAGATATCCTCACTCCCAACCCGGGCAGCCTGCTTCAGAAAACAGGTGCAAGAGAGGAAAACACTACCTGTAGACAGGGAAGGTAAATATGTAACTGGGATTTAGGTGATGGGACAAGTGAAGTGAACTGAATATGTCTGGCCCATTGAGAGCTGATGTTTCAGGTAAGATCTAACACTGTTATAATACATCGTAAGGAGAGGCAGAGTGGTAGGAATTGTTAGGAAATGAAGCTTTCAAAGCCCAACACTGAGTACTGTAGTGGGAAGAGCTCTATGAATTTTTGATATACAAATACACAGAGAGAAAAGCTTTCAGAGGTAGAGGAAAATAGACAGCCTAACACTATGACATGTTTTATGCTTGGGTCCAAATTTCCTGAGTATGCTAAGAACTGACCTGTGAGCTCTAGCCACCTTTCTATTCCACAGTATGCTAAGTGGAAGTGTATCTAGACATGCTGGTATCTGTGTTTTAATATAGAACTTCACCAGGAGAGACCAAGAACAAATCCTCCACTTCTACAACTATCCCTAGTCAGAGTGACTTCATGAAACACTCAAATAGATCAAGTAGGACCATGATCACACAGTTCTCCCTGGGGAATTACAAAGAATAATGGGAAAATGGTTCAAAACAAGAAATGAGGGATGCATAAAGTTACATCAACTCTTTTTGTCTTTTCTCCTAACTGCATTTTTTTTTTATTTTGGTTTGTTTGAGACAGGGTTTCTCTGTACAGCCCTGGCTGTCCTGGAACTCACTCTGTAGACCAGGCTGGCCTCGAACTCAGAAATCTGCCTGCCTCTGCCTCCCAGAGTGCTGGGATTACAGGCGAGTGCCACCACCACCCGGCCTCCTAATTGCTTTTTAAAGAAAGACTAAACCTTTGTCTTCTAGATGATCCTACAGACTCGTGAAGCATCTCCCTTCCTCAAGCTTACAAAGTCCAAGATTTAGTACTGTAGTGGGAAAATCTCCATGAACACTGGTGCCAATAGGAAAATTCCTCTGGACAAATGGAGTCAACTCCAGTGCTATCCACACAAGAATCCTTTTGCCTTCCTTAACATAAATTATCATTATCACATGACTTCCAGATATTTTCCTTACCCTTCATAATTGACAGATCTATAATGGCTTTAATTCAGATTCCCTATGCTACCTATGAAAACACATCTGTGTTTCACAACACTGTAAAAACTTGGCAACCTTCAGGAGTTGTTTCAGAGAGTATTTTATATACACGTCTTCAGCCAGTAAGCATCTTCTGTCTCAATACTGTTGCCACTTGTAAAGCTTACTGGGCCTGTGTCTTACATTCTACCTGTGGTACTTACAAGCAAGTTCTATCAGAACTGAGTCCAGAACAAGTGGAACTCTTCAGAAGAATCCCTCTAGTGATTCCCGTTTGCAAAAATAACTCTGGACTCAACTGATGTTTCAAAATCTTTACCCTGGGATGTCCTGTGCTCTGGTCCTATCAGAATGGTCAGGGTTCACTCTCTGGGTCCCCCAAATCACAACTCTTCAGTATCTTCTTTGCACTCACTTGTCTTAGATCCTACAGCAAACATTATAAACACCTCTACCTCAGCAGATTAGCCCCGCATACACTCAGGGGGAATAGAAGGGATTCCCAGATTGGTCTAAAAAGATGCACTTTGATTCTAGAGAAAGACAGAGGCAGGAGAGCTCAACTTCTCAGTGCTGTGAGTGTTGCAAATTGTTATTTGGAGCAGACAACGCATTGCAGTTATTCTGGAAGAGAGACCTGGACCCTCAGCCATGCACAGTGTCGGATGGGGTGAGGTAGAGTTTGTAACTTCATCTCTGTTATGAGTCCTGAACTGAGAGAATAAACTACTCTGGCCTTGTGTTTTCCAAACACTTGACCTGTTGGCAAACACCAGAGTATCAATCAGGACCTGATAGGTTTCATCCTACAGCTTTCCACTTTTAAATGTGTCTGCTTTCTTCACCTAGAAAAGAACAGTCACTAAGCCTTCAGACCCAATTATCTCCCACATGGAGTTATCCTCACCCCACCTACACACTGGTTTAGTGCTAAGGGTGCTTAGCCTTTTCCGTATCTGTTTATTCACACCCTGTTCTTTAAAACCCCTCCCAAATGTATCCTCTCTGGTCCACACAGCACCCACACTTTCTCTAAAGCATTTGCTTACTCCTCTCATGTACCTATCTTCACATCCCATATGAGAATAGAAACACCACATGTGTGTCATTGTCTCCATAGGTCTAGGGAGTGGAAAACATTTTTTTTTTTTGTGAATGCCTGTATAGGGCCTAAAACATATCCCTTGTTATATATTTTATATGTAAATATAAAATCAAGACAACATCAGCAATGAAGATAATGATCAGTAAGAAAACAAAACAAAACTGTAGTGCAATTTGAGGTATGTAGAAAGTTACCACTTATAGATGTAACTAGAATGTGATAAACTCTTAGGCCAATCCTGACGTGAAGCTCATCCTTTCTGGATTTTGAAAACTCCCACTCTGTAGTCCTGTAACTGGACTGTCTGAACGTTCATTCTCTTGCAAGGAATAGTGTACCTCTAGGATCATGACTACTCAGAACCTCTGATGGTGGCCTTATTTGGACAAAGGTCTTTATGGCTGCTATTGGTTAAGGACTCAAAATGGAATTGTTCAGGATTTTAGGTGAGGTTCAAATCCAGTGACCCATGTCTTGATGGAAGAAAGGAGAGGGACATGTACACAGAGAAACATGGGGAAGAACACCACATGAAGGTCAAGGTAGAGATGAGAGAGGAACTCATATAAGGCCAAATGCTAAGAGGCATGGGAAGGAGGAGGAACAAGAAAGGATTCCTCCTTGTAACTATCAGAGAGCACTGACTTGCTGATGATGTGATGGTTTTGAATTTGGGGCCTCCAGAATAGGAAGATAATTTATTTCTACTGCCCTAAACCACCAAGCCCCACTTTTTGTATATCTTATACACATTTTGTTAGCAAGCCTGGGAAATTGACACTCTGTGAAACTAAGGAGGTCTCAGAGCAGTTCTTTCTGCAAGTCCTTTCCCTGAGCTTGTGGGACCCTGAGTAACTGTGATACCATGCACAAGCATATCATCATGGTCACTGGTTGGGAGAAGGTTCCAGAATCATTGTTTTGGGGAAAATATACTGAAGTTTCAGTGGTTATAGTGTGATCTGCAAACTATAGTTTCTACAGTCATGAAATGGGAAAATCATTTGCCTATAGCATTATTTTTATGATAGGCTCATGAGCCACAGGTCAGTCTAAGCCTCAGAGACTGTAAGCAGTCTGCCAGCAAGGGACTTTTAATTCATTGTCCTTTCCTTTCTTTGCCTTCAGAACTTGCTTCTTATTTAAATACTAACAACTAACTTTGACACAGCCCCTCTGGCTAATCTGTGGCATCTGTTCCTAATTTCTGTCATGTATATTGTTCTATTGTAATGATGAAACCTCATATTTATCCTTCCAAGAAAACTGTTTCGGTCTGAGGAACTGTACCTAACATCCTCAGACCAGGATGGTCTTGTCTAAAGCTGACAGGAAAGTTTACACATTGGAAGGGTAACACTTCATGAGTAATACCTTAATCTCTTCTAGACCCCAACCTAGAGCCTGATCCTGTGAGACAGAGTCCTACTGTTTCTAGATTTCATATCATCAGTTTTCCACTTTCATTGTCTTCTCTAAGACCCCAGACTAGACTTGGAGAGTTCAACAGATCTTAAGGTAAAGCTTTCAAACAAGATAAGCCAGAGGTATTGAGGAGAGACACAGATGACATTCAAAGATAAAACAAAAAGAACTGGACTCTGTCACTGAGAAGTAAGCCGGTGCTATAATCCTTAGGTCGGCCTAGCCTCTGCCCGATACTGTGTGGAGTTATTGTTAGTGGTAGTTTTTTCTCTGTCTTTATCCTGCTTGTGTTCCAGAGCCCAGTCATTGCCCTTCAGACAAATGACTCACTGGAGGATCTAGAGTACACAGGAGGAAGAAGAACTTTTGGCAAGAAGGCAGATTAGCCACTCTGTTTGCCTTTTCAGACCAGTAGGAATGTCAGCAGCAACAGGAGTCCAAAGAAACTGCTGAGACACAACCATGCTAAACTCACTATTTTTATTGATTTAGTCTTTTTCAGGGTCAAGCGGTCAATGAGGAAGGATGGATATCCATGGAGGAAGAAGAGACAAGTCCTTAGGAATAAGATTTGGAGAAGGTGCAGGAAAATCTATGGCCAGGGTGAAGAACACCTCAGGATGCATAAGAGTTTGTCTCAGAAATTTTTTTTCTTGACCTGAGAAAGAGAAGACATAGTTAGACCTCCAGAATCCATGGAGCAGAGGGAGAGGGATACACAAAGGAGATTCTCAAGTATGATCTGGAAGCACCTTGGTTCTCCTTATCCTCCAGGAATACAAACATAAGCATTCCTGTGTTTTTGCTTTGTACTTTGTTCCTCATGGTCTTTTTCCAGATGATATGATATCAGGGTTGGGTCCTCCTCTGAGGTCCCCTTACATTCCATACACTGACGTCTATACCTCTAGCCATTTGTCCAGCCTACCATTCTTACCATAGCCATCAGCACCAGGGCACTGACCAGCACAGCATAGAGGGTCGCCTTCCCCAGTAGGATCTCATAGAGGATGGTGGCAGACAGAACCCCCTGATGATAGGATGCTGTTGACAGGAAAGGAGAGTGAATAGATGTTTGTGAGAAGGCAGTCTGTAGGATCTTTGTGTCCTGTTTTCAAAGCCAAGACCATGAAAGACTTAGAGAATGTCAGAAGTTTACTCACCTGAGGTGATTCCACAGTCTGAAAGAAAAGAGAGGGAGAAAAATGGGTGAAAGAAAGCTACTTCTTGGGGATATTGAACACCCAACAACAAAGTATAAAGCTGAATGTAAAGGCCCCAGACACAGGCATGTCAGATGGTGTAAGCGCTCTCCTCTGATAGTCCTCACACTGTCTTTCTGATGGTGCAGGACAAGCGAAAGACACCGTTACAGTGACCCTTAAAAATCTAGCATCAGGGATGGGACTGAGAGATGCTAGGCTGTGAGGGAGGTGTAAGAGAACTCATAAGCACAGCTCAGAGAGACTAAAGAACTGGGAAGCCACTTGGCCTGAGCTGCCCCATTGAGTTTGTGGACTCCTTGGGAGGAAGCATATGCTATAGTTTCCCGACACCATGAGCATGATCATCTGTTGCACCACTCTGGCTTCTTCCTGGGTCTATTCTTCACTTCTACATGGATTGTTTCATATTTTTGAAGTACTAGTGCTGTTTGGGTTCCTCATCAGTTCTCCAAGTCCCATTTACCTGCTCGACCCCAGGCCTCTGCACTGATGCTCTGTGTGACAGGTTTGGGTGATTCCTTTGTCCAGTCGTCTTGCTCTGCAAGCCCATGGAACTTCACTTGGCAGCGGAAGTGGTTGCGAGGATTGTGCCAGAAGGTAGCGGAGACCCTCAGGCGGCTGCTCAGGCAGTAGGTGATGTTATTGCTCTCCTTGTAGGCCTGAGGGTCTGTGCTGACCCCGCTGTGGGTCTCCTTCCCATTCACCCACCAGCTCAGCTCCACGTGGTCAGGGAAGAAGCCCCTGGCCAAGCACACGAGGGTAGCCTTTTGTTTGTCTGCAATCTCTGCTTCTGATGGCTCAAACAAGGAGACCTTGGGTGGAGTCACCTTGCTCAGATCCTCTGGAAAGTAAAGAGGGTGGAATTAGCATTTTGCTGATGACTGTCTGGACCGGGCAGACATTGTTTGTATCTGGAAAGGCTCAGGGCTGAGAGAGTTTCTGAAAAAGCAAACAGGGCTTGCTGGCTTTGGAATCACGATTCCGTTTCTCTACACCATTAATCTTTCATCTTGTTTGTCATTTATATTTATCCAGTGGACATCAACCTTTCCTGCACTCATTCTCATTAGGAAATATTATAAATGGGCTGGCCCAACGTTTGGCACAATGTCCCTTTATTGACACAGATTTAATCCTCCTCTCTCGTGAGAAGTTTGTTTCTTATCATTATATTTAGGTGGAGCCTGCCACAGAAATCAGAAGAACAGAATCTGAATCTGAGCTGTGACCTTCCATGCCTGTGTGACCATGAAAGAGTCTCTTTATTATGTCTGCATCAATTTATTTTCTGCTTGCAAAGTGAAATGCACACCACCAACTTCCAGAAGAAACATAAGGACTTAGAACATCCTGCCACAATAAAGTTATCTGTATCTAAGTTATAAGCTAAGGGCCCAGGATTAAAGGGTAATTAAGGTTGAGATAAACATTGGGCATGAAAAAGCCTTCTTCAGACTACGACAGACGCCCTATTTTCATTTAAAATTTACTGAGTTTTGTGCTGTGTAAAATGAACCTATTTAGAGTCTCTGCCTCTAGGTATCTCCAGTTCTTTTCCCTGTTTGTCTGTTCTTTACTTCCAAGTGATTTGCTGAAGATGAAGAGATAGATATATTTTGTGTTAGGAACCCAAAACCTTCTGGATAATGGAGAAATATTATTTTGACTCTTTCTCCTATTTCTGTGGAAATTACCTTATTCCTGGGCTCCAAACAAAGGTATCCAACCTGCAAAATTCTTATATAAGATTGAAGGCTTAGGGCTTGGCTTCAAACTCTGGAGCTAACATGCTGGAATTCTGTTCTTTTTAGTAGGAGTCTCTACATTTTTCTTTTCTTTTCTTTTCTTTTCTTTTCTTTTCTTTTCTTTTCTTTTCTTTTCTTTTCTTTTCTTTTCTTTCCTTTCCCCTTCCTTCCTTCCTTCTTTCCTTCCTTCCTTCCTTCCTCTCTCTCTCTTTCTCTCTCTCTCTCTCTTTCTTTCTTTCTTTCTTTCTTTCTTTCTTTCTTTTCTTTCTTTCTGTGCTGGGGGCAGGGTCTTAATCTGTTGTCCATAATGGCCTAGGATTCTCTATATTCCAAACTGGCTTATTGCATAGCTCAGGTTGGCCTCACATTCATGGCATTGCTTTGTTTCAGTCTTCCCAGTGCTGGGAGTGTGGATGTAAAACCTATCACGTCCTGCCTCTGCTCAGTCTCTTCCTCTAGTGCATCCATTTTCAATGTACCTAGGACTGTACAGGCTTGACCTAGATGGAAAGAATACTATTCTTGCTTCCCTCTGTGGTACTTGACTCTACTCTGCTTTTGGTCTGTCTGGTCTTACTCTGTCCCAGAGATATTGGCTTTGAGATTCTCCCAGCTTTTCATGGGAACTGTGGGATGCTGTTCTCTGACCCTTTCACTCAGCAATCATTTAGTCCCCTTTGTGAAAAATCAAACATTTGCCTGAGTCAGGAATGTTGTTCTCTGTTTTATTAATCAACACCATTGTCAGGACAAATAGAAGCGGATCCTCACTACACCCTGAAGTATTACTTGCAAAATTCAGTAGGGAGACTGGGGGGGGGGTGCTGCTAAATATCCATGTGTGTGAGCCCTGGGGATTCTTGGGAGGTATAATAGCCTATGAAAGTGAATTGTGCTTTAGTAAGCTGCTGGTGGTATGTGATTCGCTTGAGAACTGCACTAGCTGTGAGTAAAATTGCAAAACTCTTCTTCCTCTTTTCAAACTACCTCACTATCTGTATCCACAGAACAGGTTCCCACATTAACATACCTAAGCTTACCTTATCATCAAAGAGCCAGGACTGGAATTTAGCCTCGTATGGTTATAAAGTCTGCCTCTTTTCTTTATCCCACATGTCTAGAGGGACCCAACATTTCCTTTAGAAACAATTTAACATGGTTGAGTTCCCTAGGACTCAACTTAATATTCCAACCACAAATGATGTCCACTGTTGCTATGGTTACCAAATAATACAGATTCACATATCCAGGCTGTGATATGTGATATTTCTCTTCTATAACTTTGGCCCCCCACTGCCAAGCGTTATTCAAAGTCCATTCTAATACTGAGATCCTAAGGTTTTTCAAGCCTTTTCCCCAAGCTAAATGTTTGTTCTTTAATGTGTGCCTTTGGTCAATGAACCCCCTTTACGATATAGCCTGGGTTACATGGAATGAGCAGAGATTTTTAGGTCAGGATTCAGGCGAATAACCTGAGGATTAACAGACCCCAGTGACTAAATTCCCCCTGCCTTGGGGACAACCAGTCAGTGAGAATGTGTTGTTACTGTGTCTCCATCCCTGCTTCAAGGGATATCAAACTTAAAGGGAAAGCGGTGGATGGAATGTAATGGCACATCAACACCATCAGACTTTGGATTCTTCTGTTCTACTTCATATTTGTCTGTCCTTGGTTTCTTGCTTTACTCCGTCTGTTCCTTTCTAAAGACCCTCTCCCACTTTTGCCAGTGGGAACTCTAGATTTCCAGGCGGCACCACCTCTGTGAACCTCCCCGCTTTTATCTGCCCTTTAGTTCTTTGTGCCTGCTATTTATTTTCAAAACCAAGATTGCTCCCAGAGTCCTGATTAATCCCTTTTATCCACCGCCCACCCAGTGCATGCATACCTCAGAGAAAAAGAGGAAGAAACCTACCTTGTCCTAGTTTGCGAGAGCAACGCGCTTAGCACCCTATCCCCTGTCTCATCCAGCTCTCCCAGAAACGGTGAAGTTGAGAGCTGTCTCCTACTACATATTTCTTGGAGAGCCCGAAATCCGGTCTATTCCAAACACCTCCAGGGACCCAGGAATTGTGGCGGGGGCAGGGGGAGCGAGGCATGCGAATCTTACCTAAAACCGTGAGCCTGGTGCCGGGACCGAAATACTGCTCATAGGAGCACAGAGACGCAACCCCACACACAAACCCGCCGGACTCAGCGAGAATTCCCTGGTTTAGGGACAGTCTCCCTGCTACTCAGCCTCCCTCTCCAGCGCAGGGCTTGGGAACCCAGAGCAAAGACACCAGCAGCCCCAGAACTCGCCGCTGCAATTGCCAAGAAGTTCCTATAGGATGTTCAATCAAGCTGCGGATCCCGAAAGTCAGGGCAAGGGCTGCACAACCCGGCGACTCCCAAGAGAAACCCAGCCAAGGGACCCGCGCGGACTGCAGCCCAATCCCACTGAGAACGCACGCGTGGGACCCCAGCTCACCTAACACGAGGAGCCGAGTGCCTGGCCCGAAGTACTGGGTGTCTTGGTTCACAGCCCCAGAACCCAACACAAAAACCATACTCCAGCTTACCTAGCACCGACAGCCGGGTGCCTGCACCGAAGTACAAGGTGTTTTGACTCACAGCCTCTAGGCACAGGACAAAAACTGGCCCTGGCTATCCTTAACCTGGGATTCCCAGCAAGGAAATGCTCCCTCCCCTTCATCACTGGCTCCCAACTTACCAAGAACTGTCAGTCTGGTTCCTGAGCCAAAATCTAGCTTGTCTGCACTCACAGCCTCCAGTCTCAGGACAAAAACCCAGTGCTGCCCGCTCGCTCCTCCTGTCCCAACCCCGACTCAGATCCCCTTGAGTGCTTCACTGTTCCCAGCATCCAATCCAGAAATCCTCCTGCCCCTGGCAGGTCAGCTCAGACCAAGAGGATGCTGAGTAGCCGTCCTGCTCTGAACATCTTGCTCCCATGGTACCCCCAGCTGCCCTGCTTACCCAGCACTGTCAGCTTCGAGCCTTCACCGAAGTAGAGCTGCCCGGTGTTTGCACAGCCCCGGGGATGGCAGCACAAACCTCCTCTTCCCTGATACAGGGCCTTGGCTAGTCAAGAGTCCACTCTGTTAAGACTTCCTGCTCCAGGGGTCTTTGTGACTGATTGTCCTACCTTCTCTCCCACCTGTGTGACCTCTGCCTTCTTACCTAGGACGGTGAGTCGTGTCCCTGGTCCGAAGAACTGTTCAGCATAGGAACACAGCAGAAAAGGGCTGCCAAGAATTCTTCCTCTTTCCTCACCTTCCTCTGCGTAGATGGGGGAGCGGGGGGGGGGGAGGGGGAAGGGGGGTTACTCACATTCTCCATCTACCTCCAGAACTGATAATGCAATCTTGACCTTGCACGAGGCCAATCCCAAACTGAAGAGGAGATACAACTTTTGGCTTGGGAACGAATATCCAACTAATTCACTCAGGGATTAACAAAGTAAATTTAAAATCTGAAGGCTTCCTGCTGTGTCTGGGTAGCCTCCTCATTGAAAAAAGACATAGATGTTATAAGACCTTGTGAGTCCACTCACATGGACTCTTCTTCACATGTTAAATGTGTTTCTTGGGCTGAGAGTTGGTGTTTCGGGGAGTTAGAGCTTTTTGTAAAAGCACCTCTTCCAGTTGAATCATCGTGCCCCCCCCCAGTCCCCACAATGTTACATTATGATACAAAAAAGTTTCTTCCCCACAGGTGCCCTACCCCAGCACCTGGGCAGGGGCAGGGAGACCAGGTGGCAGGGAGGTTTGTCTGACAGAGAGGGGCTGGGAAAAGCCTCAAGCTGGGTAAATCTAAAGAGGGGAGGAGCTTGGAGATGTTCTTGGGACTGATGGTGGCATTGTTGATGGGGGCAGGGAGCCCCTGTTCTGAACGTGTTCTCACTCTGGGAGAACATCTATGTCACTGGGTTTCCCTTCTTTGACACACAGTGCTCACTTGCTTAGACTGGCATTTATAGAGTAATGAGTGGGAGGAGTGAAGTGGTAAGGTCCCCAACAGGAGACTCCACAGAGCAGTTGATGCAACTTAGCACATAGAGACACACGTCTCAGACACTACCATCATTCCTGTTGCTTACTGGACAGCATTCAGCTTTCTCATTTATTTAGTCCATAGTATTTAGTGGGTTATGTATTAGGCTTTATGTGTTAGGTTCTATGATGACTGCAAGGATATGAGTCCATTCTCAGAGAGGCATGTGGTGATGTGGTTTCTCAGCCTTGATTTTATTTCTTTCTCTGACTCTTTCATGTTCCCTAAACTTCAAAGTATTCAGCTCAGTTGTTTGTGCTTTTTCTCCTACCTCTGTTGAGCATGCACACTCTCTGGAGTGCACAAAATGCACAATTTTGAAGAATCTGTATGTTTGCATGCCCTCCTCTGATTGTCTAACTGCCAAGTACAGTTCTGTGAACAGATCACTCAGCTATTTCAAAGTACTGGCTTTTATTTCTGTTCTTTCTTTTTTCCATGACGTAGTCCCTTTATGGATAGATTGTTTTCAGTTTAGTTAGCTCTGTTCTATCACTGGTGAGAGGTAATGGATTACAGTGATTTGTCTTCAGTGAGTGATATGAATGTACAAGTGTGTCTGCCTATATATATATATATATACATATATATATATATATATATTTTTTTTTTTTGCACAGATTAAACCCTGAAATCATATGCAAGCAAGAGGGCAGGCCTCAATGAAATGACTGCTTATAAAACTGGGTCACATTTATTTCCCTCACCATTCACACGTTTATTAGAAAATTACTACTAAGTGTCTACCTTGAAGAAAAATACCAGGCAGTATTCTAGGGTGCTATTAGAAATAACACCTTGGTTATTGGGTAGCCACCAGTTACAAGAGAGGTGTCAGATAAGAAACAGTTTCCACTGAGTAAGATCAATGTTACAAAGGAGGTCTTTACAAGGCGCTAAACAGTTCAGGATATTCTTGATCTAGTCTTAGTAAGAAGGAAGGACTGGGCACAAAACAAAACAAAACACTAGAGAAAGCCTCAGAAAGACAATAAATCCATGTCCTTAAAATAAAGCAAGGATTACCGCGGGAAGAAGCAGTACCATGCTGCTCCAGATGGAGTGGGCAGGAGAAGATGCAGGATGGCATGAAGAGGATGAGAGGACTAAAGTATGGGGGATTATGAGAAAAAATGACATCAAGTCTTAATGTCATTTTAAGGATGCCCACTACATCACGATGGCTGCAATGAGAGCTCAAGAGCTATGCAGGCTTTCTAGATGTAGAAATAGGGCTTGCCCTTGCTTGTAGGAAGAGGTATTTTCTAGGCACACCTGTGGGATGTTGTTTACATTACCCATTTCACTGGAGAATAATTTATCCACAGATTTGAATCTTAAATGAAAGACTCATCTCCCATATGAATATAATTTTCCAAGTCAGTGCATTGTCATGTGTGATCATGTAGGGAAGCTGCTTGGTCATCGAACACATTTGTTCAGCAAGAGGGTGAAAGGAAGATTGGTGACACACAGGGACCCAAGCCTTGTTAGCCACAGGGCCATAAGTTGCAGGTGGATACATTTGTGTAACATGTAGCTGCTGCTTCCCAGAGCGCTAACATTTTGTTTGTTTGGTTGGTTGCCTGGTTTTGGAAAGTAAGAAACTTCCTGAACTCAGCACTTTTGTCTTTCTCTCTTGAAAATCTTTAGTTCTTGTTACTACCTTCCAAATTTAATCATCAACTTTTGTTAGTTTGAGGGTGGATCCTTCACTTTTCTTATCCAGTGTGGCCTTCATTTTCTTGAATATCTTTTCTTTTATGATTGACAGATAAGAAATAAAGATATCTACGCACACCAAAGAGAGTCAGGCCATTCTAGAACATGTTTATTGATTTGTTTGTCAGTGTGATCTCCAGGTCACAAGGATTTCAGACATACACAGGCATGTGTACATGACTAGTAGGCAGACTTTGGAATTTACAGACAAATGAGAATAGCTCTTCAGAAGCACAGGAAGAAGAAAATCAGTATTAACACAATGAGTTGGCGGCTCTTGGATTCACCTTCACATCTGGCTTCAGGAACTCTTTCGTTTGACCTACAGATGAGAATCATTTTAGGTTTATCAATAGCTTTGTATAGTGTGACTTGAGAGAGTGTAGGAAGGCCCATTGTTTAGACAAATGACAGAGCTACTAAAATATCCCTGGGCTTTTGAGTTATCACAGCTTATCCTCTCTATAGCTCATTCACTGCAATTCTTGGAAGTTTCTTCTTGTCTTTCTATGTCATGGAAGCAAAGTTCTCTCTACTGCTCCCTTCTAGTTCTGGAAGAGCCCTAAGCCCCTGGATGTAAGTGTCTGTATTCCATGTGTCACCTCCCCTGCGAGATCCCTCTGCCTGTTCCTTACCATAGCCATCACCACCAGTGTACTGACAAGCACAGCATACAGGGCAGCTTTCCCGAGTAGGATCTCATAAAGGATGGTGGCGGATAAGACCCCTTGTTGATAAGATGCTGTTGACAGAAAAGGAGAGCAGGTAAGTACCTTTGGGCTGGTAGATAGTTCTACAGCCAAAATTATGAGAGGTGAAGAGAGAATCAACTCACTTACCTGAGGTAATCCCACAATCTGAAAGAATAGGGAGAGAGGAAAATGGATGAGATCTCTTTTTATCAAGAGGATTGAAAATTAAGTCAACATAAGGGCTAGCAGAGTCTCACAGGCCCATATTCCCTGCCCACCCCTGTCCCCAAGAGGCCCCAGAACCATCTCTCTTCTGTTGTACCAATTGTTCTTGAAACCCATAGCTTAGGCACCAAAGATAATGATTCAGTTGCTGAGCAGTACAAGTGACAGGGAACGGAGACCCTATGTGTAAGGTTGCCAGCATGAGGATTTGGAGTTAGAATTATACATGGTTGCCTAGTTTATCTTCTTGGTAGGCTTTCATCCCTTTCCACTGTTTTTACGGTATCTGGACTTCCTAGCTTTTCACTTGCATCTCTCCATTTTTCTTTGGTACTACTGACTCCCATTCTTCTTACCAGGTTCCCAGGTCCCACTTACCTGCTCGGCCCCAGGCCTCTGCACTGATGCTCTGTGTGACAGGTTTGGGTGAGTCCTTTGTCCACTCGTCTTGCTCTGTAAGCCCATGGAACTTCACTTGGCAGCGGAAGTGGTTGCGAGGATTGTGCCAGAAGGTAGCGGAGACCCTCAGGCGGCTGCTCAGGCAGTAGGTGATGTTATTGCTCTCCTTGTAGGCCTGAGGGTCTGTGCTGACCCCGCTGTGGGTCTCCTTCCCATTCACCCACCAGCTCAGCTCCACGTGGTCAGGGAAGAAGCCCCTGGCCAAGCACACGAGGGTAGCCTTTTGTTTGTCTGCAATCTCTGCTTCTGATGGCTCAAACAAGGAGACGTTGGGTGGAGTCACCTTGCTCAGATCCTCTGGAAAATGAAGAGAGCAGGACTGGTCTGAGAGCTGTCTGGACCTGACTTGAACTTATAAGAGAAGGCTGGAAAAGGTCATTATAAAGTACAACTATATTGTAGCAGGTCCTGTTTGCTTTCTGTCCTTGTCCAACTCTGGTTTTAGTCTCCCTCGACATTCCCACTTCTTTATGGATTGTTCTAAATATACACTTTGTATATGCTCCCCCTACCTCACTTTTTCTATTGTGGAATGGTATCCTGATTTTTTGGACTTGCTTGTAATGACTTATGTACTTGGACATTGATCAATCAGTTAAAAAGATTATACCCATTGTTTTTTCTTTGGAAACCAGAATCAATGCATGGCTTTCTGAGACAGTGGCTTTGAGTGAGATTGAATTTTAAGACAAGTGTCATATTTATATCATGATCCTAAGAACTATGGTGACTTTTTCCTTATTACTATTTTCCTTTTTGAGGTAAGGTGGATATATCAATGTGTTTGGGTCATTTTACATAGCATAAACTTCCGTTAAAAGAGACACTTCCCATACAACATCCAGAGACACCTCTGAGCTTCTGAATACTTTGCTCAATACAACCTCCTCCTCCACTTTACCCAACTTGCTTTGAGGTTCCAGTTTCTCTCTGGCTGTTATCCTATCTGATGTTCCACATTCACTACTACCCTGAGATGTAAGAGAGCTGTGGTGGCTTGCACAGGAAAGCTGCAATCCTGTGGAAAGGATTATTCATAGGTTGAACTCTTTTATTTTTTCAGTGCTCAGCAAGCCTCCCAACCAAACACTGATGAGTTTCAGAATTCTAAATCCCAATCAAACATTGCATTCTTTAATTCAGTAACATATTCCTGTAAACAAATTATAAAGCACAGGATCATTTCAGAAGTGGGTCTCCACCGGAAAGGCCTTGACCCAGTCATTTGCTTTGACAGGAAGACAGAAAAAGAAAACCTCTTAGTCTTATTGAAATGAATGACCCCCCTCTGAAGACATGAGAGATGCAAAATCCACACCCATCCTGCTAGCATCCTCCCTTGATGCAGAGTTTAATGTTCTCCCTCTTTGGCTCTGTTCTGACCTGGAAGTAAGGTTCTCATGTAGAAACAGAACAACAAAAGATTTTTCTTCTCTTTTCTTGAGGACTTACTTGTCAGGGAAATTGAGAAACCAGCTTGGAAAAAGACAAACAGTGACTTGAGGAATAATCAAAACTAGGAATAAGTGTAGTCACATGAGGTAAGCTTTGAATCCTTTAAGAGAATTTATGAGAGAGAAAGGAGGAGGGAAGGATAGGAAAGATATATACTCAAGACTCACTTATGAAATTCTCAAAAGTAAAAGTCAAACAAAACCAATAATTTTAAACATAAAGTAGTCCTTTGTGTTTTTCTTTTCTTTTCTTTTCTTTTCTTTTCTTTTCTTTTCTTTTCTTTTCTTTTCTTTCCTTTCCTTTCCTTTTCTTTTCTTTTCTTTTCTTTTCTTTTCTTTTCTTTTCTTTTCTTTTCTTTTCTCTTCTCTTCTTTTCTTTGTGTGTCTTAGAGAGTCTGGGATAGCCTAAAATATTTTATTATTTTTAAATATTACTCTGCATTTTCCCCTTATAGAGCCTCAGACCTTTGAAACCAGTGCTCAGTAATTTCCTTTAGTTTCCATGGCATGGCTCCTGTCTACAAGACAGTATCTATGGAAGCTACCCGTCCTGGGAGGACCAAGTTGTCTCATTCTTCCTTTGCCTGTATCTCCTGACCCCATGCCTTCCCTACCCACTCCCGATGCCCATTAGCCTTTCTGCTTCTTCCCAGGCATTACATTGCTTATGTTAGGTTTCCATTAGCTTATCGTCCTAAGACAGACCTGGAGTCTCAGTCCCTTTATTTTCTCTTCTTTATGCTATTTTATTGCTAATATACCATTTTCTTGTTAGAAGTTTTTTTTTTTTCATTTCTAACCCTGAGCTATCCACTGAGTATAATATACTCCAAACTCCTGTAGGCAGTTAGAGTTCCTGTAATACTCTGACAGACATATGCCTTTGCTCAGGATTAGACCCCCGGTCACACTCATACTACCAGGACCTGGTCCCCTCTCCCATCCAGCCTTTTCTACCACACAAGGAAGACAGATATGTGTCTTCAGAAACTGATAGAGACAGACAGAAGGCAGAAGATGAAGGAGGGAGCAGGAGTCTGCACAGGAGGTCAGTGTCAATATTTTAAATCGGCAGACCGAGCTCTATGTACCACACTAATCCGACAATGCAGAAGGGGAAGAAGAATGGAAAGAGTGGAGATGAGACTATAGAGAAAAAACAAAGTAATGCATCTACTCAGAAGGCACAGATGACATTAGTCTAAAGAATATTAAAAGAAGAGTAAGAAGACTCAAAGTCCTGAAGCAAAGCATTCTGTCACCAGAAAGAGAAAACAAACCCAGAGAAGAGCAAGCTACCAGGCTCCGGGGAAGGTAGCAAAGTAGAGGGTCCCAGGTGGGAAGGGACAACTCTGCCTTATCTTATACCTAAGTTCCTTTCCCAGACCATGGTGATCCAACACAGGCACAACCCCTCCAGTCAGGAATGGAGCCCCCATACCTGTCACTGTGAGCCGGGTGCCTGCTGCAAAGTAGAGGGGCGAATTATAGGAACACAGCTGCAGGCAGCCTTGGTAAAACCTACCAGTGGTCCCAAAGCTAGAGAGCTAGTGTTAGCTCCCTGAGACCTGAATGACTGCCTCTCTGCTTGTAGAAAGAATTCCAGACTCCAGTAATGCCATTGACAGTAATGCCAATGTCCAGAGACAGGAAGAAGGGACTCCGAAGGAGCACATCCACGCAGACAAAATTGTGGGATGACCTTGGGAGCACGACTGCCCTTAGACTGCAGACTCAGGGGAAAAGAAACAGTTGCTGTTTCATCTCCCCATAAAGGAGGCACAGAACCCTTTTAGAACCTAGCAAGTAAAGGAATAATCAAATTTCCCAGCCTCTTCCACCAGCTCTGGGAATAGACACTCCTGGTTCAAGGGACAATGGTCCCACCACTTTGGTCCCATAGCTTACCTAGAACAGAGAGCCGAGTCCCCTCTCCAAAGTACTGGGCCTGGTTGTTACACAGTACAACACGAGGGTGGCAAACTCCCAAGAAGCCGATGGGAGCCTTTCCTGAGGCAAGACTCTACATAGAATCCCCAGGGGCTCCCGCACAGTCACCATCCTTTCTTTCTCTCTGAACCACAACCCAGGCTGTGTTTGCAATCCTTACTTTGAGGAGTTTCCTGCATCTCTAGGCTTACAACATACCCTCCCAAGAAAGAAATCTTTTACATACCCAGGACAGACAGCTTGGTTCCAGGACCGAAAAATAATCTTTCATTGGAAACACAACATTAAAGCCTGGTGGTAAAACTTCCTCCTGCTTTCTGTCCCTCCTCCCTGTGCCCGCCTGCCAGCTAGCTTCCCTCATTCCTGAGGAAGGTTTTATCTCTGGGGAGTAGAAGGACAGACAACTATGCTGTATTGACTAATACAATTGGCAATCAGTTTTCCTAATGGTCCATACATCCTCTTCCTCCTCAAAGCCTGTCTTCTGTCTGAATGGGAGGGCCAAGCAGCAGGACTATGAACAGTACATGAGGCTGAGTCCCAGCTGAGCTTGCCTGCATTAAACACGGTGCCCAGGCTTCACAAAGCCAGCCTGCGGGCATTCATCCCTTCATTCATGCATGAACAGAGGGATTTAGTTCTTTCTGATAGAAGTACACTGCAACCTGGGCACCTCAGATAGAAACTTCATCTGGTACCCAGCCATTTGGCCCTGACTTACCTACAACAACAAGCCGGCTTCCTTCTCCAAAATAGAGCGTATTTCCAGAACACAGCCTCCCAGTTCCACTTCAAAACTCCCCCACTCTCTGAGCCCTTCCCTTCCCCTTTCTCTTCCCTGAGCTCCATCCCAGGTTCATCTTGACTCAGGCAGAAACATTCAGACCACCTTTGTGGATTCAGCTTCCTTAGACTGCAGTTCTAGGCATAAGCTATCCTCTTCCTCAAGAAGACAACCATGAACTGGATCCTTCCTCTGGTTCCCAAGACAGTATTGCATTTTTCATCTCATACCCGAAGACCCTCAGGCCTTACCTATTACGGAAAGCCTGGTCCCTGAGCCAAAGCTGTAGTCATAGTTTGCACATCAGAATACAGATACTCTAATATGGACACAGAGGACATGATTTGTCCTAAGACAGACCTGGAAATTTACCTGAAAGATATCTTACCTACAACTGTAAGTCTGGTTCCTTTACCAAAGAAGACTTCTGTGTTTGTACAGTGCCATAGGGTGAGGAGGAAAATAATCTTAAGGTATAAAAAGAGACTCTTCTCGGCTAGTGTCTAGAGGACCATAGGAGGAATAATAGCCTTGTGTGCATGCATCACAGGTATTGCACAAAAGAACATTTTGATGATAGACTCATGGCAATGTAGAACATGGTAGATTCTATCCAGTGGTACTTACATCCCTTTTGTGAAGATTTCCCCATATATATTGTCCCTCTCTGAAGGTCCATCAAAGTGAGGTATCCTGTTAGAGAGGTCCTTTTCCAGGACCTATGATGATATTCATCAAGAGTGGAGATCTTTATGGCTTTTTATTTTGAAAACAAAACAAAACTGTAGCACTGTTCATCTCTGGCTCACCTATCCACTGCTGGTGGCCTGTTTTGTGGGAGTTGGCAGAAGAGGGTCTGCCTGCATCCTTTGCCTCTGGGGCCACTAGGACATTCTTCTTATGCTTGTGTTCATTCTGCAGAGGAGACTCCTGCTCTGGAAAGGCCCCATTCTTCACCACAATCTTGGCCTAGCAGTCTGCAGAGGTGAAGTGGAAACATTCTGGATCTAAACAAAAGTAGGCTTGTGATCCAGAAGAAGAGTAGAGGACTGTAGGCCTGGGGACAGACAGAAAGGTTTTTGTAAAGGTTTCCCATAGAATTGAATCACCGTGGCCCCCTGTCCCCACAATGTTACAGCTTTATACAAAAAGGACCCTCCCATTGGTCTACCCCTTGAGGGCTGGAAGAAACCACCAGCGAAGCTGCTCCTCTGAGGGGAGTCAAAGATAAGGAAGGTGTCATCGTCACCATTGTGCAAGTTGGTGGTAAGGTGTGAGCTAATGCAGGGCTTCCTCCTTACCCCCTGTTCTTTTGAATGTTCTTTGTTCTTGGAGCTGGGTGTCCTTGAAGTGATCTTTGCCAAAGGGGCTGGATTCCTTCTTGTATCCGCCCTTCTCAAGTTTTCGTCATATAAGGGAACCACCCTATGAAGAAGTAAAAGCCCCCAATCTCGACTGGATTTGTTTTTGCCCTAAGGCTATGCATAATTCAGAGGATATATCTTTTCCCATGATCAAGACTCTGTGGTACTGAAGTTCTCTGTGTGTGACAAATTTGAGCCTTCTCAAGGAGCTAGCTAGGTTCTGGACTTCTTAGAATGATGGTAAAGAGTGAACCACATTTCTAACAATGAGTATGAAATGAAGTGACATGACCACATGTGTTGCCATGTTATTACCCATTCTTCTAGGTAAAGGGAGTTAAGGCTAAGCCCCCATGGAGGCTGGGTAGAGACAGTTTGAAAATCATTCTAATATAATTGAAAGGTCATGTGATCATAACTACATGTTAGTCTTCTCTGAAGTATATTCAACACATTAGTAGATATTTCAATTTTCCTGTTTCAAGATGAATCTGGTTGGGGGTGGAGGCATGTGCATACATCCTGGCACTGTAGAAGCAGAAGCAGGAAAATCTGTGAGTTTGAGCCTATTCTGATCTATAGATGGAGTTTTAGGTCAACTAGGGCTGTACTTTGGGACTTAGCCTCAAAGCCAGACAATCTTATTCTGAAATTCAACCTGCCTTTGCGAGTATCTTTCCCCCTAGTGATGCTTCATATTATTGCTTGGCAAGTTGTGATTTAAGACCCAGATGATAAAAAACAGATGACTCTGTAATTTTGTTACATTTGAATGAAAAAAAGGGAAACAGAATCAAAAGCTAACTAAAAACATGGGAAAACATTTTCAATTCTCACCATCAGAGCTAGTAATCAATAAGAAGATAATTCAATAGCTTGAAAAAAGAAAGAGGCAAATACCAGATGTTTCAGAGAAAGAGAGATCAAAATGGTGCTTAAGTGTAGGGAAAAAATTTTCACAATGATACACAAAGGAAAAATGTCATTGAAATCATGCCTATCAGCAATTTGAGAAAACTGGGTTATTAGAGATTGTTTTCCTGGGGACTGTGCAGTGAAATAAAGACTTTAGTATATTTGTTGCTAATAAGATTATAAAAATAATGAAACAACATGCATAGAAAATAACTAGAAAACAACTATGAAGCTATAATGTATTTTCCTTTTTATCCCAAGGGAATGTACTTTGTAGGCACAGTTGCATACAAAGGAAATGTTTAGCACTTGGGAGGCTGAGACAGAAGGATTGTTATGAATTCACAGCCAGCCTGGTGTACAGAGTAGACTCTCTTTCAAAAAGTTAAAAAAAAGCTTAAGAATTAAAAATGTTTACATGAGTATGTAATACTTGTATTGTGTTAGTGTGTTCTCTCTCATACATGGTTAACTGGAAAAAAGCCAACTGCAGAGTTGTATAGATGTATGCTACCTTTTGTTTACCACATGCAACAGGGCATAAGAATTAAGGAATGAGAATCCCAGTTAAAGACTCTCCATAGAGACACACTGGGCAGAGGGCTGGCACTGTGGTCTATGGTAGAATGATTGAATGGAATGAGGGAGAGCTTGGGAATCTTCAGGATTGCAAAGCAAAACCACAGATAAATTCTGGTAGAAACGTAAGACCATCTATTGAAAGCAACTGCCCACCACAGACAGGTGAAGTGCACTGAAGCAGACAGAGCTCAGGGCCTTTTCTCATTGAGGACTTAATGGTAAGATTTCAATTTTGAAGCCATATTCCTCTATTATTTGTTTTAAGTAATGTTTAAAAAAATCAGTATCAAAGGAAGGAAAATCAATAAAAATGTCATTTTCTATAAAACACATGAAAGTTTTCTGCTAAAAAGGACTTAGTTTTAAGTTATTACCTTTTCCAAAGATTGGTCTATATAAGAAGTTGTTTCATGATCCTAGGCTTGTTCAGAGAGGCCCGGGTCGGCTGGAAGCTTATCAAGATTCAGATCTCTAGATAATTTTTCACTGGGTTTGTTAACAATGTTAAATAAATAACCAGATAAATAATAATAAGGGGTTCTTATGTATGCTTTGTCACAGTGGGAGGCCTGGGACCCACTCCTCAACCCTGGGCCAAACAGTTATAAGACTTGCATAAATCTAGTCAGAGCAGAGACAGTCTGTCTCATCAATAGTGGCAGATCTTACAATTCTACTGTAAGCCTGGTTAAGAAAGCCAACCACTTTTAACCTTTTTAAGGTGGTAAAGTCTATTCTTTATTATTATTTCCATTGAGCTGTACATTTTATTTGATATTTTTTTCATCTTTGCCGTCTCACTCAACCCCCCATCCCTATCAATGATTGACTCACTAAGGCAGTTTTCTTTTAATAGTGTAGCTGAATATTTTGATTTCACTTGGCTCTGAAGATTTATACCATTTATCTTGGTGTCACTGTATCTGATGGTAGCATCTCAAATCATTTCAAATTTTCTTCTTCTTCTTCTTCTTCTTCTTCTTCTTCTTCTTCTTCTTCTTCTTCTTCTTCTTCTTCTTCCTCCTCTTCTTCTTCCTCCTCCTCCTCCTCCTCCTCCTCCTCCTCCTCCTCCTCCTCCTCCTCCTCCTCCTCCACCTTAAAAAAAAAATTAACCTGTGCAAACAACAGATCAATTGGGCAGAAATCGGGTTCTAGTTATTCACACACATGGACAGCAGGGGGCAGTCTTTCCTTATTTAATTTATTATTTTTAAAAATTATATATACATTGTCTTTCCTTCCTTCTTTCCATCTTTCTTTTTCCTCCCTCCCTCCCTTCCTTCTTTCCTTACTTCCTTCCTCTCTTCCTTTTTTTTTTTTTTTGTTTTTGTTTTTCGAGAAAGGGTTTCTCTGTACAGCCCTGGCTGTCCCGGAACTCACTCTGTAGACCAGGCTGGCCTTGAACTCAGAAATCCAACTGCCTCTGCCTCCCAAGTGCTGGGATTAAAGGCGTGTGCCACCACTGCCTGACCATTCTATCACTGCATCTGCAGTTTCCCCTCTCTCTTCTCCACAATTGTCCTTTGCCCACCTCATCCTGTTTTACTCTTCAGAAAGTAGGAAGCCTCCCATGGATATCAATCACCCATAGCATATCAGATCGCAGTAAGTCTAAGAAACACAGTAGGAGGGAAGAGTCCCTAATGGAGGCAAAACAGTCAGAGACAGCCCTACTCCCAGTGTTAGGCGCATCACAAGAAAACCAAGCTACACAACTGTAACATATATGCAGAGGACCTACGTCAACCCATTGCAGGCTACCTTGTCATTTCAGTCTTTGTGAGCTCCTATGAACCCAGGTTGGATGATTCTGTGGGCTTTCTTGTGTCCTTGATCCCTCTGGCCCCTACTATCTGCAGGATTTCCGGAGCTCTGCCTTATGTTTGGCTGTGGACCTCTGCACCTATTTCCATCAGTTGCTAGGTGAAGTCTTTCTGATGACAACTGGGCTAGGTACCAATCTGAGTACAGCAGAGGATCATTAGGCATCATTCTTCTATTCCAGGTCTTTTGACTATCACCCTCTGGGACCTGGCTCTCCAGGTAGTGTCAGGGGTGGGCTTCCTCTGGCCACTTCCACAATTTCTGCATTATCTTAACCCCAGTACACTGTGTAGGCAGGACAAATTTCACCCAAATAGCATTTTGTACGAGAAAAATTCTTGGGAATTTTAAAATGTTCAGAGCTGGGCAGTGGTGGCACACTCCTTTAATCCCAGCACTTGGGAGGCAGAGGCAGGTGGATTTCTGAATTCGAGGCCAGGCTAGCCTACAAAGTGAGTTCCAGGACAGCCAGGACTACACAGAGAAACCCTGTCTCAAAAAACAAAAAACAAAACAAAACAAAACAAAACAAAACAAAAAAATGTTCATGGGTTTCTTTTTTTTCTTTTCTTTTTTTTATTCGAGATATATATATATTTGGTTGGAAGACTTTCTATGACCACTTCTATTTCTTTGGGGATTATGGGACTGTTTAGTTGATCTATTTGATCCTGATTTGATTTTGGTATTTTGTATCTGTCTAGAAAATTGTCCATTTCCTCAAGATTTTCCAGTTGTGTTGAGTATAGACTTTTGTAGTAGGATATGATGATATTTTTAATTTCCCCCGTTTCTATTGTTATATTTCCCTTTTCATTTCTAATTTTGTTAATTTGGATACTGTCTCTGTGCTCTTTGGTTAGTCTGGCTAAGGGTTTATCTGTCTTGTTGATTTTCTCAAAGAACCAGCTCCTGTTTTTGTTGATTCTTTGTATGGTTCTCTCTGTTTCTACTTGATTGATTTCAGCCCTGAGTTTGATGATTTCCTGTCTTCTACTCCTCCTGGGTGAATTAACTTCTTTTTGTTCCATGGCATTCAGGTGTGCTGTTAAGTTGCTAGTGTATGCTCTCTTCAATTTCTTTTTGGAGGCACTCAGGGCTATGATTTTCCTCTTAGCACTGCTTTCCTTGTGTCCTATAAATTTGGGTATGTTGTGCCTACATTTTCATAAATTCTAAAAAGTCTTTGATGTCTTTCTTTATTTCTTCTTTGGCCAAGGTATCATTTAGAAGAGCATTGTTCAGCCTCCATGTGTATGTGGGCTTTCTGTTATGTGTTTGTTTGTTTGTTTTTGTTTTTGTTTTTGTTTTTTGTTTTTTGTTTTTTGTTTTTGCTATTGAAGACCACACTTATTCTATAGTGATCTGAGAGGAAGCATGGGATTAGTTTGATCTTATATTTGTTGAGGTCTGTCTTGTGACCAATTATATGGTTGATTTTGGAGAATGTACCATGAGGTGCTTAGAAAATGTTATATTCTTTTGCTTTAGGATGAAATGTTCTGTATATATCTGTTAAATGCAATAGATCCAATGCTTCAATTAGTTTCACTGTGTCCCTGTTTAGTTTCTGTTTTCCTGATATGTCCATTGAGGAGAGTGGAGTGTTGAAGTCGCCCACAATTATTGTGTTAGATGCAATGTGTGCTTTGAGCTTCAGTAAAATTTCTTTTATGAATGAGAGTGCCCTTGCATTTGGAGCATAGATGTTCAGAGTGGAGAGATCTTCTTGGTGGATTTTTCCTTTGACCAGTAAGAAGTGTCCTTCAGTGTCTCTTTTGATGACTTTAGATTGAAAGTCAATTTTATGTGATATTACGATGGCTACTCTGGCTTGTTTCCTAAGACCATTTGCTTGTAAAATTTTTTCCAGCCTTTTACTCTGAGAAAGTATTTGTCTTTGACCCTGAGGTGTGTTTCCTGTATGCAGCAAAATGTAGGGTCCTGCTTATGTATCCAGTCTGTTAGTCTATGTCTTTTTATTGGGGAATTGAGTCCATTGATGTTAAGAGATATTAAGGAGTAGTGATTATTGCTTCCTGTTATTTTTGATGTTATTTTTATATTTGAGTGGTTATCTTCTTTTGGGCTTGATGAAAGAAGTTTACTATCTTGCTTTTTTGAGGGTGTAGTTTCTCTCCATGTCTTGGTGTTTTCTACCTATATTCCTTTGTAGGGCTGGGTTTGTGGAAAGATATTGTGCAAATTTGGTTTTATCATGGAATGTCTTTGTTTCTCCATCTATGGTGATTGAGAGTTTTGCTGGGTATAGTAATCTTGGCTGGCATTTGTGTTCTCTTAGAGTCTGTATGAGATCTGCCCAGGATCTTCTAGCTTTCATGGTCTCTGATGAGAAGTCTGGTGTGATTCTGATAGGTCTTCCTTTATATGTTACTTGACTTTTCTTTCTTACTGCCTTTAATATTCTTTCTTTGTTTAGTACATTTGGGGTTTTGATTATTACCTGACAGGAGATATTTCTGTTGTGATCCAGTCTATTTGGAGTTCTGTAGGCTTCTTGTATATTCATGGGCAACTCTCTCTTTAGGTTAGGGAAGTTTTCTTCCATAATTTTGTTGAAGATATTTGCTGGCCCTTTAAGTTGTATATCTTCAGTCTTATCTATACCTATAATCCGTAGGTTTGATCTTCTAATTGTATCCTGGATTTCCTGAATGCTTTAGGTTACAATCCTTTTGTTTTTTGCATTTTATTTCACTGTTGAGTTAATGTCTTCTATGGTATCTTCAGCATTTGAGATTCTTTCTTCTATCTCTTGTATTCTGTTTTTGATATTTGCATCTATGGCCCCTGATTTCTTCCCAAGGTTTTCTATCTCCAAAGTTCTCTCCCTTTGTGATTTCATAGTTGTTTGTACTTCTGTTTTTAGATCCTGGATGGTTTTGCTCCGTTCCTTCACTTGTTTGTTTGTATTTTCTTGTATTTCTTTCAAAGATTTTTGTGTTTCCTCTTTCATGACTTCTGCTTGTTGATTCTATTTCTCCTGCATTTCTTTAAGTGATTTTTGAGTTTCCTCTTTATTGGCTTCTATCTGTTGACCCATATTCTCCTGAACTTCTTTACGTGATTTTTGTGTTTCCATTTTAAGGGCTTCTAACTTATTCATGTTCCCCCGTATTTCTTTAAGAGATTTATTTATGTCCTTTTTGTTTTCCTCTAACACCATCATGACCAGTGATTTTAAATCCAAATCTTGTTTTTCTGGTGTGTTGGGGTATCCAGGACTTGCTGTTGTTGGGGAATTGGGTTCAGATGCTGCCATATTGCCTTGATTTCTGTTAGTAATGCTCTTGTGTTTGCCTTTTGCCATCTGTTTATCTCTGGCGTTAGTTGGTCCTGGTGACACTGGCTGGTGCTTGCACCACCTGTGGGTCTGGAAGGTTATTTCCGTACCACTGGGTGGCTGGTTTTCCCCTGGCACAGATTCACAGATTGGTGATGTGCTGCCCTACTCTTGGGTGTTGTTGGAGCCCTAGTGTGCTTTGTCAGTCTAACCTTGGGACTCCCTGCAGGTCAGGCCCTTCCCTATCTGAACTGTGGGATCCAAGATAGTGGC
Source organism: Apodemus agrarius (assembly GCA_964023405.1). NCBI lineage: Eukaryota > Metazoa > Chordata > Mammalia > Rodentia > Muridae > Apodemus > Apodemus agrarius. Next base: position 67,009,609 of record OZ030006.1, on the reverse strand, counting down.
AATCTTGGTCAGCGGGGCTCTGTCTAACCACGGGACTTCCTGTAGGTCAGATGCTCCCCTGCAGGATACGTGACCAGGCAGTTGTAGAGCTGCCCGGCTCCCTCAAATTAAGTTTCTTTCATGCAGCAGAAGTATGGATCCTGTTTTCATACCTGTTCTGTTAGTCTGTGTCTTTTTATTGGGGAACTGAGACCACTGATATTGAGATATATTGATTGCTTTTTTTTTTTTTTGCTATTATATTGTTTGTATGGTGTGTGTGTGTGTGTGTGTGTGTGTGTGTGTGTGTTTGACTCTTTTGATTTGCTGGTCTGGAATTGTTTATTGCTTGTGTTTTCTTGGGTTTGGTTAACCTCTTTAGGTTAGAGTTTTCCTTCTAGTGCTTCCTGTAGCACTGCATTTGTAGATAGAGATTGCTTAAAATTGGTTTTTACTATGGAATATCTTTTTCTTCTAAATCTATGGAAATTGAAAGTTTTGGTTGGTATAGTAGTCTCTACTGATATCTGTGATCACTTGGAGTATGTAGAACATCTGTCCAGGACCCTATGGCTTTTAGAGTCACTATTGAAAATCAGGGTAATTTTAATAGGTTTTTATATGTTACTTGACTTTTCTATTGCAGGTTTTAATATTCTTTCTTTATTCTATATATTCAATGTTTTGATTATTATGTGCTGAGGGGAACTTCCAGTTTATCTGAGGCTCTGTACACTTTTTTTTTTTTTTAATTTTATTTTCTATATTCTATGTTTACATTCCAAAGGCTTTCCCCTTTCCCAGTTCCCACCCACCATAGTTCCCATAGTTCCTCTCCCCCCCATCTGTTCCCCAATAATTCCCCCTCCCCCCTCGGTTTCTTTACTAAACTGGAAGCAATCTTTACAGGCCCAGGGTCCTCTCCTTTCTTCTTCTTGGGAATCATTTGACTTGCTATTTGTGTCTTGAGTATTTAGGGCTTCTGGGCTCATTAATATCAACTTATCAGTGATTGCATTTCAGGTGCATTCTTTTGTGATTGGGTTAATTCACTCAGGATGATATTTTCCAGGTCTAACCATTTACCTACAAATTGCATGAATTCATTATTTTTAATTGCTGTGTAGTATTCCATTGTATAAATATACCACATTTTCTGTATCCATTCCTCCTTTGAGGGATATTTGGGCTGCTTCCAATTTCTGGCTATTATAAACAAGGCTGCTATAAACATAGTGGAGCATGTGTCCTTATTGCATGCAGGGGAATCCTCTGGGTATATGCCCAGGAGTGGTATGCCAGGGTCCTCTGGAAGTAACATGCCCAATTTTCTGAGGAACCGCCAAACTGATTTCCAGAGCGGTTTTACCATTTTGCAATCCCACCAACAGTGGAGGAGTGTTCCTCTTTCTCCACATCCTCGCCAGCACTTGTTGTCTCTTGAGTTTTTAATCTTAGCCATTCTGACTGGTGTGAGGTGGAATCTCAGGGTTGTTTTGATTTGCATTTCCCTGATGACTAATGATGTTGAACATCTTTTAAGGTGTTTCTCGGCCATCCGAATTTCTTCTGGTGAGAATTCTTTGTTTAGCTCTGTGCCCCATTTTTTGATAGGGTTATTTGGTTCTTTGCGGTCTAACTTCTTGAGTTCTTTGTATATATTGGATATTAGCCCTCTGTCGGATGTGGGGTTGGTGAAGATCTTTTCCCACTTTGTTGGTTGCCGTTTTGTCCTTCTGACAGTGTCCTTTGCTTTGCAGAAACTTTGTAATTTTATGAGGTCCCATTTGTCGATTCGTGATCTTAGAGCATAAGCTATTGGTGTTCTGTTCAGGAACTTTTCCCCTGTGCCCAAGTCCTCCAGGGTCTTCCCAAGTTTCTTTTCTAATAGTTTCAGTGTGTCTGGTTTTATGTGGAGGTCCTTGATCCACTTGGAGTTGATCTTAGTACAAGGAGATAAGAGTGGGTCAATTCGCATTCTTCTGCATGTTGACCTCCAGTTGAACCAGCACCATTTGTTGAAAAGGCTATCTTTTTTCCACCGGATGGTTGTGGCTCCTTTATCAAAGATCAAGTGACCATAAGTCTGTGGGTTAATTTCTGGGTCTTCAATCCTATTCCATTGATCTACCTGCCTGTTGCTGTACCAATACCATGCAGTTTTTAATACAATTGCTCTGTAGTACTGCTTGAGGTCAGGGATATTGATTCCCCCAGAAGTCCTTTTATTGTTGAGAATAGTTTTAGCTATCCTGGGTTTTTTGTTGCTCCAGATGAATTTGAGAGTTGCTCTTTCTAGATCTATGAAGAATTGATTTGGGATTTTGATGGGGATTGCATTGAATCTGTAGATTGCTTTTGGCAAGATGGCCATTTTTACTATATTGATCCTGCCAATCCAGGAGCAAGAAATATTTTTCCATCTCCTGAGGTCTTCTTCGATTTCTTTCTTCAGGGACTTGAAGTTCCTGTCATACAGATCTTTCACTTGTTTGGTTAGAGTTACACCAAGGTACTTTATGTTGTTTGTGGCTATTGTGAAGGGTGTTATTTCCCTAACTTCTTTCTCAGCCTGCTTGTCCTTTGAGTACAAGAAGGCTACTGATTTGCTTGAGTTAATTTTATAACCAGCCACGTTGCTGAAGTTGTTTATCAGCTGTAGAAGTTCTCTGGTGGAGTTTTTTGGATCGCTTAAGTAGACTATCATATCATCTGCAAATAATGATACTTTGACTTCTTCCTTTCCAATTTGTATCCCTTTGACTTCCTTATGTTGTCTGATTGCTCTCGCTAGAACTTCAAGTACTATATTGAAAAGATATGGAGAGAGAGGACAGCCTTGTCTAGTCCCTGATTTTAGTGGAATTGCTTCAAGTTTCTCTCCATTTATTTTGATGTTGGCTACTGGTTTGCTGTAGATTGCTTTTACTATGTTTAGGTATGGGCCTTGAATTCCTGCTCTTTCCAAGACTTTTAGCATGAAAGGATGCTGAATTTTGTCAAATGCTTTTTCAGCATCTAATGAGATGACCATGTGGTTTTTTTCTTTTAGTTTGTTTATGTAGTGGATTACATTGATGGATTTCCGTATATTGAACCATCCCTGCATTCCTGGAATGAAGCCTACTTGATCATGGTGAATGATCGTTTTGATATGCTCTTGGATTCGGTTGGCAAGGATTTTATTTAGTATTTTTGCATCTATATTCATAAGAGAAATTGGCCTGTAGTTCTCTTTCTTTGTTGGATCTTTTTGTGGTTTAGGTATCAGCGTAATTGTGGTTTCGAAGAATGAGTTGGGCAGTGTCCCTTCTGTCTCTATTTTGTGGAATAGTTTGAAGAGTATTGGTGTTAAGTCTTCTTTGAAGGTCTGGTAGAATTCTGCACTAAAACCATCTGGTCCCGTACTTTTTTTGGTTGGGAGGCTTTCTATAACCCCTTCTATTTCTTTAAGGGTTATGGGACTGTTTAGCTGGTCTACTTGATGCTGATTTAATTTTGGTATTTGGTATCTGTCTAGGAAATTGTCCATTTCCTCCAGATTCTCCAGTTGTTTTGAGTATAGGCCTTTGTAGTAGGATCTGATGATCTTTTGAATTTCCTCTGTTTCTGTTGTTATATCCCCCTTTTCATTTTTAATTTTGTTAATTTGGATACTATCTCTGTGCCCTTTGGTTAGTCTAGCTAAGGGCTTATCTATCTTGTTGATTTTCTCGAAGAACCAGCTCTTGGTTTTGTTGATTCTTTGTATGGTTCTCTTTGTTTCTGCTTGATTGATTTCAGCCCTTAGTTTGATGATTTCCTCTCTTCTACTCCTCCTGGGTGAGTTAGCTTCTTTTTGTTCCAGCGCCTTCAGGTGTGCTGTTAAGTTGCTAGTGTATGCTCTTTCCAGTTTCTTTTTGGAGGCACTCAGGGCTATGAGTTTTCCTCTTAGCACTGCTTTCATTGTATCCCAGAGATTTGGGTAGGTCGTACCTTCATTTTCATTGAAGTCTAAAAAGTCTTTGATTTCTTTCTTTATTTCTTCCTTGACCAGGGTGTCATTGAGTAGAGTATTGTTCAGTTTCCATGTGTATGTGGGCTTTCTGTAGTTCTTCTTGCTATTGAAGACCACTTTTACTCCATAGTGATCCGATAGGAGACATGGGATTAGTTCGGTCTTCTTGTATTTGTTGAGGTCTGTCTTGTGACCAATTATATGATCAATTTTTGAGAAGGTACCGTGCGGTGCTGAGAAAAAGGTATACTCTTTTGTTTTAGGATGGAATGTTCTATATATATCTGTTAAATCCAATTGGTCCAAAGCTTCAATTAGTTTCACTGTGTCCCTGTTTAGTTTCTGCTTTCCTGATCGGTCCATTGAGGAGAGTGGAGTGTTGAAGTCACCTACAATCATTGTGTTAGGTGCGATGTGTGCTTTAAGCTTTAGTAAAGTTTCTTTTACGAATGAGGGTGCCCTTGCATTTGGTGCATAGATGTTCAGTATTGAGAATTCTTCTTGGTGGATTTTCCCTTTGACAAGCAGGAAGTGACCTTCTGTGTCTCTTTTGATGACTTTAGGTTGAAAGTCGATTTTATCTGATATTAGAATGGCTACTCCAGCTTGTTTCCTGGGACCATTTGCTTGTAGAACTGTCTTCCAGCCTTTTACTCTAAGGAGGTGTTTGTCTTTGACACTGAGATGTGTTTCCTGTATGCAGCAAAATGTAGGGTCCTGTTTCCGTATCCAGTCTGTTAGTCTGTGTCTTTTGATTGGGGAATTGAGTCCATTGATATTAAGAGATATTAAGGAATAGTAATTATTACTTCCTGACATTTTGGGAATTGTTATTATTATTTGTATTTGAGTGGTTCTCTTCTTTTGGGTTGGATGAGATGGGGTTTCTATCTTGTTTCTTCTGGGGTGTTGTTTCCCCCCTTGTGTTGGTATTTTTCCCCTATTATCCTTTGTAGGGCTGGGTTTGTAGATAAGTATCTTGCAAATTTGGTTTTGTCGTGGAATATCTTGGTTTCCCCATCTATGGCAATTGAGAGTTTCGCTGGGTATAGTAGTCTTGGCTGAAGTTTGTGTTCTCTTAGGGTCTGCATAAGGTCTGCCCAGGATCTTCTAGCTTTCATGGTCTCAGGTGAGAAGTCTGGTGTAATTCTGATAGGTCTTCCTTTATATGTTACTTGTCCTTTTTCTCTTACTGCCTTTAATATTCTTTCTTTGTTTAGTACATTTGGGGTTTTGACTATTATGTGACGGGAAGTATTTCTGTTCTGGTCCAGTCTATTTGGGGTTCTATAGGCTTCTTGTATATTCATGGGCATCTCTCTCTTTAGGTTGGGGAAATTTTCTTCCATAATTTTGTAGAAGATATTTGCTGGCCCTTTAAGTTGTAGATCTTCATTCTCATCTATCCCTATAATCCTTAGGTTTGGTCTTCTCATTGTGTCCTGGATTTCCTGAATGTTTTGGGTTACCAGCTTTTTGCATTTTGCATTTTCTTTAATTGTTGAATCCATGGTTCCTATGGTATCTTCAGCATCTGAGATTCTGTCTTCTATCTCTTGTATTCTATTGTTGATATTTGCATCTATGACTCCTGATTTCTTCCCAAGGTTTTCTATTTCCAACATTGTCTCCCTTTGCGATTGCTTAGTTGTTTCTACTTCTGTTTTTAGATTTTGTATGGTTTTGCTCAGATCTTTCAGTTGCTTGTTTGTGTTTTCCTGTAATTCTTTAAGGGATTTTTGTGTTTCCTCCTTTATGACTTCTACTCGTTGACCCATGTTCTCTTGTATTTCTTTGGGTGATTTTTGTTTCTCCCCCTTATTGGGATTCACTTTTTGCTCTATATTCTCCTGGATTTCTTTAAGTGATTTTTGTGTCTGCCTTGTATGGGCTTCTAGTTTTTGATCTATTTTCTCCTCTATTACTTTAAGAAATTTATCTAAGTGATCCTCAATCTGCATCTTTACCAGTGATTTTAGATCTGAGTCTTGTTTTTCTGGTGTGTTGAGATATCTGGGATTTAATTGTGTTTGTCTTGCAATGGCTTCTAGCTTTTGATCTATTTTCTCATGTATTACTTTAAGAGATTTATCTAAGTGTTCCTCTATCAGCATCCTGACCAGTGATTTTAGATCTGAGTCTTGTTTTTCTGGTGTTTCGGGGTATCCAATATTTATTGCTGTTGGGGAACTGGGTTCGGATGCCGCCATATTGCCTTGATTTTTGTTAGTAGCGATCTTACGTTTGCCTTTTGCCATCTGGTTAACTCTGGTGTTAGTTGGTCCTGTAGATACTAGCTGGTGCTTGACCCTCCTGTGGGGTTGTAAGGCTATTTCCCAGTGACTGGGATACCTGAATCACTGTCCTGTGGGGCTCTTGCTCACAGATTGCTGACAGGTGGCCTGAGTCCCCCGAGGTCTTAACCTCAGGATATCCCAGGTATTTGGTTCCGCCTGTTGGGCGGCTGCTCTGCACTGCTCCTGCTCAGGGTTTGCTGTCTGATATCCTGTTTCCCCAGGGGTCTTAAAGTTGGGATATCTCAGTTATCTGGTTCCGCCTGCTGGTCCCAAGCTGCTGGGAAGCTGGCTGGGTCCGGTTTCCAGCTTCCCTGCCACTGGCTGGATGGGAGGCTGGTTCGGCCTCCGGCTGGGTCTGGGTACCTGGCACACTGGCTGACTCTGGCTTCCTCACCACCAGCTGGACGGGAAGCTGCAGGCAATATGGCAGCTGCCTGCAGGGAGCTCGGGGTCCGCCCCGCGCGCGAGTGCAGAGTGCACCCGCTATTCTGTGCCCAATTCCCACTCCAGGCCTGAGTCCCTGAAGGTCTTAAGCTCGGGCTGTGTCGGGTACCTGGTTCTGCCGCCGCCGCCGGGTGGTTCTGAGCACCTGGGACGCTGGGTGACCCTCCGGCTTCCCCACCGCCAGCTGGGCGGGAAGCTGCAGGCAATATGGCAGCTGCCTGCAGGGAGCTCGGGGTCCGCCGCGCGAGTGCAGAGTGCACCCGCTATTCTGTGCCCAATTCCCACTCCAGGCCTGAGTCCCCGAAGGTCTTAAGCTCGGGCTGTGTCGGGTACCTGGTTCTGCCGCCGCCGCCGGATGGTTCTGAGCACCTGGCACGCTGGGTGACCCTCCGGCTTCCCCACCACCAGCTGGGCGGGAAGCTGCAGGCAATATGGCAGCTGCCTGCAGGGAGCTCGGGGTCCGCCGCGCGAGTGCAGAGTGCACCCGCTAATCTGTGCCCAACTCCCACTCCAGGCCTGAGTCCCCGAAGGTCTTAAGCTTGGGCTGTGTCGGGTACCTGGTTCTGCCGCCGCCGCCGGATGGTTCTGAGCACCTGGGACGCTGGGTGACCCTCCGGCTTCCCCACCGCCAGCTGGGCGGGAAGCTGCAGGCAATATATCGGCTCTGTACACTTTTAATAGCTTCACAGGTACCTCCTTTTTTAGCATAGGGAAATTTTTTCTATGGTTTTGTTGAAAATACTTTGTGTCTTTCTCTATTCCTATTATTCTTAGATTTGATCTACTCATAGTGTCCTAGGTTTTCTGAAAATTTTGTATCACAATTTTTTAAGATTTAATATTTTTGACTTGAGGTGTCAAGATTGCTTGGTTTCTAGGGGGTACTTCCCCCTTCTCAGAGGAAAAGAAGATGGGGAAAGGCAGAAGATGGGGGGACTGAGATCAGAGGGGGCTACAATCAGGAGGTAAAGTGAAGAAATAAATTAATGGAAAAAATAATATTTTGTTTGTCCATTTCTTCTATTGTATCTTCAATGCCTAAGTTTCTCCCTTCTATCTCTTTTCTTCTGTTATCAAGGCTTGCTTCTGCGGTTTCTGTTTAAGTTCCTTAATTTTTATTTCTAGATTTCTCTCAGTTTAGGTTTTCACTATTGATTCTATTTCTACTTTCAAGTTTTGAGCTGTTTTGTGTATTTTCTTCCACTGTTTATGTTAGATTTTGTTAAGGAATTTATTTTTCATTTCTTGTTTAAGGATTTCTTTTATATTCATAAAGGCTAATTTATCATCTTTCTCTTGTGCTTCAGGTATGTTGCAATACTCTGGAGTACCTGTTGGTAGGATTCCTGGGGTTGTGGAGACAGATTGTCCTGGATGCTATTGATTCTGTTTTTATGCTTGTGTCTAGGCATCTGTGTTTAAAAAAAAAAAAAAAAGATTGTAAATCTAGATATTGATATGGCCTTGTATTTGTTGAGTGAATGTCTAATTCCTTGGCTTCTGTTGTCTTTTCTGGTTATTAGAAGAGTGTGATAGTTGTGGGTTGTCTGGTAGATAATTCCTCTGGTGTCCTTATACCAGGTAACTGGGGTTCCAGGTAAAATGTTTTCCTAGGTATTGGGAGTTGACACTTACAAGTGGGTTTGGACTGCAGCAGACTGATTGGGTCCACAGAATGGAGGAATTGGGAATTCTGCTTGGATCTGCTCAGTCCTGAGGGAATGTGAGTAAATAGTGAGGAGAGGTCTCAATACATACTCTGTTATACAGAAGCTGCGAGGAAGCTGTGAGGATGTACATGGAGAAGAGGAGGGAGAATGAAGATCGGAAGCCCATTACCTGCTTCACTGGCTTCTCTGGCAGCCGTTGCTTATGGGACCCCAGAAAAGCCTGCTGGAGTCAGGGTCTGGGATAATAGGATGGATGGGGGAAATGTTTGGAGGAGAAGATCTCCATGATCTGTCGGAGATGAGGGCAGAAAGTAGAAGGAGGCCACATCATGAGGTCTGCTACAGAGATGGCAGTGAGACTGGGTGATTGGATTTAAAGAAGAAGAGCAGGACGTGAAGATTCAAAGTTAGGCAACCTGCTTCCTTGGCTTGGGATGGGCATGGAAAGCTGGTTTCATAGGGAATGCCTGCAGGAGGTTAGGACTAAGATAAGGAGATGAGTGGAGGGAAGAATGGTTGGAGGAGCAGTGTTTTGGGTTCTACTGGAGATGGGGTCAGAGAGGGAGACAAGGCTGCAGCAGGTGTTCTGCTGCAGAGCTGGGGATGAGACTGGGGATTTGGTTTGGAAGGAGAGCTGAAGATCTGCCACTAGAGTACTTGCTTCTCAGCAGTAGTGAGCTGCAGATTCCAGAGGAATGCCTGCTAGAATTGCAGCTGGGAAAAAGTGATGAGTCAGGATAAGGAAGCTAGGAGAGGGAAATCTGTGTGATATAGCTGAGAAGGGGACAGACAGGGAAGGGAGGCTGCATCAGTTGGTCTGCTACAGAGCTGGGAATAAGGCCCAAGAATTGGATTTAAAGGAGAGAAAGGCGACATAAACATCTGCAGTTAGCTTCCCTGCTTCCCTGGGTAGGGTGAATTCCTTAAGTTTGTATCATTTTATTTTGTTTGACTGTTCTTCAGAGATACTACCTCTTCATTAAATTCTGGTTTCATATTTTGAATTACTTTTTTATTTGACTGTGTTTCCAGAGTTTTCATTGTAGCATTTATTCATATCATACTTAAGTTTTTTGACCATGTTTGTTATAGTTATTTTTGTTATAGTTATCATTGTCTTTTTCATTATCCAAGTCACTTTTCTGAGAGAAAAGTAGTATGGGAGTATTACTTTTTGGCTAAGCTTACTGTTTTCTCTATGCTTGCATTTTTACTATGGGACCTATGCTTCTGAATTTGGGTTATATTCTTTGTGTAGAGTCCTTGTGGCCCATTGTTAAGTAGGTATTTGAAACTCTCTTTCCTATTACTCAAACTGATCAGGTTATAGAGAGTAACTTTATGTGGTTGCAGGTTTAGTGTTGAGGCAACTCAATGCTCATGTTCAAGCAGGATGCCAGGAATAGTTCTGGCTCAGCTTGAGCCAAGTGAAGTTTCTAAGTCCAGAAACTGACCTCCAGGCATTAGAAGATTCTGACAGTTAATCTTTGGGAATCTAGGGAAGGTCCTCAGTACTTGCTCTTAAGCATTGGAGTTGGTGTTGCATATCTAAAACTTTTACCTAAAAGATGAGGGGTAGTGGAGAGGCAGTTAAAACAGGTGTGGATCATGTTATTCTGAGCCCAGTTACAGGAGTGGATGGAGTTGATAGTATAACTTCGGGGTCCCTACTTGGGTTACAGTCGTGGGTGGAGTTGGCAGTCTCTCTACATAAAGATAGGGATAAAGTATAGACAGAACTAGAGGGATGGATAGAGTTGATTGTAGGAGTCTAGTATTTCTATCTAGGGTACAATGTAATGGATGAAGCTGCCAGTATGAGTCTGGGGTCCCTATCTAGAAGGGAGTAAAAAGGGGAGATCCTAGATGGCAGGAGGGCTTAGTAAGGGGTATGGAAAGGGTTAATTATTACTAAAGACATTTTGAATGTTATATAGAAGCTTACTACTAAAGAAGCTTCTTAGAATATTTAAACATAAAAATTAAAAACGGATTTACCCTGTAACAGGGTGAAAATGCCCGTATTAGAAATAACAAACCAACACATAAAAAGCCCAGTGTCAGGAATGGGTTTCATCTTTTGCAGTTTTTGCCCACTGAAGTCTTATGTAGCTCCAAAGATTACAATCTATTGTGATTACTCTTGGCTAACTTCCAGAACTTGATAGTATAGGCTGATTGCTCAAGACACTACATAAATGAGTCATAGAACATGATGAAATCAAGCTGACCTAGAAACTTCATGCACACTGGCTTGATCTCAGAATGCTGGAAGGTGCTATTCATAGTATCAGAGCAGAATATCAGTCTTATCTAGCTGTGCATGCTGTGATAAATGATAATGAGTGGCCTGACAAGACATGTCCATTTAGTGTAATAGTGGGCCAAAATCATCACTATAACCAACCACTTTTTGATTGGATTTTGATTCAACTCCACAAGTTGAAATCTGTAACTGATAACATTATCAGTGCTCAGAATCCATGACCTAGGTCATAGGACCATAGGGAAGAACTATTTCTTTGTTAAATGAGTACAACATTAAACTAATTCCTAATGGTGTAATAATAATAATAATAATAATAATAATAATAATAATAATAATAAATAATGAATTAGTGAATCTTTCAACTCTTATCAGAAAACTTTTTCTTTGGCAGTAGATGGTGATAAATAGGGACTCACAACTAATCAAGGTGCCAACAGTGAGAGACTTCTAGGTGCTTGGTCCTGAATGGTATAATCATATCATACCCCTTCCTCCCAAGGATCAGGTAAACTTGCAGAAGAGGGGGTAAAAAGATTGTAAGAGCCAAAGGTGGTAAATGATGATAAGGAAGCAATGTATTCTGAACATAACAGAATAACTGTATTATGAAATCTTATTGATTATGGCAGCATGCACAACAGCTGTGAAAACTTAAGTCACACCAAATCCCAGAAGGAATACAGTAGCTAGGCATGAAGCCCTATGTCTAGCTGAGGAGCTGTTGACAATTGATGGCCTTTGAGGAAGGTTATCACATGAATCTCGTAGACACTGTATGATTCCCACAGCTAAACCGCAATCTCGGTGGAAACTGTGTGATATTTACAGGTAAAAACCTAATGGCTGTCTATTGAGGAACTCGTTGTGAGACTCCTTGGCCGGAGAAAATGCCGAGCTGAATTTCTCATGGCAACTTGTCTTAGTTAGGGTTTTACTGCTGTGAACAGACACCATGACCAATGCAAGTTTTATAAGAGACAACATTTAATTGGGGCTGGCTTACAGGCTTAGAGGTTCAGTCCATTATCATCAAGGCAGAAACATGGCAGTATCCAGGCAGGCATGGCGCAGGAGGAGCTGAGAGTTCTGCATCTTCATCTGAAGGCTGCTAGTAGAAGACTGACTTCCAGGCAGCCAGGGGAGGGTCTTAAGCCCACATCCACAGTGACCCACCTACTCCAACAAGGCCACACCTCCTAAAAGGTTTACTTCCTGGGCCAATCATATACAAACTATCACATTCCACTCCCTGGCCCCCATAGGCTTGTTCAAACATGAGTCTATGGGGGTCATATTGAAACATAGCATAATGCAAAATACATTTAGTCCAACTTCAAAAGTCCCTGTAGACTATAGCAGTCTCAACAGTGTTAAAAGTCCAAAGTTCAAGGTCTCTTTTGAGATTCGTCCAATCACTTAACTGTAATCCCCCAAGCAAGACAGGAAACCAGCTGGGAAAAGTCCAAACTCTGCATCTCCATGTCTGATGGCAAAGAAGTCTTCAGATATCCAACTCCTTTTTCATCTTTGTTAACTTCAACAAGATTCTTTCTTCTAGGCTTGTTCCACTCCCTGTTAGCAGCTTTCCTTGGCAGATATCCTGTGGCTCCAGCATCTTTAATATCTTGGGGTTCCCAAGTCAGTTTCAGCTTCACAGATTCTTGTTCCAATGTCTGAGATCCACACATGATCTTCTGTACATCTCCAAAGAGCTGGTGTCACTTCTCCAGCTCTGCCCTCTGTAGCACTCTAAGTTCAGATTGATCCACTCCACTCCCACTGCTGATCTTGGTGGTCATCCCATGGTACTGGCATCTCCAATATAGTAGGGTCTTCCACTATAACTATGCTTCACCAAAACCTCTCATAGGCTCTATTCATTGTACCAAGCCTCTGTTGGATGTGGGGTTGGTGAAGATTTTTTCCCAATTTGTTGGTTGCCGATTTATCCTTTTGACAGTGTCTTTTGCCTTACAGAAACTTTGTAGTTTTATGAGGTCCCATTTGTCTATTCTTGCTCTTAGAGCATAAGCAATTGGTGTTCTGTTCAGGAATTTTTCCCCTGAGCCGATGTCTTCAAGGGTCTTCCCCAGTTTCTTTTTCATTAGTTTTAGTGTGTCTGGTTTTATGTGGAGGTCCTTGATCCACTTGGAGTTGAGCTTAGTGCAAGGAGATAAGAGTGGATCAATTCTCATTCTTCTGCATGTTGACCTCCAGTTGAGCCAGCACCAGCTGTTGAAAAGGCTATCTTTTTTCCACTGGATGTTTTCAGCTCCTTTGTCGAAGATCAATTGGCCATAGATGTGTGGGTTCAATTCTGGGTCTTCGATCCTATTCCATTGATCCGCCTCCCTGTCACTGAACCAATACCATGCAGTTTTTAATACCACTGCTCTGTAATATTGCTTGAGGTCCGGGATATTGATTCCCCCAGAAGTTCTTTTGTTGTTGATGATAGTTTTTAGCTATCCTGGTTTTTTTGTTATTCCAGATGAATTTGAGAATTGCTCTTTCTAACTCTCTGAAGAACTGAGTTGGGATTTTGATGGGGATTGCATTGAATCTGTATATTGCTTTGGGCCAAGCCTCAACTCCTTTGCATGACCCCTTCAATCCTGGGCTGTCAATTACAACTGAGGGTACACTTTCACCAATGGCCTTCTATGGCTTCTCACAGTACCAAGCCTCAGCTGTTCTTCATGATGCCTTCATGCCTTCAAAACTAGTACCACCTGGATGATTCTACACGTTACCAAGTACAGCTGCAACATGAGGTATAACCTTGGCTATTCTGGAATACAACTTCTTTGTGCTCTCAGAAAACACTTCCCAGAGGATTTCACCTCAGTGATGCTGGTCTTTTCTAAATCACCACTAATTTCTTAGCTCCAGCTAACCAGCATCAATTGTCCCAGTAGTCTCTTTCTTTTGAATATAAAGCCAGAGACACATGGCCAAAGCTGCTGAGTTCTGCTGCTTGCAGGAGCTGGAACATTGACCCCCTTGTTCTATTACATTATCACTGGCTTCCTTTTTCCCAGCTTCTTCACTGCCTAAGTTGGCTGTCCTAAATCTTGCTCCATAGACTGACTTTGAACTCAAGAGATCTGCATGCCTGTCTCCTAAGCACTGGGATTAAAGGTGTGGTCCACCAAGCCTGGATTAAAGGTTTTCTTTACCTAAAATTTGCTCTGTTCTAGGCTGGCCTTGAACTCAGAGATCTGCTTATCTTTGCCTCCTGGGATTAAAGGCCTGTACGCCCATGCCTGGACCTAAAGTTAACTGGGTGAATCTTGCCCCTAAGGTCACCACTCCTTTAATTCAATTTAATATCCTTGAATTCAGCTCCATCTCATTTCCTGGAGTCCCTTTAATACACAAACTATATATTTTGTACTTTTCCTTTCTCAGCTTGCTATGTTTGTTCAAAATTCTCTTCATCAGACTTAACCAGAGAACAAAGTCTTTGTTGGACTTTTTTGAGACTTCCTTTGCAGATGAAATTAATATAAATCTCTTTACCTTAGCCCTAGGCAGTCTCTTCAGACAATGGCAAAAAGCAGCCATGTTCCTTACCAAAACATCACCAAAACAGTCTCTCAGCCACATATTAAAGTTACTCTCCACTGAAACCTCTTGGGCCATCAGGCCTACACAGTTCAAATGACCCTCAGCACCACTGTCTTCCATATTCCTACTAGTCTGGCCCATTAAGCCCCACTTAAAGAATTCTGTGACTTTCCAAATCCAAAGTCCAAAAATCTACATTCTTCTGAAGAAAAGCATGGTCAGGCCTATCACAGCAATACCCCAGACACTGGTACCAACTTCTGTCTTAGTTAGGGTTTTACTGCTGTGAACAGACACCATGACCAATGCAAGTTTTATAAGAGACTACATTTAATTGGGGCTGGCTTACAGGCTTAGAGGTTCAGTCCATTATCATCAAGGCAGAAACATGGCAGTATCCAGGCAGGCATGGCGCAGGAGGAGCTGAGAGTTCTACATCTTCATCTGAAGGCTGCTAGTAGAAGACTGACTTCCAGGCAGCCAGGGGGAGGGTCTTAAGCCCACACCCACAGTGACCCACCTACTCCAACAAGGCCTCACCTCCTAATAGGTTCACTTCCTGGGCCAATCATATACAAAGTATCACACAAGTCTTGCCTGTCTGACTTTTCTTTAACCTGTTTCTTTACTTACGAAATGTTCTTGGCAGCAAGAGCTGTGAGCACCCAGGCTTTAAGTTAACGAGAGTTTATTCTTTGAGTTACAGCACTGGCAATGATTTATCTTCTAGAGATCCATTGCTTTGCCTTTTGATCAGCTATACAGTTATTACCTAAATACATTAAAGAATTAACCTCCCAACAATATATGCATTTGTGTGGCTGGGTGGCATTGGCACTCTGACATGGAAAGCATCAGTTAAGTAAAGTTTCAAAGTGAGCCTAAAGAAGTCTCACAAGAAGGAAGCAGAATATTAGACAAAGACAACACTAACAATAGACCTAGTGGTATAACTAAGTGTTCTCAAGAACTTTTGAGTCACTAATTTATCATTGACTACAGCTACTCTGATCAAGGGACATAATGCTTTGTAGGTGTTCTCTGAAGATCATACCTGATTGATTTTGTATTTCCTTGTGCCAGATACTCATGGTAACCATTCTTTGTAAACATTTCACTGGATACATTTTTTCTTCAGTAATGTAATGCCAACTTATGTGTATAAAAGTTCCTGCCTCAGAACAGTAAAGTGCATTCAGACTCAACCTACATCTGATGTGTCTGTCTGTCATTCGCTGGACCTGTACCTTCCTGCATACAAAGACCTTGATTCCCCCATGAGTGTGTATTCCTACTGAGTCGGTCCATGGCAGAAGGTACAGTCAATGTGGTTTTTTTATTTGTTTTTTATTTATGAAAGTGTAGCCCAAGTTCCAGTGGAGAACATCTAAGACTATATGGGTGATATAAATTGAACTTGATGTGTATTTAAAAAAAAAGAGAAAGAAAAGAAAAACACACTTGCTGGATAGAGAAGGAAGCAGAGTGGATCTGGGAGGAATTAGGAACATAAAGATGATCAAAATATAATATATGAAATATTTCAAGAACTAATCCTAAAACGAGAGAATGAGCCTGTCAGTCAGCCAGTAAGCAACATTTCTTCATGGTTTATGCTTTCAGTTCTTGTTTGAGCTTTCAATAATGCACTGCGACTTGAATGTCTGAGACTCTGTGTTACTTTTGGTCAGATAATTTTATCACAGCAATAGAAAGGAAACCAGAAGAAAAGTGAGAACCATGTATTCTATGATAAGGCTCATAGGTGCTGTCTTGAACATACATCAGAAAGGATGCAACAAGCAAGACTTCTCTAAGAGTAGACTTCATGAAAGGCAGTGACTAGGGAATATTCCCGGGAAGTACATGGAAGCAGGGATGGGTGTTTGTTAATGAGAATGGTCTAGAGACATATCAAAGATCAAGGTAGAGGGGATCTTTCTCATCTGCGGTTACTCAGTAGAAAGAGAAGTGATGTCACTAGTGAGCATGCAAACATGTAAGCAGTTGGGACAATATCCAGGTCTATCAGCTGTTATGTGTGGGATGCGGTGAGTGAACAACCGTATCTGAATCTTTGCTTTCTATCTGTGGAACTGGAATAATCACTACAGAAGGAAAAAGTGAAGGAAATGTGAAAATGTCGATGAAATTCTCAAGACGGTATATGCATATTAGTATTATTGTGTGAGATAAACAGAAGGCAACTGCTTGGAGATGTGAGGGTTGTAGATCAAGAACCTCTTATTTCATCTATAGAAACATAAGTAGGAATTTGAGGATGATCAGTGAGACCTTCTCTAAGTAACCCGACTGTGAGGAGTGAGTAGGACTGCATTGGTGTAAACATTTTTATGTAGAGAGCCAGCCGTAGTGGCGCAACCCAGTCTAAGATGTCTGCAGCCTAAAGCAAGAAAATGTAAGTTCAAGACCTGCTTGAATTACAGAGCAAGACATTGCATCAAAGCTGCCAAAACGAATATGTGGGAAGGAACTCAGAAGCCAAGGTGGTTAATTATAGCTAAGATCTATATTGGATATGAAGACTTTTTGATGTAGTCAAAGAAATCATTAGTCTTGTCAACCACAAGGTATTCATAAATCACAACTTTAAGCCTCATTGAAATTCTAAGGAAGAAAAGCTTTGGGGACTGGAGAGATGGCTCAGCAGTTAGGAGCACTGATTGCTTTTCCAGACGTCCTGAGTTCAATTCCTAGCAACTACATAGTGGCTCACAACCATCTGTAATGGGGTCTGATGCTCTCTTTTGGTGTGTCTGAAGACAGCAACAGTGTAGTCATATACATAAAATAAATTAATCTTAAAAAAGAGAAAAGCTTTGGTCCACTATGCAGACATAACATTTCTTGAAAAAGTAAAATGAAGCAAGCACCTCATTATGGTTCCACAGAAATTTACTACTACTACTATTAGTACTACTATTACTATTTTTATTTTTAAGACTGAATTTCTTTGTATATCACTGGCTGTCCTAGAACTTACTCTGTAGACCAAACTGGTCTTGAATTTATAAATCATCCTGCCACTGCCTCCTGAATGCTGGAATTAAAGGCATGCACCTTTCTCACACAGTCTGAAATTATTTTTTTGTTTCCTATGCTGCTGTTAATTATTTCATGAATTCTATTTTGCAATCCAGGATACTTTTCAGTGGAGAATCTCTGCTGCCCTCAAAAGCCTTGAATAAGAGCACGATTCTCAGACCTAAGGGCTAGAGAGATGAAGGAGACAAACATATAGTGAGGACAAATGAACTTTATTGACATACTGATTGAAGAGTGACTGGGGACCTTTAGTTGGCAGCAATTGTGCTCTGAATCCAGCTCACATAGTTGCAGACCTTGGTGTACACACCAGGATTGTCTGGCAGGGCACAGCCATAGCCCCAGGAGACAATGCCCTGGAGCTCTCCATTGCAGACCACAGGGCCACCAGAGTCACCCTGGATTAAAGAAATACAGTGTTTAAGGAAGGGTCATGTAGAAAAAGAATCACATTTACTCTGACCTTAAGACCTCATTATATTTACCCTAGAATAGTTCAAATTTTTTTCTGCATTGGAACACATTGTCTAGTCTCACTAATAAGATTAAGTGACATCCAACATAGATCTCATATCTGCCTGACCCCATCTCATGAAGCTTCTAGTTTCCCAATAATGGACACTCAAATGCCACTCCCAGGAGAACAGAGGTTTCATATGTAAAGAGATCCACTCACCTGGCAGGAATCTTTGCCTCCCTCCAGGAAGCCAACACAGATCATGTTGCTGGTGATTTCCCCAGGGTAGGAGGCTTCACAGGCAGCCTGAGACAGCACTGGGGCTTCCACACACTGAAGTAGGTCTGGGTTGTTCACTGAGAGGGAAGGTAATGATTAAAGAAAGAAGAAATATGCATCAGAATACTTGAATGAAGACTAATTTATCCGTAGAACATCATGGGTAATCACAGAGATCATTAAGATAAATTCCAGCAAAGAACTGTAGCTTTTTAAATCTATAAAATGACTTCTGTGGATCCCATTTTCATTGTTGATCTTGTTACACAGTGTATATTTGTCCTCTACCGGTTCTAGAGAATGTACTTCTTGGGACTTTTATCTTCCTTTGGTACCAACTACAGTTTTTATAATTGGTACTTTAAACATATTTTCAAGGCAAAACCCAGGAGGTTCAATACCTGATTTTGGAAAACATGGGGAGGAAGGAATGTATTAGGTGAAAGCTCTACTCACCACCATTGCTGAGGGTGTTGCCCCAGCCAGAGATGAGGCACTGAGTGCCTGCAGGTGCACAGGATCTGGGCAGAGCAACAGTGGCCACTTGGGCATTGAGAGTCACAGGGGAAGAGAGCTTGATCAGCATGATGTCATTGTTGAGGGTCCACGAATTAAAGCTGGGGTGTTTGATGATCTTGGCAGCATCGACAAACTGCTCGTTGCCCTCAACGACATTGATGTTGTGCTCTCCCAGTCTCACTTGGATGCGGCTGTTAGAAAGAAAACACATGCTAGAGATTTTTGTCCAAGACACCCAAAAGTTCCCAAGCTTCTTACCCAGGAGTGAATCTTGAAGTCTATAGTAGATCCCTAGACAATTTGAAAGGAAAAGCTATTCACTGGTGGATAATTTCTGGTTAAGCAACCTTCATAGATTGGTGGTATATAAAGAGTACAGTTTTGGGATGCATTTCAATCTGCCATGCCACAGTCACTCATTTATTCAGAGATGTGGACCCAAGGTGACATTTGATGCTCATCTCACTTTCTGAGTCTCTGTTAATGACAGAAGGATCTATGAGTAGTATTTCTTGCTTTATTAATGACTATTATTATGTGAGACCTAAGCCTGTTTAGTCCAAAGTGATATGTCATGGAACCACGAGAGATTTTTACATTCTTATTCCCAACTCTAGAAGTACTGAGCCAGTATCCTGGTCATTTGTGTTACGTACTCAGGACTGAGAATGCCTAGTAGAGACTGCATTGTATTTTACCAGTATTTATCCATATTTCTGAAAAGTTGGAGTTCATTTTTTTTTCTTAGCCGATGGTAGTTATACAAAGTTCTTGCCTAACTTTCTCACATGTATGTATGGTAACAAAACAAATATCCCTTGGTTTAATGGCCCACATTCCTTGCTATATTATGAGTTTGCTTGAGGAAATGAGAGGCTTTCTATTCTGTATCAAATTTTCCCCAGTGCTCATGATAGTTAACTGCTGCCAGCAACTTCTCCCCATGGCTTTCTCCTTTTACCTTACAACTTCACCATTTGTGGACGTGCCATGTTCTAAAGCTGTCCCAGAGCCGGGTGGTGGTGGCACACACCTTTAATACCAGCACTTGGGAGGCAGAGGCAGGCAGATTTCTGAGTTTGAGGCTAGCCTGGTCTACAGAGTGAGTTCCAGGACAGCCAGGGCTACACAGAGAAACCCTGTCTTGAAAAAACTAGATGTCCCAGGATGTGGGCTCCTTAGTTAGGAGTTAATCACTTACGATTTGTAGCAGTGAGCTGCAGACACTACCCACTGGTTAGTGATGAGGGAACCTCCACAGAAGTGGTAGCCAGAGTTCAGGGACACCTGGTAGGGTACAGAATTCCTCTGGCAGGTGTATCCTCCAACGATCTTGTCATCATCATCCACAGGGAAAGCAACTTGATAGGAGATAGGAAATGAACATAAGCAAATTCATCTGGGTATTAGAGGCTTTGTGGCAGCTAAAACCTTAGGATTTCTTACTGAGCACAGTGAGTGCAGGAAAGCTGGAATCACTCTATCTCCAATAAGCAACATAGATTCTAGGGATTCTCAATATCAGGTCCTGCAGGACAGATAGGTAATTCTCACAGGTCTAATCTCTTCTAAGCACACGTGTTGGGACAGTAAGTATTATCTGATTCCCCTGCATACAATAAAGACACATGCTCCACTATGTTTATAGCAGCCTTGTTTATAATAGCCCGAAATTGGAAGGAGCCCAGATATCCCTCAAAGGAGGAATGGATACAGAAAATGTGGTATATTTATACAATGAAATACTACTCAGCAATTAAAAATAATGAATTCATGCAATTTGTAGGTAAATGATTAGATCTGGAAAATATCATCCTAAGTGAGTTAACCCAATCACAAAAGAATACACATGAAATGCAATCACTGATAAGTGGATATTAATGAGCCCAGAAGCCCTAAATACTCAAGGCACAAATAGCAAGTCAAATGATTCCCAAGAAGAAGAAAGGAGAGCACCCTGGGCCTGAAAAGATTGGATCCAGTTTTGTAGACCCAGAACAGAGAAATCGTGGCGGGGGTGACTGGGGAATAGTTGGGGGTGGAGAGGACTTATGGGACATATAGTGTGTGTGTGGGAACTGGGAAAGGGGAAAGCCTTTGGAATGTAAACAAAGAATATATAAAATAAAAATTAAAAAAAGAATTATCTGAGAAAACACTTAGTGGGATCCCATTAGAAGTCAGTTCTTCCCATTTCCTGCTTTATTTTTATACCTATTACTTGTTTGTCCCACCTGAATATTGGCTTTTTACCCTGGCCAGTGTCCCCACAGAAAATTTTTTACCTAGGCTAGCTTCCCACAGAAATCAACTCTTTAGAATGAGTCAAGAATAGAAAGGAATACCCAAGACAACGCAGGCTTAACAAGGGAGGGCACAGCCACTCACTAATATATCAGAATTTCTTAACTTTGATTGGTAAGACAAAGTTTATTTAGGGATGGATCTATTTAACAGGCAAGACCTAAGACAAATCAGGATTAGAATCCTAATAGTTGAATTTGAAGCAAAAAAAAAAAAGATTTTTATGTCTTCAAGCACGTTTTTCCTTAAGAACATCTGTGGTGGAAGTATCATGGAGCTGTTGGAACCAAACAGTGGGCATGCTGGGTCATTTTCTGGAACCTCTTTATTAGCTCTGCCTTTCAACATTGCCTGCTCTTGGCACCAATTAGAATGAAGAGTAGATTAAAAGGGAAGTGAGGAAAGTAGGGAGAAGCCAGGAAAGTAGGGAGAAGGTTTGAGTGGCTGGTCAGACTATCAGAATATAGGTAAAAGACAGCATTGGGATAGTTCATATATTTCCTTAAGTGGAATGGCTGTACAGGGCTTGGGGAAAAGAGTAAAACTCACCAGCAGCTCCCACAAGGGCTAGGATCAGAAGTGCACTCATGGTGACAGAAAGTCATGAGCACAGAAAGAGAGCTTGTTTTTATAGTTCCCTAGATGGAGAAGAAGGCATCTTGGCTAAAAGTAGAGGGGTCATTTTTTTCCTGAACAAACATAACTGCACATTTCTCTTTCCCAGAGTCTTGCATCAGCCTTGCTGTTTGGTGCCCTTGTCATTTGGAGAGCTACAGGTGACAGGGGAACTTTTTTCTCAGGCCACATAAGGAGAGCAATTGATTCTTGGAGGGATAGTGGGATAGAACAAAGAGGGGATGTCAAGCCCTTGTCTCCACAGTGGGATTTCTTGGGCTTAGGAGATAAGAGGAAGAGCAAAGACTGTCTAAGATCCTTAGAAATTCTGACTTCATGTAAGCTTTAAGAAACTTTGAGCAAGGCCAGGTTCTAGTAACTAGTAAGGTTGCTTGGTGCCCTCATGGTAGGAAATCACCATTGCCTAAATCCCTTACCTGTGACCCTGACTGTTTTACTGAACAGGAAGATGAAATTAAAGGGCTTTGAGGTATACAATTAGAACAGGGATGATGAAAAACCAGGAGGTTCAGAGTTCCTTTTAAGTGTGTGTGTGTGTGTGTGTGTGTGTGTGTGTGTGTGTATGTGACTTTCAGTTGGCTTTTTTCTAACCAGATTCATGGATTGAAGGTGTCTTGAAGAGGATGGATGAAACTTAAATTGGTACTTCCTTGATATGCTACAGGGGTGGAAAAATCACAGCAAAACTATATTCTATTTTTCTGTTGCCTTTTGCTCTTGTCATGTGTCATTTTTAAGAGTCATTAAGGCTCCAGAAAACTACAATAACTATTAGTACCCCATATTCTAGTAAAATGCTTCCTGAGCTAAAAGTATACATGATGTTTTAGATATGAGAAAATGTTTGGACAGTGTTTAATCTGGGTCCTAGGTTAGATAATTAGTTGTGATTAGATATGAGAGGATTCTGTAATTGTCTATTTTATACATAAAAAGAATAACATATTGGGAGGTCTGGTGGGGTTGGAGTGGGGTCTGGGGACATCCTTTTGGAGACAGGGTGTAAGTACGGAATGTGTAACAGTGAGAGGGTAGACTGGGAGTGGGATAAAGTCTGGCCTGTAAAAAAAGAGTAAATAAAAAAGAGTACTACAATAGGCTCATCCCTCAACTTTTTGTAGTAAAACCTGGCCAGAGAAGTTTATTGACTGATGATTCATCAGTTTGAATCTAGTTATACAGTCATTTGGAGGAGCCTTATTGTCAATTGTTTATCTTTTTCTTCATTCCAAATCTAGACTTTGGGAGTTTTCAACTGGAGTTGAGATTATGTGTCAGTTTTCTGCAAGATACTGAACAGTCTAGAAATACTAAATAAAGGTTAAAAAAACTGAGCTCAAATTGTAATTGTGGTGGAGACGGTAAGATGATGGAGTTTGAGGAATGATTGCAGGAAACCAATGTGGAGCTCATAGGCTATGCTATGGCCCCATTTCTGACATTGTTAGGGCAGATTTACTAAAAGTCCCTCTACTGAATGCTCTCATTTCTGCATCTTGCATACTATATAAAGGCTTTTGGACTTATACACATTTTCACTTTTCACAAATGTTTTAATATGAGTCTTCAGAAAAATGGATTCATTTTACCTGACAAATTAATCTAAAACTGGCGTGCTTCCCCTGTGTCTCCCAGAAAATGTGGGAATTGTCAGAGTGTGAGATTTGTTGCAGGTGACTGTCAAATAAGAGGTCCTCATGGAACAAATTACACATCTTGTTTCCTCTTGGCACTTGTTTTCCTGGCATAACATGGTCACAGAATTGGCATTTCACTTGTATCTTGTCTCAGATCCTTATCTTCTCATGTGCTCCCATGAGGTGCATGTGAGACACAGTTGCACAAGCCTCTGTGTTCATAGAGAGATCATAGAGTCTGAGGACTTTACTATGTGTGGCCCGAAAGTTTTTTGCAATATAGTTGAGATGCTGCTTGCTGGGGAGTATTTGCAGGACTGCTGCTTTGGATGTAAGACTTTCGCTTTCATGCCTGCTCATTTCCCCGTGCCTGAAAGAGGTAGCCCACAGCAAGGGGATCATCATCAATATCTAGGAAATGATTTCTGCTCAACAGAGATTTGGATTGGTTCTTGTCGCTCTTTGCAAAAGGAGCCATTTGAGGACATCAGCATTTCTGAACCTCAGCTTTGAAGGTCAGCATGCACTTCACCCATTACTACAGAACGGAGTCTCTCTATTGTCTTTTTAGTATGAAAGGCAGATGTTCTAAAATTATACGTCACCGTTTCCTTTTCAAGGTCCTCTCTAAATTCCTTATCTAATTCTTTAGCCTCAGTTCCATGTACTACTCTTTAAGCAATGTGTGAAATTCCAGGCTTCCTTTCCTGCAGATCTCAACTCCCTTTCTCCATTATGGCTCTCTTCTCCAGCAGAAATTCACGTACCTAAAGAAGTTTGTTTCCTGAACATACTGTCTTAGATTCACTAACTTTAGATAGTAAAGAGTACTCTGAGTTATCAAAAACAGACAGGCACACAAACAGAAACATGCATACGTACACATATATACACATGTGTGTACACACACACAATTTCTAAAGTTTGAGACAGAGGCTTTAGGGTCTTAGGTTAGTTGTTGGTGATCAGCTAATTGGATTAGATCATCCTATTTCTGCACTCTCTTCCATTATTCATTTATATTTATAAGTAACGTGCAGACTTTGTACCCAGTGAAATGTGATTTGCATGTTATATTTGTTCTTGGGCTCCTTTCACTGTACTAAAGTGAATAGAGGAATCTCTAGCAATTATGAATTTAAAGTATAAAGGATAGATTGAAATTCCCAGATAAGACTATATATCACACATTTTTTCCTATGACACATATGCAGAAGAGTCAGAATAAGAAAGACTTCAAGCACTCTCCTTCAAATAAGCTACAGTAGTAGAGGACCCAGCAAGGTTCTACTTCTGTATTGTCCTCCGACATTTTCTTTACCTTTTCTCCAACTTTTTTTTTTATTTGAACGTATTTTACATTTGGGGTTATTTATTCTTATTTTCATCTGATTTCATGGACACAGTTTTTATTTTTTGATATTTGCATTTAAATCTCTTGTACTTTCATTCTCATGTCTATATTTCTTATAAATTACATTTTAAAATGTATATGCACTTTTTGAGAATTGTGTCCATGCATATTATATATTTTGATAGTTTCCATATCTATGTCAAATATTCCAATACTCCCAACCCTTTACCATTTCCTTCCACTAACTTCATTTTCTTCTTCCTCCTCTTCCTTTTTCTGTCTTTCCCCCTTTTCCTACACAGAGGCACCATATCCAGTTAGCGTTCCCCACATATACCTGGGTGGAACATACCATTGAAACACGGACAACCACCAGGTAGGATTCACAGGCCAGAGAGAACCTGCTCTTGTTCTCCTGTCAGCTGCCTTCTGCCAACACTTCTATAATTCTTTTGTTTTATTTAATGTCACTTCTTGTCCCCTTTTCTTTTCTTACTTCATTATTTTGTGCCTTTATTATTTTTACATGTACCTTCAGTAATTTTTTAAGCATCTCCTTATGTAAACTATATTCTTTTCAAATTCAAAATCCTTGAGAAGATTGCCTTTCTGAATGTTTTCTGATATATATATCACTAAAGTGAATGGAGAAATCTCATATATATATATTTCATTTTCAGATCAACTTGCAACTATTGTCAATTTTTAGCTACAGTAATAAAATCAGACTTTAAGACAAATATCACAATACATTGACTTGATGAACTTCTACAATGAACACTAACTCAGAGGGAAAGGATTCACACTTTCTCAAGAAAGGAGAAAGCTAAAATCAAGAAAGCGAGGCAATGAAAGATATCTTGTGTAAACCACTAAAATGTCGATTACTGTTTTCCTTAAAGAAGGAATCTCAAAATCACTAGTGTTATACAGAAGCTTTTATGAGGCATTATAGGTAGAAAAAAAGAAATACTAACATTGAAATCAGTATTCTTTAGAAAATTCTTTCAACCAGAGGCATTAGGTTTCTGAAATTTTGTAAAATTACATTCTTATTCAAATACTACTGATCAGAGTCTAAGCTAGTCTCTCTGGCAAGAAAAAGGTCATAATTATACTCTTGAATGACAGCATTTCCCCATCAATATTTATTTTCCATTTTTAATTTTAATTAATTTTAATTTTTACCCAATATTTTGAATATTTCACATATGAGTAATATATAACAATTTTTCTTCTTCCTCACCTCTGTTTCTCCAAACATAAACATATAAGCACATATAAATGTGGGGGGTGATTGGGGAATGGGTGGGCAGGGGGAAGAGGACTTATGGGACATATGGCAAGGGGGGAACTGGAAAAGGGGAAAGCCTTTGGAATGTAAATAAAAAATATAGAAAAATAAAAAAATTAAAAATGTATAAATAAAACCTGGTAAGTTTATTTAGCAGTACTGTGTGTGTGTGTGTGTGTGTGTGTGTGTGTGTGTATTTATGTGTGTGGGTGCATGTGGGTGCATGTGTGTGTGTGTGTGTATGTACGTGTATTCATGATTAACTGGGATTTGGTAATCTATCAGGGAGCTTGTTTCTGGGGAAGACTGATTCTCTCTTTTTTTAATTATCCATTAACTTGCCTGTAGATTTTCATCTAGGCATGGAATTAACTTTATTCATTTTTTTTGTTCTGAATTATAGCATTTCCTGGGATCTTCTTAATAATCTTCCAGCACTGGTACATTATAGGATGACAGAAGCCTTGGCAGAGATGTTGAGATCTTGAGAAATAGGTATAAAGTGTTGAGGCAGGTCTTGTGTTCTTCTGTTTGTTTATTAAAATTTCATATCTTGTTGATTTTGATTTTATTGCATTTCAATGGCTAATTTTATTCTCTCTGAGCAGTTCTAGGGATTGAACAACCAAGAGACAGCTCTTTGCTCAGAAGAAACCAGCAAAGCACCAGAAAAAAATATACGTACCAATAGTACGTATTGGTAGAAATCTTACCATATGAACAAGAAACATGAATAGGCAAGTCAACATACACATGCCAGAAGTCTACCACCCCTCAGCAGATGAGAGTACCCAAATATGTTAATGTAATGGAATATTGGGTAAAGTATTTAGAAGTCTAATTTAAAAAAATCAACAACTTCAAGGAGAGCTAACACAGATCATCAAATGAAGCAAAGATAATTAAAAACTTGTTCAAGAAATTCAACACAGGTGATTATGAAAAGAAGAATCGATCATAGAAGAAAAAATCAATAAATCCAACAAAAAGTAATGAAAAGCATTTCTAATAGTGTAAATAACATGAAAAAAAAACCACTAAATATTGACGACATTGGTAAGAAATTGAGACCAGATTTAACTCTGTGTTACTTTCCCATCATGCCTCATACTCAGAAGGAAGTAACTCTCTTGTTTACTTGTTTTTATGCCCAGAGAAGCTGACAACAGTTAAATTCTTCTAAGGAACCATCATTAACTATCCCCTTGATTTTAACTTATCTGTTGACTTGTTCGAAGTTTAAATTATTGTATAAAACAATGAGTTTTGTTATAAAATTTTAATGTATATATTTTGGTCTATTTTGTTTTAATGGTCTTCATTACCCTCTTTGGTCTTCTCATCACCCAACTTTTCCATCACTCAAGAGTAGTGGTTCTTTTTTCATATCTATGTTTATCATATGAGAGACACATTGATAATTGAGTTCTGCTTGTTTCTTATGCTTTTGTTTCTAGAAATACTTTATGTATGTGTTTCTTCTTAGAAAGATTTTATTCCACATGAATTTGAGTATATATCTAGTATATACTAGGCAGTGATTTACTTTCAAAGCTTAAAATATATCACTTAGTGCATCCTTCTTCATATGGGTTTCAACTCAGAGATCTGATGTGATTCTGAAGGTTTTATACTCATGAGTTTGCTTTCTTTATTGTAAGTTTTAGTATTGTTCTCTGACTGTGTAGTCTTGGCATCTAAACTATCAGTGTCAAGGAGATATTCATTTCTGTTTGTGCCTATTCTTGAATATCTACAAATTTCCCCGGATTTGGCAAATTTTCTCCTATAATTTTATTGAATTGATTTTTTTCTACCAAGCTTTTTATCTTTTCTTCTTCCTCTGGATTATTGATTTTCTAGATTGGGCTCTTGAACATAAATTCAGAGTTCTTGAAAATCATGACCTTTCTTATTTTTTCTTTTTATTGGCTGAGTGTAGTATTTCCTCTGCCTTTTCTTTCATCCATAATATCCTTAATTTTGTCCACTCTAGTATACATGTGATATTTTTCAGTTTTCCATCTCATGTTTTGTTTTATTCTTTGAAAATTTTATGACTAACACTCCTGTTTTTGGTCTTTCTATTTTATTTTGTTTTGATTTAATATTTCAGTATTAAACTACATTTCTCATCGATATGATATTTATGTTCTTGTTTTTTTCTCTCTTTGAAATCATTATTTTTCTTTCTTTGAGAAATAGATTTTGGAGAGGCTCACCCAACACCCTATGGTATGGGCATGCCAAAGAGAGGCAAGTGCAGATGTCTTTAAGATGATCAATTATGTGGTAAAGAGATGAGAGAAAACAAGAAGCAAAGTGGTGTATGCACTATGAAGAGAAGCACATGACAGCAGTGAGGAACAGCCAGATGTGAGAAGCCTGGGCTCCCACTGAGGCCATGGTGATATCCATGCCTGTGCTGTCCCCCAGGGCCATGGGTCCATGGCCCTACAAGAACAGGGGTCTATGTTGATGTCTATGGTCTGTGTTACAACCAACAGTTGTACTGTTGTACAGGTGGTGACATCAGTGATATGTGCACAGGAGAGATGTCCCTGGTGACATGAGCAGAGGAAAGCTTGGTGTGTGTGTGTGTGTGTGTGTGTGTGTGTGTGTGTGTATGTGTGTGTGTGTGTGTAACCAACTCAGCTAACCCAAAGCCCAGATCCAAGGTTTTTAGTTGGCTCACAATTACATCTATCCCATTGATGATCTCCTGGAGCAAATGAAGGTGCCAGTCCTGTGGAACCAGAGCAGCAGGAACTCCATGACACAGGACAATAGTGAAATATCCAATAAGATTCTTGGTGAGCATCCAGTATTGATGTGTAGCAGAATCTAGAGAGCCCAATGACTCATTGCAATGAACATTTGTGAGTAAAACTGTTTAGACAAAAAGGTATATTGTGTGATATACCACAGCTTACATGGTGAGAGTTTTTGCTTGTCTTAATTTTAATTTTATTTTTTTTTGGGGGGAAAGAGAGGTTACAAAGGTAGAGTGAAGGCAGATATGGAAGGACTGAAGAATGAGTGGGATGGGATACATGATGTAAAATTCACAAAGAATCAATAAAAATTATTAAAATTAGATTTTAATTTTTTTAATTTTTTGGCATTTTAACTAATTCACTAATTGGCTTCAGTATTTAAGAAGCTATCATCTTTTAAAGGAGCTATGATGCCTTGCTTTTTTGTCATAGGTACACAATTGTTGGCATGTATATGTCTCCCAGATTTATTTGTGTCTTCCTATGAATAACCTTCTATTAAAGTCTCAATCAACAGGATCCTTCAGAGAAAAGAAACCAATTTCACAACAGTACTTAATTGGTTACTTGTATCATTGCTGTGATAAAACACCTGAAAAACCAAGTTTAATCAATAAAACACTTATTTTAGGTCATTATGGGGTGGTGCAATCTATTATTGCAAGGAAATTGTGACAACAAGAGCCTGAGGTAGCTCACATCTCAGTGCTACAGGAGGGAAGAGGTTGAAGAAATTGATCCCAGATTTATGTTTCTCACATTGCATGGTAGAAAACCATATCAAAGAAACACCTTTGTAGGGGAAACTGGCTTGTGGGTAGGACAGTTTCCAATTATCTAAAGGTGACAGGAGTGGTCCTTGCTACAGGAGATAGGGCTATAAATAATAATGTTCTTTGAGGCCCAATCATTTGTCTAATTCAGTTTAGTGTGCTCACAGTTGTTTGTCCCATTGTCCACAACTCCCTCTTGCAGATATCTTTCTTGGAGATGTTTTCATAGAATGTTCCAGGTCCCCATATTTATGGTTATTTCAGGTTTTCATGCCTGCAGCATGGTACAGTCTCAATCCATAGACTCACCTATTATGATGCTGTTCTGTTAGAGCACTTCATGGTATGAGAGCAAAGAATGTATTAATTCTTCACTTTGACCTGTCACACAGAAAAGATTACTGTTACACCAGAACTTTCATCTGTATGCAAGGCTTGTAATAATCATGTAAATGTCCTTTGTGTAAGATTGTTCCCCTTTTCACCATAGGACTTAGTATATTTTCTGAATGAAGTTTCTATCTTTTCTCCTCCTTACATATGATCCTGGCCTGGAGATACATGTTCATGTCTCTGTTTCAAAGTCTTTGTTTCTTCATGCTTTTCAGCTGTTTGATCACATCCCTTGTGATTTCTTGTATTCTCCCATTCTTTTTGTACAGTAGTCTGTTTCCCTAGTTATGCTGAATCTCCTCCATATTTACCACACTACAAACTGCCCCTTCTTCCTCTTCCTATTCTCTCCTTCTTCCTCTTATTCTTCTTCCCTTTCCTCTTCTTCTTCCTCCCCTTCTCTTCCTCTTCTTTGTAGCAAACCATAAAGTTTGATTTCAAGGCAATGAATAAAATGTGTATTTCAACAAATGATGCAGAAACACTTTCTGTAGCCCATCTAGCCTGAATATTGCAATCTTCCCATATCAACCTCCTTATTAGGTTAGATTATAGAGCCATGCTGGTGTACTTGATATGGAGCAATAAAGAAAATCAAAGTTAAGTAAAAACATACAAATATACCTGTAGAGGATAATGGAAAACAAAAGCAAATTATTAACAAAACAATGAAAATACTAGCCATACATGGTATAAAATTAAATATTTAAAATTTTTATTTTTATGTGCATGTGTGTGTCAATATTGTT
Organism: Apodemus agrarius; assembly: GCA_964023405.1. Taxonomy (NCBI): domain Eukaryota; kingdom Metazoa; phylum Chordata; class Mammalia; order Rodentia; family Muridae; genus Apodemus; species Apodemus agrarius. The sequence continues at coordinate 66,979,145 of OZ030006.1, read as the reverse complement.
GTGTTTGGGTATGTATGGCTGTGAGTGAGTGAGTGAGTGTGTGTGTGTGTGTGTGTCTGTGTGTGTCTGTGTGTGTCTGTGTTTGTGTCTGTGTTTGTGTCTGTACCATGTATGCTTGGATGCTCCTGGAGACCACCAAAATGTGTCACATCCTCTGGACCAGGAGTTACAGGTGGTGGTGAGCTGATAGATGTGTATGCTGGGTGTTACAGTCAGAGTGTCTGCAAGGTCAACAATTGCACTTCATCCCTAAACCTTCTCTCCAGCCTCAAATTCAACTTCTAGAAAAGTATGAAGCATCATTTATCGACATGTATGGTTTGGATACCATTGCATGTGCAGGTCAGGGCTAATGTCAAAGGATGGGGTCCTTAGTATAGTGATGTCAGGAGATAATGTAGATCTTTTGAGGTAGTCCCTTGTTAGAACTCCTTAAGAGATTAAGGGTACTACTACCATTGGAAGAGGTTAAGCTGTTCTTGTATGACACAGAGCTAGTTCTCAAAAGAGAGATTTATAAGAATGAGCTGAACTCTGAATTGATCTCTGGTGTCCTGTCTTAAGATGATCTGTCTTCTTACTACATGGACTTTCACTATTTTGATGATATAGACTATGAACACAACAAATTTAATATCTCTTCTTCTAAAGACTTTATTTTTCTTTATTCAATAAATATATGATAAATTTATTATGGAATATATTATTGGAATAATATTAGTCTAAGAATTTTAAGTTCTAAGAAAATAGTATTACAGAAAATTAAGACCTAGTTCTCATGGCATTTATTTGTGCATCATATGATTCCACAGATATATGTGGGACAGAGAAGAAAAATACGGAATAAATAACTGTACCAATATGTGTCTATCCCAGAGAATATGATTTCACATTATTAAAAAAAATAAAGTGTTACAAGTTCATAAAGTGGCAGGGTCATTCTATTTTAGGAGGTATGTTTCAGGACAAGAAGTATGAGTAGGTGGGACAAGGATGGCTTTTGTTTTCCCTCCTGAGTCTATAGCAAAACCAAACTTTCTTTCTTCCTTCCCATACCAGGCACCCTAAACAAACTTCAAGTTCTCTTTTTAAATGAAACAAACCCATCATCCAGATAGAAAGCTTGCTATTAGTTTCAACTGTTAAACCTAATGCCATAAAATATGGTCATCAATACATTGAACTCTCCTTGTAAAACATGGTATTTTTGACATGAAATGGTATTTGCAAACTAACATTAGCAGACAAATACAGAAGCAATATATATGATCTAGTCATGTTGCAATTGAGTAATTTTTCTCACATTAATAAATATTTTATGGTATATATATATTATATGAGGAAAATATGAAAAAGAAAATGACTCTAGACAAGAATATTACAAAAGAAGGGAAAACACAAGTCAGGTAAAGGAACCAGTATGCCAGGATAGGGAAGTGTGAGTGGATGGGTTGGTGAGCAGTGGGAGGGAGGATGGGGTAGGGGGTTTTTGGAGGGGAAACCAGGAAAGGGGATAACATTTAAAATGTAAATAAAGAAAAAATAAAAAAAGGAAAAGAAAAAAAAAGGAATCAGACAGTAGAAAAATGTTAGAAAAACCAGAAACTAGGCACTTACTACATTATTGTTTGCAGGTACAGTATAATCTGTTTAATATGGATTCTTTTGCTTTGGTTTAAAAAAATAATTTCTGCTGGGTGGTGGTGGCGCAAGCCTTTAATCCCAGCACTTGGGAGTCAGAGTCAGGTGGATTTCTGAGTTCGAGGCCAGCCTGGCCTACAGAGTGAGTTCCCGCACAGCCAGGGCTATACAGAGAAACCCTGTCTCAAAAAAACAAACAAACAAAAATTTTCCTCCATTAACTCTTTGAAAATTTGATATATACCTACAATCCACTTTCTTAATGACACTCTCTTAGTTTAAAAGAGAAACACCTTTCATTTCAGTACAATTAAGTTTCAACAATACGAATATTTAAACATGAAATGAACAAGGACAACAATAGACATGCTAGGGTGGAGGGAGACACACCCTGAGGTTTCAGCCAATATAAAGAATTGTAGCCTCTGGGCGGTGGTGGTGCATACTTTTAATCCTAGCACTTAGGAGGCAGAGGCAGGTGGATTTCTGAGTTCGAGGCCTGTCTGGTCTACAAAGTGCATTCCAGGAGAGCCAGGGCCATACAGAGAAACCCCATTTAGAAAAACAAAAACAACAAAAAAAATACAGGCAATTAAGGAATGCTGAGATCAAGATCAAGATCAAGATCAAGATCAAGATCAAGAGCAAGAGCAAGAGCAAGAGCAAGAGCAAGAGCAAGAGTCTTTCCCAGGGAAGAACATACCAGTTGGTTAACCACCACCCCAGTATAGACCCAGAACAGAGAAATTGGGGTGGGGGGGTGGGGGGGATGAGTGGGGAATAGTAGGGGGGGAGAGGAATTATGGGACATATTGTGGGGGGTAACTGGGAAAGGGGAAAGCCTTTGGAATGTAAACATTGAATATAGAAAATAAAAATTAAAAAAAGCTTGTTATTAGCTAAAAACATGGTAGCTCATATTTGTAATCCTAGTATTCAGAATGGTGAGCAGAAGGACCACACTGCAAACTGGAGACCATCCTTGGATTCATATGAGACCTTGTCTCTAGACATAGCTACTATTATTCTCATTTAGTTAGTTAGAAAGTAGTATATAGAGAATTTATAGAACATGTTTAAGGTCACACTAGTAATAAAGAGATAGAGGCAAGTGTCTGCCCATAGATTTAAAGTTGATAGTCATGCTATTTTATAAGTTCTTGGGGTACAGTTTTGCTATCCTGTGTCAACATCTTTTAGTTGTAGCTGTAGGAAAGTCTAGAAAGCTATCTAAATAGTGAGCACAAAGGCATCAGGGGAAGCAATCTCCAGATTTATATTAGATTGTATTATGATCCTTCTGCACTCTTGCTTTCAACATGTAAACTACAATAATAACCACTTTATGAAAAGGAGTGAAATAAGTGTGAAATGTATAAATAGCTCTCAGGATGGTGTCTACATGTTCTTTAATTAATGACAGCAAAGTCTTCAGAGTGTGAAGAATAGAGACAGAGGAACTCCTTATCTTCCCTGTGTGATAAGGATCAGGCACTAGATGTGTTGGCTTTTGGTAAAAAACAACTTCTAGATTAGTCAAAGAAGGCAATGTTTTTGCCATACATGCCTGTGAATGTATATTAGCATTCAAAACCCACTACAACCACAGTTAAGAATGGCTTTTTGGTGATTCCTCAAAAAATTAGACAGTACTACCAGTGGACACAGCTATACCACTCCTGGGCATATACCCAGAAATGCTCCTACATGTATTAAGGACACATGTTCCACTATGTTCATAGCTGCCTTATTTATAATAGCCAGAAGATGGAAAGAACCCAGATGTCCCTCAACAGAGGAATGGATGCAGAAACTATGGTATATATACACAATGGAGTACTATTCAGCTATTAAAAACAATGAATTCATGAAATTCTTAGGCAACTGGATGGAACTAGAAAGTGTCATCCTGAGCAAGGCAACCCAATCACAAAAGAACATACATGGTATGCACCCACTAATAAGTGCATGTTAGCCTAAAAGCTCAAAATAAACAAGTTACAATTAACCAAGCTCAAGAAGAAGGAGGACTTAAGTGAGGTTGCTTTGCTCTAAGAAAGGGAAGAAAATAGTCACAGGAGCAATAAGGGAGACAATGTGTGGAGCAGAGACTGAAGTAAAGGCCATCCAGAGACTGCCCTACCTGGGGATTCATCCTATCAACAGTCAACAAACCCTGACACTACTATGGACAACAAGAAGTGTATATCAAAAGGAGCATGCCATGCTTGTCTCCAGAGGAGCCCTGCCAGAGCCTTACAAACACAGAGGCAGATGTTAACAACCAACTATTGGACTGGGCTTGGGGCCCTAATGGAGGAGCTGGAGGATGGTCAAGAGGAGCTGAAGGAGCTTACAGCCCCATGGGAAGAACAATGATTTCGGCCACCCAGACACCCCAAGACTCCCAGGGACTGAACCATCAACCAAGGAGCACACATGGTTCCAGCCAAAAATGTGGCAGAGGAAAGCCTTCTTGGGCATCAGTCGGAGGAATTGTCCTTGGTCAGGTAAAGGCTCAACAGAGTCCTGTACAAAGGGAAACCGAGGGGGGTGAGGAGGGAGTGTTTTGGGTGGAGAGGCATATAGGTGGAGGCAGGGGGAAGGAGGAGGGGGAGGGGTTGGAGGTCTTAGGGGAGGGGGAGATATCTCGAAAGGTTTTACCATTGGCAATGTAAATGAAGATGATATTCAATAAAAAAATAATAAATTAAAAAAAGAGATGTGTTCTGAAGGGCCAAAAAATTGTTTTGAATTTTTGTATGTATATTTTTATATACATACCCACATATGTATATTTATATGGACTACACACACACACACACACACACACACACACACACACACAGGCAGCTGCACTACTAAGTATATACTCCCACTTCAGGATTGTCTTTCTGCAGGGTACTACATTGCAGATCCTGAGAAGAAAGAACAATGTGCAAAGAAGAGGCCTTTGAAATAGGGTCACTTAATTATTCATTTTAGTTAGTCATTCTGTGGCTCCATGCTTTTGTCATGTTGACCCACCCTGTCTTTTTACTAAGGAGAAGAAACACACCTGTCCAGAGGAGACTTCTTCACTTTTTAAAAATCTCACTTCATTAACTCACCTGCCTCAAACCCCTGTAAATCAATTTCTACTCCCAGGCAAGCAGCTCCCATGCAAAGGGAGCACCACTTGGCACTAGTCTTTGCTTCTGTGAAGGGAGCCAGTGCAGAATATGTTATGGGTGATCTTCCCAGGTTAGGAGGCAACAAGGTCAGCCTGAGACAGCAGGGGGCATCCAGGCTCCACAGCATGCCTGGGTTTGTTTACTATGAAAAAAGATTAGGATAGAACAAATTTGACTATGTCCAGGCTAAGGTTTAGCAATTTAATATTAAACTGTCGGCAAACACTGGTGTGATTTCCCAAGATATTAAGTCCTAGTAAGGACCCATAGCTATTAGATCCCAGAATAGTCTCCATTCTAAAAGTAATAGTATCCATTCTATATTTGTCCCTTCTATATTCTCTGGATCAGCTTACTGAGTGTGTAGAAATATCTTAAACACAATGCAAAAGATTGCTTATACTGGGTACCTGAATTGTATATGGAGGATAGTGGTTAAAGCCAAAGGCAGGTTAGATTCTGGAAAGTATACACAGAAATCGAAAGTAGTTGAAGGTTCTTATTCATCAGTAAGGCTCAGGGTCTTTCCCAAGCCAGAGATAAAGCACAAGAAGTTGTCAGTATTATTGGGTCAATCAGGCATTTAGGGTCACAGGGGAAGAAAGTATGGTTACCATGCTGTCATTTTTCTGTATATTCCTAATAAAGTAGTGCTGACTAATAGTCAGGGCAGCAGCAACAAACTGCTCATTACCCTCAAGGACATTGATGTTAGTCTCTCCCAGTCTCACTTGGATGTGTCCCTTGGCAATAGGAGGCATGCTAAGACTTTCTCTCTCTGGGTCAAGACACCACAAGTTTCTCAACGTCCTTGCTCATATGAAATTCTGACAATTGAGTATGAGCCTGATGTAGTATCTTAAGAGGAGAGGAACTAGTGAACATAGTTTTGCTTGGCATTGTACCCTTTCTTATTCTGAGAAAATGGTCTACAAGGGCCTAGGTAAAAGACTACAAGTATGGAGTGCTCTTCATTCCACAATACCCAAAGTCCATCATATATCCAGGGCTGTGGAAATGGAACAATTCAAAGCATTCTTCATGCTGGCTTTGCTAACTTCACACAGAGACATTGATTTATATCTTCACTTTGCAAAGGACTGTTTTTCTGTTGTATCTAAACTAGTGGCACCCAGATTGTCATGTCTGGGTCTTTATCAGTATGACTCAGGCCTTTATAAGAGGTTCACATCCGCATCCCCAACTCCAAAAAGATGAAATCATGATCTGGGATGTGAGTCTGCGCCCTCTATAACAGCTCCTTCTCGCCTTTCTCATCTATACTCAGTGATGTACCTGAAATCTATGAATTCATTTTCCTGCTACAGGAACCAGGTCATAGTTGCTTTGAATTATTTTGCGTACTTCATCATCGATCACTATAGATATAAAATAAAGCCTCTGTTCATGACCTCCTGTCTTTAAGATTCTATGTGTTTGCTTTTGGTATGAGAATATTCCTAATACATGTCAAATGCTCATCCAAAATTTATGCACATTAGCTGCTCTCTACAACTTCTCTTTTACAAATCTTTCACCTTTTTTACTTTATGATTTCACCACTAGCCCAATATAATGTCATGTTCCAAGGATGTTTCAGGCTGTGGAACTACAGTAAGAAACCAGTACTTACGACTAGTAGTGGTGAGCTGCAGAAACATCTACAGGTCACTGATGGGGGTGACTCCACAGAAGTAGTCAGTTTACAGAAAACCTGGTAGCAGATGGAATTATATTTTTTTCAGCATAAGCACATACAGTTTTATTATATATGATATGATTAGCAATGATTCCTTACATTATCAAATTCCATAAAAATGTTTAAATTTCAGAGTCTTCAATGCCAGATTTTGGTTATTAATTAAGACTTGCTTTTTTTAATTGAATATAATCTTCATTTACATTTCAAATGATAAAACCTCTCCCAGTTTCCCCCCTTCCCCAAAAACCTCAACCTCTCCTCCCATCCCCTGTCTCCACATATATGCCCCTCCAACCAGCACACTCCCACCTCCTCCACTCTCGGTTTTCCTTTGTTGGGGCCTCTGTTGAGCCTTTTTAAAAAAATTTCTATATTCTTTTTTTACAATCCAAATGATTTTCCTTTTCCTGGTTCCCCCTCCCCCTAAGTCCTATAAGTCCTCTTCCCTCCTCCACTTCCCCAACCAACCTCCTCCCACTCCTCTGTCCTGGCAATCCCCTACAATGCTGCATCAAGCCTTTCCAGGCCCCAAGCCCTCTCCTTCTTTCTTGGGAATGATTTGATATGTGGGTTATGTTTTGGGTATTGTGGGCTTCTGGGCTAATATCCACTTATCAGTGACTGCATTCCATGTGTGTTCTTTTGTGAATGAGTTACCTCACTTAGTATGATATTTTCCAGTTACAACCATTTGCCTAAAAATTTCATGAATTCATTGTTTTTAATTGCTGAGCAGTATTCCATTGTGTACATATACAACATTTTCTGTATCCATTCCTCCATTGAGGGACATCTGGGTTCTTTCCAGCTCCTGGCTATTACAAATAAGGCTGCTATGAAGTCAATTTTATCCAATATTAGAATGGCTATTCCAGCTTGTTTCCTGGAACCATTTGCTTGGAAAATTGTTTTCCCGCCTTTTACTCTGAGGTAGTGTTTGTCTTTTACAATGAGTTATATTTCCTGTATGCAGCAAAATGCTATGTCTTGTTTACATATCCAGTCTGTTAGTCTATGTCTTTTTATTGGGGAATTGAGTCCATTGATGTTAAGAGATATTAAGGAACAGTGATTGTTGACTTCCGTTATTTTGATGTAATTTTTATGTTTGTGTGGTTATCTTCTTGTGGGTTTGTTGCAAGAAGATTAGTATTAGGGACTAGAAAAGACTGCTCTCTCTCTCTCTCTCTCTCTCTCTCTCTCTCTCTCTCCATATTTATTCTATATAGTACTTGAAGTTCTAGCTAGACAATGAAAGGAGGCTAAAGGGATAAAAAATTGAAAAGGAAGAAGTCAAACTATCATTATTTGCAGATGATATGATAGTATACTTAAGCCACCCAGAAAACTCCACCAGAGAACTCCTACAGCTGATATACAACTACAGCAATGTGGTCAGATATCAAATTAACTCAAAGGAATCAGTATCCTTCCTATACTCAAAGGATAAACAGGCTGAGAAAAGAAATTAGGGAAATGACACCCTTCACAATAGTCATAAACAAGATAAAGTATCTTGTTGTGACTCTAACCAAACAAGTCAGAGATCTGTATGACAAGAACTTTAAGTCTCTGAAGAAAGAAATTGAAGAAGATCTCAGAAGACAAAAAAAATCTCCTATTCTTGAGGATTGGCAGGGTTAATATAGTAAAAATGTCCATCTTGCCAAAAGCCATCTTCAGGTTCAGTGCAATCCACATCAAAATTCCAACTCAATTATTGATAGAGTTAGAAAAACAATTCTCAAATTCATCTGGAATAACAAAAAATCCAGGATAGCTCAAACTATTTTCAACAGTAAAAGAACTTCTGGTTGAATCTGTATCCCCGACCTCAAGCAGTACTTCAGAGCAATATTGTTAAAAACTGCATGGTATTGGTACAGTGACAGGCTGGTAGATCAATGGAATAGAATTGAAGAACCAGAAATTAACCCACATACCTATGGCCACCTGATCTTTGACAAAGGAGTGAAAACCATGCCATGGGAAAAAACATAGCGTTTCAACAAATGGTGCTGGCTCAACTGGTGATTAGCATGTAGAAGAATGCAAACCGATCCATTCTTACCTCCTTGTACAAAGCTCAAGTCCAAGTGGATCAAGGACCTTCACAAAAAGCCAGACACACTGAAACTAATAGAAGAGAAACTGGGGAAGACCCTTGAGCACATCAGCACAGGGGATCATTTCCTGAATAGAACACAAATAGCTTATGCACTAAGATCAAGAACTGACAAATGGGACCTCATAAAATTACAAAATTTGTAAGTCAAAAGACACTGTCAATAGGACAAAATGGCAACAAACAAATTGGGAAAAGATCTTTACCAACCCTACATCCAACAGAGGGCTAATATTCAATATATACAAAGAACTCACGAAGTTAGACTCTAGAGAATGAAATAAACATATTAAGAAATGGGGTACAGAGCTAAACAAAGAGTTTGAATCTGAGGAATATTGAATGTCTGAGAAGTACCTACAGAAATGTTCAACAACTTTATTCATCAGGGAAATGCAAATCAAAGCAACCCTGAGATTCTACCTCATACCAGTCAGAATGGCCAAGATCAAAAACTCAGGGGACAGCAAATGCTGGAGAGGCTATGGAGAAAGAGGATCACTCTTCCACTGCTGGTGGGATTGCAAGGATTTCCACCTTTACAACTCTGGAAATCAGTTTGGTAGTTCCTCAGAAAATTGGGACTAATACTACTGGAGGACCCTACTATACCACTTCTGGGCATATACCTAGAGCATTCTTCATCATGTAATAAGGACACATGCTCCACTATGTTCATAGAATCCCTATTTATAATAGCCAGAAGCTGGAAAGAACCACGATGTCCCTCAATGGAGGAATGGATACTGAAAATGTGGTATATTTACACAATGGAATACTACTCAGCTATTAAAAATTATGAATTCATGAAATTCTTGGGCAAATGGGTGGAACTGGAAAATATCATCCTAAGTGAGTTAACCCAGTCACAAAAGAATACCCATGGTATATACTCACTGATTAGTGAATATTAGCTCAGATGTTTGGAATACCCAAGACATGATTCACATATCAAATGAAGCTCAAGAAGAAGGAAGAACAAAGTATGGATACCCTGGCCCTTCTCTGAAGGGGGAACAAAATACCCACAGAAGGAGATACAGAGACAAAATGTGGAGCAGAGTCTGAGGGAGAGTCCATCCAGAGACAATCCGACTTAGGGATCTATCCCATATATAGTTTAAAAATCTAACATTATTATTGATGCCCACAAGTGCTTGCTAACTGGAATTAGATATAGCTATCACCTGGGAGGCTTTGCTAGTGCATGGCAACTACAGAAGGGGCCACTCTCAGCCAGCCATTGAACTGAGCACCGGGTCCCCATTGGAGGAGCTAGAGAAATGACCCAAGGAGCTGAAGGTGTTTGTAGCACCATAGACAGAACAACAATATGAGCCACCCAGTACTCCAAGAGCTCTCAGGGACAAAACAATCAACCAAAGAGTGCACATGGAGCTACCCATGGTACCAGATGCATAGGTAGCAGAGGGTAGCCTTGTTGGATATCAATGCAAGGAGAGGCCCCTGATCCTGGGAAAGCTCTGGGATGCTACAGTGTAGGGGAATACCAGGACAGGGAAGTGGGAGAGGGTTAATTTGGGAACAGGGGGAGGGGAGATGGGTTAAGAGACTTTTGGGTGGTAAACCAGGAAAGTAGACAACATTTGAAATATAAAAAAGAATATATCTAATAAAAACTTATGGCCATTTGCACCAGGGAGCCTGAAAACTCCACAGCCTTCTGTGCATAGCCAGCCAGGAGAGAGAGAGAGATCTCCTAGTAGTGCTTTCACTTTTGAGCTCAGAGGAGTAAGGACACAGGCTTACAGGCCCACAGGAGGAAAAACCTCCAGCCAGAGACTACAATACCAACTAGCAACAGAGATAACCAGATGGTGAAAGTCAAGCACAAAGACCCTACCAACAGAAACCAAGGCCACATGGCAGCTTCAGAGCCCAGTTCTCCCACTACAGCAAGATCTGGATATGTCAACACATGGGAAAAGCAAGAGTTGTATTTAAAATCATATCTCATGATGCTGATAGGGGGCTTCAAGAAAGACTTGAATAACTTCCTTGGTCCTGGTCCTGGAAAGGCTTGATCCAGCATTGTAGGGGAGTACCAGGACAGAGAAATGGGAGGGGAATGATTGGGGAATGGCAGATGGAAGAGGGCTTATGGGACTTATGGGGAGGGGGGGAACCGGGAAAGGGCAAGGTATTTGGAATGTAAACAAAGAACATAGAAAAAACAAGAAATACAGGAGAACATCGGTCAACAGGTAAAAGCCCTAAAAGAGGAAACACAAAAGTCCCTTAAAGAAACACACAAGATCATGGGTCAACAGGCAGAATCCTTTAAAGAAGAAACACAAAAATCCCTTAAAGAATTACATGAAAACACAAAAAAATCAAGTGAAGGAACTGAACAAAACCATCCAGAATCTAAAAGTGGATGTGGAAACAATAAAGAAAGCACAAAGTGAGACATCTCTGGAGATAGAAAACCTTGGAATGGATTCAGGAGTTATAGATGCAAGCATCAACAACAGAATACAAGAGATAGAAGAAAGAACCTCAGATGCTGAAGATACCATAGAAAACATTGACTCAACAGTCAAAGAAAATACAAAATGCACAAAGCTGGTAACTCGAAACATCCAGGAACTTCAGGACAAATGAGAAGACCAAACCTAAGGATTATAGGTACAGAGGAGAGTGAGGATTTACATCGTAAAGGCTCAGTAAATATCTTCAACAAAATTGTAGAAGAAAACTTCCCTAACCTAGAGAAAGAGATACCCATGAACATACAAGAAGCCTTCAGAACTCCAAACAGACTGGACCATAATAGAAAATCCTCCAGGCACATAATAATCAAATCACCAAATTCACTAAACAAAGAAAGAATATTATAAGCAGTAAGGGAAAAAGGGCGAGTAACTTATAAAGGCAGACCTATAAGAATCACACCAGACTTCTCACGAGAGACGATGAATGCTAGAAGATCCTGGGCAGACCTCATGCAGACCCTTAGAGAACACAAATGCCAGCCCCAGCTACTATACTCATAAAACTCTCAACCATCTTAGATGGAGAAATCAAGATATTGCATGATAAAACCGAATATATATATAATATCTTTCCAAAAATCCAGCCCTACAAAGATTAATTGATGGAAAATGCCAACACAAGGAGGTAAACTCCACCCTAAAAAAGCAAGAAAGTAATCTTTTTCCAACAAACCCAAAAGAAGATACCCATATAAACAAAAACAACATCAAAAATAAGAGGAAGCAACAATCACTATTCCCCAATATCTCTTAACAACAATGGACTCAACTCCCCAATAAAAAGACATAGACTAACAAAATATTTCTCATGTAAATCTTCAATTTTATCAGAAAATGTTTGTAATTCCCCTTTTAATTAATTTAGTAATGTTTTTTATGTCTACCATTTTATCTGCATTATTTTTCATGATAATCTTCATTTTAATATGTCTTTCTATATACTTCCTCTATTTTATCAGAAATGTTTTCAATATAAATCTTTGATTTTATCACAGATGTTTCTAATTCCACCTTCAATTCATTTAGGAAGAATTTTTATATCTACCATTTTATATGTAAAATTTTCCATGAAATAGTCAATTTTAATGTTTTTGTCTATTTATTTCTTGAATTTTACCAGAAATATTTTCCATGTAAATCTTCAATGTTATCTGAAAATGTTTATAATTCCACCTTCAATCAACTTAGATTTACCTTTATCCCTATGATTTTCTACATATTTCTTTAATTTTATCAGAAATATTTTCCATGTAAATCATCAAATTTATCAGAAAATGTTTATAATTCTACTTTTAATCAACCTAGGAATATTTTTTTTTGTTTTTTTTGAGACAGGGTTTCTCTGTGTAGTTCTGGCTGTCCTGGAACTCACTCTGTAGACCAGTCTGGCCTCGAACTCAGAAATCCGCCTGCCTATGCCTCCCAAGTGCTGGGATTAAAGGTGTGTGCCAAACCTAGGAATATTTTTAAGCCTACCATTATTATAGCTATATAAAATTTTCCATGATAATCTTCAATTCTAACATGTTTTTCTACATTTTTCTACAATTTTATCAGAAATATTTTCCATGTAAATCTTCAATTCTATCATTAAATGTTTCTATCCCATATTTCAATTGATTTAGCAGTGTTTTACATGTCTATCACCTTACTCTTTAATTTTCCATGAAAATTGTCTATTTTAACGTGTTTATCTGAATTTTTTTTTTTTTTTTTGGTTTTTTGAGAAAGGGTTTCTCTGTGCAGCCCTGGCTGTCCTGGAACTCACTTTGTAGACCAGGCTGGCCTCGAACTCAGAAATCTGCCTGCCTCTGCCTCCCAAGTGCTGGGATTAAAGGCGTGTGCCACCACCACCTGGCCAATATTTTCTATGCAAATCTTTAATTTTATCATAAAGTTTTTCTACTTACCTTTACTTCCCTTTTCAATAAATAAAAAATTAAAAATTCTAAAAAAATTAAGAATAAAACAATATTCTGGTGTATCATCCAAAGTCTTATGAAATTTCTTGTTATAGGACCAAGATAGCAGAGGAGAAAATCTTTGAAATTCCCCATTAGTTTGCATAGTGAGAAAATAGTTCTTTTTTCCTTTCAATTTGTATGCTTTTCTCTCTTTCACATTAATATATTTATATTTATTTATTTATTTCTATGTGTTTGTAGAGGTGCTTGTAGTGCTGCTGAGACATTCTATGATGTGCTCATCCAAAGTCTTTGAACATGAGATTCTGTCAGATCCTTCTTTTCTTTCTACTTTTCCCTTTCCTCTACAACTGTATCACATCACTTGCACATACAGATGCCTTCTGTAAAGTTCCCTCTCTCAGGGTAATAGTGTTAGGAAACCCTTATTTACCTTTTGTTGCAGTGAGCTGTAGATACCACCCATTGGTCATTTATGAGGGCTCCTCCACAGAAGTGGTTCCATAATTCCGGGATACCTGGTAGGGGACAGAGTTCTCTTGGCAGACATAGCCTCCAACAATCTTGTCATCAGCAGCAGCAGGGAAAGCCACTAAAGTGTAGATATAGAAATGAGGCAAATTCAAGATGTGTGGGAGGGTGGATTTTTCAGTTCTTTAGTATTCCTTTTTCTTCCCACTTTTGTAGTATTACATTCTGAGCCGAAACTCTAACAGAAGGTAAACAACAGCAACACCAGTAAACAACACAGGATTTGATGTCTGCAAGTGGCAAGAAATGCAGGAGAGGTAACTAGATCCTAGTGGCCTCAGAACATTTCAGAGTTCCCATGAAAAATAGAAGAAATGGCCAAAGAACACAATTAGTGAGATCCAATTAAATATTAGTGGTGTTGTCCACTCCTTGCTTCTCTCTGAGATTCCTCAAGAACTAAACTTTGTGTACCCATATTGTTGCTGTTGAGGAATATTCCTCTTGGGTCCTTTTGTCATCTCTGTTTGGCTTCCCTTTCAGCCTCTTTAATTAAGGCCCTGATTTGAACAAAGTATTCTATAGAGAGTGAATTGTTGTATATAAGTGCAAAGTTTGAGTAGAGTTGAGTTGAGAGAATATAAAAGTGGAAATAAGGATGCTGTAGAAGAACTATGAAAACCAGCATTAAAGTACCAGACATATCAGTGAAACAAGAGTCATTGCTTTTTATTTAATTAGCAGAAGAGGACCACAAAAGACCACACACTCACCAGCTGTTCCCATAAGGGCCAGGATCAAAAGAGGACTCATGGTGGCAAAAAGTAATGAATGCTGAAGTACAGCAGACTTCTTATCTTTGAGGAGGGTAAAATCTGTTTCTTGATGTGGGGGTAGGGATCCTTGATATTTCCTGAGTAAACACACGTGTATTTTCTCCTTGCTAAATTCTTACATCACCTCTTTTTGGAGTTCTTGGCATTAGGAGATCTTCAGGTGTCTAGAAAAATTTTATTCTCAGAGAAAATGTATGGAATCATCTGATTCTTGAAAGAATGGATGCTAAATGAGGGAAACTGTGGTAGTCTAACCTTTGACTACAGCGCTTCTTTCTAATAGACCAAATTTGTTAGTGTTAGATAAAAATGACTCTATGGCATTCTTGGATAGCTCTTGATGAATGTTGCTTTAAGTAACTCTGAAGATGGCCTGGTTTTGGTGGATAGTGGGACTTTTTGAAGGACAATCCTCCTCAAATTGTCTATCAGTTCTTCCTCAATTTGTCATTCTGGTCATGGCCAATCTTAATAATAATAAGAAATAGAAAAAGTCTGTGCACCAGCAATGGCACATCAATGATGTTGAGGGAGAAGGTATAGATTTCCTAATACGTGTGGGAATTTATAGAATCTGCTTTCTATCAGGTTTTTGCTGTCAGATATATGGGAGGGAGAATATGTGAGGTTTGAGTAGAAAATGTCTTACTTTGCAGTGAAGTAGAGAAATACATGAATGCAAATAAATAAATAATGTTGTTCACATAAACCATGATAATCCTAAGGAGTATCAGTGTTGCTCTGAAAGTTTATGTTTAAATTATCTACTGTATTCTGTCAAAGATCCTGTGTTCAAAGTTTTTGCTCAGTTTCAAGGCTAGAGTTTGAAAAATGTTCAACATGACATCTTAATAAACATGAGGTATGCTGAACAAATGAGAGAATTATGGATATTTATACTATATATGCAACAGTATATCATGCATGCTCAGTCAGTGATAAGTCTCCACCTAAGAGATTTTCTTTCTTTCTTTCTTTCTTTCTTTCTTTCTTTCTTTCTTTCTTCCTTCCTTCCTTCCTTCCTTTCTTTCGTTCTTTCTTTCTTGTTTCTTTGTCCTTCCTTCCTTCCTTCCTTCCTTCCTTCCTTCCTTCCTTCCTTCCTTCCTCTCTCTCTCTCTCTCTCTCTCTCTCTCTCTCTCTCTCTCTCTCTTTCTTTCTTTCTTTCAAATTGTATCATCCCCAAAATGTTGCTCTCATTTTATCATGGTACAAGACAGCCATAGAATGTCAGATCTTGATTTTGTGTGTTCTTGTTTCTATGTTAAATACCTAATTGGAGTTCCTTTCCTACTGGACGTTTTACTGTCTACCAACCCCAGATATAGCAAAAAGTACATTGAAGGTGATATCATGCTTGAAAAGTTATGAGTGTTCTGGATCTTCCCATTAACATGGGAGAAGCTTAGCTAAAATTGCAGCAATTGCATCTGTAGGGGAAAACTGATTGGAGGTAGGAGAAATTGGAAATCAGACGAAGTTGCAAAAAATACCCACGTGGGCTTTATGACATATGTTGTTGTTCTAATACTGGTAAGGGTGGGTGCAACCTCTCAGTTTTGCCGTCTCTGTATCTTGTCTGTCATTCATTTGGTACTGCTACCATTCTTAAGTGGAACAATCTCATATAGCCATTTCTCTCAGATTTTACAGAGTATTCACTTACTTCTATTTTAACAAGCATGCTAATGTGAGGTATGCAGGAAGGATTGATTTGCATTGATTAATTTTATAGGAAAATTATGTACAACTGGATTTCCGCCCCAAGGTCTTTGGAATACATGGAAACTATTGGAGCATGTGAGACCGGATACAGGTGGCAGATAAGCAGTCTGATGACCATCCACCAGCACTTCTCATTGGAACAAACTACTTTCCCATTTTCCTTCTGGTATTTGTCTGCACCCCACAGAACATGAGTGCACTATTTTCTGTTTTTCTGATACTTCACTCTTTCTCACTATACCAGACAAAGGGTGTATCCATGCATAGAAGGGGTTGTTTAAATGTGAAAACAATGTACATTGTTGTTCTTAAAGTACCAAACAGTTTGTCATATCATCTCTTAATCATACCTTCCTTAATTCTTTTAGTCCTTTAGTAAACTATATTCCCACTATGGAATTTTAGGAAAAGTTCCCCTTACACTCACTTCTGTTCTCCAATTATTTTTATAGTATATACTATATCCACCAAGTCACACTTTTGTTTTTTGAAAATAATGTGCTTACTACAACCAATATTGCTTGCTTTATAAGGATGATATTTTTTGAGTCTTTCTATTAGTGAAATGATATGTATTCCCAGTCTCTGATCTTATATATACTCATAGGTAATCAGATATTTGCATATATCTCCTCATTGTATCCCACTTACTAATTTTTATCTTTCATGTTTGTATTAAAGGTATGCATTTATTAACTGCTTGATTTCCAAATGTATGGAATCATCTATATATATATTTTGAACAAAGTCTTGTGAAGGAGCGGCTGACTGGTTGATTTAATTTCAATTTTGTCAGTGTGACATAATTCAAGTCCAATGATTTTTGTAGAGATATTTGAATCCAAAAACATGGCTGCTCTGGCAAGCGATCACATCCAAAGATCTGATCTGACCCAAATTCATACATACCCTGGGTTATAGTATATCTGACTGGAACACAGACAAAATCTTAGTACATGCCTTTAATCCTTAACAATATTAGATTGTAGGAGGAAACAGCCATGTTTAAAAGTGACATCTTTTGATGAGTAATATATCAGAGAAAATGAGGAATCAGAGAGACATTTGAAAGCAATCAGAGATGCTCACAGGAGACTGGCAGAGGAAGGGAGTCTACGTAAGAGCAGTGAGAGAGGAAAAGCTGTGGTATGTTGGGATGTGGAAAGTGATATATGTATATGGCAGTTCTACTTTGACAGGTTTAAGGTGACAGATTACAGAAAGAACATGCTAGACAAAACTGAAGACAAAATTACTCAGAGAAAGAGAAAGAGCCATTTGAGTAGAAATGATTGCCAACATTAGTTTGAGTTCAGACAGAACAATTCAGTCAGAAGGTGAGAAGGTGGGTTGTATCAGTCAACTTGGAAGATCAGATTGTAGATCAGATTGTATCACTAGACTTCAACAAGCTTCCATGTTGAGGTCTAGTGATAGTTGGAACAGAAAAGGAAATGCTCTGGGTTCAGCTCAATATGTGTGGTCACACAACTTGCATATGGTGCTCATCTCATTACTTTATCTGTGAAAAACAGACATTTTCAGTTATGTATATGTATGTGCATATATTTATACACCATATATAAACTCATACATGTACATATAATTATTTAGGATTAAAGTTTGCATTTTATGAAAGTCATGGGTCCTTCGAAAATGACAGTTCACATATGGACAATTCCTGAACTCTATATTGAATTTTTTTGACTAACTCTTCCTTAGTCTAAGTTCATTGAAGAAATTTCAATAAACCCAGATTGTCAATAAAGACTGGCTAATAAACCTTCATTATTTTGTTATACTAGATTGTCAATCTTTATTAATTAGAACACTATATTGCTGTAGAATTTAAGATGGGCAGCAGAAAGTAGGCAATGAGTGTATGTGGGCATGTATTAGACTGACCACTGTGACTGGACACCCAACATGAGTAACTTAAAAGAGAATTATTTATCTCGAATCACTGATTCAGAAGTTCCATGACATAGTCCTTGGCTACTTATACCTTTGATAAGTTTGAACAACTTTCTTCTATGGAATCACCTGGTGACCCAGTGTATGAGAGGATATGGGGAGCCTATGGGGGTGACCCTAGCTGAGTCTTCTATCGATGGGGATGTAAAGACTTAAGTGGTTACCTCCATTAGCAAGGCAGTACTGCTAATGGAAGGAGAGGAACATAAAGCCACCCACAAATCCTTAAATTCAAAATTTGTTCTGCCTATAAGATGTGAAGATGGAGTAGAGACTGAGAAAACAGCCAACTAATTCTGGTCCAACTTGAGAACCATTTCATAGGAGAGAACCAAACCCTGACACTATTAATGATGGTCATGCCTACAGACAAAAACCTAGCATAATTATTTCCTGAGAGGCCTTGTCTAGCAGCAGATGTAAATGGATGCATAGACTCATAGTTAAATATATGTTGGAGCTTTAGAAGTCTCAAAAAAGAGTTTGGGGGGCAGAATTGAGGGAGCCAGGGTTTCATGGTCACAACAAGAATATCTGCAGAGCCAAGTAACCTGGGGCCACGGGGTTTTACAGAGACTGTACCACCAACCAAAGAGCACACAGGAGCTTGACCTAGGTCCACACCTTTGTAGTAGATTTGCAGCTTGGTAGTTATATGGATCTCCTAGCAATTGGAAAAGAGACTGTTTCTGACTCTTTCTGTCGTTGGAACCCCTTCCTTCACCTGAAAGACCTGGCTGGACTCAGGAGAAGAGAAGGTGCTTAGTCCTGCTGGGATTAGATGTCGCAGTGTATGGTGGTAGAAAGGGGTCTTTCTTATCTGAGGAGAAGGAGAAGGAGTAATGGGGAGGTGATTTGAAAGGGAGGTACTGAGAGTAGAGGAGGGTGGGGACTGTGATTCGAATGTTATAGGGTTGAAAGTAAATTATGAAAAAACTCTTATTATTCCAACCCTTAAATGGAATATATAGAAACTTAAATTACGGTATGGCTGTACAATCTTATTGAGAAAGATACATGCCTTACCTGCTATAAGCAAAAGCAGTAAATCATCTTTAGATAAATTGTACATACTATACAGTCCATGCAATTGTATTACAGAAATTTATATTTCCTGGGAGAGTTTATGTATTTACAGACACAATGAATTCAATGAAGCCTTGACAATATTCACTGTAAATGATGCCCAGATGCTGAGACATAATTATTACAGCATATTGCTTGATCTTACCTCAGACTGCCGCAATGCTGCTTCTTCAAAAATCTCATTCCAGGACAATTTGAAAATGGCTAGCTAGCTAATCCAGAATCAAAGACTGATCCAATCAGGACTGCAGTTAATCCCTGAACTTTCTTACCATGTAGAGACTGTACAGCAAATACTATAGCCAGCTTCCTTAAGACTGACCAATAGCTCCATTTTTTTGGAGGGTAGAGTAAGCAAAGAAAAATGATGTTCCATATCATCAGAAAGCAATTTTAAGAGAGTGATGCCTGCATTCCCCATAAGCAGGATGGATTATTTATTGCAATTTGATGAATTTTTCATTATTGAAGGAGGATTGGGTACAAGTTGTTAATGGAAACAAGCTATAGTATGTTAGACAGAGGGATTTCTTTATTTACTTTTCTTTTTTTTAATCCTTTCTCTAATGCTAGTTAGAAAAGAGGGGAAAATGAGTGAACAGGAAAAATAGGCAGTATAGGAATAATATAGCAATAATGGAAAGGAAGGACAGGTTCCAAGTCTAATACTCTAGAGCTACAAATAGCCAAAATTCTTATATTGGTACAGATCTTTGTATATTTGTACATAATTATGATTATATTTGTTTAGATCCTTCTACATTGATACAAAATTAAGGTTGTATTTGGTTAGGACTTACCATATATCAGCCCCTTTTGAGGCATTGTACTATGTAATTCTTAAAATGCACTATTAAGTCCTAATCCTTTTGAAATCTGCTAGTATAATCTGTTTGGGATAATTGAAAATTGCAAGATAGTCAACAGACAACAAAAATCATTGTCATGTTAAAAACTACTTTAGTTTATTAAAGGTTGAACAGATAGTAAATAGCTAGAAACAAAATACTTGATCATTCATATATACTGTAAATAAATGGTCTTTAAAATCCCCAGAAGTATAAAGAACATGGCGTTTAAAGATTATTTATTAATAAAAGGCCTTAAAAATGATAAAGGTTTACCACTGGTTGCTCCCCTGTTCTACTTCAAAGAAGATAATGGATATCATAGGACTTCCATATGGAGTTTACTTCAAAAGTAGCAAGCTAGCTTCTAAGCAAAAACAAAAAATTGGCCTTGGTTCAATTGCACACAAAATACTATCCAAATTGGACAAATGAGATGCAGGGCAGTTGACTGTTGAGCTTTGTAAGACATAACTCATTTATTTGAGTTAATTTTATATCCATCCACCTTGCTGAAGTTGTTTATCAACTGTATAAGTTCTCAGGTAGAATTGATGTGGTTGCTTATGTATACTATCATATCATGTGTAAATAGTGATATTTTGACTTCTTTTTGCAATTTCTATCTCCTTGTTCTCCATTTATTGTTTTATTGCTCTGGATATAACTTTGAGTACTATATTGAATAGATGTGGAGAGATTGGGAATCCTTGTCTTGTCCTGATTTTAGTGGGATTACTTCAAATATCTTTCCATTTAATTTGATATTGGTGGTTGGTTTTCTGTATATTAGTTTTACTATAGTATAACTGGTCATTGAAACAGAACATAAACTGAGACATATTGAAACTAATAGAGGTCATGAAACAAAGGGGTTTAACAGATATCTACAGGACATTTAAACCTAAAAAAAGACTATAACTTCTTCTCAGCACCTCATGGAACCGTCTCCAAAACTGACGATATAATCAGTCACAAAACAGGCCTCAACCAATGCAAGACAATTGAAGTAATCCCATGCATTCTGTCAGATCACCATGGTCTGAGGCTGGTCTTCAATGACAAGAAAAGGAGGAGAAAACTCACCATACCCATTGAAAGTGAACAACTCTCTATTCAATGATAATCTTGTCAGGGAAAAAAATAAAGAAAGAAATTAAAGACTTCCAGGAATTCAATGAAAATAATCACACAACATACCCAAACTTATTCGACAAAGTGAAATCTATGCTAAGAGAAAAATTCTTATTTTACCAGGGTACTAAGTACCATGGTAATGAAACTGGAGAAAGCCTTCACTAGCAACTTAATAATACAATTGAGAGTTCTAGAACAAAAGGAAGCAAACACATCTAAGAGGAGTAGAAGGCAGGAAATAGTCAAACTTAGGACCAAAATCAATTAAATAGAAACAAAGAGAATAATGTAAGAATCAACAAAACCAAAAGCTGGTTCTTTAAAAAAATCAACAAGATAGATAAACACCAAGACAAGCAAACTGAAGGTTCTAGAGAAATGATTCAGATTAACAAGGTCAGAAATGAAATGAGAGACATAATAAAAGAAATGGAGGAAATTTTAAAAAAATCATCATTCTACTACAAAAGCCTATACTCAATAAAACTGGAAAATCTTGATGAAATGGATGATTTTCTAGAGAGATACCATGTACCAAAGTTAAATCAAGAACAGGTAAACCGTATGAACAAACACTTATCTCCTAAGGAAATAGATGGCCAGATGACTTTAGTGTAGAGTTCTACCAGATCTTCAAAGAAGAGCTAATACCAATACTCCTCAAAGTATTCCATAAAATAGAAACAGAAGGAACACTAATTCCTTCTATGAAGCCACAGGTACTCTGAAACCTAAACCACACAAGGATCCAACAAGAAAAGAGAGCTTCAGACCAATTTTGCTTACGTATATTGATGCAAAAATACTCAAAAAAAATTCTCACAAACCGAGTAAAAAAACATATCAAAATGACCATTCACCATGATCAAGTAGGCTTCATTCCAGGGATGAATGATTGGTTCATTATATGAAATTCCATTAATGTAATACTCTATATAAACAAACTCAAATAAAAAAACATATGAACATCTCATTAGATGCTGAAAAGGCATTTGTCAAAATACAAAATCCCTTCATTTTACAAGTATTGAAGCAATCAGGAATTTAAGGCCCATACCTAAATATAATAAAAGCAATATACAACTTCAAATTTTTAAAATGTTAATGCAACAGATAACACAGCTGCTAAAATATGCTAAGAAAGATGTTAGGGAAACAAGACCCTTCACAATAGCCACAAATAATAAAAAAAATCTTGGGGTAACACTAACCAAACAAGTGAAAGACCTGTGTGACAATAACTTCAAGACTCTCAAGAAAGAAATTGAAGAATATCAGAGGAAGGAAAGATCTCTCATAATCATGGACCAGTAGGATTAACACAGTGAAAATAACCATTTTACCAAAACCAATCTACATATTCAATGAAAACCCCATGAAATATTCAACACATTCTACAGATATTAAAACACTGTTTCTGACGACTTCATATAGAAAACCAAAAAACAGGACAGTTAAACAATTCTGAACAATAAAAGAACTTCTGAAAGCATTACAATACCAGTCTTCAAGCTGTTTTATAGAGCTATGGTAATAAAAATGAAATGGGGTTGGTATAGAAACAAACAGCTTGATGAATAAAATCACATCAAAGACTCAGAAATAAAGCCATGCATATACAGACATGTTATTTTTGACAAAGAGGTCAAAACCATAAGAAGGAAAAGGGAGCTCATTATCAACAAATGGTTTTATATGTTTTGTTTTGTTTTGTATATTTTTCTTTGGTTGGTTTTTGTCTGTTATTTTTGGGGTAATTTGCAAGCATAGAGGTCAAATATGACGAGTTGGGGGAGATGAGTGGGACTGGAATGCATAATGTGAAACTCACAATGGATTGATTAAAAAGAGAAGGAAAATAAAAACTGTTACATGTTAGGTATATTATAGAACATTTGCTTACTATTCTACCATTCTGTCAGCTAGGTATGAGCAGGCCTGTGTTAGACATGGCTCAGATGAGTGAGGGGTCATGATAAGGCAAGACATCGAAGCAGAGTGCCACGTAAAATATAAATTTGGTGTCCAATCTCTGCCAAGAAAAACTGGCAGGAGGAATAATTTTTGAACTTGTTCCTTAGGGACATATGGCTTGCTTACCAGTAGCCTTTTAGATGCCACCTGTGGCAAAGCTCACACTTCACAGAAGTTTCCATGTATTTTTAGAGCCTTGATAACATATGCTAATTTTAGATAGTTTCTTGGCCAATAATGAATCCATCTGACTAATAGTATATTTCTTATTAGTTTAAGATAATTCCCTTTTTATTAATGTCATCATTAAGCAGTTTTATAAAGAAAATTGAGGCTCCATGCATAAGTAATATAGTACACTACTGATGCCTGAAATGTCTTGAAAAGCTGTCAGACATTTTACAAATGGGACAGTACTCCACTTAGGCATTACCCCATGAGCCATTTAATGAGATTCAGGGTACAGAGGGAAGGGCTTTGAGTATCAGTTCTATTGTATAGCAATGCTAGTTATGCCAGGGATAGATATGGAAGATATGAACAGACCTCACAGACAAGTATACCCAGTGCATCCTGCTGTCCATTTTCTGTACCATTGAATTGGCATGTCAGTTTGCATCACTAGATTGTGATCTCAGAGTTTTGCTCTTTGAGAAGCATCTCTAGAACATTTGTTTATTTTCTAACTTAAGAGAGTTTAGTCATGAACTTTGCTTATTATTACCCTCCAACAACACTTAGATCAGACTAACCTAAAAAGTAAGCACATATTGTAGCCAGCTTCCTCAATTAGCTCAAAAATTCGATGTACACTCACAAGATTTGTCAATATACTCCCTGTAGGCAAGTAATGTCTCAATGAATTTCAGTGCTGTGAATCTGTCATTGTTAGAAGAGTAGTATCACGATACTTTTACAGGACAATGTACTCAGAATTAAGTCTATACAAGAGTGGCACTGAAAGGAATAATGAATGTCAAAGTTATTCCATAGTTTTAATATTGATGTTTATTCATGACTCCTTGTAAATGTGTAATCGCTCTAGTCAGTTTTCTGAACAGAAATAAGACCGACCATTGTTCAAGTACTTCCTCATATGTAATCTAGGCTAGAGATATCTGTCAAAGTATTTGATTCTATAAGTATGGAAGTTTTAATCTTTAATATAGATTATTAATATAACCATGACATTGCTGAATACAGACTATTAAAAGCTTGAAAATGAATGTCAAAAGTCATGACTGAGAGAAGAAAGGAGAATGTGGTATAGATCCATCTCTGAAACATTAAGGAAGTTCCTACTTTATTTTCCACACTCAAAAGGACTTTCTAATGAATAGCCTTGCTGGAAAGAAGAGTCAAGTGAAAGCCTACAGTACAAATCATGTCTGTTTCTTTCCCTCTCATATTATTTTATTCTCTAATTCTAATTCCAGAGGCCCTTTGATATTATCTTTCCATATGATGAATTATTCTAGATTTAAGAATCATCACCAGATGAGATCAGACTCTCTTATGCTTTCATATAGGTGCATATTGTCTCTGAGAAGATTCAGCCAGCAGATGATGGAAAAACATACAGACATCCACAGCCAAACAGGAGGGATCTTGTGGAAGAAGTTGAGACTAGGAGGAAGGATTGTAGGTACTCAAATGATTACAAAGTCCACAAGAAGACAAAAAGAGTCAACTAACCTGGACTCATGGGGAACTCAGTGTCTGAACCAACAATGAAAGAACATTCATGAGCTGGACCTAGGCCTCCTCATATACATACATACATACATACATACATACATACATACGTGTGTGTGTGTGTGTGTGTGTGTGTGTGTGTGTGTGTGTAGAAGACATTCAGCATGCTCTTCATGTGGGCCCTGAGCAACTGAAATGGGGGTTATTCCAAAAGCTGTCTCCTGAACGTGGAATATGTTCTTCAAGCTAGGCTGTGTTGACTGGTCTAATGGGAGAGGAAGCACCTAGACTTGCAGAAACATGAAGTGATTGGGTGGGGGAGATACCCATGTCTCCCCCTTCTCCTCAAAGGAAAAGAGGAGGGGAAAGAGGGAAGTAAATTTAGAGGGAGTGACCAAGAGGGGGACAGTGACCAGGATGTAAAGTGAATAAAGTAAAAAATAAAATAAATAAATTTAATAAAGTATTGCTATCAGCTCATAGTTACCAGAACCAGATACAATCCTCTTTCACATTGATTTCTAGGTCATAGAATATCCACCTACTGACCAATACCATAGTCTTCCTCCAAGGAAATAAAATAAGTTTCTCATGAAGACAGTTTATATTAAAGACCATATCCAGTTCTAACCACCCAACCTCTTTATGTCAGTCTAAGAAGGCCATGGTGCATCGATAGAGTCTATATTTCCAGTACTTTACCTAAGCCTTCTTTTGAGATTCAACTTCTTTTCTTTTCTGCAGGAAATGTTTTTTTTTATCACATGTACCTCACCAACTCACAGAGTAGACAAACAGAGCAGAGATAATGGAAGACTCTGGGAAGGGGAAACACAGGTGTGCTTGTACAGAAGCAGTGAGGTCCCCCCTTAGTACCTGCTTCCCCCTGCATTGGGATATAAAGGCAGGCTTCCCTGGATTGCTCAATACCTTCTGCCACAATGAGTGGGCTTTTGTTCCTGGCCCTTGTGGGAGCTGCTGGTGAGTTACACACCTTAACCCAGGTCCTAAAATCCCTGCAAGACACCATCAAGGATGCTATTCCCCTTTGCCTACTGCAATGTACTCTTTCTTCCTCAAGCAGCATCTCTGCTTCCAATCTTTCAAGCTTTTCTGTAAGCCTAAAGTTTCTTACACCTTCCCCTCTTATGTATTATGTGGGCTGAGAGTCTAGAATGTGGAGGTTACTGGGAATATACCAGCAAGTCTGCTGCGTGGGTCCAACAGTTGGGGGATATTGCAGCCAAGGCTATCTTCACAGAGGAATAATCTTGAATTTTAAGTTAAAATCCTTAATTCCTGCAGATAAATGTCTTAAAATTATTACCTTATGAGTCTGGGACAATTACTTGGTATTATTCAGAACTTTTGTCTACTTTACAAAACTACCAAAATGACTTTCAGACTTATAAACATAAAAATCAAATTAAAAATGATTTTTGGTAGTAATATTATTTTTCCCTGTCCTATGTAATACCTGATATATATTTGTCCTTAATATACATACTTGGACTATAAAACCTTGTGGGTGCATAAAGCACTACATACCCCCAAATATTTTCTAAGATAGATTCAACCATCCTAAATCTTTAAACTCTTTTAGGCCTCAGGAGGTCTCTGAATGATGAATTTGAGATCAAAGCAGGTAGTGGATTATACAGTTTTCTCTGTACCCTATTCCTTCAAACTGACAGAATTGTTTGTCCTGTCCCTGGCAACCCATTAGAATGTACTCAGCTACAGAGTATTTTTCTATGTCCTGAGTGTTCTGTATGTTGGTAAAATATTTTAATGCCTACTGACAATACTGTGTTACCTTCTTGCCTTCATTTATTATACTAAGGATTTTGTTTCAGGATTCTTTTTTTTTGTTTTTGTTTTTGTTTTTGATTTTGTTTTTCGAGACAGGGTTTCTCTGTCTAGTCCTGGCTGTCCTGGAACTCACTTTGTAGACCAGGTTGGCCTCAAACTCAGAAATTCGCCTGCCTCTGCCTCCCAAGTGCAGGGATTACAGGCGTGCACCACCATGCCTGGCTTTGTTTCAGGATTCTTAATTAGCTGAAAGTTGACAGAGGCCTAAGGGCTCTACCTTCTAGCATGTTGATGAATTGTCTTCTCAATGGTCTTCTTGTGTTTATTGAATTTGCTTCCCCTGTGGATGATGATAAGATAGTTGGATACACCTGCCAGGAACATTCTGTTCCCTACCAGGTGTCCCTGAACTCTGGCTACCATGACTGTGGAGGTGCCCTCATCAATGACCAGTGGGTGGTGTCTGCAGCTCACTGCTACAAGTCGTAAGTGATGGGACCTCACTGTACAGAAGACACACTTTGTTCTAAGAGCATAGTATAATATCAGGCAAGAACTGTGGTTGTAGGTAAATGGGAAGAATCAGAGAAAATATATTATTGTCTGAAACTTATTTCATGAGTTTGGGGACAATAATGGTACAGAATAGAAAGTTTTGGCACCCACAAACATTCAAAATTAACCACAAGTAGAGACAATAAGAACAAGAAAACTTGATTTTATAGTAGAAAGCATGAAACATGAAGTCACAGAAAGATTTTCACAAATAGTAATATTATCTTATATATAGCACATTGCTAAACTCAGAGTTTTCAATGAGTGTCAACAATGTGTAAGCTTATTTTTTTAAGTGTAAGCTTATTATGACTTTCAGTTTCAATTAGTTTTACTGTATACAGAGACATGAGGTCAATTTCTATACCAGTTGATGTCACACCTGAACTTGCATCATAAAAATAAGTAAAAAAATATATAATTAAACAATCACAAATAAATCAATATGAAATGGAAAAAGCACAACATGACAAAGGGGCTTTATATTCTCACTATAAAAATCAATGAAGAAGGAGCCCTCGGGTGAGCACCAAGGCTGCTTCTGCAACCAGCTCGCCGGCCCCTGGACCAGCGGTGTAGCGGCGGGCCTCCATATTGCAACCAGGACACAGCTGGAAAGGCCCAGGCTCTGTGGGACATCTCCGCCCTCAGGTGAGCACCTAAGCTGCGTTCTGCAACCAGCTCGCCGGCCCCTAGACCAGCGGTGTAGCCGGCCCCTAGACCAGCAGTGTAGCGGCGGGCCTCCATATCGCAACCAGGACACAGCTGGAAAGGCCCAGGCTCTGTGGGACATCTCCGCCCTCTGGTGAGCACCTAAGCTGCGTTCTGCAACCAGCTCGCCAGCCCCTAGACCAGCGGTGTAGCGGCGGGCCTCCATATTGCAACCAGGACACAGCTGGAAAGGCCCAGGTAAACACCCCTTCCAGGGCTACACTCACGGGGTATCTGCTAGGGTCTCGGAGCCAAGCAGGCGGAGTCCCGCCTAGGCTCTGTGGGACATCCCTGAGCCCTCTGGTGAGCACCAAGGCTGCTTCTGCAACCAGCTCGCCGGCCCCTGGACCAGCGGTGTAGCGGCGGGCCTCCATATTGCAACCAGGACACAGCTGGAAAGGCCCAGGCTCTGTGGGACATCTCCGCCCTCAGGTGAGCACCTAAGCTGCGTTCTGCAACCAGCTCGCCGGCCCCTAGACCAGCGGTGTAGCCGGCCCCTAGACCAGCAGTGTAGCGGCGGGCCTCCATATCGCAACCAGGACACAGCTGGAAAGGCCCAGGCTCTGTGGGACATCTCCGCCCTCTGGTGAGCACCTAAGCTGCGTTCTGCAACCAGCTTGCCGGCCCCTAGACCAGCGGTGTAGCGGCGGGCCTCCATATTGCAACCAGGACACAGCTGGAAAGGCCCAGGTAAACACCCCTTCCAGGGCTACACTCGCGGGGGTATCTGCTAGGGTCTCGGAGCCAAGCAGGCGGAGTCCCGCCTAGGCTCTGTGAGACATCCCCGAGCCCTCTGGTGAGCACCAAGGCTGCTTCTGCAACCAGCTCGCTGGCCCCTGGACCAGCGGTGTAGCGGCGGGCCTCCATATCGCAACCAGGACACAGCTGGAAAGGCCCAGGCTCTGTGGGACATCTCCGCCCTCTGGTGAGCACCTAAGCTGCGTTCTGCAACCAGCTCGCCGGCCCCTAGACCAGCGGTGTAGCGGCGGGCCTCCATATTGCAACCAGGACACAGCTGGAAAGGCCCAGGTAAACACCCCTTCCAGGGCTACCCTCACGGGGGATCTGCTAGGCTCTCGGAGTTCCTTGCAACCAGGACACAGCTGGAGAAGCCCAGGTAGACAGACTCCAACAGGGGCTACAATCGCATGGGTGGCAGCCAGCTTATGATCCCTTAAAGCAGCAGTCACACATATTCACCAATAGAGAAACAACAGGTGAGCCCAGCCTCACAGGAGATTCAAACACCAGCCACTGACAACAAGGCCAACTAAAACCAGAAATAACCAGATGGCAAAAGGAAAACGAAGGAACGTTACTAACAAAAATCAAGGCAACATGACAGCATCTGAACCCAGTTCTCCAACAACAGGAATCCCTGGATACCCTAAAACACCAGAAAAACAAGACTTGGATATAAAATCACTGGTCAGGATGCTGGTAGCTGAACACATAGAAAAATCTCGTAAAGAAATAGAGGAGAAAATGGATCAAAAGTTAGAAGCCTTTACGAGGCAAATACAAAAATCACTTCAAGAAATGCAGGAGAAGATGGATCAAAGAGAAGAAGACAATAAGGAAGAAAGACAAAAGTCACTTAAAGAACTACAGAAGAACGTGGGCCAACAAGTAGAAGCTATGAAAGAGGAAGCACAAAAATCTATTAAAGAAATACATGAAAACACAATCAAGCAAGCGAAAGATCTGAGCACATCCATCCAGATACTAAAAACAGAAGTAGAAACAACTAAGAAATCACAGAGGGAGACAACATTGGAGATAGAAAACCTGGGGAAGAAATCAGGGGCCATAGACGCAAGTATCAACAATAGAATACAAGAGATAGAAGACAGAATCTCAGAAGCCGAAGATAACATAGGAACCATTGATTCAACAGTCAAAGAAAATACTAAATGCAAAAAGGTGGTAACCCAAAACATCCAGGAAATCCAAGACACTATGAGAAGACCAAACCTAAGGATTATAGGTATAGACGAGAGTGAAGATTTACAAGTTAAAGGGCCAGCTAATATCTTCTATAAAATTATGGAAGAAAACTTTCCCAACCTAAGGAGAGAGATGCCCATGAATATACAAGAAGCCTATAGAACCCCAAACAGACTGGACCAGAACAGAAATACATCCCGTCACATAATAATCAAAACTCCAAATGTAATAAACAAAGAAAGAATACTAAAGGCAGCAAGAGAAAAAGGCCAAGTAACATATAAAGGAAAACCTATCAGAATAACACCAGACTTCTCACCTGAGACCATGAAAGCTAGAAGATCCTGGGCAGATATCATGCAAACTCTAAGAGAACACAAACTTCAGCCAAAACTACTTTACCCAGCAAAACTCTCAATTGCCATTGATGGAGACATCAAGGTATTCCATGACAAAACCAAATTTGCAAGATATCTCTCCACAAATCCAGCCCTACAAAGGATAATAGGGGGAAAACACCAAGACAAGGACGGAAACTACACCCGGGAAGAAGCAAGATAGAAACCTCCTCTCATCAAACCCAAAAGAAGATAACCTCTCGAATATAAAAAATAAATAAGATAAATAAATATAATTTCAAAAATGTCTGGAGGTAATAATTACTATTCCTTAATATCTCTTAACGTCAATGGACTCAATTCCCCAATAAAAAGACATAGATTAACAGACTGGATACGGAAACAGGACCCTACATTTTGCTGCATACAGGAAACACATCTCAGTGTTAAAGACAAACACTACCTTAGAGTAAAAGGCTGGAGGACAATTTTACAAGCAAATGGTCTCAGGAAACAAGCTGGAGTAGCCATTCTAATATCAGATAAAATTGACTTTCAACCTAAAATCATCCAAAGAGACTCAGAAGGTCACTTCTTGCTGGCCAAAGGGAAAATCCACCAGGAAGAGCTCTCAATACTGAACATCTATGCTCCAAATGCAAGGGCACCCTCCTTCGTAAAAGAAACCTTACTAAAGCTTAAAGCACACATTACACCTAACACAATAATTGTGGGTGACTTCAACACCCCACTCTCCCCAATGGACCGATCAGGAAAGCAGAAACTAAACAGGGACACAGTGAAACTAATTGAAACTCTGGACCAATTGGATTTAACAGATATATATAGAACATTTCATCCTAAAGCTAAAGAATATACCTTTTTCTCAGCACCGCATGGTACCTTCTCCAAAATAGACCATATAATCGGTCACAAGACAGATGTCAACAAATACAAGAAGATCGAGCTAATCCCATGCCTCTTATCAGATCACCATGGAGTAAGAGTGGTCTTCAATAGCAACAAAAACAACAGAAAGCCCACATACACATGGAAACTGAACAATACTCTACTCAATGACACCTTGGTCAAGGAAGAAATAAAAAAAGAAATCAAAGACTTTTTAGAATTCAATGAAAATGAAGGTACAACCTACCCAAATCTATGGGACACAATGAAAGCAGTGCTAAGAGGAAAACTCATAGCTCTAAGTGCATCCAAAAAGAAACTGGAGAGAGCATACACTAGCAGCTTAATGGCACACCTTAAAGCCCTGGAAGAAAAACAAGTTAATTCACCCAGGAGGAGTAGAAGACAAGAAATCATCAAACTCAGGGCTGAAATCAATCAAATAGAAACAAAGAGAACCATACAAAGAATCAACAAGACCAGGAGCTGGTTCTTTGAGAAAATCAACAAGATAGATAAACCCTTAGCCAGACTAACCAAAGGACACAGAGACAGTATACAAATTAACAAAATTAGAAATGAAAAGGGAGACATAACAACAGAAACCGAGGAAATTCAAAAGATCATCAGATCCTACTACAAAGGTCTATACTCAAAACAACTGGAGAATCTGGAGGAAATGGACGATTTCCTAGACAGATATCAAATACCAAAATTAAATCAGCATCAAGTAGACCAGCTAAATAATCCCATAACCCCTAAAGAAATAGAAGGGGTTATAGAAAGCCTCCCAACCAAAAAAAGTACGGGACCAGATGGTTTTAGTGCAGAATTCTACCAGACCTTCAAAGAAGACTTAACACCAATACTCTCCAAACTATTCCACAAAATAGAGACAGAAGGGACACTGCCCAACTCATTCTTCGAAGCCACAATTACGCTAATACCTAAACCACAAAAAGATCCAACAAAGAAAGAGAACTTCAGGCCAATTTCTCTGATGAATATAGATGCAAAAATACTAAATAAAATTCTTGCTAACCGAATCCAAGAGCACATCAAAACGATCATCCACCATGATCAAGTAGGCTTCATCCCAGGGATGCAGGGATGGTTCAATATACGGAAATCCATCAATGTAATCCACTACATAAACAAACTGAAAGAAAAAAACCACATGGTCATCTCATTAGATGCTGAAAAAGCATTCGACAAAATTCAGCATCCTTTCATGCTAAAAGTCTTGGAAAGAGCAGGAATTCAAGGCCCATACCTAAACATAGTAAAAGCAATCTACAGCAAACCAGTAGCCAACATCAAAATAAATGGAGAGAAACTTGAAGCATTCCCACTAAAATCAGGGACTAGACAAGGCTGCCCTCTCTCTCCATATCTTTTCAATATAGTACTTGAAGTTCTAGCAAGAGCAATTAGACAACATAAGGAAGTCAAAGGGATACAAATTGGAAAGGAAGAAGTGAAACTATCATTATTTGCAGACGATATGATAGTTTACCTAAGCGACCCAAAAAACTCCACCAGAGAACTTCTACAGCTGATAAACAACTTCAGCAAAGTGGCAGGTTATAAAATTAACTCAAGCAAGTCAGTGGCCTTCTTGTACTCAAAGGACAAGCAGGCTGAGAAAGAAATTAGGGAAATAACACCCTTCACAATAGCCACAAACAACATAAAGTATCTTGGCGTAACTCTAACCAAACAAGCGAAAGATCTGTACAACAGGAACTTCAAGTCCTTGAAGAAAGAAATCGAAGAAGACCTCAGAAGATGGAAAAATATTTCTTGCTCCTGGATTGGCAGGATCAATATAGTAAAAATGGCCATCTTGCCAAAAGCAATATACAGATTCAATGCAATCCCCATCAAAATCCCAACTCAATTCTTCATAGATCTAGAAAGAGCAATTCTCAAATTCATCTGGAGCAACAAAAAACCCAGGATAGCTAAAACTATTCTCAACAATAAAAGGACTTCTGGGGGAATCAATATCCCTGACTTCAAGCAGTACTACAGAGCAATTGTGTTAAAAACTGCATGGTATTGGTATAGCAACAGGCAAACAGATCAATGGAACAGGATTGAAGACCCTGAAATTAACCCACAGACTTATGGTCACTTGATCTTTGATAAAGGAGCCACAACCATCCGATGGAATAAAGATAGCCTTTTCAACAAATGGTGCTGGTTCAACTGGAGGTCAACATGCAGAAGAATGCGAATTGACCCACTCTTATCTCTTTGCTCTAAGATCAACTCCAAGTGGATCAAGGACCTCCACATAAAACCAGACACACTGAAACTATTAGAAAAGAAACTTGGGAAGACCCTGGAGGACTTGGGCACAGGGGAAAAGTTCCTGAACAGAACACCAATAGCTTATGCACTAAGATCAAGAATCGACAAATGGGACCTCATAAAATTACAAAGTTTCTGCAAAGCAAAGGACACTGTCCGAAGGACAAAACGGCAACCAACAAAGTGGGAAAAGATCTTTACCAACCCCACATCCGACAGAGGGCTAATATCCAATATATACAAAGAACTCAAGAAGTTAGACCGCAAAGAACCAAATAACCCTATCAAAAAATGGGGCACAGAGCTAAACAAAGAATTTTCACCAGAAGAAATTCGGATGGCCGAGAAACACCTTAAGAGATGTTCAACATCATTAGTCATCAGGGAAATGCAAATCAAAACAACCCTGAGATTCCACCTTACACCAGTCAGAATGGCTAAGATTAAAAACTCAAGAGACAACAAGTGCTGGCGAGGATGTGGAGAAAGAGGAACACTCCTCCACTGTTGGTGGGATTGCAAAATGGTAAAACCACTCTGGAAATCAGTTTGGCGGTTCCTCAGAAAATTGGGCATGGCACTTCCAGAGGACCCTGGCATACCACTCCTGGGCATATACCCAGAGGATTCCCCTACATGCAATAAAGACACATGCTCCACCATGTTTATAGCAGCCTTGTTTATAATAGCCAGAAATTGGAAGGAGCCCAAATATCCCTCAAAGGAGGAATGGATACAGAAAATGTGGTATATTTATACAATGGAATACTACTCAGCAATTAAAAATAATGAATTCATGCAATTTGTAGGTAAATGGTTAGACCTGGAAAATATCATCCTGAGTGAGCTAACCCAATCACAAAAGAATGCACATGAAATGCAATCACTGATAAGTGGATATTAATGAGCCCAGAAGCACTAAATACTCAAGACACAAATAGCAAGTCAAATGATTCCCAAGAAGAAGAAAGGAGAGGACCCTGGGCATGTAAAGATTGCATCCAGTTTAGTAAAGAAACCGAGGGGGGAGGGGGAATGATTG
Source organism: Apodemus agrarius (assembly GCA_964023405.1). Lineage (NCBI taxonomy): Eukaryota > Metazoa > Chordata > Mammalia > Rodentia > Muridae > Apodemus > Apodemus agrarius. Next base: position 66,944,690 of record OZ030006.1, on the reverse strand, counting down.
GGGAATAGTTGGGGGGGAGAAGAACTATGGGAACTATGGTGGGTGGGAACTGGGAAAGGGGAAAGCCTTTGAAATGTAAACATAGAATATAGAAAATAAAAATAACTAAAAAAAAATAAATAAAAAAAAAAAGAAAAAAAAATCAATGAAGAAGCTGGCAAAGGTTTTCACAACTGAGACCTCATTCCTATAGCAATAGATTGTATCAGAGTTTTCAAAAATAGAAGTTAATATGGCTTTATCTTTCATTTTCTTCACCTGCGGGTCTTATACTCTACTAGGGGTTGAATAATACTGTGTATAAATTGGGCTCTCAATCTTGAGTAGTTACTAAGACACAGTCTGCATAGCTTCTTATTCTAGATTGTGACTAATTGGGATTGGAGTTGGGTTCAAGAGAGTAAACCTCACACAAAATCTCAGAATTCCATTGTTAAGGTTTAGACAACAGATATTGATCTTTCTTCCAAATGAAGTCTTTCAGAAAGACTTGGAGATCAACAATTCAAGTGCATCATGAACAAGTACATAATTGCTGAAGAACTCAAGATGAGCTTCAGTGACATAGCTTTTATATTATATATATATATATATATTACAATGAGAGCAGTCTACACTGCTGTGCTTCACATCAGCCCCTTTACCCCATCTGCCTCTACAAAAGAAAAGGAGAGTGTGACAAAGAAAAGTGTATGCACCATTACTGGTATTTTATAATACTAGAGTAAGATGTTCTATTCTGCTGAACCTCACAAGTGTGAGGGCCCTGGGAACCTTCCCATACACTGAGGCATCGATCCTTTCCAGGAAAAAGGGCCTCTCCTCCCTTTGATGTCCAACAAGGCCATCCTCTACTGCCTATGTGTCTGGAGCCCTGGGTAACACTATATGCACTCTCTGGTTGATGGTTTTGACCCTGGGAGCTCTGGGAATTCTGGTGACTCATATTGTTGTTCCTCCTATGTTGCTGCAAACCCCTTCAGCTCATTGGATCCTTTCTTTAGCTCCCCCATTGGGGACCCTGTGCTCAGTTCAAATGGCTGTCTGAGAGTGCCTCCCTCAGTATTTGTCATGCACTAGCAGAGTCTCCCAGGTGACAGCTATATCTGATTCCAGTCAGCAAGTCCTTCTGGGCACCAATAATAGTGTCTGGGTTTTGTAACTGTATATGGGATGGATCACTACATGGTGTAGTCTCTTGATGGTCCTTTCCTCACATTCTGCTCTACACTTTGTATCTCCTTCTATGGGAATTTTGTTCCCCTTTCTAAGGAGGACCAGATTATCTATATATTCTTCTTCGTTCTTCTTGAGCTCATTTGATATGTGAATTGTGTCTTGGGTATTCCAAGCTTCTGGGCTAATATCTACTTATCAGTGAGTGCATACTATTTGTGTTCTTTTGTGACTGAGTTGCCTCACTCATGATGATATTTTGTAATAGCATCCAATTGTCTAAGAATTTCATGAATTCATTGTTAATACCTGAGTAGTATTCCATTGTGTAAATATACCACATTTTCTGTATCCATTCCTCTATTGAGGGACATCGGGGTTCTTTCCAGCTTCACACAAAACCAGACACACTGAAACTAATAGAAATGAAACTGGGGAAGACCCTTGAGCACATGGGCATAGGAGAAAATTTCCTGAACAGAGCATCAATAGCTTATACTCTAAGATCAACAATTGACAAATGGAACCTCATAAAATTGCAAAGTTTCTGTAAGGCAAAGGACACTGTCAATAGCACAAAATGGCAACCAACAAATTGGGAAAAGATCTTTAACAACCTTACATCCGACAGAGGCCTAATATCTAATATATACAAAGAACTCAAGAAGTTAGACTCCAGAGAACCAAATAACCTTATTAAAAATGGGGTACAGAGCTAAACAAAGAATTTTCACCTGAGGAATATGAAATGGCTGAGAAGCACCTTAAGAAATGTTCAACATCATTAGTCATTAGGGAAATACAAATCAAAACAACCCTGAGATTTCGACTCATTCAATGGCTAAGATTAAAATCTCAGGAGACAGCAGATATTAGCAAGGATGTGGAGAAAGAGGAACATTCCTCCACTGCCAGTGAGAATGCAAGTTGGGAAAACCACTCTGGAAATCAGTCTGGTGGTTCCTCAGAAAACTGGGCATGGTACTTCCGGAGGACCCTGCTATACCACTCCTGGGCATATACACAAAGGATTCTCCAGCATGTAATAAGGACACATGATCTACTATCTTCATTGCATCCATATTTATATTTCAATATCTTTTTTTAAAATTAGGTATATATTTTTTATTTTCTATATTCTTTGTTTACATTCCAAAGGCTTTCCCCTTTCCCAGTTCCCTCCTCACCATGTGTCCCATAAATCCTCTCCCCCCCCCCCGGCCCACCCATTCCACAATCACCCCCCAACCCTTTCTCTGTTCTGGTACTCTCCTGCAAAACTGGAACCAGTCTTTTAGGGACCAGTGTCCTCTCCTTCCTTCTTCTTGGGAATCTTTTGATTTGCTAATTGTGCTTGAGTATTCAGAGCTTCTGGGCTCATTAATATCCACTTTGAAACATTTAAATATATTTTTATTGCTTTTTTCCTGGAATATAGATTTTATTCAAACAATAGATTTGTATTATGGTTTACCCACTCTACCTCCTCCAAGAGCCTCCATATATTCTCTCCAATCAAATCTCCTCTCCTTCCATCTAATTGTACAAAATAAACAAGCATCTGAATAATCAGAATTAAGTAAATAAAAACAAACCAGAATAGGACAAAGTAAAGAAACTAACAGTAGAAAAATAAACCTAAGAAAAAGCACAAGACACATATAGAAACTCAGCAAAACATAGGTTCATGCACACAGGAACCTTTAAGACTATAAAAGTGGGATCCCTAATGATATGCAAATATTCTGTAAGATGAATAATGTCTAAATATTATGAACGAAAGAAACACTAAAAACTCTAAATTTGTCTCTGCTTTCAATTTGTATTGGTCAGTTACTGCCTGGAAGGAAGTCTGCTTTTTGTTTGTTGGTTGGTTTTGTTTTTTAGTTTTTTTCCATCTCAGTAATCAGAAATACATATTTGATGGTTTAGTTAGAATAAAATGAAATAAATATATTTTTCAATTACATATAAGTGGAAAATATCCATTTAAAATTATAAAACAAAACAAGACAACAAAAACCCTGAAAAGCTTATCTAAGAACACAACCCCCCCCAAAACAAGAAAATAAAATACACCTCAAAAAACTTCTACAAAATTACAAAACTGTAAACAAATAACACACACACACACACACACACACACACACACAGAAGTGGCATCTAATTAAGGCCAAGGGGAAGAATCAGAGAAAGATTTGAAAAAATAAGTCAGAAATAGTGTCCACTAAATTCTCAAGAGAATAGCACAGGAAGGAGAACCTGTTTTGTTTTGTTTTTCTTTTTGATTGGATATTTTCTTTATTTGCATTTAAAATGTTTTCCCATTTCCAGGTCTCCCCTTCAGAAACCCCCATCCCATCCTACCTTCCTTGCCTTTATGGGGTGCTATCCTCCTGCCCTGACATTCCCCTACACTAGGGCATTGAATACCTTCAGTCCCAAGGACCTCTCTTCCCACTGATGTCCAACAAGGCCACCCTCTGCCACCCATGGTTGCTCCATGTGTATTTTTTGGTTGTTGGCACAGTTCCTGGGAACTCTGGGGTCTGGCATGTTGACACTGTTGCTTTCTCCAGTGGGCAGCAGATCCCCTTGGCTCCTTCATTTCCTTCTCCAACTCCTCCATTAAGGACCCCTGTGCTCAGTCCAATGGTTGCCTGCAAATTTCTGTCCCTGCAGTTCTTTTAGACAGGAACACTTCTGGGTCAGAAATTTTGACTGTGGGTTGGTAACACCATCCTTCCTCTTGAGGCCTTGTCTATTTGTTGGAGTTGGACTTTATGCAGAGCATTTTAGTGAAAAAGATCAAGGGGAGAAATGAAAAATGCAAAATGTATGAATCAAGTATTAAAGTGGCACCAGGAAGTAGAACAGTGCTAAATCCTTTGTTCAAGGAATAAATGGTTTAAGAGAGTTGTAACTGTAGGACAAGATCCCACCCAGCTAGGCTTACTGTTTATGCTTTTGCAGTTAAACAAATGAGAGTTGTATCTAGGTGTTATTATTATGTGGTTAATTTTATTCTGAAATGAATTACAGTCCAGAAATGGAGTATACACACTTTAGATCTAGGTCTTGAGGAGCAGTGGCCATGAAAGCTTAGACCCAGGCATGATAGTACATACCTTTAATTCCAGGAGACAAAGGCAAGCAGATCTCTGAGTTCAAGGCCAGGCTAGGGTAAAGAAATTTCTAGGTGTGAAAAAGCTTATGTCCAAGCATGGTGATACATGACTTTGATCCCAGCATTCAGGAGACAGAACCATATAGACATATGATTTCATGGTCAATCTACAGAGCAAGTTCCAGGACAGCCAAGCTTAGACAGTGAAGGAGTTGGGAAATAGAAAGCAGGTAATAATGTAGTAGGACAAGGGCCCATGTTCCAGCTCCAGCAAGCAGCAGAATGTGGCAGCTTTGGCCATGTGACTCTGGCTTTAGAGTGAGGAATAGAAGGGACTACTGGGACAATTGATGCTGGTCAGCTGGAGCTAAGAAATTATCAGTGATTATGAAGAGACCAGTATCACTGAAGTGAAATCTTCTAAGATATATTTTCTGAGAACGCAAAGAAGTTATGTTCCAGATGTAGATCATACCTCATGTTGCAGCTGGACTTACTAATATGTAAGAATCACAAAGATGGTAATAGTTTTAAAGGCATGAAAGGGTCATGGAGAGCTGTCAAAGTTTGGCAGTGTGTGAGGCCAGGCCATTGGTGAAAGTGTAGCCTCAGTTGCAGTTGACAGCCTAGGACTGAATGGGTTGTGCAAAGAAGTTGAGGCTTGGCACCATAAAGAGAGCCTATGAAAGTCTATAGGTGAAGCCTAGTTGCAATGAGAAACCCCAGCATATTAGAGATTCTAGTACCAACCATGAGATGGCTACCGGGAGCAGCAGCAGCAATGGAGTAGAGTCAACCAAAGCTTAGAATGCTACAGAGGTCAGAGATGGAGAAGTGACGCAAGCCCTTTCAAGATGCACAGAAGATTGTGTGTGGATCCCAGACACTGGAACTAGAAGCTGTAAGTTGAATTTCCCTTGGAGACCCCAAGATGTTAGAGATATCAGAGCCATGGGATATCTGCTGAAGAAAGATGCTAACAGGGAATAGAAACAGCCCAGGAGAAAGAAATTTTTTGCAGTCAACCACAATGAAAGGAGTTGGAGATCTGAAGAGTGTCTTGACATCAGGCACGGAGATGCAGCATTTGCAGTTTGCCCAGCTGGCTTTTGGTCTTGAATTCATCTAGTATTTCCCCACTATGACATTTTGGAATGGTAATGCATTCATTGTGTCCCATAAATTTTGGTATGATGTGTTTTCATTTTCATTAAATTCTAAAAAGTCTTTAATTTCATTATTTATTCCTTGACCAAGTTATCATTGAGTAGAACATTGTTTAACATCCATGTGTATGGGTATTTTCAGTTGCTTCTGTTTGAACTTAAGACCAGTCTTAGACCATGGTGATCTGATAGGGTGCATGGAATTATTTCAATATTCCTGTAGCTGATGAGGCACTTTTTATGACTAATTATATTGTCAATTTTGGAGAAGGTAACATGAGGTGCTGAGAAGTTATATTCTTTTGCTTTAAGATGGAATGTTCTATAAATATCTGTTAGGTCCATTTGGTCCATAACTTCTGTTAGTTTCACTGTGTCTCTTTTTAGTTAATGTTTCCATGATTTGTTCATTGCTGAGTGTGGGGGTTGAAGTCCCCCACTATTATTGTGTGGGGGTACAACATGTGCTTGGAGCTTTAGTAAAGTTTCTTTTATGAATGTGGGTTCCCTTGCATTTGGAGCATAGATGTTTAGAATTGAGAGTTCATCTTGATACATTTTTTTCTTTGACCAGTATGAATTATCCTTCCTTATATTTGAAAACTTTTTGGTTCAAAGTTGATTTTATCCAATATACTAATGGCCACTCCAGCTTTCTTCTTGGGATCATTTGCTTGGAAAATTGTTTTCTAACTTTTGACTCTGAGGTAGTGAGTTGGCATTCTTGTATGCAGCAAAATGTTGAGTCTTGTTTACATATACAGACTGTTAGTCAATGTCTTTTTATTAGGGAATTGAGTCCTTTGCTCTTAAAAGATATTAAGGAAAAGTGATTGTTGCTTACTGTTATCTTCTTTGTTAAAGGTGAAATTCTGTTTGTGTAGCTAGCTTCTTTTGGGTTTGTTGAACAAAGATTACTTTATTACTTTGTCTAGATTGTAGTTTCCCTCCTTGTCTTGTTATTTTCTACCCATTATCCTTTGTAGAGCTGGGTTTATGGAAAGATATTGTGTAAATTTGGTTTTGCCATGGAATGTCTTGTTTTCTCCATCTATGGTTATTGAACGTTTTGCTGGGTATTGTAGCCTGGGCTAACATTTGTGTTCTCTTAGGGTCTGTATTATTTCTGCCCAGGATCTTCTAGCTTGCATAGTTTCTGGTGAGAAGTCTGGTGTAATTCTGATAGGTCTGCCTTTATATGTTACTTGACATTTATCCCTTACTGCTTTTAATATTCTTTCTTTGTTTAGTGAATTTGGTGTTTTGATTATTATGTGCCAGGAGGATTTTCTGTTCTTGCATGTTCATGGGCATTTCTTTCTCTAGATAGGGAAGTTTTCTTCTACAATTTTGTTGAAGATATTTACTGGCCCATTAAGTTGTAAATCTTTGCTCTCTTTTATACCTTTAATCCTTAGGTTTGGTCTTCTCATTGTGACCTGGATTTCCTGGATGTTTTGGATTACAAGCTTTTTGCATTTTGAGTCAGTGTTTTCTATGTTATTTTCAGCTCCTGAGATTCTTTCTTCTATCTCTTCTGGTGTTGATGATTGTATCTATGACTCCTGATTTCTTTCCAAGGTCTTCTATCTACAGAGTTGTCTCACTTTGTGATTTCTTCATTGTTTCTACTTCCATTTTTAGATCCTGGATGTTTTTGTTCAGTTCCTTCACTTATTTGTTTGTGTTTTCCTGAAATTCATTAAGGGATTTTTGTGATTCCTCTTTGAGTGCTTCTACCTGTTGACCTATGTTTTCCTGTATTTCTTTAAGGGATTTTTGTGTTTCCCTTTTAAGGACTTCTACCTGTTGAGCCATGTTCTCCTGTTTTCTTTAAGGGAGTTATTTATGTCCTTCTTGAAGTCCTCTATAAGCATCATGAGATGTGATTTTAAATCCAGTTCTTGCTTTTCCAGTGTTTTTAGGTATCCAGGAAACAACGCCCTTCACAATAGCCACAAATAACAGAAAATATCTTGGGGCAATTCTAACCAAACAAGTGAACTATCTGTATGGCAGTAACTTCAAACCTCTCAAGAAAGAAACTGAAGATCTCAGCAAATGGAGAGATCTCCCATGCTTATGGATTGACAAATTTAACATAGTAACAATGGCCATCCTACTAAAGGAAATATACAGATTCAATGCAATCCCCATCAAAACCTGTCTTAGTCTGGGTTTCTATTCCTGCACAAACTTCACGACCAAGAAGCAAGTTGGGGAGGAAAGGGTTTATTCCCCTTGCACTTCCACATTGCTGTTCATTACCAAAGGAAGTCAGGACTGGAACTCAAGCAGGTCAGGAAGCAGGAGATGATGCAGAGGCCATGGAGGGATGTTCCTTACTGGTTTGCTTCCCCTGGCTTGCTCAGCCTGCTCTCTTATAGAACCCAAGAATACCAGCCCAGAGATGGTACCACCCACAAGGGGCCCTCCCTCACTTGATCACTAATTGAGAAAATGCCCCACAGCTGGATCTCATGGAGGCACTTCCCCAACTGAAGCTCCTTTTCCTATGATAACTCCAGCCTGTGTCAAGTTGACACACAAAACTAGCCAGTACAAAACCCCAACACAATTCTTTAAAGGCATGGAAAGAGCAATTCTCAAATTCATCTAGAAAGGCAAAAATACAGAATATCAAAAACAATTCTTTTTTATTTGATATATTCTTTATTTACATTTCAAATGATATCCCCACTCCCCAAAAGTCCCATAAGCCCTATTCCCTCCTCCTGTTCCCCAATTACCCCCTTCTTCCTGTTTCCCTGTCCTGGCATTCCCCTACACTGCTGCACTGAGACATTCCAGGACCAGGGGCCACTCCTTCCTTCTTCATGGGCAACATTTGATATGTGAATTGTTTCTTGGGTTTTCTGAGCTTCTGGGCTAATATCTGCTTATCAGTGAATGTGTGTTCTTTTGTGATTGGGTCGCCTCACTAAGGATGACATTCTCCAGTACCACTCACTTGCCTAAGAATTTCATGAGTTCATTGTTTTTAATAGCTGAGTAGGGCAAGGTAGGTCTCCGTCATCTTGGCTCATTGACAGACCAGACAGGCAGCGCCAGGTACACAGATATATCCCAAGTCTAACGTTGCTTGAGATGCAGCCCACCAGGCTTCGGCCTGCACCCAGGGTCTGGGCAGTATCCCAGACCTGAAGCAGTACTACAGAGCAATAGTATTAAAAACTGCATTGTATTGGTACAGTGGCAGGCAGTTAGATCAATGGAATAAGCCTGTAGACCCAGGATTGAACCCCCACATTTATGGTCACTTGATCTTTGACAAAAAGAGCTGAAATCATCCAGTGGATAAAGATAGCCTTTTCAACAAATGGTGCTGGTTCAACTGGAAGTCAGCATGCAGAAGAATGAGAATTGATCCATTCTTATCGCCTTGTACTAAGCTCAACTCTGAGTGGATCAAGAACCTCCACATAAAACCAGACACACTGAAACTAATAGAGAAGGAACTAGGGAAGATCCTTGAGGACATGGGCATAGGGGAAATGTTCCTGAACAGAACACCAATAGCTTATGCTCTAAGATCAAGAATTGACAAATGGGACTTCATAAAATTACAAAGTTTATGTAAGGCAAAAGACATTGTCAAAAGGATAAAATGGCAACCAACAAATTGGAAAAAGATCTTCACCAACCCTACAACCGACAGAGGGCTAATATCCAATATATACAAAGAACTCAAGAAGGTAGAGTCCAGAGAGCCAAAAAATACTATTAAAAATGGGTAAAGAGCTAAACAAAAAATTTTCACCTGAAGAACTTCGAATGGCTGAGAAGCACTTTAAGAAATATTCAACATCATTTGTCATTAGGGAAATGCAAATCAAAACAACCCGGAGATTTCACCTCACACCAATCAGAATGGCTAAGATACAAAAAATGTGGTATATATACACAATGGAGTACTATTCAGCCATTAGAAACAATGAATTCATGAAATTCTTAGAGAAATGGATGGAGCTGGAGATCATCATACTAAGTGAGGTGACCCAGTCTCAAAAGAATACCCATGGTATACAGTCACTGATAAGTGGATATTAGCCTAGAAGCTTGGAACACCAAAGACATAAATCACATATCAAGTGATGCCTCACAAGAAGAAAGGAGTGGACACTGGTGCTAGAATGGACCAAAACATCATTGTGGGGGAGTACAAGAACAGTAAGGTGGGAGGGGGTGGATGAGAGAGCAGGGGGAGGGAAAAGGACATGTGGGACCTTTGGGGGTGGGGAACGAGAAAAAGGGAAATGAATTGTAAATATAGAATATATCCAATAAAAAGAAAAAGAAAAAAAACCTGAGGAGACAGCAGGTGTTGGCAAGGATGTGGAGAAAGAGTGTTCTGGTTGGTTTTCTATGTCAACTTGACACAGGCTGAAGTTATTATAGGAAAAGAAGCTTCAGTTGGGGAAGGGCCTACATGAGATCAAGCTGTGGGGCATTTTCTCAATTAGTAATCAAGTTGGGGAGGGCCCATTGTGGATGGTACCATCTCTGGGCTGGTACTCTTGGGTATTATAAGAGAGCAGGCTGAGCAAGCCAGGGGAAGCAAGCCAGTAAGGAACATTCTTCCATGGCCTTTGCATCAGCTACTGCTTCCTGACCTGCTCGAGTTCCAGTCCTGATTTCTTTGGTAATGAACACCTGTGTGGAAGTGTAAGCTCAATAAACATTTTCTTCCCCAACTTGCTTCTTGGTTATGATGTTTGTGCAGGAATAGAAACCCTGATTAAGACAAAGAGGAACACTCCTCCAGGGCTGGTGGGAATGCTAGTTGGTACATCCACTCTGGAATACAATTTGGCAGTTCCTCAGAAAATTGGGCATGATACTTCTGGAGGACCCTGCTATACCCCTCCTGGGCATATACCCAGAGGATTCCCAGTATGCAATAAGCACACATGCTCCACTATGTTCATAGTAGCCTTATTTCTAATAGCCAGAAGCTGGAAAGAGCCAAGATGTCTGTCAATGGAGGAATGGATATAGAAAATGTGGTATATTTACACAATGGAATACTACACAGCAATTAAAAACAATGAATTCATGAAATTCTTAGGCAAATGTTGGAACTGAAAAATATCATCCTAAGTGAGGTACCTCATTCACAAAAGAAGACACATGGAATGCAGTCACTGATAAGTGGATATTAGCGCAGAAGCTCTGAATACCCGACACAATTCACATATCAAATCATTCCCAAGAAGAAGGAAGGAGAAGACCCTGGTCCTGGAAAGGCTTGATGCAGCATTGTAGGGGTTTGCCAGGACAGAGAAGTGGGAGGTGGTTGATTGGGGAACAGGAGGAGGGAAGAGGGCTTATGGGACTTATGGGAAGGGGGGGACCCTGGGAAAGGGAAAATCATATGGAACATAAGCAAAGAATATAGAAAATTAAAAAAAATAGCTGAGTAGTATTCCATAGTGATCAAAAACAATTCTTAACAGTAAAAGAACTGCTGGAAGAAATTACTGTAACTGATCTCAAGTTATACTACAGCACAATAGTGATAAAAACTGCATGGTATTTCTACAGTGACAGACACATTGATCAGTGGAATAGACATGAAGGTCCAGAAACAAAACCATACACTTATGCACACTTGATCTTTGACAAAGAAGCCAAAAATATACAATGGGGAAGGAAGCATTTTTAATAAATAGTGCTGGTCTAAATGGCTGTCTGTATGTAGAAAAATTAAAATGGAGCCATATGTCACCTTGCACAAACCTCAAATCCAAGGGGATTGAGGATCTCAAATAAGACCAGATTTACTGAACCTAATAGAAGAGAAGGTGGGAAAGATCCTTGAACTTATTGGCACAACGGGAAATTCCTAGACAGAACTCTAATTGCTCACAGTCTAAGATGAAGAAGTGAAAAATGGGACCTCCTGAAAATGGAAAGCTTCTGTAAGGCAAAGGATATTGTCAATAGTACAAATTGGCAACCTACAGATTGGGAAAAAATCTGGGTATAGAACTATACCAAGATTTCACAACAGAGGAATCTAAAATAGCTGCAAAGCACGTAAAGAAAAGTTCAAAGGCTTTAGTGATCAGAGAAATGTAAATCAAAATGACCCTTAGATTCTGTCTTACACCAATCAGAATGGCTAGGATCAAAACCTTAGAAGACAGCACATGTTGGTGAAGATGTTGAGAAAGTGGAACACTCTTCCATTGCTGGTGGGATTGTAAACTGGTACAACCACACTAAATATCAATCTGGAGATTCCTCAGAAAATTGGAAATAGATGTACATGAAGACCCAGCAAACCAAGCTTGGAAATATGTCTAAAAGATGTCCCTCAAGGCCACAGGGGCACATGTTCCACTATGTTCATAGTGGCTTGTTGGTGATAGCCAGAAGCTGGAAACAACCCAGGTATCCCATGAAAGAAGAATAGATATAGAAAATGTGGTTCATTTACACAAGGGCATACTACTCAGCTATTAAGAAAAAGGACATCCTCAGTTTTGCAGGCAAATCAGTGGAACTAGAAAATATCATTCTGAGTGAGGTAACACAAACTCAAAAGCACATGCACAATATGTACTCCTAATAAGTGGATATTAGCCAAAAAAAAAAAAAAAGAATACGGAATATCCAAGATACAGTCCACAGAACTCAAAAAGATCAACAACCTGAAGTTTCCAATTCTGAGGGTGGACCAGGACAGGGCAAAATCTGGAGTGTAAAATAAAATTACATAAAATTTCAAAAAAGGAGAACAGAATATAAGAGTAAGAGAGTGGTAAACACAAAGAAAAGAAAAGAAAAGAAAAGAAAAGAAAAGAAAAGAAAAGAAAGGAAAAGAAAAGAAAAGAAAAGAAAAGAAAAGAAAAGAGAAGAGAAGAGAAGAAAAGAGAAGAAAATAGAAAGAACATTTCACTGGCTCTTTTTTTCTCTCTCTGGTCCCTTGGGCTCATGGAGGCCTCTCTCTCTCTGTCCTTTGTCCCTCCTCCTCAGTCTTCATCGCACTGATCCTGTCTGTCTGTTTCTACCCCATTTCTACTTCCCCTTTCCCCAAATAAATCTTCTTTATAACAACAGAAATAGAACACTCAAATGATGAGAAGAATGTTTTAAAATGAAAACCCCCTTTAAACTTAAAGGCTAAAGAGATGATGCAGAAACAAACGCAGTGATGAAAATTTCACTTTATTGACATAGTGACTGTAAAGTGATAGGGAATCTCTAGTTGGCAGCAATTGTGTCCTGAATCCAGTCCACATAGTTGCAGACTTTGGTGTACACACCAGGATTGTCTGGCAGGGCACAGCCATAGCCCCAGGAGACAATGCCCTGGAGCTCTCCATTGCAGACCACAGGGCCACCAGAGTCACCCTGGGAAAGAGGAACACAGTGTGTTAGAAAGGGCATGTGAAATAGGGCTGCATATAGTAAACTCAATACCTGTTTATTCTCATGTTTCCATTTCTTTTTCCCCACAGCCCATCTGCTATCATCACTAATGTGTTGAAATCCACAGGAGATCCCCTTATTCCTCATTCATAATCATACCACAGCACACTTTCTGTCTTACACCACTAAGCTTTGAAGCTCACTCCCAGAAGAACAGAGGTCTCCATAAGTGGAGAATGGCAATCACCTGGCAGGAGTCCTTTCCTCCCTCTAAGAAGCCAGCACAGAACATGTTATCAGTGATTTTTCCAGGGTAGGAGGCTTTGCACTCAGCCTGAGGCAGGACTGGGGCATCCAGGCACTGGAGCAGGTCTGGTTCATTGACTGTGAGGAAAGGGAAAGAATGAAAACTCCTATATCCACATAACAATCCAGCATTGAACCAGCTGGCAAGCAATGGACTCTTTCCTAAGACCTGAAATTCCACTTAGAAACTATGGCTTTTTGATTCTATAATATGCACTGCTGATGTCCTTCCTGCGATAATAATAGTACATTCTGTATGTGCCTGTCCAGCATCCTGGGGATAAGTTCATCTTTTTGTGTGTAAATGTGCACTTGTACTGAGCACCTGCAATGTATCTATACAGTCTAGTTGCCAGTGGGATAATTTCAGAGATTGGCATGATTGCAGGGTATAGAAAAAAAAGAGAAGTAAGTGACATGTTTTACTCACCACCAAAGCTGAGGGTGTTGCCCCAGCCAGAGATGAGGCACTGAGTGCCAGCCGGTGCACAGGAGCTGGGCAGAGCCACAGTGGCCACTCTGGCATTGAGGGTCACAGGGGAAGAGAGCTTGATCAGCATGATGTCATTGTTCAGGGTCTTCCTAACGAAGTCCGGGTGCTTGATGATCTTGGCAGCATCGACAAACTGCTCATTGCCCTCCAGGACATGGATGTTGTGCTCCCCCAGTCTCACTTGGATGCGGCTGTTGGAAGCAGAAGGAATGCCACAGTCTGTTACTCTCTCACTCAAGACAGTGCTCTCTGACTCAAGTTTCTCAGGCCCCTCACTCTTTTGTGTCTATGAGCATTTCAAAATCTTGCTGAAGTATCAGACTCTCCTTTTCTTTTTCCGTGAGATGGTGTACAGGGTTTGAGGTGAATGGCTGCTGTGTACATTGCTCTTCATTTTAACTCCAAAATCCAGGGCTTAGGAGCTAAGAGGTCATTTGAAGCCTCTTCATCTACTATGTCATAGGTCACTACACACTGGAACTTTTAATCCCCAATCCCTTTTGGAAGAATGCTATAGTATTGCATTTCAATCATAGGGGTAATATGTGTTATCTGAACCTTCATAATGAGAATCTGAGGTTTTGTAAAATGTTCATTCTCTTGTACTGACTCCAAACTTTATAAATCTCCATCTAGACTATGAAGCCACTCAGTCTATTATTTAATAATATTCTTTAGAAATTTAACCCATAATCAAGATTGATAGTCCATTTGTGAGACAGTATTACTCATGCCCTAATAGAGTATAAAAATAAGAGGTAAAGAAAATGAATGATAAAACCTGTCTTTTTAATTGGAAAACTCTGATGAAAATTTCTTGTTATAGGAGTCAGATACCAGTTGTGAAAATGTTTGTCAGCTTCTCCATTTTTTATAGTAAGAAAATAAACCTATTTCCTTTCAAGATGCATTTTTCATATCTCATTTTTATTTATTTGCTTGTGTCTTTGTTAATTATTTAATTACTTGTCTAATTATTATTTTGCTGCATGTTCAGGTGTGATACACTCTAATATCAAAATTGATCATCAGTGCTTTGTACATAATGAAATTATTTGAAGTTGGAACTTTTAAAAATTATGAAAATTGTTCATACACACTGAAAATTGAGTTTATCACACTGATATATAGTATACAAAATCACTATTTGTCAACGTGTTTGTGTGACTTTATGTTTGGTTCTTTCAACTCTAAAATCTACTTTCCTTGCATTGATTATGTCTACTCTTGATTATTTTGGATGGCTTATGTGTTGTAAGACTTCCTAATTTTTTTCATTCGTTTCAGACTCATGAAAATGTTGTAGTAAGTAATCTCTCTTGTCTGGCTCTACCCATTCACTCTATACTCTTAGTTATTTCCTGATCTTATACTATGCCCTGGAGAAACAATAAATGTGTCTTCTGTATAGACAGGGCCCATTACTTACGACTTGTAGCAGTGAGCTGCAGTTACCACCCACTGGTCATTGATGAGGGCACCTCCACATAAGTGGTAGCCAGTGTTCAGGGACACTTGGTAGGGAACAGAATGTTCCTGGCAGGTGTATCCTCCAACAATCTTGTCGTCATCATCCACAGGAAAAGCAACTTGAATAAACACAAGAAGACCATTGAGAATACAATTCATCAAGGTGCTGGAAGGTGGAGCCCTCAGCTTTCAGCTACATAGAGGTAAAGAGTAAAATAACTGAAGGCCAGAGGTATCCCTGCATTCCCAGTAGGCATAGGACAGTACGGCCAACACAAAGAGAGCCTGACCACTGCAGCACAATAGAAAAACACTCTGTAGTTGACTACATTCTAATAGGTTAATAGGGATAGGGCAAGGAAAAGCATTGCTCTCAGCATGTAGTAATAGGCTGTACAGATGGTTGTCTGATCCACTATCTGGTTTGATCTCAAGTTCATCATTCATTGGCTCATGTGGCTAGCAGTGCTTAAGGTATCTAGGATGGTTGGAACTAAATTAGAAAAAGCTCTGGAGGAGCCAGGAGACTCCATAGCCTTCTGTGATCAGTGGAGCAGCTGGAACAGAAGTCTTCTGGCCCCCATTTACACCAGAGAGCCTGGAGACTCCATAGCCTTCTGTGCACCACTAGGAGAGAGTGATCTCCATGCAAGGCTTTCACTTCTGAGCACAGAGGTGAGATCTCCACCTTCTCTCTGGAGGGTACCAGCTAGGAGGACACAGGGCCTATGATCAGTGGAGAAGCTGGGACAGAAGTCTTCCTGCCCACTGCCATTTGCACCTGGGAGCCTGGGAATCTCCACAGCCTTGTGTGCATAGCCTACCAGGAGAGCGAGATCTCCCAGTAGTACTTTCACTTTTGAGCTCAGAGGAATAATGACACAGGCTCACAGGCCAACCGGAGGAATAAACACCAGCCAGAGACAACAATACCAACTAGCACCAGATGGCAAAGACAAGCAGAAGAAACCTACCAACAGAAACTGGGCAGCTTCGGAGCCCAGTTCTCCCACTAGACAAAGTCCTGTATACCCCAATACACCAGAAAAGGAAGAGTTAGATTTAAAATAGTAACTTATGATGCTGATAGAAGGCTTTTAGAAAGACTTAAATAACTCCCCTAAAGATTTTCTAACATGTTTTTCTACATTTTTCTACAATTTTATCAGAACTAATTTCCATGTAATCCTTCAATTCTATCATAAAATGTTTCTATCCCATTATTCAATTAATTTAGCAATGTTTTACATATCTACCACTTTACTCTTTAATTTTCCATTAAAATTGTAAAATGTAACGTGTTTATCTGAAATATTTTCCATGTAAATATTTAAAAAAATAAAAGCACCATTGCAATTTATAATTTAAAAAAAGAAAAGTAAAAGCCCTGGTCATGTAGATATTTATGTACCCAGAGCTTTCATAGGTCATATCTGTATACTAATGACAAATGAAGAGTAGGTCTTATATTGGACAGAGGGATGTAATGTTATTCCATTTATGTACCTTATTTATTTGTTTATTTATTCATTCATTCATTCATTCATTCATTCATAGATAAAATTCCCCAATAATAACCACTCTTTCCTTCCCAATTCTTCCCTGAAAAATTCCTCCCTCTTGCCATTTTCCCTTCTCAGAAAATTGGGAGCTCTCCTTGGATACCTCCGCACTGGGGCATCTTGACTCAGAAAGACCAGGCATATCCTCTCCCTCTAAGGGACAACCAGGTAGTCCAGGTGTGAGGAAGGGGATTCAATGATAGGGAACAGATACTGATTCAAGGTCCCCTTTGTTACGGGTCCCATATGAGACCAAGCTGCATGTTTGCTACAAATGTACAGGGGATCTGGGTCCAGCTCATGCATGCTCCCTGATTTGTAACCCGGGCTCTGTGAACTACCATGGTTCCAGGTTAGTTGATATTATTACCAAAGATTATTGATTTTTAATTTGACTGCATTTTTATTAGTCTTAAAATCACTTTGATATATATATGTGTGTCTGTTCATCTATATCTATAATGTAAGTATCCTTCCTAATATCAAGTCTCTGTCACATAGAGACACATAGCTAAGAATTTTAAGGTATTAATAGACACAAGCCATGTAGGAAAGGTTATGGCAAGCAAGTGAGTCTCTTGGAGGTGGCCCACCATTTTGTGTGATTGCAATCAGAAAGCACTGAGAGGTATAGACCCAAGAGACTTTGCCTCAGGATCGCTCCTTGCTGCTGATATGCCTTTCCTGCCATAATTACATAGCCTAATGTTTCTTGGGCATCATCACACCCTATTGGGCAAATTTCCTCCTATTAACTTGAATAAACTTTCATGAATTAATGCTGTTTAATTGTATTAATGTCTTTATTGAATTACTAATTTGATTCAAATAATATTTAGAAGGAAGTTTAAGGAGATAGTTTTAGTTGTTTTGCCAGAAAGCCTTAATGAAGCTCGAATCAAGAATAAAATTTGTACTTCCTCATAGAATAGTAAGCAAAAAATGCATAAAAAGTAGAACAATGAGCTTTCATACATTATACTAAGAGAATTATCCTTGGAACAAATTAATGACCAAGGAAAAACATTCATTCCATATCATCTACCAAATGTATATCTGATTGTATCTGTGTGTGCTGTCTCTGTGTGTCTGTGTCTCTGTGTGTATGTGTACATAGATATGTAAGTTCATATGAATGTATATAAGTATGCTTATGTACTTGGGAAATTCATGAAAAAGATGATTTGGGCCTAGCTGAATGTGTGTGTGTGTGTGTGTGTGTGTGTGTGTGTGTGTATGTAAGACTTTCTTTTATATTTTTTCTTTCTTTCTGTTTCACAAAGAGTTAATAAGCTCTGAGGCCATCCAGGCCTGCTGGAGGGCCCTTAAAGAATAAAAAGCTTTTGTAACTAAGTTTCTGTATCAAACCCCTTGCTGCTATATAGCAGTAGGAGTCAATAGCTAGAAGCCATCAGCTTTTGGCTTCACTGGCTCCCAGAACAGTAAGAGAAAGCTCTGGTACGCTTACTCTACACCCCACCTTAGTGGGTGCCCTGGGTGTCAGGGCAAAACACTTACCTTAATATCCAGGAGGTCTCTTGGTTAATTTCATGGAATCTCCCTATGCCTTATTTTTTAGACTCTCTGATGACATAATAAATTATAGTGGAAGGGACAAGACACTTGTGCTTACAGATAAGTACAAAAGATTGGAGGCAGAGCTACTGTTAGAGGAAGAATGAAAATATTGCTGTATAGATAGGGTGGAAAATCAGCTTTGGTGACAAGGTTGATGGTTTCTTAAAGGAAGAGCAAGACCTAGGTGAAAGCAATGGGACTCACCAGCTGCTCCCACAAGGGCCAGAAACAGGAGTGCACTCATTGTGGCAGAAGGTAATGAGCCCTGGATGGAATCCTGCCTTTATACCCCAATTCAGGGAGAAGGAGGTACTAAGGGGAGGGACCCCACTGCTTCTACACAAGCACACCTGTGGGTTTCCCCTTCCCAGAGACCTTACATTATCTCTGTTCTATTTGTACACTCTGTGGGTAAGTGATAAGGACAAGGAAAACAGGTGATTCCTGAAAGGAGGGTGGAACCATAGAATGTACATGCAGCTTGACCTTCTTAGGCTGATAGAACAAGGTTCGGTGGTAGAGAATGGTCTCACTCCTAAGATAAGCCATAACATCATGGGAAACTTCTTTGATTTACTTTAAGAAAGACATGCTATTTGTAGATGAATGGATTTTTGAGACCTAGAGATTCATGAAAATAAATGTCTTGCATCTGGATCTAATGACTATGAGTTGATAATTCTTAACTCTAGAATAATTCATCATATGGAAAGATCATATCCAAGAGTACTAAAATATAAAGCAATATTGAAGAAAAAGAAACACCATTTGTATTGGAGGGTTTCATCTTGCTCTCCTTTCCAACAGGAATCTTATGTGGAAAGTATCTTGAAGTGTGGAAACAAATTTCAGAAGTTTCCTCAATATGTTCCAGATATAGACCAATACCTTATTATCCTTTCTCCTCTATATGATGATGTTGGCACTCATTTTTTCATGCTTTTATGAGTCCAGTTTCAGTATCTTCATGGTTGCATTAATAATCTATACTAAAGATTAAACTTCCCCACTTTCAAAAACACACAGTTTGAGAGAGAAGTGTATACTGTCTAGGTCATATATGAAGAAGAACTTCAACAGTGGTCAGTCTGATTTTTGCCTGAAAATTACCTTCAGTGAAGCAATTATTACATTGACATGGAGTCATGAATCAGTATTAAAAATATCAATCAGTATTAAAATATACAATTATTCTGATATTTTATTTTTCAGTGACAATATTATATCAGTCTTAGTTAAGAGTAAACTTTCCTGTAGAATATCTCAGAATGAGATCTAACAAAGATCAGAGTCACAGCACTGAAATTTATTGAAACATAACATGCCTAGATGGAATGTTTTGAAAATGATATGTGAAATTATATCTGATTTTATGAACTAATGTGAAGAACCATTTTATAGGATCTACTTACATTTTTAGTTAGTCTTATTGAGGAACAAAAACTAGCAAAATTTCTAACTAAATTCACTAAAATGTAGAAGCTAAATGTTCTAGTGATGCTTCTCAAAGAACAAAATTTGAATTTAGAAACTAGTGATTGCTTTTGGCATTTCACTTATGGAGAATGTTAAAGCAAATGGATACTAAAATGTACTGGGAAAGTTATCCTTGAAAGTATTGTTATGCACCTGTCCCCAGCTGCCAGCTGTCTGTAGTTACCCAAGGCAAGATGGTGGCCTCTGCTGCAAGCCTAGCAAGCTGGCCCCCAGTGGTCTGTGATAGCCCACCAAGCTGTCAGTGCACAGACCTCCTTCTGAGCTTATCTGGCTCTGGGTGCAGGCAAGAGCCTGACTGATGGTACTCAATGTTAGATTGGGACTCTGTCGACTTACCTGGTCCCAGCTGCTAGCCGTCTGTAGTACCCTGAGACAAGATGGTAGCTTCCACTGTACTCCAGGCACAGACTCCCGAGCAAGGTGGTGCCAGTGCGGGTCGGTGCAGAGACCGCCCGCCAAGCTGATCTGTCTCTGGCTCCAGGTACAGGCAAGAGCCTGACAGGGTAGTTGATGTTAGACTAGGACTCTGTCCACGCACCTGGCCCCAGCTGCCAGCTGACTGCAGTGACCAGAGGTAAGATGAACCATACAAAGAATCAACAAAACCAAGAGCTGGTTCTTTGAGAAAATCAACAAGATAGATAAATCCTTAGCCAGACTTACCAAAGGGCACGGGGACAGTATCCAAATTAACAAAATTAGAAATGAAAAGGGAGATATAACAGCAGAAACTGCGGAAATTCAAAAAATCATCAGATCCTACTACAAAAGCCTATACTCAACACAACTGGAAAATCTGAAGGAAATGGACAATTTCCTAGACAGATACCAAATACCGAAATAAAATCAGGATCAAATAGATCATCTAAACAGTCCCATAACCCTCAAAGAAATAGAAGCAAATCTGTCTAAGCACAGGACCAGATGGTTTTAGTGCAGAATTCTATCAGACCTTCAAAGAAGACCTAATACCAATACTCTTCATAATATTCCACAGATAGAAATGGAAGGAATACTACCCAATTCATTCTACGAAGCCACAATTACCCTGATACCAAAACCACACAAAGATCCAACTAGAAAGAGAACTTCAGACCAATTTCCCTTATGAACTTTGATACAAAAAAACTAAATAAAATACTTGCCAACCAAATCCAAGAACACATCAAAATGATCATTCACCATGATCAAGTTGCCTTCATCCCAGGGATGCAGGGATGGTTCAATATATGGAAATCCATCAACATAATCCACTACATACACAAACTAAAAGAAAAAAAACTGCATGGACATCTCATTGGATGCTGCAAAAGCATTTGACAAAATTCAGCATTCTTTCATGCTAAAAGTCTTGGAAAGAAGATGAATTCAAGGCCCATACCTAAACATAGTAAAAGCAATTTACAGCAGACCAGTAGCCAACATCAAAGTAAATGGAGAGAAACTTGAAGTAATCCCACTAAAATCAGAGACTAGACAAGGCTGCCCCCTCTCACCATATCTTTGCAATATAGTAATTGAGGTACTAGCTAGAGCAATTCGACAACATAAGGAAGTCAAAGGGATACAAATCGGAAAGGAAGAAGTCAAACTATCACTATTCGCAGATGATATGATAGTATACATAAGATTCAGAGCAGAGAGGGAAGGGCTCTGAGTACAAATTCTGGTGTGTAGTTGGGCCAATCATGCCACGGATGGGTACAGAAGAAATTTAACAGTACTTTGTTTTGTTAAAAAAAATTATTGGATATATTCTATATTTACATTTCATTTCCCTTTTCCTGGTTTCCTGCCCCCCAAATGTCCCACATGCCCTTTTACTTCCCCCTGTTCCCACATCCAACCCTTCCCACTTCCCTGTTCTGGTATTCCCCTACACTGATGTTTTGAGCTTTTCCAGCACCAGGGTCCACTCCTTCCTTCTTGTCAGACATCAGTTGGTATATGAATTGTGTCTTTGGTGTCTCAAGATTCTAGGCTAATATCCACTTATCAGTGACTGCATACCATGGGTATTCTTTTGAGATTGGGTTACCTCACTTAGTATGATGTTCTCCAGCTCCATCCATTTCTCTAAGAATTTCATGAATTCATTGTTTCTAATGGCTGAATAGTACTCCATTGCTTTGGATAGGCCACACAAGGCTGACAGGACAGGGTCAGATCTTCTACTCGCATGACCTCAGCACTGGCTCACTCTCACCCATGCCTGCAGAGCAAGCTGCAATGTGCTGCCCTGTCCCACTGTTCTCCCCATTCTTTCATATCTTCCCTTTGCCCTTGCCACCTCCACCACAAAAAAGCACAAAAACTAATAAAACAAATAAAGAAAACAAAACAAATATTAAAAACAGCTGGAAGCTGTAGTGTGCCACAGTCCACCCCAAAGCATACCACTGTCCATACATTTTGCAATACTCAATGCAATCTGTAGTTGGCCTCATTTGAGATCTCTGAATTCTGTGACATCTGCAATATTTTAACATTTATGCAAGTTAAGAAGCTAACTCTCTCTAAGCATTGCCATTTCCAATTCTTCAAGTAGCCAGGAAAAAGATACTCAATTTGTATGTGCTTATTCATCACATTTCAATGCTTTAATCTTTTTTTCATCATCTTAGTCTCATGTACTTTCCTTCTAATACTATTTATTATAAATCATATATAATCCTTTCTTCTATAAAATAAACCCACCTATCTTTTGCTTGTTTTCTATAGATTTCCCCATCTTTTCTTATCTATGCCTTTTCTTCTTGAAACCACTTTAAGTCTCTCTTTCACTTCATCAAGTTCATGTTGGCTTATTAGTACACCAGTCATTGGACCAGCAAGTGCATGTAGCTCCTCATAATTCTAAATTCACGATGAAGTTCATCAATGAACTGTTTCTATAAAGGACCATGTAGGCTTTTATGCCCTCTGTGGTTATGCTGTCTAGATCCATTCCCATGGTCCTAAAGGCCAAGTAGAAGGCCTATTTCTCATTCTCTACCTCATGACCACCTTCATTCTTCATTCTCAAGGACATCATCTGTTTCAATTGTTATGGAGTGATTATCTTTGGTGCAAGTATGTTTCTAATAAGAAATATTGACAATAAAATAAAATGGACAGTAGATCAACTTCAGGGCAACAACAGCCATCAAAATATGTTGGGATCATGAAATCAAGAGCTTGTCAATACACCAGTGGCAGGAACTCTGTCACATCTACCATTATGCAGTCATAGCCAGTAGGCAATTATTAAAGGGGTCATTGTTTACTCAAACAGGCAGGACTGGAAAAGTATCTCTCTTCAACGTATTATAACAGAAACACAAGATATAAAGAAAACAGGGTATCTATTGAAGGTAGCAAAATAGAAACATCAAATTACATAGAAAGATGGGTTCATCAGACCAACCATAGCATTATCAATTGAAACTTTCAAATAAAGAATGTATTAGAACTTTTGAAAAACAAAATATGACAGTTTAGACTAATTTATGCAAATAATGTATTTATTATAATCGATTGTAAGAACCTCTAGAACAGTGGTTTTCAATCTTCTTTATGCTGTGAACCTTTAATACAGTTCTTTATGTTGTGGTGAGCACCAATAATGAAATTAATTTTTTTACTACTTTACTACTGCATTTTTTTACTGTTATGAATTGTAGTGCAAACATTTGTGGAGATAGAGGTTTGCCAGGGGTTTGTGACTCACAGGTTGATAACCACTGCCACAAATGCAGGTGGTATAAGAGATAGAAATATAGCTCCATAATATAATCATCAGCAGCCTGATGAATTCCCATAATCATTATAGACCTTGACTAGGGCAAAACAAATATTTGATGGAATGAATTACACAGAGCCAGTTTGAAACAAAGGTACAGATTTTGATTAAAGATATTTTAATATAGGTTTAAGATTTGGATTAAAAAAAGAAAGATGCTTGTGGAGAAAACATTACATACCAAGTATGAATATGGACTTTCTAGGGCATAATGGCCTTCAAAAAGGAAAAAAATGAAGTATAGCATGGGATGTCTATTTTTCTACATTTCTTCCTTGAACGGACTATCAACACAGTTTCCTTTGATGCAGAATTAACCTATTTAGAAGGCTGAGGACAGTCAGGTTTATTAGAATGCATCTTTACTTCTGACAAATTTATGTTTGTCAGAATTAAATTTATATTCCATTAATTTAAAGTATTTAAAGTTAGGTATTTCTGGAGCACTTACTAATCTGCAAGTAGCTAATTTTATCAGTTTTCTTGAACTTTAGTTAGATTCCAACTGAAGCAAGCTGTTTATATAAATGAACTTTTATTCTATTAGAGAACCTACTTTCTAACCAGGCTCTAGGTTTTAGATATATGTGCTAGAGAACTCATGAGATTTGTATAGGAAATGTCTTTCATTTTAGTTGAGTGGAATGGTACATAAATAAGAAGATCCACTTCTTCAATTTCAAGATACGTGACTCTTGTGCCAAAGTCCTATCAGTGAACCTTGAGAATACAGAAACTATACCATCTGTATATGCTATGATTATCATATTAATTATCAACGTTGCCCTGTGTGTTTATGCTAAAACTAACTATCCATGCAATAAGAGCATAATGTAGTACTTAGTGTTCAGTCTTCTTAGTAAGTCCCTGTGATTTGTTTTTAGTTAAATAATCCCTAAGACTCAACTTCCATTTTATTATCACACAGTTCAAACAGAGAACGGCAGTACTTGATTGAGTTTCAACTTGTACATATTTATAAGACCCAATTAAGCTATCCTTCCTATCAGATGCTTGACTCTCCACTAAGCAAAGGTATAGGAAAATGTACATTGGAGGTGAGATCATGCTTGTGTCCCATGAAAGGTAGTGATAGTTTTGGAGCTGTCCATTAACATGGGTTGAGCTTAGATGAGATTGTGGCAATTTGGTATGAGATGGAAAATTAACTGAAGGCTAGAGAAACTGGAATCAAAAGAAACTGCAAAAAATGCTAACGTGACCCTTATAGCATATGTTGTCCTACTATTGGCATGCCTGGGTGAGTTTCAAATCCCTTAACAGTCACTCAGTGTTGTCATCTCTGCATGCTGTTTCTCATTTATTTGCTCTGAGGCTCATTACTAAGTGGAAGTTCTGTTGTATTGCCATGACTCTCAGGTAATTCAAAAAAATCAACAGATCCTACTACAAAAGCCTATAATCAACACAACTGGAGAATCTGGAGGAAATGGACAATTTCCTAGACAGATACCAAATACCAAAATTAAATAAGGATCAGATAGATCATCTAAACAGTCCTATAACCCCCAAAGAAACAGAAGGGATCATAGAAAGTTTTCCAACATAAAAAGCACAGGACCACAAGATTTTAGTGCAAAATTCTATCAAACCTTCAAAGAAGACCTAATACCAATAGTATTCAAACTATTCCACAAAATAGAAATGGAAGGAATACTACTCAACTCATTCTAAGAAGCCACAATTATGCTGATAGCAAAACCACACAAAGATCCAACTAAGAAAAAGAACTTCAGACCAATTTCCCTTATGAACATCAATGCAAAAATACACAATAAAATTCTTGCCAACTGAATCGAAGAACACAGCAAAATAATCATTCACCATGATCAAGCTGGCTTCATCCCAGGGATGCAGGGTTGGTTCAATATACAGAAAACCATAACTGCAATCCACTACATAAACAAACTAAAAAAAAAAAACCCACAAGGTCATTTCATTAGATTCTGAAAAAACATTTGACAAAATTCAGCATCCTTTCCTACTAAAAGTCTAGGAAAAAACAGGAATTGAAGGCCCATATCTAAACATAGTATAAGCAATATACAGCAAACCGGTAGCCAACATCGAACTAAGTGGTGAGAAACTTGAAGCAAATCTACTAAAATCAAGGACTAGACGAGGCTTCCCCCTCCCTCCATAACTTTTCAATATAGTACTTAAAGTTCTAGCTCAAGCAATTAGACAACATAAGGAGATCAAAAGGATACAACCTGGAAAGAAATATATCAAACTATCACTATTTGCAGATGATATGATAGTATACTTAAGAGACCCAAAACACTCCACCAGAGAACTCCATCAGCTGATAAACAACTTCAGCAAAGTGGCCAGATAGAAAATCAACTCAAGCAAATCAGTAGCCTTCCTCTACTCAAAGGATAAACAGGATGAGAAAGAAATTAGGGAAATGACACCCTTCACAATAGCCACAAACAATATAAAGTATCATGGTGTGACTCTAACCAAACAAGTGACAAAATCTTCAGGTCTCTGAAGAAGGGAATCAAAGAAGATGATGGAAAATGGAAAAATCTTCCATGCTCATGGATTGGCAGGGTTAATATAGTAAAAATGGCCATCTTGCCTAAAGCAATATACAGATTTAATGCAATCCCCATCAAAATCCTAAAAGTAAGTTTTGAGTGGCTTATAGGCTGTGTTCCAGTTAATCCAACAATGGCTATCTGAACACAATGATCAAGAATTCTATAGTTGTTTAGTGTATAAGTCTTGCTGATACTACATTCCAGATTCAACCTAGAGGATTCTAGGGAGCTGCTGCTTTTACATCTAGTTGGAATCTCAAGAGATGTGTTACAATACTAGCAAATCAATCTCTCTGGATATTTTAGGATAGGCAAACTTGCCAGTGAATACGAGAGAAAGCAGGCAAAATGCAAAAGCCTTTTTCTTTCACGTTGTCTGCTACTACATGGTGTGGCCCAGATCTGAGGTCAGCTTTCTAAAATATCCAGTCAAGAAAATCACTCAATGTAATACATAGCCATGAATGAATATTCAGTTTAACCCTGGCACAGAGATTTCTCTGTGTGACTTCAGTTTAGAACATAACCTCTAATTAATAAAATCTACATAAGGAACTACTAGGGATATGAAAATTGCAAGTGCACTCAAAGAAGAGCAAATGGAATACAAAGACTCAAATCACATGATTATGTATGGCTAGCTTTGCGATCACAGACTGACTTAATTTTCATTTTCCTGGGAGTAAGGCAAAAACAACTTTTCAATGAACAGATTGGATTATTGCATTTCATCAAAAATTAGCACATTTTATTAGAAAATATGAAAATGTGATTTGAAAGAAATAGTAAGTAGAGGAGAAATAATGTGAGAGGAGTTGTGATTAAAAGAGGACATCTCTCAAACTTAAAAAATGATAGTAAAAATATTCATGGACACAAGAGAGGAAGAATGGATGACTAAGATATGTTCTGCGAAACATTGAATGTACTTTAAACATGAAAAATGCACATATGTTATTTTCATATTTAAATTGTTCCTTCTATACATGGATGGCCACTTTTGCCCATTGTGGCAAGACATTGTGTACTATTTGAGAAATGGAAAATTCCACTATCATGTTCTTCCAGGAAGTGAAATGCCGGAAGAAAAATGGGTGTGTAATTCGTCCCATTGGGATGTCTGGTTTGATTGTGAGCATGAATTTAGGTGCCACCTGCACTCACTCTCACATGCTCCAATAATTTCCATATTGTCCTATGGCCTTCAGGCAGCATGCCAGTTTTAGTTAATTTCTCTGGTAAAGAGGAATCCATCCAAATCAATCTTTTCTGAACCTCACACTAACATGATTGAGAAAAAAGAAAGTATATGAACCATCTGAAAAACTTGACAGACATGGTAATGTGACTGACCTTCCACATAGAAATGATCCCAGGAACAAATATATGAAAACACCATGGAGAGATGACAACTCTGAGCAGCTCTACAGAGATACAGAGATACAAACTCACACAGTCATGCCAGTAATATGACCATTAAGTGTCCTATGAGGTCCATGCTAGCTAGCATTTTTCTTTTTTCACTTTCATCTGATTTCCAATTTCTCCAGCCTTCGATCAGTTTGGATCCCCAAACCCAATTGCCACAATTTTATCTAAACTTCTCCCATGTTAATGGATAGCTACAGAACTATCATGATTTTTCAAGGTATGCAAAGATGATCTCATCACCAATGTACCTATTTCCTATATCTGCGATCAGTGGAGATAAAATCATCATATATAAATGACTCTCCAATTGAGTGTTATCAATAGGCACAAGCTGACCCACAGTCAGGAACTGTCCTTCAATTGATGGTTTGTGCCATACTAAAGTGGAATCTGAATCTTAAGGATGATTTAATTGAAAAAAAAACAATAGCCAGGATTTCATACAAGAAGATACACCACTTACTGACCACAGCATTATACTCTGTATTTATATTAAAAATATCCATAATTCTTCCATTTCTACATGCATCTGATTTTTGTTCAGAAGTCAGGTTCAGCATTGCTCCAACTCTATTCTTCAAACTTAATATTGACTTCCAGTGCAGTTTATTTGATCTAGACTACAGGGTAGCTATTTTTAATAAAAACACAATGAGCAAGTTTATTACTCCTTAAGTTTATCATGGTGTCATTTGTATATTTTCAAAGAGCCTGATTAGCCATCATATGACATGAGAATGAGTCAAATGTCCTGAAATGAATGCAGAACTTGTTCTTTGTATTTATGTAATTGTCTTAGTCAGGGTTTCTATTCCTGCACAAACATCATGACCAAGAAGCAAGTTGGGGAGGAAAGGGTTTATTGAGCTTACACTTCCACACAGCTGTTCATCACCAAAGGAAGTCAGGACTGGAACTCAGAAGCAGGAGCTGATGCAGAGGCCATGGAGGGATGTTCCTTACTGGCTTGCTTCCCCTGGCTTGCTCAGCCTGCTCTCTTATAGAACCCAAGAATACCAGCCCAGAGATGGTACCACCCACAAGGGGCCCTCCCCCAGTTGATCACTAATTGAGAAAATGCCCCACAGCTGGATCTCATGGAGGCACTTCCCCAACTGAAGCTCCTTTTCCTATGATAACTCCAGCCTGTGTCAAGTTGACACACAAAATTAGCCAGTACAATTGACCCCTTGTCAACTTGACACACCAACACTCAACCCTTACTTTCTTATTCATCCCCAAGATCTAAATAAAGTTAAAAGTCCCACAGTCTTTACATATTAAAAGTTCAATCCTTTTAAAATGTCCAATATCTTAAAATTCAAAGTCTTTAAAAAATTCAAGTCTCTGAACTGTGGGCTCCACTAAAATACCTTCTTTCAAGAGGGAAAAATATCAGGACACAGTCACAATCAAAGGCAAAACTCAAACTCCAAAGTCTGGGATCCAACTCACGATCTTCTGGGCTCCTCCAAGGGCTTGGGTCACTTCTCCAGCTCTTCCCGTTGTAGCACACACCTTGTCTTCTAGGCTCCAGCTGCTTGTACTTTACTGCTGCTGCTTTCCTTGGTGGTCATCGCATAGTACTGGCATCTCCAAGCCTCAACTCTTTTGCATGACCCCTTCAGTCCTGGGCCATCAATTACAACTGAGGGTACACTTTCACCAATGGCCTTCCGTGGTCTCTCAGCGTACCAAGCCTCAGCTATTCTTCATGATGCCTTCATGCCTTCAAAAGCAGTACCACCTGGGTGACTCTTACACAGTACCAAGTCCTGCTACAGCACGAGGCACAACCTTGGCTATCTGGAACACACTCTCTGTGCTCTCAGAAAACAGTTCCCAGAAGATTTCATCTCAGTGATGCTGGTCTCTTCTTACTCACCGCTAATTTCTTAGCTCCAGCTAACCAGCATCAATAGTCCCAGTAACACAACGGCTCACTTTAGTGGTTCTGGTATCTTGTTACTCACAGCTTATTCTTCAGCCCCAGCTAACCAGAACCACAGAGTCTTCATGGCCCTGATAAGAGTCTTTAATTTTCCCTCTGAAATTTCACAAGCCAGGCCTCCATCTTCTCCACTGTTCTCAACATTATCTTCAAAGCTCCTCCACAACATCTCACAGAGGTCTCATCACTGAATGGACCATCTAGCCCAAAGTTCCAAAGTCCTTCCACAGTCCTCCCCAAAACATGGTCAGGTTGTAACAGGAATACCCCACTACGCTGGTACCAATTAGTCAGGGTTTCTATTCCTGCACAAACATCATGACCAAGAAGCAAGTTGGGGAGGAAAGGGTTTATTGAGCTTACACTTCCACACAGCTGTTCATCACCAAAGGAAGTCAGGACTGGAACTCAGAAGCAGGAGCTGATGCAGAGGCCATGGAGGGATGTTCCTTACTGGCTTGCTTCCCCTGGCTTGCTCAGCCTGCTCTCTTATAGAACCCAAGAATACCAGCCCAGAGATGGTACCACCCACAAGGGGCCCTCCCCCAGTTGATCACTAATTGAGAAAATGCCCCACAGCTGGATCTCATGGAGGCACTTCCCCAACTGAAGCTCCTTTTCCTATGATAACTCCAGCCTGTGTCAAGTTGACACACAAAATTAGCCAGTACAGTAATTCTCTTCTATACAACAAAGCAACACACTTCCTGTTTCAACCTTATACATTCTCTGATAGCCATGTTTGAACCACAAGAACCTGATTAGAAAGCATACAATTGAAAAACCCACACATTTTAGGAACTCTATACCTCCTTAACATCACTGAGACTTCAGTGCTGGACCATAGAGGTCCTCAATTTCTACATTTTATTAAATAGAGTGACTGTTAAAATTTGAGGAATGACTGATAGACTATTTTTGTTGTTGTTCAAAGTGTCCCCACTATTACCAGAATCAGGCATTTTTACAATTACTGAATATTGTCTTCAAAGTTACTAAAAGGAATTTATCCTCATCAAGGTATATCTAAGAATCCCATAAGTTATTTGTTCTCCAACACCTATGAATTTACTCTAATAAACAGAATACTGTAGACAAAGCCTTGACTATGACCATTTATCTCATTCTAGCTTCCTTTCAAGAATCATTGGTTTCTCCCCATCTTCCCTGAGAAGAAAATTTTCCTTGACACCTGAAATCCAAAAAGAAGTGATGTAAGAATGTAGAAGAAGGAAAATACAGCTGTGTTTTCTCAGGACTTATCAATGATATCCCACCCCCACCTTGAGAGGCAGAGTTCTCTCCTTCAAGAATATGAAGGTCTGTTCTCCTTCAATATTCATTACCTTCTTCCATCATGAATGTACTCCTGACCCTGGCCCTTGTGGGAGCTGCTGGTGAGTTTTATGCCTTCTATTGTACATCTTTTCTAATTAATTAGAAAACATGGGTTCCTCCTTCTCAAGTGTCTCTGCTACCTTAACTCTGATCTTCATATTCCTTGTCCAGAATCCTCTTTTCCACTTTTTTAATCTCCCAAACTTTATGTTACACCAGTCTCTGTCAATACACTCTGTATAACATCTCAATTGTTGAATTCAGGGCCTTGATTAGAGCAGAAATGAAAGCCAGAAGGCAATTTCCTTAGCAGCAACTGATCTGGAATTCGATAACAGCATATTTATTGTTGAATTGCAGAGAGCAGCAAGCAATGGGGTAGACAACTATATTGTGATTGCATACCACTTAATGCATTCTTTTGTCAATTATATTATTTTTCCTAGAACTCTGAAGAGTGGTGGGCCCACCAGCGTCTAGTTACTTTTTCTCCATTCCATTTCTCAGCCACATATCATATCTGGTGTTGCCTACTGGGGATGCTGTTCTCCTTCTTACTCTTAGTAAATCTACTCAGAAAATAATACTAAAAAAGTGTGGAGCAGTGATATGGAATTAACAATTCATCCTTTAACATCCTAATGAATTTGATTCTCCTTTATATCTCTACTTTGTTGCTTTCCCTATGGATGATGATGACAGGATCGTTGGAGGATACACCTGCCAAGAGAATTCTGTTGCCTACCAGGTGTCTCTGAACTCTGGCTACCACTTCTGTGGAGGTTCTCTCATTAACGACCCATGGTTGGTATCTGCAGCTCACTGCTACAAAAGGTGAGTGATGGTTAACCGGGAACAGTGCCACTAGACTGGGACATCATCATGCTAGGCATCTGTGCGGGCAAGTGGTAAAGCTGGAGGGGAAGTGGATCACACAAAGGAGAGAAGGTTCTGAGAGAAGCTCATGTTCATAGCATTTGGATGAACACTGACACATAATAGGATGTTTCACCATCAAATACACACACACATCAAACAAACTAATATGAAAAAGAAAGAAGAGTTCATCTTGAAAGAAATAAAGGGTAATTTTCTCAATGTACAAACAAATGAGATAGAACAAATTTTCACAACTGGTACCTGTTCCTTATAGCAGTAAATTATATCAGAGATTTCAAATTACAACTGAAGATGGTTTAACCGTCATTTTCTTCACCTGTTTCATAATCTCTTATGGGATGAGTAATACTTTCCCCAAAATGGACTTTCAGCCTGCTTGTGGGTGAAAATAGAAAAAATCATTATCAAGACATAGACTGTTCAGTCTCATAATCTAGATTGTGAGTCAGTAGGTTTGGAGTTGTGATCAAGAGCATGAACATTTCACATGGTCCTTATGTATGAACTGTGAAAGTTTACATATTGACCCTTGTTTGTGAAATTTTACAGTACAGCTCTCATTTTAAAAACGAATGAGCATTAAAATCTGTTTTCCTTTAAATCAAAAATCTCGATTGTTTGACTTTACCAAACAATACTCTGGAGCCAGATGCTGGGGTGAAAGCCTGGCATGTCACCCAGCCTGACCTTGATTCACAATCAACATCCCAAAAGAAAGTTCTAAACACCATCTCAAACAACCTTCATACTCTAGGTCCCTCCCTTCTGCTCCCTGTGTGAATTTCTATCTGTACTCCAGACACTATCTTACTCTCTGGTTTTTCCCCTGTGTTCACTCCCTGTCACCAGGTTACTTGTTCTGCCACTTGGCCTTTGTTTAACTTTAATTATGATTACAATAATCGGAAAACTCTGAGATTGAAAGTTTGTGTTAGGGAGTAGCACACCACAGCTAGAGACAGTTTTTACCACCGTATAACCCAGTTTCAGGATTCATGTTGTGAATGGAAAAAGTTTCAAATAACCTTTTAGTGTCTTAACCCTATTTGTGGGTAGTATATTAGAATAAATAGCAGTCTACATGCAGTCCTTACCTCATCACCTCTACACTATCACGATCTCTCTAAAAAAAAAATGGAGAAGGTGTCAAACAAAACACTCCACTATCCATATTTTTCCCAAGATGTAATTTTCACAATCAAAAAAGAGTGAGTGGCTTGAGAAAAATTGTGATATCTTGAGTCTTAGAGAAAAAGACTGTGGCATTCCTCCTTTTCCCAACAGCTGCATCCAAGTGAGACTGGGAGAGCACAATGTCAATGTCCTGGAGGGCAATGAGCTGTTTATGCTGCCAAGATCATCAAGCACCCTGAACAATGACATCATGCTGATCAAGCTCTCTTCCCCTGTGACCCTCAATGCCAGAGTGGCCACTGTGTCTCTGGCCAGCTCCTGTGTACCTGCTGGAATACAGTGCCTCATCTCTGGCTGGGGCAACACTCTCAGCTTTGGTGGTGAGTTGGACCTGTCACCTACTGTCTGTCTGTATGTATGTATGTCTGTGTGTCTGTCTGTATATATGTGTATACTGGGTGATCACCTCCATTCCAGAAATTATGCCACTGGTTTTAAATGGTATACACACACACACACACACACACACACACACACACACACACACATCACACACATGATAGGTTCACAGTATATTTAGGTCCTGCAAGAGATCCAAGAGAAATTTGCACAACAAATAAGCTGATCCAGAACATCTGTTCAAGCATAGGCAAAATGTACTTTTTTTTTCAGGAACGGTATCAGCAGTGAATATTCTTGAATCACAAATCCATTCTTTTTTAGTGGAATTTAATGACATAGGAAACACTCTATTGCTTGCCTGTTGGTTCAACACTGGATACAGAAGTCTTCATTCTTTGTCTTTCTGCATAGTCAATGAACCAGACCTGCTCTAGTGCCTGGATGCTCCACTGCTGCCTCGGGCTGACTGTGAAGCCTCCTATCCTGGAAAAATCACTGATAACATGGTCTGTGCTGGCTTCCTAGAGGGAGGCAAGGACTCATGCCAGATGATTGCCACCCTCAACTTATGTAGACCTCTTTTCTTCTGGGAGTGAACTTCAAAGATTAGTAATGTGTGACAGAAATTATTATGTGTTGTGATGATGAATGAGGAATAATGGGATCTCCTGTAGATTTCAACACATTAGTGAGGATAGCAGAATAACTGTGGAGAAAAAGAAATGGGAAGATGAGAATAAACAGGTTTACTATATGCAGCTCTATTTCCCATACCCTTTCTAACATACTGTGTTCCTCTTTCCCAGGGTGATTCTGGTGGTCCTGTGGTCTGCAATGGAGCACTCCAGGGCATTGTCTCCTGGGGCTATGGCTGTGCCCTGACAGCAAATCCTGGTGTGTACATCATGGTCTGTAACTATGTTGGCTGGATTCAGGACACAGTTGCTGCCAACTAGAGATCCCCAGTTCCTCTGCAGTGTCTATACCAATAAAGCAAAATTGTCTTTATCATTTTTGTTTCTGCCTGGTATTCTTAGTCCTTTGGCTTTGAGGCTATGTCCCATTTGAGTTTCTGCCTGGTATTCTTAGTCCTTTGGCTTTAAGGCTATGTCCCATTTGAGTTTATATGTATTTTCACTTAAGTGTTTTGATGAGCTTCTTATATCTCAAAACATATTTATGTGTAACAGCAGCATGTTTAAACTAACAGTACTCAAGCATAATTTGCAGGCAGGATACCATTGCAGATTGAATGGCTTTTGACTGTATTGGCTCCTGTGTTTCTCTTTTGGTAGTGGAAATTGTACCTCCTTGTACCAAGGAAGGGGCAAAGGCTCTATATAGGCAACTGCTCAATTTCTCCATTTTCTAATAGTTTTATGTATTTTTCTTCAGCAATGGTGACTTTCTATTATTCAGGAAGAGTAATGTAGAATCTTGGCAACAGTCTGGGTTGTTTTTTTGAATTTCCCTGGCTTAAAGAGTGCAAAAAAAGTCACAAATTTGTTTGTTCAGGAAAATGAAGACTGTGTATATTCATTCAGTATATTTTATGAAAAACAACCTTTTCAATATCAAAGAGAAATTGCCCCCAAAGACTTATATATGGGCTAACCTGTTCAGGGCTGTATGCTGATGACTACAAGAGTACTTGTTTTAATTTCATTTGAATTTTGGGGGTATACCATTCTGACAAAGATATAAAACAAACCAAAAAACTAAAACCAAAAATTAAAAAAAAACTTACCAAACCAAAACAAACAAATCTAACCCAACCCAACTCAGCCCAAACCAAACCAAACCAATCAAAACAAGATAGCAACCACAACCACCACAATAAGATCTACAACTAGGAACACAGAGGGAAAGAAAGATTAGCTTTGCTTAGTATTCCATTTTGTAAGAACCCAATACTTGATTGTTGTTCTTAGCGCTAGATATGTTTACATTCTGTTTATGAAGTTGTCTCCTGTTCCAAATAGTTCAAGGCCATTTCCCGCTTTCTTTTTTAATAGGTTCAGTAAATCTAGTTTTCTTTTGAAATCTTTGATCCACTCAGACTTGTGGATTTGCACAGGGTGACATATGTGGATCAGTTTTCATTCTTTTATATTTTGACATCCAGTTTGGGTAGCACCATTTGTTGAAGATGCTTTCTTCTGTCCATTCTGCATTTCTTGCTTCTTTATCAGAAATCAATTGTCCATAGGTGTTTGGACTTATTTCTTATTGACTTCTTACTTATTGACAATGTCGTCAATTGAATTTTATTTAACAATCTATCTGTTTTCACGCTAATACCATGTAGTTTTTTATTACTATACCTCTGTAGTTGAGATTTAAATTAAGTATGGTGATACAATGAGCAACCAGCAACTAACAACTAAACAGTAACCAGCAAAAGCACCAACCAGTAAAAGAAGCAACGAGCAACTGAAGGAACCAACAACAGGAAAAGCTGAAATGGCTGCACCTCTTTAGGGGCTCTTTTCTTTATATACCCTCTCAAATGTCCCCAAAATTTCAGTTGTCATAGGCTTGCAAAAGCTATCTGCAGCTGGCCAAATTAGTCTCCTGCCAGAGCATGAGGCAAATCAAAGTTATGTGCAGAGGACAAACTGACACAGCCCAATCCTGGGATTAATTCCACACCTGGGATTAAAGCAAAACTACAATATTTCAATATCTTTTAAAGAAATCAAAATTCTCACTTCAGCAATTCTTCTAAAATCAGGAACGAGACAAGGTTGTCAAGCACGTATCTATAAAATATAGTAATTAAAATTCTAGCTGGAAAAAGAAAGCAATTTCAGGATATCAAATGAAACAAATTGGTAAAGAAAAAGTCACAGTCTCCTTAATTACAATTTACATCAATATTCTACCACAAAATTTTACAGACCTTGAAAAGCTATGCTCCACTTTGCATATTTTCATTTTTGTGTGTCTTCCTTTTATGCTGTTCATTTCCAATTTTTCAATATTTTATTTCAAAATTTTTATTACTATATTCTGTTCTTTTGTCATTGGTTGCATAACAGTTGAATTTAAGATATTTAAATATATTTTTATTTTTTAATTCATTAAATACACTATTTTTTCATTTAATAAATTTGCATTATAATTTCTTCTCCTTAACCTTTCCAAGATCTGTCACATATTCACCCCAGTAAAATCTATCCCCTTTCATTCTCTTGTTACAAAAGAAAGAGGCATCTGAAGGATTATAATAAAATAAATAGAAACAAACTAGAAAAAGACAAAGTAACAGAAGAAAAAGAGCAAATCAAAAATCACAAGAGACACAAAAAGACTCAGAGAAATATAAGTTCATGCACATAGAAATCTCTTAAGAACACAAGAACACAAAGCTGGAAGTCATAATACATATGTGTCCTGTAAGATTTAAAAAAAACTATGACTAAACAATATAAATCAAAGACCCTCTAAAACTTCTAAAGATGCTATAGAGTTATATTTTTCAAAATCTACTTTAGTAATGGCTCATAAATGCTTCCCTTGTAGCACAGAGACAAAATGATTGGGGAGGAAGATGGCTTGTAGGACATGGGGGACATGGACCTGTTTAAAGTCATTCTTTTGGGATATTCCAATCTTCATTTTGAGCAGTGCATTCTACTAGCAAAACATCAAACACTAATCAGCAGCAGTGGCTTGACCAGAAGAAATCAAAAGGCTCCACCAAGCAGCATGAATCCACTGAAGCAGCAAGAAGCATCTAGAACACCAGCAGAAGTTCTTTGGTGCATTCTCTTTACAAAATCAGTATAAGTGAAGATTGACAAATATAGAGGAGGATTCTCACAGCCAACCATTGGACTGAGAATGGTGTCCCCAAAGGAGGAGTTAGAGAAAGGACTGAATGAACCAAAGGGGTTTGCAACCTCATAGGAAGAACAATAATATCAATCAACCAGAACCCCCAGAGCTCACCGGGACTAAACCATCAACCAATAAATACACTAGGCTCCAGCTGCATATGTAGCAGAAGATTGCCTTGTCAGGTATCAATGGGAGGAGAAGTTCTTGGTCCTATGAAGGCTTGATAGATGCCCTGGAGTAGGAAAATTGAGGGCGTGGAGGTGGGAGGGGGGTAGGTGGAGGAACACCCTCATAGAAGAAGGGTAAGGGAGTATGGGATGGGGATTTCTGGGAAAAGGGATACCATTGAAATGTAAATAAAGAAAATATCCAATATAAAAACATTAGAAAGCAACCTATTATACTGGCAAATGATTGAATTGTCTGGAGGAATTTCCATGGACACCTTTGGCCAACAACTTCAGTGCATATAATATAATCCTGGTCCTGGAAACTTCATTTGGTAACATGAGGAGGCCAGGGGGATTCTATTTCTCTAATTATTTGGAGATATCATGAGGATCACCACTCACTGACAATTTTGATCCTCTCTCAATTGAACTCTCTATATTTGATCTCCCCACTGTCCTACTCATGTCCCTATCACTTCTTCCACCCAATTCCCTTGCTACATCCACTTCCAATATATATTTTGTTTCACCTACTGAAGCATCATTTATAACTACTATCCACTTATAATTGAGTATATGCATGCTTGTTTGTAGGTATTGAATTTTCAAAATCTACTTTATTTATGGTCTTAAATGCTTCAACATCCATTAAATGCTTCTAGTCCATTGCCTAGAGGTAGGGGAGAAAGACGGTTAACAGGAACAGAAGGATGTGGGCTTATTTAGAAGTTCTTTGGGGGTGATTCTACTCTTCCTTTTCATCATACCAGCACGACAATTCAATAGCAAACATGCAACATGAATAGGTAGTGGTCACATGATCCATACAAGGCAGCAAATCTCCACAGAATAGGCACAAATTAGTGGAAATGGCCAGAATGAGTCAGAAGATTGCAAGAAGTTTTTTGGTGAGTTTCTCTCTATGATGTGAAGACAGGTGAAGAAGCAAAGTGCTGAATGGTGTAGTGATGCCAAAGCGTTCTCACAATATTTGTGGGGCTCTCTCTATAGTTTTTCTAAATATCACATTCCCTGTCACATGTCTGTTTTCAGTAAAATCTCACACCTCTCATGAGACAGCTCCTAGAAAAACTTCAAATGATACAACTGAATTGTTAAAGAAATTAGAAATTTCCATTTCACTTGCCATTTAGGGTCTGGGTTACCTCACTCAGTTTATTTTCTACTTACATCCATTTGTCTGCAAATTTCATAATGTCTTTGTTTTTAATAGTATTATGTGTGTAAATGAACCACATTTTTAAAAATCCATTCTTCAGTTGAAAGATATCTTGATTATTTCACATTTTTCGATAGTATGTATAATACTGCTATGAATGTTGTTGATCAAGTGTCCTTGTGGTATGGTGGAGTATCTTTTGAGTGTATGCCCACATTGATTTCCAGTTGTGTAAGTTTACACTCCTGCCCACAAAGGAGTTTGCTGCACAATCTCACCAGAATACTCTATCCCTTGGGTATTAGATTTTAGCCATCTGTTGCATGTAAGGTGGAATTTCAGAGTCATTTTGATTTGCAGTTCCCTAATGACTAAGGACTTTGAACACGACTATAAATGCTTCTCAGTCATTTGAGATTCCTCTGATGAGAAGTCTTTGTTTAGCCCTGTACTCCACTTTTAATTGGGTTGTTTATTTTGATATCTAATATTTTGAGTTCTTTACATATTTTGGATATGTCAGATGTAGGGTTGGTGAAGATCTTTTCCAAATCTGTAGGCTGATATTTTGTCCTATTGACAGTGTCCTTTGACTTACAATTTTTTTTCTGTATCACGAGGCTCCATTTATTTGTTGCTGACTTTGGTGCTTAAGCTGATGTTGCTCTGTTTAGAAAGGTGATTTCTGTACCAATGAATTCAAGGCTATTCTGCATTTTCTGTACTATTATATTTAGTGTATCTGGGTTTTTTTTACTTACTCAGTACTTGTAAATTTATTCTTTTTTAAAATTTTCTATACTCTTTGTTTACATTTCAAATCACATTCCCTTTCCCGGTTCCACCCTCCCCTTAAGTCCCATAAGCCCTCTTCCCTCTGCCTGTTCTCCAATCATTCCCCTCCTAGTACTCTGTCCTGGTAACCCCCTAAAATGCTGCATTAAGGCTTTCCAGGACCAGTGCCTTACCCTTCCTTCTTCTTGGGAATGATTTGATATGTGAATTGTGTCTTGGGTATTCAGAGCCTCTGCACTAATTTACACTTATCAGTGACTGCATTCCATGTGTGTTCTTTTTGGGTTACCTCACTTAGGATGATATTTTCCAGCTCCAAATATTTGCCTAAGAATTTCATGAATTCATTGTTTTTAATTGCTGAGTAGTGTTCCATTGTGTAAATATACTACATTATCTGTATTCTTCCTCCATTGAGGGACATGTGGGTTCTTTCCAGCTTCTGGCTATTATAAATAAGGCTGCAATGAATATAGTGGAGTATGTGTCCTTATTTCATACCAGGGACCCTCTGGGTATATGCCCAGGAGTGGTATAGCAGGGTGTTCCAGAAGTGTCATGCCCAGTTTTCTGAGGAACCGCCAGACTGATTTCGAGTGTGGTTGTACAAACTTGCATTCCCTTCTGCAGTGGAGGAGTGTTCCTCTTTTTCCACATCATTTCAAATACTTGCTATATCCTTATTTTTTAATCTTAGCCTTTCTGAGTGGTGTGAGGTGATTTCTCAGGGTTCGCTAATGATTCCCTAATGAGTAAAGATGCTGAACATTTCTTTAGGTGCTTCTCAGCTATTCAAAGTTCTTCAGGAGAAAATTCTTTATTTAGTTCTCTGTACGCCATTTTTTAATAAGGTTATTTGGCTGTGTAGAGCCTACCTTTTTGAGTTCTTTGTATATATTGAATATTAGCCCTCTGTCAGATGTAGGGATGGTGAAGATTTTTTCCCAATTTGTTGGTTGTCAGTTTTTTAGATTGACAGTGTCCTTTGCCTTGCAGAATCATTGTAATTTTATGATGTCCCATTTGTCAATTCTTGATCTTAGAGCATAAGTTTTTGATGTTCTCTTCAGGAACTTTTCCCTTGTGTCCATGTCCTCAAGGGCCTTCCCCAGTTACTTTTCTATTAGTTTCAGTGTGTCTGGTTTGAGGTTGAGGTGCTTGATCCACTTGAAGTTGAGCTTAGTACAAGGAGATAAGTATGGATCAATATGCATTCTTCTACCTGCATATTGATGGTTACATCCAGTAGAGCCAGCACCATTTGTTCAAAAGGCCATCTTTTTTTACACTCTATGGTTTCAGCTCCTTCGTCAAAGATCAAGTGACCATAGGTGTGTGGGTTCATTTCTGGGCCTTCAATCCTATTCCATTGATCTACCTGCCTGTCACTGTACCAATACCATGCAGTTTTTAATACTATTGTTCTGTAGTACTGTTTCAGGTCCAGGATACTGAATCCCTCAGAAGTTCTTTTACTGTTGAGAATAGTTTTAGCTACCTTGGATTTTTCATTATTCCATATGAATTTGAGAATTGCTCCCTCTAACACTATGTAGAACTGAGTTGGTATTTTGATGGGCATTACATTGAATTTGTATATTGCTTTTGGCAAGGTGTCCATTTTTACTATATTACTCCTGCCAATCCACAAGCATGGAATATTTTTCCATTTTTTGAGGTCTTCTTCAATTTCCTTCTTCAGAGATCTGAAGTTCTTGTCAGATAGACCTTTCTCTTGTTTGGTTAGAGTCACCCCAAGATACTTTATAGAGTTTGTTGCTATTGTAAAGGGTGACATTTCCCTAATTTCATTCTCAGCCTGCTTATCCCTTGAGTATAGGAAGGCTACTGATTTGCTTGAGTTGATTTTATAACCAGTCACTTTCCTGAAGTTGTTTATCAGCTGTAGGAGTTCTCTGGTGAAGATTTTTTGAGTCACTTTAGAATACTATCATATCATCTGCAAATAGTGATAGTTTGACTTCATTTCTAATTTGTATCCCTTTGGCCTCCTATTGTTCTCTAACTGCTCAAGCTATAAATTCAAGTCCTATATTGAAAAGGCATGTAGAGAGGGGGCAGCCTTGTCTAGTCCCTGACATTAGTGGGATTCCTTCAAGTTTCCCTCCAGTTAGTTTGATGTTGGCTACTGGTTTGCTGTATATTGCTTTTACTATATTTAGGTATGGTTCTTGAATTCCTGTTCTTTCCAAGATTTTTATAGTGAAAGGATGCTGAATTTTTTTCAAAAGCCTTTTCAGCATCTAATAAAATGACCATGTGGTCTTTTTCTTTGGGTTTGTTTATATAGTGGATCACATTGATGGATTTCCATATATTAATTCATTCCTGCATCCCTGGGATGAAGCCTACTTGATCATGGCAGATGATTGTTTTGATGTTTTCTTGGATGTGATTGGCAATAATTTTATTGAGTAGTTTTGCATAGATATTCATAAGGGACATTTGCCTGGACTTCTCCTTTTTTGTTGTATCTTTGTGTGGTTTGGGTATCAGTGTAAGTATGTCTTTGTAGAAGGAGTTGGGTAGTGTTCCTTCTGTTTCTATTTTTGGAATAATGTCAAGAGTATTGGTGTTAGTTCTTCTTTGAATATCTGATAGAATTCTGCACTAAAACCATCTGGTCCTGTGCTTACTTTATTTTATTTTAGTTTATTTTATTTATTTTATTTTATTTTATTTTATTTTATTTTATTTTATTTTATTATTTTATTTTTTTGTTGGAAGACTTTTTATGACCCCTTCTATTTCTTTAGGGGTTATGGGACTGTGTAGATGATCTCTTTGATCCTGATTTAATTTTGGTATTTGGTATCTGTCTAGAAAACGGTCCATTTCCTCCAGATTTTCCAGTTGTGTTGAGTATAGGCTGTTGTAGTAGGATCTGATGATTTTTTTAATTTCCTCAGTGTCTCTTGTTTTATCTCCCTTTTCCTTTCTAATTTTGTTAATTTGAAAACTGTCTCTGTGCCCTTCGTTTAGTCTGGGTAAGCATTTATCTCTTGTTGATTTTCGTAAAGAACCATCTCCTGGTTTTGTTGATTCGTTGTATCTTTCTCTTTGTTCCTATTTGATCGATTTCAGCCCTGAGTTTGATAATTCCCTGTCCTCTCCTCCTTCTGGGTAAATTAGCTTCTTTTTTGTTCCAGGGCCTTCAGGTGTGCCAGTAAACTGCTAGTGTGTGCTCTCTTCAGTCTCTT
Source organism: Apodemus agrarius (assembly GCA_964023405.1). Taxonomy (NCBI): domain Eukaryota; kingdom Metazoa; phylum Chordata; class Mammalia; order Rodentia; family Muridae; genus Apodemus; species Apodemus agrarius. The sequence goes on along the minus strand of OZ030006.1, from coordinate 66,902,201 downwards.
TTTGGAGACACTCAGGGCTATGAGTTTTCCTCTTAGCACTTCTTTCATTGTGTTCCATAAATTTGGGCATGTTGTACCTTCCTTTTCATTAAATTCTATAAAGACTTTAATTTCTTTCTTTATGTCTTCTTTGTCCAAGTTATCTTTGAGTAGAGTATTCTTCAGCCTCCATGTGTATGTGGGCTGTCTGTTGTTTTTGTTGCTATTGAAGACCACTCTTATTCCATAGTGTTCTGATAGGAGGCATGGGATTAGTTCGATCTTCTTATATTTGTTGAGGTCTGTCTTGTGACCAATTATATGATTAATTTTGTAGGAGGTACCATGAGGTGGTGAGCAAAAGGTATATTCTTTTGCTTTAGGATGAAATGTTCTACATATGTCTGTTAAATCCAATTGGTCTAAAACTTCAATTAGTTCCACTGTGTCCCTGTTTACTTTCTGTTTTCCTGAATTGACTATTGATGATAGTGGAGTGTTCAAGTCACCCACAATTATTGTTTTAGGTTCAATGTGTGCTTTGAACTTTGGTAAAGTTTCTTTTACAAATGAGGGCACCCCTGCATTTGGAACATAGATGTTCAGAATTGAGAGTTCTTCTTGGTGGATTTTTCCTTTGACCAGTAAGAGGTGTTCTTCTGTGTCTCTTTTGATGTCTTTAAGTTGAAAGTCAATTTTATCTGATATTAGAATGGCTACTCTGGCTTGTTTCCTAAGACCATTTGCTTGTAAAATTGTTTTCCAGCCTTTTATTCTGAGGTAGGTTTGTCTTTGACACTGAGGTGTGTTTTCTCTATGTAGCAAATGTAGGGTCCTATTTACGTATCCAGTCTGTTAGTCTCTTTATTGGGAAATTGAGTCCATTGATGTTAAGAGATATTAAGGAGTAGTGATTATTACTTCCTGTTATTTTTGGTGTTATTTTTATATTTGAGTGGTTGTCTTCCTTTGGGTTTGATGGAAGAAGGTTATTCTCTTGCTTTTTCAAGGGTGTTGTTTCCCTCCTTGTATTGGTAATTTCCTTCTTTTTTACTTTGTAGGGCTGGGTTTGTGGAAAGATAATTTTTAAATTTGGTTTTATCAAGGAATATATTGGATTCTCCATCTATGATGATTGAGAATTTTGCTGGGTATTGTAGTCTTGGCTGACATTTGTGTTCTCCCCAGCACTTGGGAGGCAGAGGCAGGCAGATTTCTGAGTTCAAGGCCAGCCTGGTCTACAGAGTGAGTTCCAGGACAGTCAAGGCTACACAGAAAAACCCTGTCTCGAAAAAACCAAAATAAATAAATAAATAAAAATTTTTAAAAAATACATTTGTGTTCTCTTAGTGTATCTATGTGATCTGCATGGGATCTTCTAGCTTTCATGGTCTCTGGTGAGAAGTCTGGTGTAATTCTGCTAGGTCTTCCTTTATATGTTACTTGGCCCTTTTCTCCTACTGCTCCTAATATTCTTTATTTGTTTAGTACATTTGGGGTTTTGATTATTATGTGACGGGAGGTATTTCTGTTCTGGTCCTGTCTGTTTGGAATTCTGTAGGCTTCTTGTATATTCATGGGTACCTCTCTCTTTAGGTTAGAGAGGTTTTCTTCCATAATTTTGTTGAAGATATTTGCTGGCCCTTTAGGTTCTTAATATTCAGTCTCATCCATACCCATAATCCTTAGGTTTGGTCTTTTCATTGTGTTCTGGATTTCCTGGATGTTTTGGGTTACAAGCTCTTTGCATTTTGCATTTTCTTTGACTGTGAAGTCAATGGTTTCTATGGAATCTTGAGCATCTGTGATTCTTTCTTCTATCTCTTGTATTCTGTTGTTGATATATTCACCTATGGCCCCTGATTTCTTACCAAGGTTTTTGATCTCCAAAGTTATCTTCCTTTGTGATTTATTAGTTGTTTGCACTTTTATTTTTAGATCCTTAAGGGATTTTCTCAGCTCTTTCTCATGTTTGTTTATGTTTTCCTGTATTTCTTTAAGAGATTTTTGTGTTTCCTCTTTCATGATTTCTGCCTGTTGACCCAAGTTCTCCTATATTTCTGAAAAGGCTTGATGCAGCATTGTACAGGATTACAAGGACAAGAAGTGGAAGGGTGTTGATTGTGGAATGGGCAGAGGCAAGTGGGCTTATGGGACTTATGGGCAGGGGGGAACCCTGGGATAGGGAAAATCAAATGGAATGTAAACAAAGAATATAGAAAAAATAATAATAGCTGAGAAGTATTCTATAGTTATCAAAAACAATTCTTAACAGTAAAAGAACTGCTGGGGAAAATTACCATAACTGATCTCAAGCTATACAACATTGCAGTAGTGAAAAAACTGCATGGTATTGGTACAGAGACAGACATATTGATTAGTGGAACAGAAATGAAGGTCCAGAAATAAAACCATACACTTATGCACACTTGATTTTTGACAAAGAAGCCCAAAATATACAATGGGCAAGAAAGCATTTTTCATAAATAGTACCTGTCTAAGTGGCAGTCTGTATGGAAAAAAATGAAAATGGAGCCATATTTGTCACTTGCACAAAGCTAAACTCCAAGTGGATTGAGGATCTCAAATAAGACCAGATACACTGAACCTAAAAGAAGAGAAAGAGGGAACGATCCTTGAACATATTGGCACAATCGTAAATTTCCTAGACAGAACTCTAATTGCTCACTGTCTAAGATCAAGAAGTGATAAATGGGATCTCATGAAACTGGAAAGCTTCTGTAAGACAAAGGACATTGTCAATGAGACAAATTGGCAACCTACAGATTGGGAAAAACTCTTCACTAACCCCACATCCAATAGAGAGCTAATATTCCAAATATATAAAGAACTGAAGAAGATAACCACCAAAAATATAAACAACCCAGTAAAGAAAATGAAGTATTGAAGTAAACCAAGATTTCACAACTGAGGACTCTCGAATAGCTGAGAAACACCTGAAGAAAAGTTCAAAGTCTTTAGTGATCAGATGCCAGGAGCCATTCTCACTTAGATATCGATGCCAAGAGATCTTGATACCAGAAGTTATTCTCACTTAGATCTCATGCCAGGAGCCATAGATCTCAAGACCCCCTCCTTTTGAAGCTCATCTGTGGATAGGTTACTATAACAACTCCTTCCCACTTTACCTCCTCATGACCCCCATTATGGTGGCAAAATTTCTACAAGCAATAACAAGCTTTTCCCAGAAATTATGAGAAACAGTTTCTTAGAAGTGCTACCAGCCCTCTGAGATTCTTCCCACTTCACCCCTTCCCAAATCTTGCTTGCTTCCCTTTATATTGCCTTGTGTAAAAAATAAAATTTGCCAGCTTGATCAGAATACTGTCTTGCTGTCCATCTCTTGCGTCTTTTGTCTCTTGCCATCCAGGGACTGTTTTGACTGTCCTGTGGGTTGGGACACTCTGCTGCCAAACTGTGAGGCCCTCCTGAAGTCATCAAGGGGAAGGAGGCTGTAGGATAAAAGGAAGAAAGAAGCCGGGAGGTGGTGGCACACGCCTTTAATTCCAGCACTTGGGAGGCAGAGACATGTTGATTTCTGAGTTTGAGGCCAGCCTGGTCTACAGAGTGAGTTTCATGACCGCCAGGGCTATACAGAGGAACCCTGTCTTGAACAAAACCAAAAAAAAAAAAAAAAAAAAAAAAAAGAAAAAAAGAAAAGAAAAGAAAAGAAAAGAAAAGGAAGAAGGGCCTTTCACCCTCAGCTCCAGGAGTGGATTAGGTCAAGGCAAGGTTTACCTGCCTGAGTTTGGCCAGGGAAAATCTCCACTGTGACAATGTCTTGGAAGGTGAGACCATGGGAGAAGCATTTATTCAGCTTTCGTTAATGCTTAAGGAAACTCTCAAGACATGAAGGAGTAGGGTGAAGGAAAAAGTTGGACAAATTTGTCCCGGGTTCCCAGAGGAAGGAACTATAGATAAGAAAACATGGACTAGAGTAATTAATTGTTTTAGAGATTACTATGCAACTTTTGGTGCCTAAAAAAATTCCGGTTACTGCCTTTAAGTACTGGACTCTGATTTATGACATTATGAAGGATTCCTCTTGCTTCTAGGATCTAGTTCTTTTTTTTTTTAAGCTGTAACATGTTACATGTTTTTTTTTTGTGATTTTTTTTTATTTTCTATATTCTTGTTTACATTCTGAAGGATTTCCCCTTTCCCAGTTCCCCCCTTATCATATGTCCCATAAGTCCTCTTCTCCCTGCGTCCTCCCCCCCTGCCTATTCCCCAATCACCACCCCACCATTTCTCTGTTCTGTTCTGGTACTCTCCTACAAAACTGGATCTAGTCTTTTCAGGACCAGAGTCCTTTCCTTCCTTCTTCTTGGGAAACTTTTGACTTGCTTCAAGTCAAAAGATTCCCAAGAAATAGGATCTAGTTCTTTGAAAAAGTTCTTGCTTGGACACTGTCTCTGTGCTCTCTTATCCCTCCCATGTCTGTTACAATTGATATGGAGGAGAGACATTTAAAATGGTCTTTGTCTATGTCTGGTCTTTCCCCTAATTTCTCAAAAAGACCAAGGTTTATAATTCTCTGCAAACTATAAAATCTAGTCATAATTCAGGTGCTGACACTCTATCTCCCAGGGAGGAAGCCATCTTGGAGGAGAAAGCTGCCTGCCTAGAGAGTCACTGAAGAAATTTCTTCTCTATGCTAAATGGTAGAGAGCCACAGAGAGCAAGTAGCCCTCTTAAAAATGCTACAAGATTTAGAGGTACAGGTGGCCACTCTAACTTCAGGATTTATTTCAAAGACAAATACCCAGAAAAAGCCAGAGCCAAAACAAGCCCCATAACTTTAAATTTTTAGAAAAATTAAAGTCTGCAGTCACAGCCTATGGGTGGACTGCTCCCTTCACTTATTTATTTAGCTTGCCTGAGCCATGCTCTCTGAGGGAGTATTTGTTCGTGGGGGGGGGATGATTGGAGAATGGTTGGGGGGGAGAGGAATTATGGGACGTATGGTGGGGGGAACTGGGAAAGGGGAAAGCCTTTGGAATGTAAACATAGAATATAGAAAATAAAAGAAAAAAGTCAGAGGCAGTTGAAGTAGCTGGAGAAATCGAAAGTAAAAACTGCTCACAGGCAGAGTATTAAGTCCTGGATTGCAAAAAACTCTTGGGCTCTCTTCACCTCCCACCTCTCTCCACATGGTCATGGCCAGTCTCTACTTATCTACACACACACTCTCTCTGTCTTTCTCTACATCCACTATCCCATTAACTTTCATCGTCCGTCCTGAACAAACTCTATTCTATACCATGTCTATGTGTGTTTGCCTAGGCACTCCTTTTTCACACTGCCATATACCTCATTCTCTAAACCTCTTTCTCTTTTTATGAACCCAACAGAGGTTAAAAAAGCAGGGTTCTGGGGAGCTACTATCAGTGGCTGCCACTGTGACTCCACTCTCTTCTCTGGCAGAATTCCCAGAAGAAACAGGAAATAAGGAGTTAAATCTTAAACAAGAGAGAGAAAAAGCAGGTTTCAAAAAAGCAGTTTTTCCATGTGCAGGATGTGGTATCCAAAAAAAAAAAATGGTTAAAAGCTATTTCAAAACTCTTCTGTGGAGAAGTGGAAAGTTGGAGACATCCTGTTTCCTCCCTGGATCCCACTAAAGATATCCTTAGTTCTGGTTAGGATATTTGGATCTCTTTGGGACATGAATTTCCCTCTCTATCTATTGTCTATCTTTGGTATACCAAAATCTGTCCATATGTGTGTTAATTTATGTTTGTCCTTGTTGTTTAGATGGTTGTTTGATGTTTTATGTTAAAAAGAAAAAAATCTAAAAACGTTATCTGCTGCCAGTCCTACCAGTTGCAGTTTAAAGAGCAGAGGCTGATTTAAGGTTCCTTGCATTCTTAACTAAGAGTCAAACACAGCTGGAGAAAGGGGCCAGCGGTTCTGGGACAAGTGTACTAATGAATATTTCTTCTATAAATTTTCTACAGTGGTAAAGATTGGGTTCAAAGTGATTTGTTCCCTCAAAATTACAGCTGATCAAAAAATTGTTTGGTTTAAATCTATGAGCTTTGTGTAATAGTTTCATTTTTATTTCTAATTGGTCTTAAATGTATAAATGTTTTACAATCTTTACTCTAAATTATTAGCTCATAAGTTATTGCACACAATTTAAAAGGTATAATAATGGTAACAAAACGTAAGTTTAAAACTGATAATTCATAGTTAGAGCTATCTTAAGCAACACGTAGCATGACACAACCCAAGAAAAACAGACCTCTAAGATATTTCTAAATTGACATAATGTTTTATGTGATTTTTTTTTGTTTTTGGTTTTTCTGAGACAGGGTTTATCTGTGTAGCCGTGGCTGCCCTGGAACTCACTCTGTAGTCCAGACTGGCCTCGAACTCAGAAATCCACCTGCCTCTGCCTCCCAGAGTGCTGGGATTACAGGCATGTAGCACCACTGCCCGGCGTTTTATGTGATTCTTATCCTAGAAATTAGACTTATAAGAAATAAGATTTAAAATAATGTCTGTTCAATAAATTACACTGTCATACATTCAAACATACAAGCTGATAGACAAACTGATAGGCATTAAAATTTGGACTGCATACTCCACATAAAATTGTAATAGATTTAAAGAGTTGTTTTTTGCTTTGTGGATCCTGATAATTATAAAAGGATTCACTTATAAATTTAAAAGAACATAATGTGAAAGTAATGTTTGCCATTATTTTTAAGGAAAACAGATTGTTTAAATCTGGGTATTGCTTTCAAAAACTGTAGTTATGCTTTAATATTAAAGGTTCCTTTTGTTATTTGACCTTTCTACAATGGGGTCTGGTTACAGGCTACTCCTTGCATGACCAGTGGGTGTAGGTCTTAAAGATAATAGACTCAGATCAGAAGATTTACATTTGAGTTAATACAAAGCTCAGAGCTGCCTCAGCAGAAGCTTGAGAGATGCTGCTTTCATCTTGCAGGCCTCACCTAGGTGTTTCTGGCCAAAGGATATTTTCAACAGATTCATACAGATGCGGTTCAAAATACAGTTCAAACTTACATCTGTGACAGATTAATAAGGCCATATAGAAATTATGAAGGCATTAAAATTTGGACTGCATACTCCACATAAAATTGTAATAGATTTAAAGAGTTGTTTTTTGCTTTGTGGATCCTGATAATTATAAAAGGATTCACTTGTAAATTTAAAAGAACATAAGCTAACTTTAAAAAAAACAATAAAATAATTTCATTAGAAAGTTTTTTCTCAAGAAATGGCTAATAGCCTTACCTTTTGTGAAAAAAATATTTTGTCTCTGCTTTAATACAAGAAGGTAAGATCTTAAAATTTTTCAATATATAGAATTTTATTATAGGCCTTTGCTCTTAACAATGAACTTTTAAAATTTTTAAGCAAATGATTTTCAAAGGGAGTAAGATAAATTATTTGGCTAAGACACTGCTTTATGCTTACCACAAGAGGATTTAAGCCTCTGATGTTCTCAAGGTAAACGCAAAATAAATATTGAGAGATATAACTTGGAGAAAGCTACTATAATTATTTGTCAACAGTTTATGATATGTGTTCACTTCCATTCCTTAACAAAGGGAACATTAATGTAAAATCTCTCCAAAGAAAGTTTTTACATCCTCCAATAAAGATTTGGTGTGATAATAAAGTGTTTCAAAATAAAATCATAAAAATTAACAAAATGTTTTAAGAGCCTGATAAAACATTTGTTCTTTATTTCAAACAGCAATCAAATTAATTATTATTGATAATTAATTTATTACATGACAAGCCTTTTTGGACAAAATAATTGGTACCCAATAGATAAAATATCAAAATTTGCTTCCATGTTTGCTTTTATATTTTTATAGATTTATACATGCATCCTAAAACATGCATCTACTGTGGGAGTAAAGCTCATATAATTAGATCACATGTTCTTCTTTGAGTTTTCCCTTGCTTCAGCAGACATAATTAAATTGGGTGCTATAGCTGCTAGTTTTAAAATGTAAAGAATCAAAGTTTTAATATATATATATATATATATATATATATATATATTTACAATTGCTCAAAATTGTTTTTTTAATTCTGCTAATTCTTAAATTTTACAACCAGTTATATAAATGCAATTCATTAAAAAAATAAAAATATAAGTATGACTAATGACAGCTATTCGAGCTTTCTAGTTACAACTATTTTAACAGAAAAAACAACAACAACAAAAATAAAATTAGTCATTACATATGTTATTTTTCTATACTAAATGTTCCATCAGATTAAGACAAATATAACTTACTATTACAGTCAGTCATTTGAGCTGTTTTATTAACGATTTATCATTAGTCATATTACTGAGATTCCTTATAATCCTCAAGGACAAGATATCGTGAAACAGGCCCATAGGACTTTACAACAATATTTTTATTAATAAAAGAGGGGAGAATCACATCCTGTATACCACAAAAATTTTAAGATTTCAGTGCCAGGGAACTCCCTGAGTGTGGAGAAGAGGGCATGTTTGTGTTTTTTCTGCAGGATGCTGAAGGACCATGCTAGCTGCCAGAGTATGCTAATGCTATGACAAAGAATGATGCTGATTATAATCATTAAAAATGGCTGCAGTCCTCAACACCTTTGGATGCCTCCTACTTATGCTGATACCACAAACATGTATAGACGCAACATCCCTCTTAGCATGGCAATTTTACTTAGCTGAAAATTAGACAAATTATAAACAGATTAAACAGCTCCTTAAAGAGCATTTACATCATGCCCAGCAAGTCCCAATGGGGCATAATACTGTGTTGGTACCTAGTCCTGTTCCTCCTAAAGAAATTGACCAGGACACCACCCATGCTCCTTTTCTTTTCTTTTTTTTTTTTTTTAGTTATTTTTATTTTCTATATTCTATTTTTACATTTCAAAGGCTTTCCCCTTTCCCAGTTCCCACCCACCATAGTTCCCATAGTTCTTCTCCCCCCCAACTATTCCCCAATCATTCCCCCTCCCCCCTCGGTTTCTTTACTAAACTGGATGCAATCTTTACATGCCCAGGGTCCTCTCCTTTCTTCTTCTTGGGAATCATTTGACTTGCTATTTGTGTCTTGAGTATTTAGTGCTTCTGGGCTCATTAATATCCACTTATCAGTGATTGCATTTCATGTGCATTCTTTTGTGATTGGGTTAGCTCACTCAGGATGATATTTTCCAGGTCTAACCATTTACCTACAAATTGCATGAATTCATTATTTTTAATTGCTGAGTAGTATTCCATTGTATAAATATACCACATTTTCTGTATCCATTCCTCCTTTGAGGGATATTTGGGCTCCTTCCAATTTCTGGCTATTATAAACAAGGCTGCTATAAACATAGTGGAGCATGTGTCTTTATTGCATGTAGGGGAATCCTCTGGGTATATGCCCAGGAGTGGTATGGCAGGGTCCTCTGGAAGTGACATGCCCAATTTTCTGAGGAACCGCCAAACTGATTTCCAGAGTGGTTTTACCATTTTGCAATCCCACCAACAGTGGAGGAGTGTTCCTCTTTCTCCACATCCTCGCCAGCACTTGTTGTCTCTTGAGTTTTTAATCTTAGCCATTCTGACTGGTGTGAGGTGGAATCTCAGGGTTGTTTTGATTTGCATTTCCCTGATGACTAATGATGTTGAACATCTCTTAAGGTGTTTCTCGGCCATCCGAATTTCTTCTGGTGAAAATTCTTTGTTTAGCTCTGTGCCCCATTTTTTGATAGGGTTATTTGTTTCTTTGCGGTCTAACTTCTTGAGTTCTTTGTATATATTGGATATTAGCCCTCTGTCGGATGTGGGGTTGGTAAAGATCTTTTCCCACTTTGTTGGTTGCCGACCATGCTCCTTTTCTTAAGGGCACCTCCCTACCTTCTGTATTTGTCCACTGACCACCAGCCACTATTCTGCCTGTACAGTTGGCTCTCATTAAAAATCTTGTACTTTCTTTAGTTAACCAGACTTTTCTTACCTTAAATGAAACTTCCTATGAACTTGGGACCCCCGAGGACACTTTTGACTGTCTTGTGCATCCGGAATCAGAGAATGCAAATCAAAATGACCCTTAGATTCTGCCTTATACCAATCAGAATGGCAAGGATCAAAACCTTAGAAGACAGCACATGTTGTTGAGGAGGTTGAGAAAGAGGAACACTCTTTCATTGCTGGTGGGATTGCAAACTGGTACAACCACATTAAAATCAATCTGGAGGTTCCTCAGAAAATTGGAAATAGATGTACATGAAGACCCAGCAAACCACTCTTGGAAATATACCCAATAGATGTCCCTCAAGGCCAAAGGGGCCTAAGTTCCAGTATGTTCATAGTGGCCTTGTTGGTGATAGTCAGAAGCTGGAAACAACCCAAGTATCCATGACAGAAGAATAGATACAGAAAATGTGGCTCATTTACACAATGGCATACTACTCAGTTATTAAGAATAAGAACATCCTCAGTTTTGCAGGCAAATTGATGGAACAAAAAAATATCATTTTGAGTGAGGTAACACAAACTCAAAAGTACATGCACAGTATGTACTCACTAATAAGTTGATATTAGCCAAAAAAAAAAAAAAAAACAGAATATCCAAGATACAGTCCAAAGAACTCAAAAAGTTCAACCACCTGAAGTTTCCAAATGAGGATGCCTCAATCCCACTTGGGAGGGAGAAGAAAGCAATCACAATGGGGAAGGGAGGGTGGAAGATAGGTGGAAAAGGAAGAGCGGTGAGAAGAGGGGAATGTGATCTGGTTGTGGGTGAGAGAAAAGGAGTGAAAACCTGAGGGCCAACAGAAAGCATGGAAACAGGCAACCTGAGTAGGTAGGAGGTGGGGGACTCTCCATAATGTACCAGAGATCTGGGAGATGAGAGACTCTCAGGACTCAAAGGGAGTGATGAAAGGCTGTACAGTGGCCGAGGTAACTTGTAGAGCCCAATTCTAGCAGAAATATTGGCCATCAAGTGAGGGATGGGGTTGGCATCCCATAGTCAAAACTCTGACCCATAATTGTTTCTGTCTGAAAGAAATTCAAGGACTAAAATGATGAAGATCCTGTTGAAAAGGAGGTTTTTTGACAGTCCCAAAGTGGGATACAGCTCAAGAGGAGGTTCCAAGGCCCCAAGGACTGCCCTACAAAAGATCCAACAGGCAGGTGAAAGAGTCAGAGGAAGTAAGAAGAACATTGTATTATTATAGGATGTAAATGTCTTCTTCCCCCCTGTTCCAGACTTCAAGGCAAGTGTTTTACATTTACAGACAGAATTCACAGAATATTTGGCACTTTCTCAATAGGAACTATTGGTTATATTGCTATTTTCAGTCTTGTAGCTGTTTGTGATCTTCTCCAGGTAGGAACTTTGAAATTGCTCTTTGTATTATAAGAAGAAAATAAATATTTCATGATTAAAAAAAAAAGAACCAGATGTACATATTTACACCTACAAGGCACAGAAGCTACTGACCCTTGTAGTTGAATTTGAGAAAAGCTGCAAGAATCTGAGGAGGACAGCCCTGTAGCAGCACCACCAGTCTCAATTAACGTGAACCCCTGAGATCTCTCAGACACTGACCACCATCCAGGTAGCATACACCAGCTGATATGAGGCCCTCAACACATATACAGCAGATGACTGCTGAATCTGGTTTCAGTCAGAGAAGATTCACTTAACTCTCAGGAGACTGGGTGCCCCAGGGAGTTTAGAGGTCTGGTAGGGTAGAGGATATGGAGTGGGACATCCTGGTAGAGACAGGGACTGGGGAGGAGGTATGGGATGGGGAATAGTCTAAGGGTGGACCAGGATGGGAATAAATCTGGAGTGTAAAATAAAAGTACATAAAATTACAAAACAGGAGAGAGAACAGAAAAGAGTAATGGAGTGGTAAATAAAAAAAAAAGAAAGAAAGTAAAGAATAAAGAAGGAACATTCCATCGACTCTCCTTTTTCTCTCTCTCTGCTCCCTTGGGCTCATGGAGGCCTCTTTCTCTCTCTCTGTCCTTCTCTGTCCCTTCTCCTCAGTCTTCATTGCACTGATCCGGTCTGTCTGTTTCGACCCCATTTCTACTTCCCCTTTCCCCAAATAAATCTTCTTCATAACAACAAAGAACATTCAAATGATGAGAAGAATGTTTTAAAATGAAAATCACCCTTTAAACTTATAGGCTGAAGAGATGAGGCAGAAACAAACGCAGTGATGAAAATTTCACTTTATTGACATAGTGACTGTAAAGTGATAGGGAATCTCTAGTTGGCAGCAATTGTGTCCTGAATCCAGTCCACATAGTTGCAGACTTTGGTGTACACACCAGGATTGTCTGGCAGGGCACAGCCATATCCCCAGGAGACAATGCCCTGGAGCTCTCCATTGCAGACCACAGGGCCACCAGAATCACCCTGGGAAAGAGGAACACAGTGTGTTAGAAAGGGCATGTGAAATAGGGCTGCATATAGTAAACTCAATACCTATTTATTCTCATGTTTCTATTTCTTTTTCTCTGCAACTATTCTGCTATCCTCACTAATGTGTTGAAATCCACAGGAGATCCCCTTATTCCTCATTCATAATAATAGCACAGAACACTTTCTGTCTCACACCACTAAGCTTTGAAACTCACTCCCAGAAGAACAGAGGTCTCCATAAGTGGAGATTGGCAATCACCTGGCAGGAGTCCTTTCCTCCCTCTAGGAAGCCAGCACAGAACATGTTATCAGTGATTTTTCCAGGGTAGGAGGCTTTGCACTCAGCCTGAGGCAGCACTGGGGCATCCAGGCACTGGAGCAGGTCTGGTTTATTGACTGCAAGGAAAGGGAAAAATGAAAACTCCTATATCTACATAACAATCCAGCATTGAACCAGCTGGCAAGCAATGGACTCTTTCCTAAGACCTGACATTCCACTTATAAACTATGGCTTTTTTTTGTTTTATGTTTTTTTTGTTTGTTTTTGTTTTTGTTTTTTGAGACAGGGTTTCTCTGTATAGCCCTGGCTGTCCTGGAACTCACTCTGTAGACCAGGCTGGCCTTGAACTCAGAAATCCGCCTGCCTCTGCCTCCCAAGTGCTGGGATTACAGGCATGCACCACAACGCCCGGCAAACTATGCCTTTTTGATCCTACAATATGCACTGCTGATGTCCTTCCTGCGATAATAATAGTACATTCTGCATGTGCCTGTTCACAATTATGGGGATAAGTTCATCTTTTTGTGTGTAAATGTGCACTTGTACTGAGCACCTGCAATGTATCTATACAGTCTAGTTGCCAGTGGGATAATTTCAGAGATTGGCATGATTGCAGGGTATAGAAAAAAAAGAGAAGTAAGTGGCATGTTTTACTCACCACCAAAGCTGAGGGTGTTGCCCCAGCCAGAGATGAGGCACTGAGTGCCAGCAGGTGCACAGGAGCTGGGCAGAGCCACAGTGGCCACTCTGGCATTGAGGGTCACAGGGGAAGAGAGCTTGATCAGCATGATGTCATTGTTCAGGGTCTTCCTAACGAAGTCCGGGTGCTTGATGATCTTGGCAGCATCGACAAACTGCTCATTGCCCTCAAGGACATTGATGTTGTGCTCTCCCAGTCTCACTTGGATGCGGCTGTTGGAAGCAGAAGGAATGCCACAGTCTGTTACTCTCTCACTCAAGACAGTGCTCTCTGACTCAAGTTTCTCAGGCCCCTCACTCTTTTCTGTCTATGAGCATTTCAAAATCTTGCTGAAGTATCAGACTCTTCTTTTTTTTCTGTGAGATGGTGTACAGGGATTGAGGTGAATGGCTGCTGTGTACATTGCTCTTCATTTTAACTCCAAAATCCAGGGCTTAGGAATTAAGAGGTCATTTGAAGCCTCTTCATCCACTATGTCATAGGTCACTACACACTGGAACTTTTAATCCCCAATCCCACTTGGAAGAATGCTATAGTATTGCATTTCAACCATAAGGGTAATATGTGTTATCTGAACTTTCATAATGGGAATCCGAGGTTTTATAAAACGTTCATTCTCTTTTACTGACTCCAAACCTCCTAAATCTCAATTTAGTCTATGAAGCCACTCAGTCTATTATTTAATAATATTCTTTAAATTTTTAACCCATAGTAAAGATTGATAGTCCATTTGTGGGAGAGTATTATTCATACCCTAATACAGTATAAAAATAAGAGGTAAAGAAAATGAATGATAAAACCTATCTCTTTTATTGTAAAACTCTAATGAAAATTTCTTGCTATAGGAGTCAGATACCAGTTGTGATAATCTTTGGCAGCTTCTGCATTTTTTGTAGTGAGAAAATAAACCTATCTTTTATCAAGATGCATTTTTCATATCTTATTTTTATTGATTTCCTTGAGGGTTTGTTAATTATTTAATTATTTGTTTATTTATTATTCTACTGCACGTTCAGGTCTGATACCCTCTGGTATCAAAATTGATCATCAGTGCTTTGTACATAATAAAATTATTTGAAGTTGAAACTTTTCAAAAGCTTGGAAATTGTTCATACTCACTGAAAATTGAGTTTATCACACTGATATATAGAATACAAAATCACTATTTGTCAACGTGTTTGTGTGACTTCATGTTTGGTTCTTTCTACTCTAAAAGCAACTTTCCTTGCATTGATTATGTCTACCCTTGATTATTTTGGATGGCTTATGTGTTGTAAGACCTCCTATTTTATTTTTTTATTCTCTTTAGACTCATGAAAATGTTGCAGTAAGTAATCTCTCTTGTGTGACCCTACCCATTCACTCCATACTTTCAGTTATTTCCTGTTCTTATAATATACCCTGGAGAAACACTAAATGTGTGTTCTGTACTGTCAAGTCCCATTACTTACGACTTGTAGCAGTGAGCTGCAGTTACCACCCACTGGTCATTGATGAGGGCACCTCCACATAAGTGGTAGCCAGTGTTCAGGGACACTTGGTAGGGAACAGAATGTTCCTGGCAGGTGTATCCTCCAACAATCTTGTCGTCATCATCCACAGGAAAAGCAACTTGAATAAACACAAGAAGACCATTGAGAAGACAATTCATCAAGGTGCTGGAAGGTGGAGCCCTCAGCTTTCAGCTACATAGAGGTAAATAGTAAAATCACTGAAGGCCAGAGGTATCACTGTATTCCCAGTAGACATAAGACAGTATGGCCAACATAGAGAGCCTGACCACTGCAGGACAATAGAAAAACCATCTGTTGTTGACTACATTCTATTAGGTTAATAGAGATAGGGCAAGACAAGCAATGCTCTCAACATGTAGTAATAGGCTATACAGATGGTTGTCTGATCCACTATCTGGTTTGATCTCAAGTTCCTCATTCATTGACTCATGTGGCTAGCAGTGCTTCAGGTATCTAGGATGTTTGGAACTAACTTAGAAAAAGCTCTGGTGGAGCCGGGAGACTCCATAACCTTCTGTGATCAGTGGAGCAGGTGGGACAGAAGTCTTCCTGCCCCCATTTACACCAGAGAGCCTGGACACTCCATAGCCTTCTGTTCATAGCCCACCAGAAGAGAGTGATCTCCCAGCAAGTCTTTCACTTCTGAGCACAGAGGTGAGATTTCCACCTTCTCTCTGGAGGGTACCAGCTAGGAGCACACAGGGTCTGAGATCAGTGGAGAAGCTGGGACAGAAGTCTTCCTGCCCACTGCCATTTGTACCAGGGTGCCTGGGAAACTCCACAGCCTTCTGTTCATAGCCTGCCACAAGAGAGATCTCCCAGCAGTGCTTTCATTTTTTAGTTAAGAGGACTAAAGACACAGGCTTACAGGCCAACAGGAGGAATAAATGCCAGCCAGAGACAACAATACCAACTAGCACCAGGTGGCAAAAGATAAGCAAAAGATCCCTACCAACAGAAACCAAGGCCACATGGGAGCTTCAGAGCCCAGTTCTCCCACTACATCAAGTCCTATATACCCCAACACACCAGAAAAGCAAGAGTTGGATTTAAAATGTTAACTCATGATGCTGATAGAGGGCTTCTAGAAATGCATAAATAACTCCACTAAATAAATTCTAACATGTTTTCTACATTTTCTACAATTTTATCAGAACTAATTTACATGTAAATCTTCAATTCTATCATAAAATGTTTCTATCCCATTATTCAATTACTTTAGCAATGTTTTACATATCTCCACTTTAGTCTTTAATTTTCCATGAAATTTGTCAATTTTAACGTATTTATCTAAAATATTTTCCATGTAAATATTTAAAAGAATAAAATTACCATTGCAATTTATAATAAAAGAAAAGAAAGGAAAGAAAAAGCCCTGGATATGTAGATATTTATGTACCCATAGCTTTTATAGGTCAAGTCTGTATATTAATGACAAATGAAGAATAGGTCTTATATTTCACAGAGGGATGTGATGTTATTTTATGTATTTACCTTATTTATTTATTTATTTATTTATTTATTCTTTTATTCATAGATAAAATTCCCCCCAAACAGCCTCTCTTTTCTTCTCAATTCTTCCCTGAAAAAATCCTCCCTCTTGCCATTTCTCTTCTCAGAAAAATGGGAACTCCCCTTGGGTACCTCTGCACTTGGGCCTCTTGACCCAGAAAACTAGGCATATCCTCTCCCACTAAGGGCCAACCAGGTAGTCCATGTGTGAGGAAGGTGATTCAATGGCAGGGAATAGAGTCTAATTCAAGGTCCCCTTTCTTAGGGGTCCCATATAAGACCAAGCTGCACATTTGCACAGACCCTGGTCCTGTAAAGATTGCATCCAGTTTAGTAAAGAAACCGAGGGGGGAGGGGGAATGATTGGGGAACAGTTGGGGGGGGGGAGAGGATCTATGGGATCTATGGTGGGTGGGAACTGGGAAAGGGGAAAGCCTTTGGAATGTAAACATAGAACATAGAAAATAAAAATTAAAAAAAAAGAAAATATTGCTGTATAGATAGGGTGGAAAATCAGCTTTGGTGGCAAGGTTGATGGTTTCTTGAAGGAAGAGCAATACCTAGTTGAAAGCATGGGACTCACCAGCTGCTCCCACAAGGGCCAGAAACAGGAGTGCACTCATTGTGGCAGAAGGTAGTGAGTCCTGGATAGAAGCCTGCATTTATACCCCAATTCAGGAAGAAGGAGGTACTAAGGGGAGGGACCCCACTGTTTCTACACAAGTACACCTGTGGGTTTCCCCTTCCCAGAGACCTTACATTATCTCTGTTCTATTTGTGTACTCTGTGGGTAAGTGATAAGGACAAGGAAAGCAGGTGATTCTTGAAAGGAGGCTGGAACCATAGACTTTGTACATGCAGCTTGACCTTCTTAGGCTGATAGAACAAGGTTCGGTGGTAGAGAATGGTCACACTCCTAAGATAAGCCATAACATCATGGGAAACTTCTTTGATTTACTTTAAGAAAGACATGCGATTTGTAGATGAGTGGATTTTTGAGACGTAGAGATTCATGAAAATAAATGTCTTGTATCTGGATCTAATGACTATGAGTTGATAATTCTTAACTCTAGAATAATTCATCATATGGAAAGATCATATCCAAGAGTACTAAAATATGAAGAATTATTTAAGAGAGAGAAAGAAACACAATTTTTATTGGAGGGTTTCATCTTGCTCTTCTTTCCAACAGGAATCTTATGTAGAAAGTAGCTTGAAGTATAGAAACTCAAATTTCAGGAGAAGTTTTCTCAATATGTTCCAGGTATAGACCCATACCTTATTCTCCTTTCTCCTCTCTGTGATGATGTTGGCACTCATTTTTTTCATTTTTTATGAGTCCAGTTTCAGCATTTAATGGTTGCATTAATAATCTATACTAAAGATTAAATTTCCCCACTTTCAAAAACACACAGTTTGAGAGAGAAGTGTAGTCTAGGTCATATATGAAGAAGAACTTCAATAGTGGTTAGTCTGTTTTCTGTTTGAGAATTACCTTCAGTGAAAGGATTATTATATTGACAAGGAGCCATGAATCAGTATTAAAACGAGAAAGCTGTACTAAAATATCCAAAAATTCTGATATCCCAATTTTCAGTGACAATATTATATGTCTTATTTATGAGTAAACTTTCCTGTAGAAGATCTCAGATTGAGTTATAACAAAGATCAGTTTCACAGCACTGAAATTTATTGAGAAACAACATGCCTAGATGGAGTATATTGAAAATGGTATGCGAAATTATATCTGATTTTATGCACCAATGGAAGGAACCATTTTATAGAATCTACTTACATTTTTAGTCTTATTGAGGAACAAAAACTAGCAAAATTTCTAACTAAATTCACTAAAATGTTGAAGGCAAATGTTCTAGAGATGCTTCTCAAAGAACAAAATTTGAATTTAGAGTCTAGTGATTGGTTTTGGCATGTCACTAATGGAGAATGATAAAACAAATGGATACCAAAATGTACTGGAAAAGTTACCCTTGAAAGTAACAGTAATTTACCCTGTTAAATATATTCTATACCCATCCCTGGCATGATTGGCCCAGCTACACACCAGAATTTGTACTCAGAACCCTTCCCTCTGTGCTCTGAATCTCATTAAGTAGCCCATGGATCGTGCCTAAGTAAAGCACTGTTCAATTCATAGAATGTTTGACAGCTTTACAAGATGTTTCAGACAACAGTAATACACTACATGGTTTATGTATGGGGCCTCACTTATGCATTTAAAATTGAGTTATAATAAAGAATAAAAATAGAATTATCTCTAATTAATAAAGAAGATTATATTTCTTAGATGATTTTTGTCTAAGGAATGATCTAAAATTGCCATATGGTCTTAGGGATCAAAAAGATATTGTAACTCCTGTGAAGGGTGAGATTTGCCACAGATGGCATCTAAAAAGCTAAGTCTAAGCAAGCTAGAGTTGTCTGACAAGTTCAACATCTCTCCCCTCCTTCATATGTTTTCTTGGTAGAACTTAAATATGAAATTTATATTTTACCTGGTACTGTGTCCTTAAAGTTTCATTAACACCATCCCTTACCTACCTGAACCATGTCTAACACATGGGTATGCATAGCTGGATGACAGATTATTAGGATATTATTATGGTTGGGTAGATGGTAAGCAAATTTTCTATAATACTGTTAACCTTTCTTGTTTTCTTTTCTTTTTATTTTTTCTAAAGTATTTCTTTTTTTAATTAGGTATATCCTTTTTTATTGGATATATTCTTTATTTACACTTCATTTCCCTTTTCCTGGTTCCCTGACCTCCAAAGTTCCCATATGCCCTTTTCCCTCCTCCTGTTCATCCCATCCACCCCATCCCACTTCCCTGTTCTGGTATTCCCCTACAGTGATGCATTGAGCCTTTCCAGAACCAGGGTCCACTCTTTAATTCGTCTCAGACATCATTTGGTATGTGGATTGTGTCTTTGGTGTTCCAAGATTCTAGGCTAGTATCCACTTATCAGTGAGTGCATTGTTATTCCAGATGAATTTGAGAATTGCTCTTTCTAACTCTATGAACTAAATGTCCCATAACCCTGAAAGAAATAGAATGGGAGATAGAAAGTCTTCCAACCAAAAAAGCACAGGACAAGATAGTTTTAGTACAGAATTCTATCAGGCCTTCAAAGAACACCTAACACCAATACTCTTCAAATTATTCCACAAAAGAGAAACAGAAGAAACACTACCCAACTCATTCTATAAAGCCACAATTATTATGATACCCAAACCACACAAAGATCCAACAAAGGAGAACTACAGACCAATATCCCTTATGAATATCAATGCAAAATTACTCAATAAAATTCTTGCCAATCAAATCCAAGAACAAATCAAAAGGATCATTCACCATGATCAAGTAGGCTTCATCCCAGGAATGCAGGGATGGTTCAATATACAGAAATCCATCACTGCAGTTCACTACATAAACAAACTCAAAGGAAAAAAAATGGTCATTTCATTACATTCTGAAAATGCATTTGACAAAATTCAGTGTCCTTTCATGCTAAAAGTCTTGGAAAGAACAGGAATTCAAGGCCCATACCTAAACATAGTAAAAGCAATATACAGCAAACTGGTAGCCAACATCAAACTAAGTAGTGAGAAACTTGAAGCAATCCTACAAAAATTAGGGACTAAGACAAGGCTGCCCCCTCTCTTCATATCTTTTCAATATAGTACTTGAAGTTCTCAAGCAATTAGACAATATAAGGAGATCAAAGGGATACAAATTGGAAGGAAAGATGTCAAACTATCACTATTTGCACATGATATGATAGTATACTTAAGCGACCCAAATACTCCACCAGAGAACTCCTTCAGCAGATAAACGACTTGAGTAAAGTGGCTGGGTAGAAAATCAACTCAAGTAAATCAGTAGCCTTCCTAAACTCAGAAAAGAAACAGGATGAGAAATAAATTAGGGGAATGACACCCTTCACCATAGCCACAAACAATATAAACTATCATGGTGTGACTCTAACCAGACAAGTGATGACAAAACCTTCAGGTCTTTTAAGAAAGGAATAGAAAAAGACATCAGAAAATGGAGAAATCTTCCATGCTCATGTATTGGCAGGATTAATATAGTAAAAATTGCCATCTTGCCTAAAGCAATATACAGATTCAATGCAATCCCCATCAAAATCCTAATAGTAATTTTTGACTGGCTTATAGTCTGTATTCCAGTTAATCCAACAATGGTTGTCTGAAAACACAATGAACAAGAATTCTGTAGTTGTTTAGTGTATAAGTCTTGCTGATACTAAATTCCAGATTCAAACTAGAGGATTCTGAGCGAGCTGCTGTTCTTACATGTAGTTAGAATCTTAAGAGATGCATTACAATACTAGCAAATCAATCTCTCTGGACATTTTAGGATAGGCAAACTTGCCACTGAATATGAGGGAAAGCAGGCACAATGCAAAAGCCTACTTCTTTCATGTTTTTTTTTTAAAGGAGTCTGCAACTACATGGGGTGGTCCAGATCTGAGGTCAGCTTTCTAAAATATCCAATCAAGAAAATCGCTCCACTGGATGTTTTCAACTCCTTTGTCAAACATCAATTGGCCATATATGTGTGGGTTCAATTCTGGGTCTTCAATCCTATTCCATTGATCCACTTCCCTGTCACAGCACCAATACCATGGAATTTTTTAATACTACTGATCTGTAGGATTGCTTGAGTTCTGGGATATTGATTCCCCCAGAAGTTCTTTTACTGTTGATGATAGTTTTAGCTATCCTGGGTTTTTTGTTATTCCATATGAATTTGAGAATTGCTCTTTCGAACTCTGTGAAGAACTGAGTTGGAATTTTGATTGGGATTGTGTTGAATCTGTATATTGCTTTTGGCAAGATGGCCATTTTAACTATATTAATCCTGCCATCCCACGAGCATGGAAGATTTTTCCATTTTCTGAGGTCTTCTTCCATTTCCTTTTTCAGAGACCTGAAGTTTTTGTCATATAAATCTTTCACTTGTTTGGTTAGAGTCACACCAAGCTTCTTTATATTGTTTGTGGCTATTGTGAAGGGTGTCATTTCCCTAATTTCATTCTCGGCTTGCTTATCCTTTGAACATAGGAAGGCTACTGATTTGCTTGAGTTGATTTTATAACCAGTCACTTTGCTGAAGTTGTTTATCAGCTGTAGGAGTTCTCTGGTGGAGTTTTTTGGGTCACTTAAGTATACTATCATATCATCTGCGAATAGTGATAGTTTGAATTCTTCCTTTCCATTTTGTATCCCTTTGACTTTCTTATGCTGTCGAATTGCTCTAGCTAGTACCTCAAGTACTATATTGAAGAGATATGGTGAGAGGGGGCAGCCTTGTCTAGTCCCTGATTTTAGTGGGATTGCTTCAAGTTTCTCTCCATTTACTTTGATGTTGGCTACTGGTCTGCTGTAAATTGCTTTTACTATGTTTAGATATGGGCCTTGAATTCCTGTTCTTTCCAAGACTTTTAGCATGAAAGGATGCTGAATTTTGTCAAATGCTTTTGCAGCATCCGATGAGATGACCATGTGATTTTTTTCTTTTGAGTTTGTTTATGTAGTGGATTACGTTGATGGATTTCGGTGTGTTGAACCATCCCTGCATCCCTGGGATGAAGCCAACTTGATCATGTTGAATGATCGTTTTGATGTGTTCTTGGATTTGGTTGGCAAGTATTTTATTTAGTATTTTTGCATCAATATTCATAAGGTGCTGGAAAGGATCAAAGCATCAGTGTAGGGAATACCAGAACAGGGAAGTGGGAAGGGGTGGATGAGGGAGCAGGGGGAGGAAAAATGGCATGTGGGACCTTAGGGGGGTGGGGAACCCAAAAAAGGGAAATGAAATGTAAATATAGAATATATCCAATAAAAGTTTTTTTTTGAAAAAATAAACTCCAAGATAACTGGAAAAAATAATGTAATATATAATACAGTAAAATAATAAAATAATCAATTTTTATTAAAAAAAAAGAAAATTGCTCAATAGCATACACAGCCATGAATGAATATTCAGTTTAACCCTATGAACTCAAATGATTATTGATATTTTAAAAAAGAGATTTCTCTGTGTGAATTCAGTTTAGAACATAACCTCTAATTAATAAAATCTACATATGAAACTACTAGGGATATGAAAATTGCAAGTGCACTGCAAAGAAGAGCAAATGGGATACAAAGACTCAAATCATGTGAATATGATGGCTAGCTTTGCGATCACAGACTTTGACTAAATTGTCATTTTCTTGGTAGTAAGACAAAAACAACTTTTCAGTGCACAGAATGGATTATTGCATTTCATCAAAAATTAGCACATTTTATTAGAAAATATGAAAGTGTGATTTGAAAAAATAGTAAGTAGAGGAAAATAATGTAAGAGGAGTTGAGATTAAAAGAGGACATCTCTCAAACTTAAAAAATGATAGTAAAAATCGTAATGGACATAAGAGAGGAAGAATGGGCGGCTAAGAGATGTTCTGAGAAACTTTGAATGTACTTTAAATATGGAAAATGCACATATGTTATTTTCATATTTGAATTGTTCCTTCTATACATGGATGGCCACATTTGCCCATTGTGGCAATAAATTGTGTACTATTAGAGAAATGGAAAATTCCACTATCATGTTCTTCCAGGAAGAGAAATGCCAGAAGGAAAATGGATGTGTAATTTGTCCCATTGGGACATCTAGTTTGATTGTGAGCATGAATTTAGCTGCCACCTGCACCCACTCTCACATGCTCCAATAATTTCCATATCGTCCTATGGCCTTCAGGCAGCACGCCAGTTTTAGTTAATTTCTCTGGTAAAGAGGAATCCATCCAAATCAATCTTTTCTGAATCTTACACTAACATGATTGAGAAAAAAGAAAGTACATGAACCATCTGAAAAACTTGATAGACATGGTAATGTGACAGACTTTCCAAGTAGGAATGATCCCAGGAACAAATAAATGAAAACACTATAGAGAGATGACAACTCTGAGCAGCTCTTCAGAAATGCAAAACTCACATAGTCATGCCAGTAATATGACCATTAAGTGTCCTACAAGGTCCATGCTAGCTAGCATTTATCTTTTTTCACTTTCATCTGATTTCCAGTTTCTCCAGCCTTCGATCAGTTTGCATCCCCAAACCCAATTGCCACAATTTTATCTAAACTTCTCCCATGTTAATGGATAGCTACAGAACCATCATGATTTTTCAAGGAATGCAAAGATGATCTCATCAACAATATACCTATATCTGGGGTTGGTGGAGATAAAATCATCATATAGAAATGACTCTTCAATTGAGTCTCGTCAATAGGCACAAGCTGACCCACAGTCAGGTATTGCCCTTCAATGGATGGTTTGTGCCATACTAAAATGGATCCTGAATCATAGGGATGATTTAATTGAAAAAAAAAAGTAGCCAGGATTTCATACAAGAAGATTCACGTCTGACTGACCACAGCATTATACTCTATATTTATATTAAAAAATATCCATAACTCTTCCATTTCTACATGTATCTGATTTTTGTTCAGAAGTCAGGTTGAACATTGCTCCAACTCTATTCTTCAAACTTAATATTGACTTCTAGTGCAGATTATTTGATTTAGAATACAAGGTAGTTTTTTTGATTTTTTTATTGTATATATTCTATATTTACAATTCATTTCCCTTTTTCTGGTTCCCCACCCCCAAAGGTCCCACATGTCCTTTTCCCTCCCCCTGCTCCCGCATCCACCCCCTCCCACTTTACTGTTCTTGTACTCTCCCACAATGATGTTTTGGTCCATTCTAGCACCAGTGTCTACTCCTTTCTTCTTGTGAGACATCACTTGATATGTGATTTGTGTCTTTGGTGTTCCAAGCTTCTAGGCTAATATCCACTTATCAGTGACTGTATACCATGGGTATTCTTTTGAGACTGGGTCACCTCACTTAGTATGACATTCTCCAGCTCCATCCATTTCTCTAAGAATTTCATGAATTCATTGTTTCTAATGGCTGAATAGTACTCCATTGTGTATATATACCACATTTTTTGTATCCATACCTCTGTTGAGGGACATCTGGGTTCTTTCCAGTTTCTGGCTATTATATATAAAGCTGCTATGAACATAGTGGAGGATGTATCCTTATTGCATGCTGGGGAATCTTCTGGGTATATTCCCAGGAGTGGTATGGCTGGGTCTTCCGGAAGTATCACGCCCCATTTTCTGAGGAACCGCCATACTGATTTCCAGAGTGGTTGTACCAGCTTGCATTCCCACCAGCAGTGGAGGCATGTTCCTCTTTCTCCACATCCTCGCCAACACCTGATGTCTTCTGGTAGTTATTTTTAATAAAAACACAATGAGCACCTTTAATACTCCTTAAGTTTATCATGGTCTTGTTTGTCTATTCTCAAAGTTCCTGATTAGCCATCATATGATATGAGAATGAGCATCAAATATCCTGAAATTGATGCACAACTTGATCTTTGTATTTATGTAATTCTCTTCTATACAACAAAGCAACATATTTCCTGTTTCAATCTTACACATTCTCTGCTAGCCACGTTTGAACCACAAGAGCCTGATTAAAAAGAATACAATTGCTGGGCGTTGGTGGCGCATGCCTGTAATCCCAGCACTCTGGGAGGCAGAGGCAGGCAGATTTCTGAGTTTGAGGCCAGCCTGATCTACAGAGTGAGTTCCAGGACAGCCAGGGCTATACAGAGAAACCATGTCTCGGAAAACACACACACACACACACACACACACACACACAAGCATACAATTGAAAAACCCACACATTTTAGGAACTTTATACTTCCTTCCTTGACCTGACTGAGATTTCTGGTCCATAGAGCTCCTCAATTTCTACATTTTATTAAGTAGAGTGACTATTAAAATTTGAGGAATGACTGATAGACGATATTTGTTGTTATTCAAAGAGCCCCCACAATTAGCAGAGTCATGCATTCTTACAATTACTGAATATTTTCTTCAAAGTTACTAAAAGCAATTTATCCTCATCAAGGGATATCTAAGAATCCCATAGGGTATTTGTTCTCTAACACATATGAATTTATTCAGTTAAACATAATACGGTAGACAAAGGCTAGACTATGACCATTTCTCTCATTAAAGCTTCCTTTCAAGAATCATCACTTTCTCCCCATCTTCCCTGAGAAGAAAATTTTCCTTGACACCTGAAATCCAAAAATAAATGATGTAAGAACATAGGAGAAGGAAAATACAGCTGTGTTTGCTCAGGAATTATCAATGATATCCCACCCCCACCTTGAGAGGCAGAGTTCTCTCCTTCAAGAATATGAAGGTCTGTTCTCCTTCAATGTTCATTACCTTCTTCCATCATGAATGTACTCCTGACCCTGGCCCTTGTGGGAGCTGTTGGTTAGTTTTATTCCTTCTATTGTACAGGTTTTCTAATTAATTAGAAAACATGGGTTCCTCTTTCACAAGTGTCTCTGCTACCTTAACTCTGATCTTCATATTCCTTGTCCAGAATCCTCTTTTCCACTTTTTTAATCTCCCAAACTTTATGTTACACCAGTCTCTGTCAATACACTCTGTATAACATCACAATTGTTGAATTCAGGGCCTTGATTAGAGCTGAAATGAAAGCCAGATGGCAATTTCCTTAGCAGCAACTGATCTGGAATTCGATAACAGCATATTTATTGTTGAATTGCAGAGAGCAGCAAGCAATGGGGTAGACAACTCTATTGTGATTGCATACCACTTAATGCATTTTTTTGTCAATTATATTATTTTTCCTAGAACTCTGAAGAGTGGTGGGCCCACCAGCATCTAGTTACCTTTTCTCCATTCCATTTCTCAGCCACATATCATATCTGGTGTTGCCTACTGGGGATGCTGTTCCCCTTCTTACTCTTAGTCAATCTACTCAGAAAATAATACTAAAAAAGTGTGGAGCAGTGATATGGAATTAACAATTCATCCTTTAACATCCTAATGAATTTGATTCTCCTTTATATCTCTACTTTGTTGCTTTCCCTATGGATGATGATGACAGGATCGTTGGAGGATACACCTGCCAAGAGAATTCTGTTGCCTACCAGGTGTCTCTGAACTCTGGCTACCACTTCTGTGGAGGTTCTCTCATTAATGACCCATGGTTGGTATCTGCAGCTCACTGCTACAAAAGGTGAGTGATGGTTACCCGAGAACAGTGCCACTAGACTGGGACATCATCATGCTAGGCATCTGTGCGGGCAAGTGGTAAAGCTGGAGGGGAAGTGGATCACACAAAGGAGAGAAGGTTCTGAGAGAAGCTCATGTTCATAGCATTTGGATGAACACTGACACAGAATAGGATGTTTCACCATCAAATACACACACACATCAAACAAACTAATATGAAAAAGAAAGAAGAGTTCATCTTGAAAGAAATAAAGGGTAATTTTCTCAATGTACAAACAAATGAGATAGAACAAATTTTCACAACTGGTACCTGTTTCTTATAGCAGTAAATTATATCAGAGATTTCAAATTACAACTGAAGATGGTTTAACTGTCATTTTCTTCACCTGTTTCATAATCTCTTATGGGATGAGTAATACTTTCCCCAAAATGGACTTTCAGCCTGCTTGTGGGTGAAAATAGAAAAAATCATTATCAAGACATAGACTGTTCAGTCTCATAATCTAGATTGTGCGTCAGTAGGTTTGGAGTTGTGATCAAGAGCATGAACATTTCACATGGTCCTTATGTATGAACTGTGAAAGTTTACATATTGACCCTTGTTTGTGAAATTTTACAGTACAGCTCTCATTTTAAAAACGAATGAGCATTAAAATCTGTTTTCCTTTAAATCAAAAATCTCGATTGTTTGACTACCAAACAATACTCTGGAGCCAGATGCTGGGGTGAAAGCCTGGCATGTCACCCAGCCTGACCTTGATTCACAATCAACATCCCAAAAGAAAGTTCTAAACACCATCTCAAACAACCTTCATACTCTAGGTCCCTCCCTTCTGCTCCCTGTGTGAATTTCTATCTGTACTCCAGACACTATCTTACTCTCTGGTTTTTCCCCTGTGTTCACTCCCTGTCAACAGGTTACTTGTTCTGCCACTTGGCCTTTGTTTAACTTTAGTTATGATTACAATAATCGGAAAACTCTGAGATTGAAAGTTTGTGTTAGGGAGTAGCACACCACAGCTAGAGACAGTTTTTACCACCGTATAACCCAGTTTCAGGATTCATGTTGTGAATGGAAAGAGTTTCAAATAACCTTTTAGTGTCTTAACCCTATTTGTGGGTAGTATATTAGAATAAATAGCAGTCTACATGCAGTCCTTACCTCATCACCTCTACACTATCATGATCTCTCTAAAAAAAAATGGAGAAGGTGTCAAACAAAACACTCCACTATCCATATTTTTCCCAAGATGTAATTTTCACAATCAAAAAAGAGTGAGTGGCTTGAGAAAAATTGTGATATCTTGAGTCTTAGAGAAAAAGACTGTGGCATTCCTCCTTTTCCCAACAGCTGCATCCAAGTGAGACTGGGAGAGCACAATGTCAATGTCCTGGAGGGCAATGAGCTGTTTATGCTGCCAAGATCATCAAGCACCCTGAACAATGACATCATGCTGATCAAGCTCTCTTCCCCTGTGACCCTCAATGCCAGAACGGCCACTGTGTCTCTGGCCAGCTCCTGTGTACCTGCTGGAATACAGTGCCTCATCTCTGGCTGGGGCAACACTCTCAGCTTTGGTGGTGAGTTGGACCTGTCACCTACTGTCTGTCTGTCTGTATGTATGTATGTGTGTCTGTCTGTATATATGTGTATACTGGGTGATCACCTCCATTCCAGAAATTATGCCACTGGTTTTAAATGGTACACACACACACACACACACACACACACACATGATAGGTTCACAGTATATTTAGGTCCTGCAAGAGATCCAAGAGAAATTTGCACAACAAATAAGCTGATCCAGAACATCTGTTCAAGCATAGGCAAAATGTACTTTTTTTTTTTCAGGAACGGTATCAGCAGTGAATATTCTTGAATCACAAATCCATTCTTTCTTAGTGGAATTTAATGACATAGGAAACACTCTATTGCTTGCCTGTTGGTTCAACACTGGATACAGAAGTCTTCATTCTTTTTCTTTCTGCATAGTCAATGAACCAGACCTGCTCTAGTGCCTGGATGCTCCACTGCTGCCTCGGGCTGACTATGAAGCCTCCTATCCTGGAAAAATCACTGATAACATGGTCTGTGCTGGCTTCCTAGAGGGAGGCAAGGACTCATGCCAGGTGATTGCCACCCTCAACTTATGGAGACCTCTTTTCTTCTGGGAGTGAACTTAAAGATTAGTAATGTGTGACAGAAAGTATTATGTGTTGTGATGATGAATGAGGAATAAAGGGATCTCCTGTAGATTTCAACACATTAGTGAGGATAGCAGAATAACTGTGGAGAAAAAGAAATGGGAAGATGAGAATAAACAGGTATTGGGTTTACTATATGCAGCTCTATTTCCCCTTCCCTTTTCTAACATACTGTGTTCCTCTTTCCCAGGGTGATTCTGGTGGTCCTGTGGTCTGCAATGGAGCACTCCAGGGCATTGTCTCCTGGGGCTATGGCTGTGCCCTGACAGCAAATCCTGGTGTGTACATCATGGTCTGTAACTATGTTGGCTGGATTCAGGACACAGTTGCTGCCAACTAGAGATCCCCAGTTCCTCTGCAGTGTCTATACCAATAAAGCAAAATTGTCTTTATCATTTTTGTTTCTGCCTGGTATTCTTAGTCCTTTGGCTTTGAGGCTATGTCCCATTTGAGTTTCTGCCTGGTATTCTTAGTCCTTTGGCTTTAAGGCTATGTCCCATTTGAGTTTATATGTATTTTCACTTAAGTGTTTTGATGAGCTTCTTATATCTCAAAACATATTTATGTGTAACAGCAGCATGTTTAAACTAACAGTACTCAAGCATAATTTGCAGGCAGGATACCATTGCAGATTGAATGGCTTTTGACTATATTGGCTCCTGTGTTTCTCTTTTGGTAGTGGTAATTGTACCTCCTTGTACCAAGGAAGGGGCAAAGGCTCTATATAGGCAACTGCTCAATTTCTCCATTTTCTAATAGTTTTATGTATTTTTCTTCAGCAATGGTGACTTTCTATTATTCAGGAAGAGTAATGTAGAATCTTGGCAACAGTCTGGGTTGTTTTTTTGAATTTCCCTGGCTTAAAGAGTGCAAAAAAAGTCACAAATTTGTTTGTTCAGGAAAATGAAGACTGTGTATATTCATTCAGTATATTTTATGAAAAACAACCTTTTCAATATCAAAGAGAAATTGCCCCCAAAGACTTATGTATGGGCTAACCTGTTCAGCTCTGTATGCTGATGACTACAAGAGTACTTGTTTTACTTTCATTTGAATTTTGGGGGTATACCATTCTGACAAAAATATAAAACAAACCAAAAAACTAAAACCAAAAATTAAAAAAAAACTTACCAAACCAAAACAAACAAATCTAACCCAACCCAACTCAACTCAAACCAAACCAAACCAATCAAAACAAGATAGCAACCACAACCACCACAATAAGATCTACAACTAGGAACACAGAGGGAAAGAAAGATTAGCTTTGCTTAGTATTCCATTTTGTAAGAACCCAATACTTGATTGTTGTTCTTAGCGCTAGATATGTTTACATTCTGTTTATGAAGTTGTCTCCTGTTCCAAATAGTTCAAGGCCATTTCCCGCTTTCTCTTTTAATAGGTTCAGTAAATCTAGTTTTCTTTTGAAATCTTTGATCCACTCAGACTTGTGGATTTGCACAGGGTGACATATGTGGATCAGTTTTCATTCTTTTATATTTTGACATCCAGTTTGGGTAGCACCATTTGTTGAAGATGCTTTCTTCTGTCCATTCTGCATTTCTTGCTTCTTTATCAGAAATCAATTGTCCATAGGTGTTTGGACTTATTTCTTATTGACTTCTTACTTATTGACAATGTCGTCAATTGAATTTTATTTAACAATCATTCTGTTTTCATGCTAATACCATGTAGTTTTTTATTATTATACCTCTGTAGTTGAGATTTAAATTAAGTATGGTGATACAATGAGCAACCAGCAACTAACAACTAAACAGTAACCAGCAAAAGCACCAACCAGTAAAAGAAGGAACCAGCAACTGAAGGAACCAACAACAGGAAAAGCTGAAATGGCTGCACCTCTTTAGGGGCTCTTTTCTTTATATACCCTCTCAAATGTCCCCAAAATTTCAGTTGTCATAGGCTTGCAAAAGCTATCTGCAGCTGGCCAAATTAGTCTCCTGCCAGAGCATGAGGCAAATCAAAGTTATGTGCTGAGGACAAACTGACACAGACCAATCCTGGGATTAATCCCACACCTGGGATTAAAGCAAAACTACAATATTTCAATATTTTTTAAAGAAATCAAAATTCTCACTTCAGCAATTCTTCTAAAATCAGGAACAAGACAAGGTTGTCAAGCACGTATCTATAAAATATAGTAATTAAAATTCTAGCTGGAAAAAGAAAGCAATTTCAGGATATCAAATGAAACAAATTGGTAAAGAAAAAGGCACAGTCTTGTTAATTACAATTTACATCAATATTCTACCAGAAATTTTTACAGACCTTGAAAAGCTATGCTCCACTTTGCATATTTTCATTTTTGTGTGTCTTCCTTTTATGCTGTTCATTTCCAATTTTTCAATATTTTATTTCAAAATTTTTATTACTATATTCTGTTCTTTTGTCATTGGTTGCATAACAGTTGAATTTAAGATATTTAAATATATTTTTATTTTTTAATTCATTAAATACACTATTTTTTCATTTAATAAATTTGCATTATAATTTCTTCTCCTTAACCTTTCCAAGATCTGTCACATATTTACCCCAGTAAAATCTATCCCCTTTCAATCTCTTGTTACAAAAGAAAGAGGCATCTGAAGGATTATAATAAAATAAATAGAAACAAACTAGAAAAAGACAAAGTAACAGAAGAAAAAGAGCAAATCAAAAATCACAAGAGACACAAAAAGACTCAGAGAAATATAAGTTCATGCACATAGAAATCTCATAAGAACACAAGAACACAAAGCTGGAAGTCATAATACATATGTGTTCTGTAAGATTTAAAAAAAACTATGACTAAACAATATAAATCAAAGACCCTCTAAAACTTCTAAAGATGCTATAGAGTTATATTTTTCAAAATCTACTTTAGTAATGGCTCATAAATGCTTCCCTTGTAGCACAGAGACAAAATGATTGGGGAGGAAGATGGCTTGTAGGACATGGGGGACATGGACCTGTTTAAAGTCATTCTTTTGGGATATTCCAATCTTCATTTTGAGCAGTGCATTCTACTAGCAAAACATCAAACACTAATCAGCAGCAGTGGCTTGACCAGAAGAAATCAAAAGGCTCCACCAAGCAGCATGAATCCACTGAAGCAGCAAGAAGCATCTAGAACACCAGCAGAAGTTCTTTGGTGCATTCTCTTTACAAAATCAGTATAAGTGAAGATTGACAAATATAGAGGAGGATTCTCACAGCCAACCATTGGACTGAGAATGGTGTCCCCAAAGGAGGAGTTAGAGAAAGGACTGAATGAACCAAAGGGGTTTGCAACCTCATAGGAAGAACAATAATATCAATCAACCAGAACCCCCAGAGCTCACCGGGACTAAACCGTCAACCAATAAATACACTAGGCTCCAGCTGCATATGTAGCAGAAGATTGCCTTGTCAGGTATCAATGGGAGGAGAAGTTCTTGGTCCTATGAAGGCTTGATAGATGCCCTGGAGTAGGAAAATTGAGGGCGTGGAGGTGGGAGGGGGTAGGTGGAGGAACACCCTCATAGAAGAAGGGTAAGGGAGTATGGGATGGGGATTTCTGGGAAAAGGGATACCATTGAAATGTAAATAAAGAAAATATCCAATATAAAAACATTAGAAAGCAACCTATTATACTGGCAAATGATTGAATTGTCTGGAGGAATTTCCATGGACACCTTTGGCCAACAACTTCAGTGCATATAATATAATCCTGGTCCTGGAAACTTCATTTGGTAACATGAGGAGACCAGGGGCATTCTATTTCTCTAATTATTTGGAGATATCATGAGGATCACCACTCACTGACAATTTTGATCCTCTCTCAATTGAACTCTCTATATTTGATCTCTCCACTGTCCTACTCATGTCCCTATCACTTCTTCCACCGAATTCCCTTGCTACATCCACTTCCAATATATATTTTGTTTCACCTACTGAAGCATCATTTATAACTACTATCCACTTATAATTGAGTATATGCATGCTTGTTTGTAGGTATTGAATTTTCAAAATCTACTTTATTTATGGTCTTAAATGCTTCAACATCCATTAAATGCTTCTAGTCCATTGCCTAGAGGTAGGGAAGAAAGATGGTTAACAGGAACAGAAGGATGTGGGCTTATTTAGAAGTTCTTTGGGGGTGATTCTACTCTTCCTTTTCATCATACCAGCACGACAATTCAATAGCAAACATGCAACATGAATAGGTAGTGGTCACATGATCCATACAAGGCAGCAAATCTCCACAGAATAGGCACAAATTAGTGGAAATGGCCAGAATGAGTCAGAAGATTGCAAGAAGTTTTTTGGTTAGTTTCTCTCTATGAAGTGAAGACAGGTGAAGAAGCAAAGTCCTGAATGGTGTAGTGATGCCAAAGCGTTCTCACAATATTTGTGGGGCTCTCTCTATAGTCTTTCTAAATATCACATTCCCTTTCACATGTCTGTTTTCAGTAAATTCTCACACCTCTCATGAGACAGCTCCTAGAAAAACATCAAATGATACAACTGAATTGTTAAAGAAACTAGAAATTTCCATTTCACTTGCCATTTAGGGTCTGGGTTACCTCACTCAGTTTATTTTCTACTTACATCCATTTGTCTGCAAATTTCATAATGTCTTTGTTTTTAATAGTATTATGTTGTGTAAATGAACCACATTTTTAAAAATCCATTCTTCAGTTGTAAGATATCTTGATTATTTCACATTTTTCAATAGTAAGAATAATACTGCTATGAATGTTGTTGATCAAGTGTCCTTGTGGTATGGTGGAGTATCTTTTGAGTGTATGCCCACATTGATTTCCAGTTGTGTAAGTTTACACTCCTGCCCACAAAGGAGTTTGCTGCACAATCTCACCAGAATACTCTATCCCTTGGGTATTAGATTTTAGCCATCTGTTGTGTGTAAGGTGGAATTTCAGAGTCATTTTGATTTGCAGTTCCCTAATGACTAAGGACTTTGAACATGACTGTAAATGCTTCTCAGTCATTTGAGATTCCTCTGATGAGAAGTCTTTGTTTAGCCCTGTACTCCACTTTTAATTGGGTTGTTTATTTTGATATCTAATATTTTGAGTTCTTTACATATTTTGGATATGTCAGATGTAGGGTTGGTGATGATCTTTTCCAAATCTGTAGGCTGATATTTTGTCCTATTGACAGTGTCCTTTGACTTACAATTTTTTTCTGTATCACGAGGCTCCATTTATTTGTTGCTGACTTTGGTGCTTAAGCTGATGTTGCTCTGTTTAGAAAGGTGATTTCTGTACCAATGAATTCAAGGCTATTCTGCATTTTCTGTACTATTATATTTAGTGTATCTGGGTTTTTTTTACTTACTCAGTACTTGTAAATTTATTCTTTTTTAAAATTTTCTATACTCTTTGTTTACATTTCAAATCACATTCCCTTTCCCGGTTCCACCCTCCCCTTAAGTCCCATAAGCCCTCTTCCCTCTGCCTGTTCTCCAATCATTCCCCTCCTAGTACTCTGTCCTGGTAACCCCCTAAAATGCTGCATTAAGGCTTTCCAGGACCAGTGCCTTACCCTTCCTTCTTCTTGGGAATTTTTTGATATGTGAATTGTGTCTTGGGTATTGAGAGCTTCTGCCCTAATTTACACTTATCAGTGACTGCATTCCATGTGTGTTCTTTTTGGGTTACCTCATTTAGGATGATATTTTCCAGCTCCAAATATTTGCCTAAGAATTTCATGAATTCATTGTTTTTAATTGCTGAGTAGTGTTCCATTGTGTAAATATACTACATTATCTGTATTCCTTCCTCCATTGAGGGACATGTGGGTTCTTTCCAGCTTCTGGCTATTATAAATAAGGCTGCAATGAATATAGTGGAGCATGTGTCCTTATTTCATACCAGGGACCCTCTGGGTATATGCCCAGGAGTGGTATAACAGGGTCTTCCAGAAGTGTCATGCCCAGTTTTCTGAGGAACCGCCAGACTGATTTCAAGTGTGGTTGTGCAAACTTTCATTCCCATCTGCAGTGGAGGAGTGTTCCTCTTTTTCCACATCATTTCAAACACCTGCTATATCCTTATTTTTTTAATCTTAGCCTTTCTGAGTGGTGTGAGGTGATTTCTCAGGGTTCCCTAATGATTCCCTAATGACTAAAGGTGCTGAACATTTCTTTAGGTGCTTCTCAGCTATTCAAAGTTCTTCAGGAGAAAATTCTTTATTTAGTTCTCTGTACGCCATTTTTTAATAAGGTTATTTGGCTGTGTAGAGCCTACCTTTTTGAGTTCTTTGTATATATTGAATATTAGCCCTCTGTCAGATGTAGAGATGGTGAAGATTTTTTCCCAATTTGTTGGTTGTCAGTTTTTCAGATTGACAGTGTCCTTTGCCTTGCAGAATCATTGTAATTTTATGATGTCCCATTTGTCAATTCTTGATCTTAGAGCATAAGTTTTTGATGTTCTCTTCAGGAACTTTTCCCTTGTGTCCATGTCCTCAAGGGTCTTCCCCAGTTACTTTTCTATTAGTTTCAGTGTGTCTGGTTTGAGGTTGAGGTCCTTGATCCACTTGAAGTTGAGCTTAGTACAAGGAGATAAGTATGGATCAATATGCATTCTTCTACCTGCTTACATCCAGTAGAGCCAGCACCATTTGTTCAAAAGGCTATCTTTTTTTACACTCTATGGTTTCAGCTCCTTTGTCAAAGATCAAGTGACCATAGGTGTGTGGGTTCATTTCTGGGCCTTCAATCCTATTCCATTGATCTACCTGCCTGTCACTGTACCAATACCATGCAGTTTTTAATACTATTGTTCTGTAGTACTGTTTCAGGTCCAGGATACTGAATCCCTCAGAAGTTCTTTTACTGTTGAGAATAGTTTTAGCTACCTTGGATTTTTCATTATTCCATATGAATTTGAGAATTGCTCCCTCTAACACTATGTAGAACTGAGTTGGTATTTTGATGGGCATTACATTGAATTTGTATATTGCTTTTGGCAAGGTGTCCATTTTTACTATATTACTCCTGCCAATCCACAAGCATGGAATATTTTTCCATTTTTTGAGGTCTTCTTCAATTTCCTTCTTCAGAGATCTGAAGTTCTTGTCAGATAGACCTTTCTCTTGTTTGGTTAGAGTCACCCCAAGATACTTTATAGAGTTTGTTGCTATTGTAAAGGGTGACATTTCCCTAATTTCATTCTCAGCCTGCTTATCCCTTGAGTATAGGAAGGCTACTGATTTGCTTGAGTTGATTTTATAACCAGTCACTTTCCTAAAGTTGTTTATCAGCTGTAGGAGTTCTCTGGTGAAGATTTTTTGAGTCACTTAAGAATACTATCATATCATCTGCAAATAGTGATAGTTTGACTTCATTTCCAATTTGTATCCCTTTGGCCTCCTATTGTTCTCTAATTGCTCAAGCTGTAAATTCAAGTCCTATATTGAAAAGGCATGTAGAGAGGGGGCAGCCTTGTCTAGTCCCTGACTTTAGTGGGATTCCTTCAAGTTTCCCTCCAGTTAGTTTGATGTTGGCTACTGGTTTGCTGTATATTGCTTTTACTATGTTTAGGTATGGTTCTTGAATTCCTGTTCTTTCCAAGATTTTTATAGTGAAAGGATGCTGAATTTTTTTCAAAAGCCTTTTCAGCATCTAATAAAATGACCATGTGGTCTTTTTCTTTGAGTTTGTTTATATAGTGGATCACATTGATGGATTTCCATATATTAATTCATTCCTGCATCCCTGGGATGAAGCCTACTTGATCATGGCAGATGATTGTTTTGATGTTTTCTTGGATGTGATTGGCAATAATTTTATTGAGTAGTTTTGCATAGATATTCATAAGGGACATTTGCCTGGACTTCTCCTTTTTTGTTGTATCTTTGTGTGGTTTTGGTATCAGTGTAAGTATGCCTTTGTAGAAGGAGTTGGGTAGTGTTCCTTCTGTTTCTATTTTTGGAATAATGTCAAGAGTATTGGTGTTAGTTCTTCTTTGAATATCTGATAGAATTCTGCCCTAAAACCATCTGGTCTTGTGATTACTTTATTTTATTTTATTTTATTTTATTTATTTATTTATTTATTTTATTTTATTTTATTTATTTTATTTTATTTTATTTTATTTTATTTTATTTTTTTTGTTGGAAGACTTTCTATGACCCCTTCTATTTCTTTAGGGGTTATGGGACTGTGTAGATGATCTCTTTGATCCTGATTTAATTTTGGTATTTGGTATCCGTCTAGAAAACGGTCCATTTCCTCCAGATTTTCCAGTTGTGTTGAGTATAGGCTGTTGTAGTAGGATCTGATGATTTTTTTAATTTCCTCAGTGTCTCTTGTTTTATCTCCCTTTTCCTTTCTAATTTTGTTAATTTGAAAACTGTCTCTGTGCCCTTCGGTTAGTCTGGGTAAGCATTTATCTCTTGTTGATTTTCGTAAAGAACCATCTCCTGGTTTTGTTGATTCGTTGTATCTTTCTCTTTGTTCCTATTTGATCGATTTCAGCCCTGAGTTTGATAATTCCCTGTCCTCTCCTCCTTCTGGGTAAATTAGCTTCTTTATTGTTCCAGGGCCTTCAGGTGTGCCAGTAACCTGCTAGTGTGTGCTCTCTTCAGTCTCTTTTTGGAGACACTCAGGGCTATGAGTTTTCCTCTTAGTACTTCTTTCATTGTGTCCCATAAATTGGGGCATGTTGTACCTTCCTTTTCATTAAATTCTATAAAGTCTTTGATTTCTTTCTTTATGTCTTCTTTGGCCAAGTTATCTTTGAGTAGAGTATTCTTCAGCCTCCATGTGTATGTGGGCTTTCTGTTGTTTTTGTTGGTATTGAAGACCACTCTTACTCCATAGTGTTCTGATAGAAGGCATGGGATTAGTTCGATCTTCTTATATTTGTTGAGGTCTGTCTTGTGACCAATTATATGATTAATTTTGTAGGAGGTACCATGAGGTGGTGAGTAAAAGGTATATTCTTTTGCTTTAGGATGAAATGTTCTACATATGTCTGTTAAATCCAATTGGTCTAAAGCTCCAATTAGTTCCACTGTGTCCCTGTTTACTTTCTGTTTTCCTGAATTGACCATTGATGATAGTGGAGTGTTCAAGTCACCCACAATTATTGTTTTAGGTTCAATGTGTGCTTTGAACTTTGGTAAAGTTTCTTTTACAAATGAGGGCACCCCTGCATTTGGAACATAGATGTTCAGAATTGAGAGTTCTTCTTGGTGGATTTTTCCTTTGACCAGTAAGAGGTGTTCTTCTGTGTCTCTTTTGATGTCTTTAAGTTGAAAGTCAATTTTATCTGATATTAGAATGGCTACTCTGGCTTGTTTCCTAAGACCATTTGCTTGTAAAATTGTTTTCCAGCCTTTTATTCTGAGGTAGGTTTGTCTTTGACACTGAGGTGTGTTTTCTCTATGTAGCAAATGTAGGGTCCTATTTACGTATCCAGTCTGTTAGTCTCTTTATTGGGAAATTGAGTCCATTGATGTTAAGAGATATTAAGGAGTAGTGATTATTACTTCCTGTTATTTTTGATGTTATTTTTATATTTGAGTGGTTGTATTCCTTTGGGTTTGATGGAAGAAGGTTATTCTCTTGCTTTTTCAAGGGTGTTGTTTCCCTCCTTGTATTGGTAATTTCCTTCTTTTTTACTTTGTAGGGCTGGGTTTGTGGAAAGATAATTTTTAAATTTGGTTTTATCAAGGAATATATTGGATTCTCCATCTATGATGATTGAGAATTTTGCTGGGTATTGTAGTCTTGGCTGACATTTGTGTTCTCCCCAGCACTTGGGAGGCAGAGGCAGGCAGATTTCTGAGTTCAAGGCCAGCCTGGTCTACAGAGTGAGTTCCAGGACAGTCAAGGCTACACAGAGAAACCCTGTCTCGAAAAAACCAAAATAAATAAATAAATAAAAACTTTAAAAAAGACATTTGTGTTCTCTTAGTGTATCTATGCGATCTGCATGGGATCTTCTAGCTTTCATGGTCTCTGGTGAGAAGTCTGGTGTAATTCTGCTAGGTCTTCCTTTATATGTTACTTGGCCTTTTTCTCCTACTGCTCCTAATATTCTTTATTTGTTTAGTACATTTGGGGTTTTGATTATTATGTGACGGGAGGTATTTCTGTTCTGGTCATGTCTGTTTGGAATTCTGTAGGCTTCTTGTATATTCATGGGTACCTCTCTCTTTAGGTTAGAGAGGTTTTCTACCATAATTTTGTTGAAGATATTTGCTGGCCCTTTAGGTTCTTAATATTCAGTCTCATCCATACCCATAATCCTTAGGTTTGGTTTTTTCATTGTGTTCTGGATTTCCTGGATGTTTTGGGTTACAAGCTCTTTGCATTTTGCATTTTCTTTGACTGTGAAGTCAATGGTTTCTATGGAATCTTCAGCATCTGTGATTCTTTCTTCTATCTCTTGTATTCTGTTGTTGATATATTCACCTATGGCCCCTGATTTCTTTTTTTTTTTATATCATTTTTTTTTATTTTCTATATTCTTTGTTTACATTCCAAAGGCTTTCCCCTTTCCCAGGTACCCCCCACCATATGTCCCATAATTCCTCTCCCCCCCATGCTATTCCCCACTCTTTCCCCCCCCCACGATTTCTCTGTTCTGGGTCTACAATACTGGATCCAATCTTTACAGGCCCAGGGTCCTCTTCTTTTTTTCTTCTTGAGAGTCATTTGACTTGCTAATTGTGCCTTGAGTATTTAGGGCTTCTGGGCTCATTAATATCCACTTATCAGTGATTGCATTTCGTGTGTATTCTTTTGTGATTGGGTTAGCTCACTTAGGATGATAGTTTCCAGATCTAACCATTTACCTACAAATTGCATGAATTCATTATTTTTAATTGCTGAGTAGTACTCCATTGTATAAATATACCACATTTTCTGTATCCATTCCTCCTTTGAGGGATATCTGGGCTCCTTCCAATTTCTGGCTATTATAAACAAGGCTGCTATAAACATAGTGGAGCATGTGTCTTTGTTGTATGCAGGGGAATCCTCTGGGTATATGCCCAGGAGTGGTATGCCAGGGTCCTCTGGGAGTGGCATGCCCAATTTTCTGAGGAACCGCCACACTGATTTCCAGAGTGGTTTTACCATTTTGCAATCCCACCAACAGTGGAGGAGTGTTCCTCTTTCTCCACATCCTCGCCAGCACTTGTTGTCTCTCGAGTTTTTAATCTTAGCCATTCTGACTGGAGTGAGGTGGAATCTCAGGGTTGTTTTGATTTGCATTTCCCTGATGACTAATGATGTTGAACATCTCTTAAGGTGTTTCTCGGCCATCCGAATTTCTTCTGGTGAAAATTCTTTGTTTAGCTCTGTACCCCATTTTTTGATAGGGTTATTTGGTTCTTTGGGGTCTAACTTCTTGAGTTCTTTGTATATATTGGATATTAGCCCTCTGTCGGATGTGGGGTTGGTGAAGATCATTTCCCACGTTGTTGGTTGCCGTTTTGTCTTTCTGACAGTGTCCTTTGCCTTACAGAAACTTTGTAATTTTATGAGGTCCCATTTGTCAATTCTTGATCTTAGAGCATAAGCTATTGGTGTTCTGTTCAGGAACTTTACCCCTGTGCCCATGTCCTCCAGGGTCTTCCCAAGTTTCTTTTCTAATAGTTTCAGTGTGTCTGGTTTTATGGCCCCTGATTTCTTACCAAGGTTTTTGATCTCCAAAGTTATCTTCCTTTGTGATTTATTAGTTGTTTGCACTTTTATTTTTAGATCCTTAAGGGATTTTCTCAGCTCTTTCTCATGTTTGTTTATGTTTTCCTGTATTTCTTTAAGAGATTTTTGTGTTTCCTCTTTCATGATTTCTTCCTGTTGACCCAAGTTCTCCTATATTTCTGAAAAGGCTTGATGCAGCATTGTACAGGATTACAAGGACAAGAAGTGGAAGGGTGTTGATTGTGGAATGGGCAGAGGCAAGTGGGCTTATGGGACTTATGGGCAGGGGGGAACACTGGGATAGGGAAAATCAAGTGGAATGTAAACAAAGAATATAGAAAAAATAATAATAGCTGAGAAGTATTCTATAGTTATCAAAAACAATTCTTAATAGTAAAAGATCTGCTGGGGAAAATTACCATAACTGATCTCAAGCTATACAACATTGCAGTTGTGAAAAAACTGCATGGTATTGGTACAGAGACAGACATATTGATTAGTGGAACAGAAATGAAGGTCCAGAAATAAAACCATACACTTATGCACACTTGTTTTTTGACAAAGAAGCCCAAAATATACAATGGGCAAGAAAGCATTTTTCATAAATAGTACCTGTCTAAGTGGCAGTCTGTATGGAAAAAAAATGAAAATGGAGCCATATTTGTCACTTGCACAAAGCTAAACTCCAAGTGGATTGAGGATCTCAAATAAGACCAGATACACTGAACCTAAAAGAAGAGAAAGAGGGAACGATCCTTGAACTTACTGGCACAATCGTAAATTTCCTAGACAGAACTCTAATTGCTCACTGTCTAAGATCAAGAAGTGATAAATGGGATCTCATGAAACTGGAAAGCTTCTGTAAGACAAAGGACATTGTCAATGAGACAAATTGGCAACCTACAGATTGGGAAAAACTCTTCACTAACCCCACATCCAATAGAGAGCTAATATTCCAAATATATAAAGAACTGAAGAAGATAACCACCAAAAATATAAACAACCCAGTAAAGAAAATGAAGTATTGAAGTAAACCAAGATTTCACAACTGAGGACTCTCGAATAGCTGAGAAACACCTGAAGAAAAGTTCAAAGTCTTTAGTGATCAGATGCCAGGAGCCATTCTCACTTAGATATCGATGCCAAGAGATCTTGATACCAGGAGCTATCTCCACCTTGATCTCAATGACAGGAGACCTTGATACCAGAAGTTATTCTCACTTAGATCTCATGCCAGGAGCCATAGATCTCAAGACCCCCTCCTTTTGAAGCTCATCTGTGGATAGGTTACTATAGCAACTCCTTCCCACTTCACCTCCTCATGACCCCCATTATGGTGGCAAAATTTCTACAAGCAATAACAAGCTTTTCCCAGAAATTATGAGAAACAGTTTCTTAGAAGTGCTACCAGCCCTCTGAGATTCTTCCCACTTCACCCCTTCCCAAATCTTACTTGCTTCCCTTTATATTGCCTTGTGTAAAAAATAAAATTTGCCAGCTTGATCAGAATACTGTCTTGCTGTCCATCTCTTGCATCTTTTGTCTCTTGCCATCCAGGGACTGTTTTGACTGTCCTGTGGGTTGGGACACTCTGCTGCCAAACTGTGAGGCCCTCCTGAAGTCATCAAGGGGAAGGAGGCTGTAGGATAAAAGGAAGAAAGAAGCCGGGAGGTGGTGGCACACGCCTTTAATTCCAGCACTTGGGAGGCAGAGACAGGTCGATTTCTGAGTTTGAGGCCAGCCTGGTCTACAGAGTGAGTTTCATGACCGCCAGGGTTATACAGAGGAACCCTGTCTTGAACAAAACCAAAAAAAAAAAAAAAAAAAAAAGAAAAAAAAAAAGAAAAATGAGAAAAAAAAGAAAAGAAAAGATAATAAAAGAAAAGGAAGAAGGGCGTTTCACCCTCAGCTCCAGGAGTGGATTAGGTCAAGTCAAGGTTTACCTGCCTGAGTTTGGCCAGGGAAAATCTCCACTGTGACAATGTCTTCGAAGGTGAGACCATGGGAGAAGCATTTATTCAGCTTTCTTTAATGCTCAAGGAAACTCTCAAGACATGAAGGAGTAGGGTGAAGGAAAAAGTTGGACAAATTTGTCCCGGGTTCCCAGAGGAAGGAACTATAGATAAGAAAACATGGACTAGAGTAATTAATTGTTTTAGAGATTACTATGCAACTTTTGGTGCCTAAAAAAATTCCGGTTACTGTCTTTAACTACTGGACTCTGATTTATGACATTATGAAGGATTCCTCTTGCTTCTAGGATCTAGTTCTTTTTTTTTTTTTTTTTTTTTTTTTTAGCTGTAACGTGTTACATTTTTTTGTGATTTTTTTTTATTTTCTATATTCTTGTTTATATTCTGAAGGCTTTCCCCTTTCCCAGTTCCCCCCTTACCATATGTCCCATAAGTCCTCTTCTCCCTGCGTCCTCCCCCCACCCCGCCTATTCCCCAATCACCACCCCACCATTTCTCTGTTCTGTTCCTGTACTCTCCTACAAAACTGGATCCTGTCTTTTCAGGACCAGAGTCCTTTCCTTCATTCTTCTTGGGAAACTTTTGACTTGCTTCAAGTCAAAAGATTCCCAAGAAATAGGATCTAGTTCTTTGAAAAAGCTCTTGCTTGGACACTGTCTCTGTGCTCTCTTATCCCTCCCATGTCTGTTACAATTGATATGGAGGAGAGACATTTAAAATGGTCTCTGTCTATGTCTGCTC
Source organism: Apodemus agrarius (assembly GCA_964023405.1). NCBI lineage: Eukaryota > Metazoa > Chordata > Mammalia > Rodentia > Muridae > Apodemus > Apodemus agrarius. Next base: position 66,859,021 of record OZ030006.1, on the reverse strand, counting down.
TTTCCCCTAATTTCTCAAAAAGACCAAGGTTTATAATTCTCTGCAAACTATAAAATCTAGTCATAATTCAGGTGCTGACACTCTATCTCCCAGGGAGGAAGCCATCTTGGAGGAGAAAGCTGCCTGCCTAGAGAGTCACTGAAGAAATTTCTTCTCTATGCTAAATGGTAGAGAGCCACAGAGAGCAAGTAGCCCTCTTAAAAATGCTACAAGATTTAGAGGTACAGGTGGCCACTCTAACTTCAGGATTTATTTCAAAGACAAATACCCAGAAAAAGCCAGAGCCAAAACAAGCCCCATAACTTTAAATTTTTAGAAAAATTAAAGTCTGCAGTCACAGCCTATGGGTGGACTTCTCCCTTCACTTATTTATTTAGCTTGCCTGAGCCATGCTCTCTGAGGGAGTATTTGTTCGTGGGGGGGGGGATGATTGGAGAATGGTTGGGGGGGGGAGAGGAATTATGGGACGTATGGTGGGGGGAACTGGGAAAGGGGAAAGCCTTTGGAATGTAAACATAGAATATAGAAAATAAAAGAAAAAAGTCAGAGGCAGTTAAAGTAGCTGGAGAAATCGAAAGTAAAAACTGCTCATAGGCAGAGTGTTAAGTCCTGGATTGCAAAAAACTCTTGGGCTCTCTTCACCTCCCACCTCTCTCCACATGGTCATGGCCAGTCTCTACTTATCTACACACACACTCTCTCTGTCTTTCTCTACATCCACTATCCCATTAACTTTCATCGTCCGTCCTGAACAAACTCTATTCTATACCATGTCTATGTGTGTTTGCCTAGGCACTCCTTTTTCACACTGCCATATACCTCATTCTCTAAACCTCTTTCTCTTTTTATGAACCCAACAGAGGTTAAAAAAGCAGCGTTCTGGGGAGCTACTATCAGTGGCTGCCACTGTGACTCCCCTCTCTTCTCTGGCAGAATTCCCAGAAGAAACAGAAAATAAGGAGTTAAATCTTAAACAAGAGAGAGAAAAAGCAGGTTTCAAAAAAGCAGTTTTTCCATGTGCAGGATGTGGTATCCAAAAAAAATGGTTAAAAGCTATTTCAAAACTCTTCTGTGGAGATGTGGAAAGTTGGAGACATCCTGTTTCCTCCCTGGATCCCACTAAAGATATCCTTAGTTCTGGTTAGGATATTTGGATCTCTTTGGGACATGAATTTCCCTCTCTATCTATTGTCTATATTTGGTATACCAAAATCTGTCCATATGTGTGTTAATTTATGTTTGTCCTTGTTGTTTAGATGGTTGTTTGATGTTTTATGTTAAAAAGAAAAAAATCTAAAAACGTTATCTGCTGTCAGTCCTACCAGTTGCAGTTTAAAGAGCAGAGGCTGATTTAAGGTTCCTTGCATTCTTAACTAAGAGTCAAACACAGCTGGAGAAAGGGGCCAGCGGTTCTGGGACAAGTGTACTAATGAATATTTCTTCTATAAATTTTCTACAGTGGTAAAGATTGGGTTCAAAGTGATTTGTTCCCTCAAAATTACAGCTGATCAAAAAATTGTTTGGTTTAAATCTATGAGCTTTGTGTAATAGTTTCATTTTTATTTCTAATTGGTCTTAAATGTATAAATGTTTTACAGTCTTTACTCTAAATTATTAGCTCATAAGTTATTGCACACAATTTAAAAGGTATAATAATGGTAACAAAAAGTAAGTTTAAAACTGATAATTCATAGTTAGAGCTATCTTAAGCAACACGTAGCATGACACAACCCAAGAAAAACAGACCTCTAAGATATTTCTAAATTGACATAATGTTTTATGTAATTTTTTTTTTTTTTTGGTTTTTCTGAGACAGGGTTTATCTGTGTAGCCCTGGCTGCCCTGGAACTCACTCTGTCGACCAGGCTGGCCTCGAACTCAGAAATCCACCTGCCTCTGCCTCCCAGAGTGCTGGGATTACAGGCATGTGGCACCACTGCCCGGCGTTTTATGTGATTCTTATCCTAGAAATTAGACTTATAAGAAATAAGATTTAAAATAATGTCTGTTCAATAAATTACACTGTCATACATTCAAACATACAAGCTGATAGACAAACTGATAGGCATTAAAATTTGGACTGCATACTCCACATAAAATTGTAATAGATTTAAAGAGTTGTTTTTTGCTTTGTGGATCCTGATAATTATAAAAGGATTCACTTATAAATTTAAAAGAACATAATGTGAAAGTAATGTTTGCCATTATTTTTAAGGGAAAAAGATTGTTTAAATCTGGGTATTGCTTTCAAAAACTGTAGTTATGCTTTAATATTAAAGGTTCCTTTTGTTATTTGACCTTTCTACAATGGGGTCTGGTTACAGGCTACTCCTTGCATGACCAGTGGGTGTAGGTCTTAAAGATAATAGACTCAGATCAGAAGATTTACATTTGAGTTAATACAAAGCTCAGAGCTGCCTCAGCAGAAGCTTGAGAGATGCTGCTTTCATCTTGCAGGCCTCACCTAGGTGTTTCTGGCCAAAGGATATTTTCAACAGATTCATACAGATGCGGTTCAAAATACAGTTCAAACTTACATCTGTGACAGATTAATAAGGCCATATAGAAATTATGAAGGCATTAAAATTTGGACTGCATACTCCACATAAAATTGTAATAGATTTAAAGAGTTGTTTTTTGCTTTGTGGATCCTGATAATTATAAAAGGATTCACTTGTAAATTTAAAAGAACATAAGCTAACTTTAAAAAAAACAATAAAATAATTTCATTAGAAAGTTTTTTCTCAAGAAATGGCTAATAGCCTTACCTTTTGTGAAAAAAATATTTTGTCTCTGCTTTAATACAAGAAGGTAAGATCTTAAAATTTTTCAATATATAGAATTTTATTATAGGCCTTTGCTCTTAACAATGAACTTTTAAAATTTTTAAGCAAATGATTTTCAAAGGGAGTAAGATAAATTATTTGGCTAAGACACTGCTTTATGCTTACCACAAGAGGATTTAAGCCTCTGATGTTCTCAAGGTAAACACAAAATAAATATTGAGAGATATAACTTGGAGAAAGCTACTATAATTATTTGTCAACAGTTTATGATATGTGTTCACTTCCATTCCTTAACAAAGGGAACATTAATGTAAAATCTCTCCAAAGAAAGTTTTTACATCCTCCAATAAAGATTTGGTGTGATAATAAAGTGTTTCAAAATAAAATCATAAAAATTAACAAAATGTTTTAAGAGCCTGATAAAACATTTGTTCTTTATTTCAAACAGCAATCAAATTAATTATTATTGATAATTAATTTATTACATGACAAGCCTTTTTGGACAAAATAATTGGTACCCAATAGATAAAATATCAAAATTTGCTTCCATGTTTGCTTTTATATTTTTATAGATTTATACATGCATCCTAAAACATGCATCTACTGTGGGAGTAAAGCTCATATAATTAGATCACATGTTCTTCTTTGAGTTTTCCCTTGCTTCAGCAGAGATAATTAAATTGGGTGCTATAGCTGCTAGTTTTAAAATGTAAAGAATCAAAGTTTTAATATATATATATATATATATATATATATGTTTACAATTGCTCAAAATTGTTTTTTTAATTCTGCTAATTCTTAAATTTTACAACCAGTTATATAAATGCAATTCATTAAAAAAAATAAAAATATGAGTATGACTAATGACAGCTGTTCAAGCTTTCTAGTTACAACTATTTTAACAGAAAAACAACAACAACAAAAATAAAATTAGTCATTACATATGTTATTTTTCTATACTAAATGTTCCATCAGATTAAGACAAATATAACTTACTATTACAGTCAGTCATTTGAGCTGTTTTATTAACGATTTATCATTAGTCATATTACTGAGATTCCTTATAATCCTCAAGGACAAGATATCGTGAAACAGGCCCATAGGACTTTACAACAATATTTTTATTAATAAAAGAGGGGAGAATCACATCCTGTATACCACAAAAATTTTAAGATTTCAGTGCCAGGGAACTCCCTGAGTGTGGAGAAGAGGGCATGTTTGTGTTTTTTCTGCAGGATGCTGAAGGACCATGCTAGCTGCCAGAGTATGCTAATGCTATGACAAAGAATGATGCTGATTATAATCATTAAAAATGGCTGCAGTCCTCAACACCTTTGGATGCCTCCTACTTATGCTGATACCACAAACATGTATAGACGCAACATCCCTCTTAGCATGGCAATTTTACTTAGCTGAAAATTAGACAAATTATAAACAGATTAAACAGCTCCTTAAAGAGCATTTACATCATGCCCAGCAAGTCCCAATGGGGCATAATATTGTGTTGGTACCTAGTCCTGTTCCTCCTAAAGAAATTGACCAGGACACCACCCATGCTCCTTTTCTTAAGGGCACCTCCCTACATTCTGTATTTGTCCACTGACCACCAGCCACTATTCTGCCTGTACAGTCATTAAAAATCTTGTACTTTCTTTATTTAACCAGACTTTTCTTACCTTAAATGAAACTGCCTATGAACTTGGGACCCCCCGAGGACACTTTTGACTGTCTTGTGCATCCGGAATCAGAGAATGCAAATCAAAATGACCCTTAGATTCTGCCTTACACCAATCAGAATGGCAAGGATCAAAGCCTTAGAAGACAGCACATGTTGTTGAGGAGGTTGAGAAAGAGGAACACTCTTTCATTGCTGGTGGGATTGCAAACTGGTACAACCACATTAAAATCAATCTGGAGGTTCCTCAGAAAATTGGAAATAGATGTACATGAAGACCCAGCAAACCACTCTTGGAAATATACCCAATAGATGTCCCTCAAGGCCAAAGGGGCCTAAGTTCCAGTATGTTCATAGTGGCCTTGTTGGTGATAGTCAGAAGCTGGAAACAACCCAAGTATCCATGACAGAAGAATAGATACAGAAAATGTGGCTCATTTACACAATGGCATACTACTCAGTTATTAAGAATAAGAACATCCTCAGTTTTGCAGGCAAATTGATGGAACAAGAAAATATCATTTTGAGTGAGGTAACACAAACTCAAAAGTACATGCACAGTATGTACTCACTAATAAGTTGATATTAGCCAAAAAAAAAAAATACAGAATATCCAAGATACAGTCCAAAGAACTCAAAAAGTTCAACCACCTGAAGTTTCCAAATGAGGATGCCTCAATCCCACTTGGGAGGGAGAAGAAAGCAATCACAATGGGGAAGGGAGGGTGGAAGATAGGTGGAAAAGGAAGAGGGGTGAGAAGAGGGGAATGTGATCTGGTTGTGGGTGAGAGAAAAGGAGTGAAAACCTGAGGGCTAACAGAAAGCATGGAAACAGGCAACCTGAGTAGGTAGGAGGTGGGGGACTCTCCATAATGTACCAGAGATCTGGGAGATGAGAGACTCTCAGGACTCAAAGGGAGTGATGAAAGGCTGTACAGTGGCCGAGGTAACTTGTAGAGCCCAATTCTAGCAGAAATATTGGCCATCAAGTGAGGGATGGGGTTGGCATCCCATAGTCAAAACTCTGACCCATAATTGTTTCTGTCTGAAAGAAATTCAAGGATTAAAATGATGAAGATCCTATTGAAAAGGAGGTTTTTTGACAGTCCCAAAGTGGGATACAGCTCAAGAGGAGGTTCCAAGGCCCCAAGGACTGCCCTACAAGAGATCCAACAGGCAGGTGAAAGAGTCAGAGGAAGTAATAAGAACATTGTATTATTATAGGATGTAAATGTCTTCTTCCCCCCTGTTCCAGACTTCAAGGCAAGTATTTTACATTTACAGACAGAATTCACAGAATATTTGGCACTTTCTCAATAGGAACTATTGGTTATATTGCTATTTTCAGTCTTGTAGCTGTTTGTGATCTTCTCCAGGTAGGAACTTTGAAATTGCTCTTTGTATTATAAGAAGAAAATAAATATTTCATGATTAAAAAAAAAAGAACCAGATGTACATATTTACACCTACACGGCACAGAGGCTACTGACCCTTGTAGTTGAATTTGAGAAAAGCTGCAAGAATCTGAGGAGGACAGCCCTGTAGCATCACCACCAGTCTCAATTAACGTGGACCCCTGAGATCTCTCAGACACTGACCACCATCCAGGTAGCATACACCAGCTGATATGAGGCCCTCAACACATATACAGCAGATGACTGCTGAATCTGGTTTCAGTCAGAGAAGATTCACTTAACTCTCAGGAGACTGGGTGCCCCAGGGAGTTTAGAGGTCTGGTAGGGTAGAGGATATGGAGTGGGACATCCTGGTAGAGACAGGGACTGGGGAGGAGGTATGGGATGGGGAATAGTCTAAGGGTGGACCAGGATGGGAATAAATCTGGAGTGTAAAATAAAAGTACATAAAATTACAAAACAGGAGAGAGAACAGAAAAGAGTAATGGAGTGGTAAATACAAAAAAAAAAAAAAAAAGAAAGAAAGAAAGAAAGAAAAGAATAAAGAAGGAACATTCCATAGACTCTCTTTTTCTCTCTCTCTGCTCCCTTTGGCTCATGGAGGCCTCTCTCTCTCTCTCTGTCCTTCTCTTTCCCTTCTCCTCAGTCTTCATTGCACTGATCCGGTCTGTCTGTTTCGACCCCATTTCTACTTCCCCTTTCCCCAAATAAATCTTCTTTATAACAACAAAGAACATTCAAATGATGAGAAGAATGTTTTAAAATGAAAATCACCCTTTAAACTTATAGGCTGAAGAGATGAGGGAGAAACAAATGCAGTGATGAAAATTTCACTTTATTGACATAGTGACTGTAAAGTGATAGGGAATCTCTAGTTGGCAGCAATTGTGTCCTGAATCCAGTCCACATAGTTGCAGACTTTGGTGTACACACCAGGATTGTCTGGCAGGGCACAGCCATATCCCCAGGAGACAATGCCCTGGAGCTCTCCATTGCAGACCACAGGGCCACCAGAATCACCCTGGGAAAGAGGAACACAGTGTGTTAGAAAGGGCATGTGAAATAGGGCTGCATATAGTAAACTCAATACCTATTTATTCTCATGTTTCTATTTCTTTTTCTCTGCAACTATTCTGCTATCCTCACTAATGTGTTGAAATCCACAGGAGATCCCCTTATTCCTCATTCATAATAATAGCACAGAACACTTTCTGTCTCACACCACTAAGCTTTGAAACTCACTCCCAGAAGAACAGAGGTCTCCATAAGTGGAGATTGGCAATCACCTGGCAGGAGTCCTTTCCTCCCTCTAGGAAGCCAGCACAGAACATGTTATCAGTGATTTTTCCAGGGTAGGAGGCTTTGCACTCAGCCTGAGGCAGCACTGGGGCATCCAGGCACTGGAGCAGGTCTGGTTTATTGACTGCAAGGAAAGGGAAAAATGAAAACTCCTATATCTACATAACAATCCAGCATTGAACCAGCTGGCAAGCAATGGACTCTTTCCTAAGACCTGACATTCCACTTATAAACTATGGCTTTTTTTTTGTTTTATGTTTTTTTTTGTTTGTTTTTGTTTTTGTTTTTTGAGACAGGGTTTCTCTGTATAGCCCTGGCTGTCCTGGAACTCACTCTGTAGACCAGGCTGGCCTTGAACTCAGAAATCCACCTGCCTCTGCCTCCCAAGTGCTGGGATTACAGGCATGCACCACAACGCCCGGCAAACTATGGTTTTTTGATTCTATAATATGCACTGCTGATGTCCTTCCTGCGATAATAATAGTACATTCTGCATGTGCCTGTTCACAATTCTGGGGATAAGTTCATCTTTTTGTGTGTAAATGTGCACTTGTACTGAGCACCTGCAATGTATCTATACAGTCTAGTTGCCAGTGGGATAATTTCAGAGATAGGCATAATTGCAGGGTATAGAAAAAAAAGAGAAGTAAGTGACATGTTTTACTCACCACCAAAGCTGAGGGTGTTGCCCCAGCCAGAGATGAGGCACTGAGTGCCAGCAGGTGCACAGGAGCTGGGCAGAGCCACAGTGGCCACTCTGGCATTGAGGGTCACAGGGGAAGAGAGCTTGATCAGCATGATGTCATTGTTCAGGGTCTTCCTAACGAAGTCCGGGTGCTTGATGATCTTGGCAGCATCGACAAACTGCTCATTGCCCTCAAGGACATTGATGTTGTGCTCTCCCAGTCTCACTTGGATGCGGCTGTTGGAAGCAGAAGGAATGCCACAGTCTGTTACTCTCTCACTCAAGACAGTGCTCTCTGACTCAAGTTTCTCAGGCCCCTCACTCTTTTCTGTCTATGAGCATTTCAAAATCTTGCTGAAGTATCAGACTCTCCTTTTCTTTTTCTGTGAGATGGTGTACAGGGATTGAGGTGAATGGCTGCTGTGTACATTGCTCTTCATTTTAACTCCAATACCCAGGGCTTAGGAGCTAAGAGGTCATTTGAATCCTCTTCATCCACTATGTCATAGATCACTACACACTGGAACTTTTAATCCCCAATCCCACTTGGAAGAATGCTATAGTATTGCATTTCAACCATAAGGGTAATATGTGTTATCTGAACTTTCATAATGGGAATGCGAGGTTTTATAAAACGTTCATTCTCTTTTACTGACTCCAAACCTCCTAAATCTCAATCTAGTCTATGAAGCCACTCAGTCTATTATTTAATAATATTCTTTAAATTTTAACCCATAGTAAAGATTGATAGTCCATTTGTGGGAGAGTATTATTCATACCCTAATACAGTATAAAAATAAGAGGTAAAGAAAATGAATGATAAAACCTATCTCTTTTATTGTAAAACTCTAATGAAAATTTCTTGCTATAGGAGTCAGATACCAGTTGTGATAATCTTTGGCAGCTTCTGCATTTTTTGTAGTGAGAAAATAAGCCTATCTTTTATCAAGATGCATTTTTCATATCTCATTTTTATTGATTTCCTTGAGGGTTTGTTAATTATATAATTATTTGTTTATTTATTATTCTACTGCACGTTCAGGTCTGATACCCTCTGGTATCAAAATTGATCATCAGTGCTTTGTACATAATAAAATTATTTGAAGTCGAAACTTTTCAAAAGCTTGGAAATTGCTCATACTCACTGAAAATTGAGTTTATCACACTGATATATAGGATACAAAATCACTATTTGTCAACGTGTTTGTGTGACTTCATGTTTGGTTCTTTCTACTCTAAAATCAACTTTCCTTGCATTGATTATGTCTACCCTTGATAATTTTGGACGGCTTATGTGTTGTAAGACCTCCTATTTTATTTTTTATTCTCTTTAGACTCATGAAAATGTTGCAGTAAGTAATCTCTCTTGTGTGACCCTACCCATTCACTCCATACTCTCAGTTATTTCCTGTTCTTATAATATACCCTGGAGAAACACTAAATGTGTGTTCTGTAATGTCACGTCCCATTACTTACGACTTGTAGCAGTGAGCTGCAGTTACCACCCACTGGTCATTGATGAGGGCACCTCCACATAAGTGGTAGCCAGTGTTCAGGGACACTTGGTAGGGAACAGAATGTTCCTGGCAGGTGTATCCTCCAACAATCTTGTCGTCATCATCCACAGGAAAAGCAACTTGAATAAACACAAGAAGACCATTGAGAAGACAATTCATCAAGGTGCTGGAAGGTGGAGCCCTCAGCTTTCAGCTACATAGAGGTAAAGAGTAAAATCACTGAAGGCCAGAGGTATCACTGTATTCCCAGTAGGCATAAGACAGTATGGCCAACATAGAGAGCCTGACCACTGCAGGACAATAGAAAAAACATCTGTTGTTGACCACATTCTATTAGGTTAATAGAGATAGGGCAAGACAAGCAATGCTCTCAACATGTAGTAATAGGCTATACAGATGGTTGTCTGATCCACTATCTGGTTTGATCTCAAGTTCCTCATTCATTGACTCATGTGGCTAACAGTGCTTCAGGTATCTAGGATGTTTGGAACTAACTTAGAAAAAGCTCTGGTGGAGCCGGGAGACTCCATAACCTTCTGTGTCAGTGGAGCAGGTGGGACAGAAGTCTTCCTGCCCCCATTTACACCAGAGAGCCTGGAGACTCCATAGCCTTCTGTGCATAGCCCACCAGGAGAGAGTGATCTCCCAGCAAGTCTTTCACTTCTGAGCACAGAGGTGAGATTTCCACCTTCTCTCTGGAGGGTACCAGCTAGGAGCACACAGGGTCTGAGATCAGTGGAGAAGCTGGGACAGAAGTCTTCCTGCCCACTGCCATTTGCACCAGGGTGCCTGGGAAACTCCACAGCCTTCTGTTCATAGCCTGCCACAAGAGAGATCTCCCAGCAGTGCTTTCATTTTTTAGTTAAGAGGACTAAAGACACAGGCTTACAGGCCAACAGGAGGAATAAATGCCAGCCAGAGACAACAATACCAACTAGCACCAGGTGGCAAAAGATAAGCAAAAGATCCCTACCAACAGAAACCAAGGCCACATGGGAGCTTCAGAGCCCAGTTCTCCCACTACATCAAGTCCTATATACCCCAACACACCAGAAAAGCAAGAGTTGGATTTAAAATGTTAACTCATGATGCTGATAGAGGGCTTCTAGAAATGCATAAATAACTCCACGAAAGAAATTCTAACATGTTTTCTACATTTTCTACAATTTTATCAGAACTAATTTACATGTAAATCTTCAATTCTATCATAAAATGTTTCTATCCCATTATTCAATTAATTTAGCAATGTTTTACATATCTCCACTTTAGTCTTTAATTTTCCATGAAATTTGTCAATTTTAACGTATTTATCTAAAATATTTTCCATGTAAATATTTAAAAGAATAAAATTACCATTGCAATTTATAATAAAAGAAAAGAAAGGAAAGAAAAAGCCCTGGATATGTAGATATTTATGTACCCATAGCTTTTATAGGTCAATTCTGTATATTAATGACAAATGAAGAATAGGTCTTATATTTCACAGAGGGATGTGATGTTATTTTATGTATTTACCTTATTTATTTATTTATTTATTTATTTATTTATTCTTTTATTCATAGATAAAATTCCCCCCAAACAGCCTCTCTTTCCTTCTCAATTCTTCCCTGAAAAAATCCTCCCTCTTGCCATTTCTCTTCTCAGAAAAATGGGAACTTGCTAATTTTACCTTGAGTATTCTCAAAATCACTTTGATATATATGTATATGTGCATCTGTATCTATAATGGAAGTATGCTTCCTAATGTCAAGTCACTATCCTAGACACATGGGTAAGAATTTTAAGGTATTAATAGACACAAGCCATGTAGGAAAGGTTATGTCAAGCAAGTGAGTCTCCTGGAGGTAGTCCACCATTTTGCATGATTGCAATCAGAATGCACTGAGAGGTATAGACCCAAGAGACTTTGAGTCAGGATCGCTCCTTGCTGCTGATATACATTTTCTGCCCTAATTACATAGCCTAATGTTTCTTGGGGATCATCACATCCTATTGGGCAAATTTCCTCCTATTAACTTGAAGATAAACTGTCATGAATTAATGCTGTTTAGTTGTATTAATGTCTTTATAGAATTACTAATTTGATTCAAATAATATTAGGAAGAAAGTTTAAGGAGAGTTTTAGCTGTTTTGACGGAAAGACTTAATAAAGCTCGAATAAAGAATAAAATATGTACCTCCTCATAGAATAGTAAGTAAAAGATGCATAAAAAGTAGTACAATGAGCTTTCATAAATTATACTAAGAGAAATATCCTTGGAACAATTTAATGAACACGGAAAACATTCATTCTATTTCATCTACCAAATGTATATCTGATTGTGTTTGTGTGTGCTGTCTGGGTGTGTCTGTGTCTGTGTCTGCGTGTGTCTGTGTACATAGATATGTAAGTGTATATCAATGTATATAAGTATGCATATATTCTTGGGAAATTGATGAAACAAATGATTTGGGCCTAGCTGAATATGTGTGTGTGTGTGTGTGTGTGTGTGTGTGTGTGTGTAAGACTTTCTTTTATATTTTTTCTTTCTTTCTGTTTCACAAAGAGTTAATAAGCTCTGAGGCCATCCAGGCCTGCTGGATGGCCTTTAAAGAGTAAAAAGCCTAAGTAACTAAGTTTCTATTTTCAATCCATTGCTGCATTATAGTAGTAGGTGTCAATAGCCAGAAGCAATCAGCTTTTGGCTTTACTGGCTCCCAGAACAGTAAGAGAAAGCTCTGTTCTGCTTACTCTATACCCTACCTTAGTGGGTTCCCTGGGTGTCAGGGCAAGACACTTACCTTAATCACCAGGAGGTCTCTTGGTTAATTTCATGGAACCTCCCCATGCCTTCCTTTTAGACTCTCTGATGACATAATAAATTACAGTGGAAGGGAGAAGAAACTTAAGCTTACAGATAAGTACAAAAGATTGGAGGCAGAGCTACTGTTAGAGGAAGAATGAAAATATTGCTGTATAGATGGGGTGGAAAATCAGCTTTGGTGGCAAGGTTGATGGTTTCTTGAAGAAAGAGCAATACCTAGTTGAAAGCATGGGACTCACCAGCTGCTCCCACAAGGGCCAGAAACAGGAGTGTACTCATTGTGGCAGAAGGTAGTAAGCCCTGGATAGAAGCCTGCATTTATACCCCAATTCAGGGAGAAGGAGGTACTAAGGGGAGGGACCCCACTGCTTCTACACAAGTACACCTGTGGGTTTCCCCTTCCCAGAGACCTTACATTATCTCTGTTCTATTTGTGCACTCTGTGGGTAAGTGATAAGGACAAGGAAAGCAGGTGATTCTTGAAAGGAGGCTGGAACCATAGACTTTGTACATGCAGCTTGACCTTCTTAGGCTGATAGAACAAGGTTCGGTGGTAGAGAATGGTCACACTCCTAAGATAAGCCATAACATCATGGGAAACTTCTTTGATTTACTTTAAGAAAGACATGCTATTTGTAGATGAGTGGATTTTGAGACGTAGAGATTCATGAAAATAAATGTCTTGTATCTGGATCTAATGACTATGAGTTGATAATTCTTAACTCTAGAATAATTCATCATATGGAAAGATCATATCCAAGAGTACTAAAATATGAAGAATTATTTAAGAGAGAGAAAGAAACACAATTTTTATTGGAGGGTTTCATCTTGCTCTTCTTTCCAACAGGAATCTTATGTAGAAAGTAGCTTGAAGTATAGAAACTCAAATTTCAGGAGAAGTTTCCTCAATATGTTCCAGGTATAGACCCATACCTTATTCTCCTTTCTCCTCTCTGTGATGATGTTGGCACTCATTTTTTTCATTCTTTTATGAGTCCAGTTTCAGCATTTAATGGTTGCATTAATAATCTATACTAAAGATTAAATTTCCCCACTTTCAAAAACACACAGTTTGAGAGAGAAGTGTAGTCTAGGTCATATATGAAGAAGAACTTCAATAGTGGTTAGTCTGTTTTCTGTTTGAGAATTACCTTCAGTGAAAGGATTATTATATTGACAAGGAGCCATGAATCAGTATTAAAACAAGAAAGCTGTACTAAAATATCCAAAAATTCTGATATCCCAATTTTCAGTGACAATATTATATGTCTTATTTAAGAGTAAACTTTCCTGTAGAAGATCTCAGATTGAGTTATAACAAAGATCAGTTTCACAGCACTGAAATTTATTGAGAAACAACATGCCTAGATGGAGTATATTGAAAATGGTATGCGAAATTATATCTGATTTTATGCACCAGTGGAAGGAACCATTTTATAGAATCTACTTACATTTTTAGTCTTATTGAGGAACAAAAACTAGCAAAATTTCTAACTAAATTCACTAAAATGTTAAAGGTAAATGTTCTAGAGATGCTTCTCAAAGAACAAAATTTGAATTTAGAGTCTAGTGATTGGTTTTGGCATGTCACTAATGGAGAATGATAAAACAAATGGATACCAAAATGTACTGGAAAAGTTACCCTTGAAAGTAACAATAATTTACCCTGTTAAATATCTTCTATACCCATCCCTGGCATGATTGGCCCAGCTACACATCAGAATTTGTACTCAGAACCCTTCCTTCTGTACTCTGAATCTCATTAAGTAGCCCATGGATCGTGCCTAAGTAAAGCACTGTTCAATTCATAGAATGTTTGACAGCTTTACAAGGTGTTTCAGACAACAGTAATACACTACATGGTTTATGTATGGGGCCTCACTTATGCATTTAAAATTGAGTTATAATAAAGAATAAAAATAGAATTATCTCTAATTAATAAAGAAGATTATATTTCTTAGATGATTTTTGTCTAAGGAATGATCTAAAATTGCCATATGGTCTTAGGGATCAAAAAGATATTGTAACTCCTGTGAAGGGTGAGATTTGCCACAGATGGCATCTAAAAAGCTAAGTCTAAGCAAGCTAGAGTTGTCTGACAAGTTCAACATCTCACCCCTCCTTTATATGTTTTCTTGGTAGAGCTTAAATATCAAATTTATATTTTACCTGGCACTGTGTCCATAAACTTTCATTAACACCACCCCTTACCTACCTGAACCATGTCTAACACATGGGTATGCATAGCTGGATGACAGATTATTAGGATATTATTATGGTTGGGCAGATAGTAAGCAAATTTTCTATAATACTGTTAACCTTTCTTGTTTTCTTTTCTTTTTATTTTTTCTAAAGTATTTCTTTTTTAATTAGGTATATCCTTTTTTATTGGATATATTCTTTATTTACATTTCATTTCCCTTTTCCTGGTTCCCTGACCTCCAAAGTTCCCATATGCCCTTTTCCCTCCTCCTGTTCATCCCATCCACCCCATCCCACTTCCCTGTTCTGGTATTCCCCTACAGTGATGCATTGAGCCTTTCCAGAACCAGGGTCCACTCTTTAATTCGTCTCAGACATCATTTGGTATGTGGATTGTGTCTTTGGTGTTCCAAGATTCTAGGCTAGTATCCACTTATCAGTGAGTGCATTGTTATTCCAGATGAATTTGAGAATTGCTCTTTCTAACTCTATGAACTAAATGTCCTATAACCCTGAAAGAAATAGAATGGGAGATAGAAAGTCTTCCAACCAAAAAAGCACAGGACGAGATAGTTTTAGTACAGAATTCTATCAGGACTTCAAAGAACACCTAACACCAATACTCTTCAAATTATTCCACAAAAGAGAAACAGAAGAAACACTACCCAACTCATTCTATAAAGCCACAATTATTATGATACCCAAACCACACAAAGATCCAACAAAGGAGAACTACAGACCAACATCCCTTATGAATATCAATGCAAAATTACTCAATAAAATTCTTGCCAATCAAATCCAAGAACACATCAAAAGGATCATTCACCATGATCAAGTAGGCTTCATCCCAGGAATGCAGGGATGGTTCAATATACAGAAATCCATCACTGCAGTTCACTACATAAACAAACTCAAAGGAAAAAAAATGGTCATTTCATTACATTCTGAAAATGCATTTGACAAAATTCAGTGTCCTTTCATGCTAAAAGTCTTGGAAAGAACAGGAATTCAAGGCCCATACCTAAACATAGTAAAAGCAAACTACAGCAAACTAAGTAGTGAGAAATTTGAAGCAATCCTACAAAAATTAGGGACTAAGACAAGGCTGCCCCCTCTCTTCATATCTTTTCAATATAGTACTTGAAGTTCTCAAGCAATTAGACAATATAAGGAGATCAAATGGATACAAATTGGAAGGAAAGATGTCAAACTATCACTATTTGCATATGATATGATAGTATAGTTAAGCGACCCAAACACTCCACCAGAGAACTCCTTCAGCTGATAAATGACTTGAGTAAAGTGGCTGGATAGAAAATCAACTCAAGTAAATCAGTAGCCTTCCTAAACTCAGAAAAGAAACAGGATGAGAAATAAATTAGGGGAATGACACACTTCACCATAGCCACAAACAATATAAAGTATCATGGTGTGACTCTAACCAGACAAGTGATGACAAAATCTTCAGGTCTTTTAAGAAAGGAATAGAAAAAGACATCAGAAAATGGAGAAATCTTCCATGCTCATGTATTGGCAGGATTAATATAGTAAAAATTGCCATCTTGCCTAAAGCAATATACAGATTCAATGCAATCCCCATCAAAATCCTAATAGCAATTTTTGACTGGCTTATAGTCTGTATTCCAGTTAATCCAACAACGGTTGTCTGAAAACACAATGAACAAGAATTCTGTAGTTGTTTAGTGTATAAGTCTTGCTGATACTAAATTCCAGATTCAACCTAGAGGATTCTGAGCAAGCTGCTGTTCTTACATGTAGTTAGAATCTTAAGAGATGCATTATAATACTAGCAAATCAATCTCTCTGGACATTTTAGGATAGGCAAACTTGCCACTGAATATGAGGGAAAGCAGGAAAAATGCAAAAGCCTACTTCTTTCATGTTTTTTTTAAAGGAGTCTGCAACTACATGGTGTGGTCCAGATCTGAGGTCAGCTTTCTAAAATATCCAATCAAGAAAATCGCTCCACTGGATGTTTTCAACTCCTTTGTCAAAGATCAATTGGCCATATATGTGTGGGTTCAATTCTGGGTCTTCAATCCTATTCCATTGATCCACTTCCCTGTCACTGCACCAATACCATGGAGTTTTTTAACACTACTGATCTGTAGTATTGCTTGAGTTCCGGGATATTGATTCTCCCAGAAAATTCTTTTACTGTTGATGATAGTTTTAGCTATCCTGGGTTTTTTGTTTTTCCATATGAATTTGAGAATTGCTCTTTCGAACTCTGTGAAGAACTGAGTTGCAATTTTGATTGGGATTGTGTTGAATCTGTATATTGCTTTTGGCAAGATGGCCATTTTAACTATATTAATCCTGCCATCCCATGAGCATGGAAGATTTTTCCATTTTCTGAGGTCTTCTTCCATTTCCTTCTTCAGAGAAGATTTGTATTTGTCATAAATCTTTCACTTGTTTCGTTACTGTCACACCAAGATACTGTATAAGGTTTGTGGCTATTGTGAAGGGTGTCATTTCCCTAATTTCTTTCTCAGCCTGCTTATCCTTTGAACATAGGAAGGCTACTGATTTGCTTGAGTTGGTTTTACAACCAGCCACTTTGCTGAAGTTGTTTATCAGCTGTAGGAGTTCTCTGGTGGAGTTTTTTGGGTCACTTAAGTATACTATCATATCATCTGCGAATAGTGATAGTTTGAATTCTTCCTTTCCAATTTGTATCCCTTTGACTTTCTTATGTTGTCGAATTGCTCTAGCTAGTACCTCAAGTACTATATTGAAGAGATATGGTGAGAGGGGGCAGCCTTGTCTAGTCCCTGATTTTAGTGGGATTGCTTCAAGTTTCTCTCCATTTACTTTGATGTTGGCTACTGGTCTGCTGTAAATTGCTTTTACTATGTTTAGATATGGGCCTTGAATTCCTGTTCTTTCCAAGACTTTTAGCATGAAAGGATGCTGAATTTTGTCAAATGCTTTTGCAGCATCCAATGAGATGACCATGTGATTTTTTTCTTTTGAGTTTGTTTATGTAGTGGATTACGTTGATGGATTTCGGTATGTTGAACCATCCCTGCATCCCTGGGATGAAGCCAACTTGATCATGTTGAATGATAGTTTTGATGTGTTCTTGGTTGGCAAGTATTTTTTTTAGTATTTTGCATCAATATTCATAAGGTGCTGGAAAGGATAAAAGCATCAGTGTAGGGAATACCAGAACAGGGGAGTGGGAAGGGGTGGATGAGGGAGCAAGGGGAGCGAAAAAGGCATGTGGGACCTTAGGGGGGTGGGGAACCAAAAAAAGGGAAATGAAATGTAAATATAGAATATATCCAATAAATTTTTTTTTGAAAAAAATAAACTCCAAGGTAACTGGAAAAATAATGTAATATATAATACAGTAAAATAATAAAATAATCAATTTTTATTAAAAAAAAGAAAATTGCTCAATGGCATACACAGCCATGAATGAATATTCAGTTTAACCCTATGAACTCAAATGATTATTGATATTTTAAAAAAGAGATTTCTCTGTGTGACTTCAGTTTAGAACATAACCTCTAATTAATAAAATCTACATATGAAACTACTAGGATATGAAAATTGCAAGTGCACTGCAAAGAAGAGCAAATGGGATACAAAGACTCAAATCATGTGAATATGATGGCTAGCTTTGCGATCACAGACTTTGACTAAATTGTCATTTTCTTGGTAGTAAGACAAAAACAACTTTTCAGTGCACAGAATGGATTATTGCATTTCATCAAAAATTAGCACATTTTATTAGAAAATATGAAAGTGTGATTTGAAAAAATAGTAAGTAGAGGAAAATAATGTAAGAGGAGTTGAGATTAAAAGAGGACATCTCTCAAACTTAAAAAATGATAGTAAAAATCGTAATGGACATAAGAGAGGAAGAATGGGCGGCTAAGAGATGTTCTGAGAAACTTTGAATGTACTTTAAATATGGAAAATGCACATATGTTATTTTCATATTTGAATTGTTCCTTCTATACATGGATGGCCACATTTGCCCATTGTGGCAATAAATTGTGTACTATTAGAGAAATGGAAAATTCCACTATCATGTTCTTCCAGGAAGAGAAATGCCAGAAGGAAAATGGATGTGTAATTTGTCCCATTGGGACGTCTAGTTTGATTGTGAGCATGAATTTAGCTGCCACCTGCACCCACTCTCACATGCTCCAATAATTTCCATATCGTCCTATGGCCTTCAGGCAGCACGCCAGTTTTAGTTAATTTCTCTGGTAAAGAGGAATCCATCCAAATCAATCTTTTCTGAATCTTACACTAACATGATTGAGAAAAAAGAAAGTACATGAACCATCTGAAAAACTTGATAGACATGGTAATGTGACAGACCTTCCAAGTAGGAATGATCCCAGGAACAAATAAATGAAAACACTATAGAGAGATGACAACTCTGAGCAGCTCTTCAGAGATGCAAAACTCACATAGTCATGCCAGTAATATGACCATTAAGTGTCCTACAAGGTCCATGCTAGTTAGCATTTATCTTTTTCACTTTCATCTGATTTCCAATTTCTCCAGCCTTCGATCAGTTTGCATCCCCAAACCCAATTGCCACAATTTTATCTAAACTTCTCCCATGTTAATGGACAGCTACAGAACCATCATGATTTTTCAAGGAATGCAAAGATGATCTCATCACCAATATACCTATATCTGGGGTCGGTGGAGATAAAATCATCATATAGAAATGACTCTTCAATTGAGTCTTATCAATAGGCACAAGCTGACCCACAGTCAGGTATTGCCCTTCAATGGATGGTTTGTGCCATACTAAAATGGATCCTGAATCATAGGGATGATTTAATTGAAAAAAAAAAAGTAGCCAGGATTTCATACAAGAAGATTCACGTCTGACTGACCACAGCATTATACTCTATATTTATATTAAAAAATATCCATAACTCTTCCATTTCTACATGTATCTGATTTTTGTTCAGAAGTCAGGTTGAACATTGCTCCAACTCTATTCTTCAAACTTAATATTGACTTCTAGTGCAGATTATTTGATTTAGAATACAAGGTAGTTATTTTTAATAAAAATACAATGAGCACCTTTAATACTCCTTAAGTTTATCATGGTCTTGTTTGTCTATTCTCAAAGTTCCTGATTAGCCATCATATGATATGAGAATGAGCATCAAATATCCTGAAATGGATGCACAAACTTAATCTTTGTATTTATGTAATTCTCTTCTATACAACAAAGCAACATATTTCCTGTTTCAATCTTACACATTCTCTGCTAGCCACGTTTGAACCACAAGAGCCTGATTAAAAAGAATACAATTGCTGGGCGGTGGTGGCGCATGCCTGTAATCCCAGCACTCTGGGAGGCAGAGGCAGGCAGATTTCTGAGTTTGAGGCCAGTCTGATCTACAGAGTGAGTTCCAGGACAGCCAGGGCCATACAGAGAAACCATGTCTCGGAAAACACACACACACACACACACACACACACACACGCGCGCGCGCGCGCGCACACACACACACACACACACACACACATACACACACACACACACACACACACACACACACATACAATTGAAAAACCCACACATTTTAGGAACTTTATACTTCCTTCCTTGACCTGACTGAGATTTCTGGTCCATAGAGCTCCTCAATTTCTACATTTTATTAAGTAGAGTGACTATTAAAATTTGAGGAATGACTGATAGACGATATTTGTTGTTATTCAAAGAGCCCCCACAATTAGCAGAGTCATGCATTCTTACAATTACTGAATATTTTCTTCAAAGTTACTAAAAGCAATTTATCCTCATCAAGGGATATCTAAGAATCCCATAGGGTATTTGTTCTCTAACATATATGAATTTATTCAGTTAAACATAATACGTTAGACAAAGGCTAGACTATGACCATTTCTCTAATTAAAGCTTCCTTTCAAGAATCATCACTTTCTCCCCATCTTCCCTGAGAAGAAAATTTTCCTTGACACCTGAAATCCAAAAATAAATGATGTAAGAACATAGGAGAAGGAAAATACAGCTGTGTTTGCTCAGGAATTATCAATGATATCCCACCCCCACCTTGAGAGGCAGAGTTCTCCCTCCTCAAGATTATGAAGGTCTATTCTCCTTCAGTGTTCATTACCTTCTTCTACCATGAATATACTCCTGCCACTGCCCCTTGTAGGAGCTGCTGGTGAGTTTTATTCCTTCTATGGTACAGGTCTTCTAATTAATTAGAAAACATCGGTTCCTCCTTCACAAGTGTCTCTACTACCTTAACTCTGATCTTCATATTCCTTATCCAGCATCCTCTTTTCCACTTTTTTATTTTACCAAACTTTATGTTACACAAGTATCTGTCAATACCCTCTCTATAACATCTTAATTGTTGAATTCAGGGCCTTGATTAGAGCTAAAATGGAAACCAGAAGGCAATTTCCTCAGCAGCAACTGATCTGGGATTCCACCACAGCATATTCATTAATGAATTGCAGAGAGCTAGTACCTCAAGTACTATATTGAAGAGATATGGTGAGAGGGGGCAGCCTTGTGTAGTCCCTGATTTTAGTGGGATTGCTTCAAGTTTCTCTCCATTTACTTTGATGCTGGCTACTGGTCGGCTGTAAATTGCTTTTACTATGTTTAGATATGGGCCTTGAATTCATGTTCTTTCCAAGACTTTTAGCATGAAGGATGCTGAATTTTGTTAAATGCTTTCTCAGGATCCAATGAGATGATCATGACTTTTTTTCTTTGAGTTTGTTTATGTAGTAGATTACATTGATGGATTTCTGTATATTTGACCATCCCAGCATCCCTGGGATGAAGCCAACTTGATCATGGTGAATGATCATTTTGATGTATTCTTTGATTTGGTTGGCAAGAATTTTATTGAGTATTTTTGCACCAATGTTCATAAGGGAAATTGTTTTGAAGTTTTCTTTCTTAGTTGGATCTTTGTGTAGTTTTGGTACCAGCATAATTGTGGCTTCGTAGAATGAGTTGGGTAGTGTTCCTTCTGTTTCTATTTTGTGGAATAGTTTGAAGAGTATTGGTATTAGGTCTTCTTTGAAGGTCTGAAAGAATTCTGCACTAAAACCATCTGGTCCTGTGCTTTTTTTGGTTGGAAAACTTTCTATGACCCCTTCTGTTTCTTTGGAGATTATGGGACTCTTTCGATAATCTATTTGATCCTGATTTAATTTTGGTGCTTGGTAACTCTCTAGGAAATTGTCCATTTACTCCAGATTCTCCTGTTGTGTTGAGTATAGGCTTTTGTAGTAGAATCTGATGATTTTTTAATTTCCTCAGTTTCTGTTGTTATCTCTCCCTTTTGTTTCTAATTTTGTTCATTTGAATACTGTCTCTGTGCCCTTTGGTAAGTCTGGCTAAGGGTTTTTCTATCTTGTTGATTTTCTCAAAGAACCAGCTCCTAGTTTTGTTGATTCTTTGTATGGTTCTCTATTTTTCAACTGGATTGATTTCAGTCTTGAGTTTGCTGTGGTTGGCGAATTGGGTTCAGATGCTGCCATATTGCCTTGATTTCTGTTAGTAATGTTCCTACGGTTGCCTTTTGCCATCTCTGGAGTTAGTTGGTCTTGTTGTTACTGTTTGGTGTTTAAAGCTCCTGTGAGTCACAATTTTTTACAGACCTTAAAAGGCTATATTCCACTTTGCATATTTTCATTTCTGTGTGTCTTCCATTTATGCTGTACATTTCTTTTTTTCAATATTTTATTTCAAAATTTTTATTACTCTATTCTCTTCTTTTGTTATTGGTTGTATAAAAGTTGACTTTAAGATGTTTAAGTATGTTTTATTTTATTTCATTAAATATGTATATTTTATTTCATTAAAAACACTATCTTCTTATTGAATAAATTTGCATTACAATTTCTTCTCCTCCAAGATCTGTCACATATTCACCCCAGTAAAATCTATCTCCTTTCATTCTCCTGTTACAAAAGAAAGAGGCATCTGAAGGATTATAATTAAATAAATAAAAATAATATAGAAAAGGACAAAGTAACAGAAAAAAGAGCAAATAAAAAATCACAAGACACAAAAAGACTCAGATAAATATAAGTCCATGCACATAGAAATCGCATAAGAACACCAGACCACAAAGCTGTGAGTCATAATATATATGCATCATGTAAAATTTAAAAAATCTATATAAACTTTTATATTAAACTATATAAACTATTAAATAAAACTATTTAAACAGTACAAATTAAAGACACTCTAAAACTTCTAAAGATGCTACAGATTTATATTTTTCTAAAATCAACTTTAGTAATGGCTCATAAGTGCTTCCCTTATAGCACAGAGACAAAAATGGTTGGGGAGGAAGATGGCTAATAGGACATGGGGGACATGAACCAGTTTAAGGTAGTTCTTTTGGGATATTCAGTCTTCATTGTGCACCGTGCATTCTACTAGCAAAACATCAAATACTAATCAGCAGCAGTGGCTTGACCAGAAGAAATCATTAGACGCCACCAAGCAGCATGAATCCACTGAAGCAGCAAGAAGCAGCCAGAACACCACCAGAAGTTCTTTGGTGCATTCTCTTTACAAAATCACTATAAGTGAAGATTTGCACATACAGAGGAGGATTCTCACAACCAACCATTAGACTGAGAATGGTGTCCCCAAAGGAGGAGTTAGAGAAGGGACTGAATGAACCAAAGGGGTTTGCAACCTCATAGGAAGAACAATAATATCAACCAACCAGAAACCCCAGATATCACAGGGACTAAGCCATCAACCAAGAAATACTCTAGGATCCAGCTGCATATGAGGCAGAGGAGTTCATTGTCAGGTATCAATGAGAGGAGAGGTCCTTGGTCCTATGAAGGCTTGATAGATGCCCTAGAGTAGGGGAATTGAGGGCAGGGAAGTGGTAGTGGGGTGGGTGGAGGAACACCCTCATAGAAGTGGAAGGGAGTATGGGATGGGGATTTCTGGGAAAGGGGATAACATTGAAATGTAAATAAAGAAAATATCCAATAATAAACATTAAAAAAAGAGAAGAAATCAAGGTATACCAATACACGAGCATCTTCAGTGAAGACTAGGTGTAAGTTCTATGTAGACAGCATATTCAGTGTGTTGTGTGGGTGTGGCACTCAATGGGACCTTGATGCCTGTTTGCAAAAAGCAACCTATTATATTGGCAAATGATTGAATTATCTGGAGGAATTTCCATGGACACCTTTGACCAACAACTTCACTGCATATAATAGAGTTCAGATCCTGGAAACTTCATTTGGTAATATGAGGAAGCCAGGAAGATTCTATTTCTCTAATTATTTGGAGATCTCATGAGGATCACCACTCACTGACAATTTTGATCCGCTCTCAACTGAGCTCTCTATATTTGTTCTCCCCACTGTCCTACTCATGTCCCTATCACCTCTTACACCTGATTTCCTTGCTACATCGTCTTCAATATATATTTTGGTTCACCTTCTGAAGCATGGCTTATAACTAATATCCACTTATAATTGAGTGTATACCATGCTTGTCTGTAGGTACTGAATTTTCAAAACTCAATTATTTAGGGGTCTTCAACCTCCATTCTAGTCCATTGTCTAGAGGTAGGAAAGAAAGAATGTTAACAGGAAAATGTGATGTGGGCCTATTTAGAAGTTCTTTGGGGACGATTCTTCTCTTTCTTATCACAATATCAGCACTGCAGTTCAATAGCAAACATGCAACGTGAATAGGTAGTGGTCATATGATCCAGGCAAGGCAGCAAGGCTCCACAGAATAGGCCCAAATCAGTGGAAATGGCCAGAATGAGTCAGATGATTGCAAGAAGTTTTTTGGTGAGTTTCTCTCTATGAAGTGAAGATCATTGAAGAAGCAAAGTGCTGAATGGTGTAGTGATTCCAAAGTGTTCTCACAATATTTGTGGGATTCTCTCTATATTCTTTCTAAATATCACATTCCTTTTCAAATATCTGTTTTCAGTAAAATCTCACATCTCTCATGAGACAGCTCCCAGAAAAACATCAAATGATACAACTGAATTGTTAAAGAAACTAGAAATTTCCATTTCACTTGCCATTTAGGGTCTGGGTTACCTCACTCAGTTTATTTTCTATTTGCATCCTTTTGTCTGCAAATTTCAAATTTGTCTTTAATAGTATTCCATTGTGTAAATGAACCACATTTAAAAAACTCTATTCTTCAGTTGATAGATATCTTGATTATTTCACCTTTTTTGATACTATAAATAATACTGCTATGAATGTTGTTGATCAAGTGTCCTTGTGGTATGGTGGAGTATCTTTTGAGTGTATGCCCACATTGATTTCCAGAGTTGTGTAAATTTACACTTCTGCCTACAAAGGAGTTTGTTCCACATTCTCACTGGAATATTCTATCCCTTGAGTTTTAGATCTTAGCCATTCTGTTGCATGTAAGGTGGAATTTCAGTCATTTTGATTTGCATCAACCTAATGATCAAGGACTTAGAACAAGACTGTAAATGCTTCTCAGTCATTTGAGATTCCTCTGATGAGATGTTTTGTTTAGCCCTGTACTCCATTTTTAATTGGGTTATTTGATTATTTTGGTGTCTAATATTTTGAGTTCTTTACATATTTTGGATATGTCAGATGTAGGGCTGGTGAAGATCTTTTCCAAATCTGTATGCTGTCATTTTGTCCTATTGACTGTATCCTTTGACTTACAGAATCTTTTCAGTTATCATGAGCCTTCATTTATTAATTGCTGACTCTAGTGTCTGAGCTGATGGTGGTCTGTTTAGAAAGGTATATTCTGTACCAATGAGTTCAAGGATATTCTGCATTTTTTATACTATTAGATATAGTATATCTGTGTATTTACTTTGTTATTAGTCAGTACTTGTAAATTTATTTTTTAATTTTCTATATTCTTTGTTTATATTCCAAATGATTTTCCCTTTTGCAGTCCCTCCCTCCCCATGAGTCTCATAAGCCCTCTTCCCTTCACCCTTTCTCCAATCAATCCCCTCCTATTACTCTGTCCTGTTAATTCCCTACAATGCTGCATCAAGCCTTTACAGGACCAGGGCCCTCTTCTTCCTTCTTTTGGGAATCAAATGATATGTGAATTGTGTCTTGGATATTCAGAGCTTCGGGGCTAATATCCACTTACCAGTGACTGCATTCCATGTGTGTTCTTTGTGATTGGATGATATTTTCCAGTTCCAAACATTTGCCTAAGAATTTCATGAATTTATTGTTTCTAATTGTGTGTTGTATTCCACTGTGTAAATATACCACATTTCTATAACCATTCCTACATTGAGGGACATCTGGGTTCTTTCCAGCTTCTGGCTATTATAAATAAGGCTGCTATGAACATAGTGGAGCATGTGTCCTTATCGCATGCCTGGGAATCCTCTGGATATATGCCCAGGAGTGTTATAGCAGGGTCCTCCAGAAGTGTCATGCCCAGTTTTCTGAGGAACCACCAGACAGATTTCCAAAGTGGTTGTACCAATGTGTATTCCCACCAGCAGTGGAGGAGAGTTCGTCTTTCTCCACATCCTCACCAACACCTGCTGTCTCCTGAGTTTTTAATCTTAGCCATTCTGACTTGTGTGGGGTGAAATCTCAGGGTTGTTTTGATTTGCATTTCCCTAATGACTAATGATGTCGAAAATTTCTTATGGTGTTTCTCAGCAATTCGAACTTTTCAGGAGAAAATTGTTTGTTTATCTCTGTACCCCATTTTTAATAGGGTTATTTGGATCTCTGGAGTCTACCTTCTTCAGTTCTTTGTATATATTGGATATTAGCCCTCTGTCGGATGTAGGGTTGGTGAAGATCTATTCCCAATGTATTGGTTGCCATTTTGTCTGCTTGACAGTGTCCTTTGCCTTACAGAAACTTTGCAATTTTATGAGGTACCATTTGTCAATTCTTGATCTTAAGCTATTGGTGTTCTGTTCAGGAATTTCCCCCTGTGCCCATGTCCTCCAGGGTATTCCCCACTTTCTTTTCTATTAGTTTCAGTGTATATGGTTTTATTTGGAGGTCCTTGATCCACTTGAAGTTAAGCTTAATACCAGGAGATAAGAATGGATCAATTCACATTCTTCTGCATGCTGTCCTCCAATTGAGCCAGCACCATTTGTTGAAAAGGCTATCATTTTTCTACTGGATGGTTTCAGTTCCCTTTGTCAAAGATCAAGTGACCATAGATATGTGGGTTCATTTCTGGGTCTTCAATACTATTCCATTGATCTACCTGCCTGTCACTGTACCAATACCATGCAGTTTTAACACTATTATTCAATAGTACTGCTTCAGGTCTGCAATATTGATTCCCCTGGAAGTTGTTTTACTGTTGAGAATTGTTTTAGCTATCCGAGGTTTTTTGTTATTCCAGATGAATTTGGTAATTGCACCTTTTAACTGTATGAAGAATTGAGTTAGGATTTTGATGCAGATTGTACTGAATCTGTATATTGCTCATGGCAAGATGGCCGTTTTTATTATATTAATCCTGCCAATCCATGGGCATGGAAGATTTTTCCATTTTCTGAGGTCTTACTCGATTTCCTTCTTAGAAACCTGAAGTTCTTGTCATACAGATCTTTCAGTTGTTTGGTTAGAGTCACACCAAGATACTTTATATTGTTTGTGGCTATTGTGAAGGTTGTCATTTCCCTAGTTTCTTTATCAACCTGTTTATCTTTTGAGTATAGCAAGGCTACTGATTTGCTTGAGTTGATTTTATAACCAGCCACTTTGCAGAAGTTGTTTACCAGCTGTAGGAATTCTCTTTGAGTCGCTTAAGTATACTATCATATCAACTGCAAATAGTGATAGTTTGACTTCTTCCTTTCCAATTTGTATCCCTTTGACTTCCCTCTGTTGTCTAATTGCTCTCGCTAGAACTTCAAGTATTATATTGAAAAGATATGGAAAGAGATGGCAGCCTTGTCTAATCCCTGATTTTAGTGTAAGTATAAGTTTCTCTCCATTTAGTTTGATGTTGGCTACTGGTTTGCTGTATAAAGCTTTTTTACTATGTTTAGGTAATGTCCTTGAATTCCTGTTCTTTTCAAGAGTTTCAGTATGAAAGGATGCTGAATTTTGTCAAAAGCTTTTCCACAATCTAATGAAATGACTATGTGGTTTTTTTCTTTTGAGTTTGTTTATGTAGTGGATTGCATTTATGGGTTGCTGTTTATTGAACCATCTCTGCATCCATTGGATGGAGCCTAATTTATCATGGTGAATGATCATTTTGATGTGTTCTTGGATTTGATTGACAAGAATATTATTGAGTAATTTTGCATCGATATTCATAAGGGAAATTGGATTGTAGTTCTTCTTTCATGGATCTTTGTATGGTTTTTGTATCAGTGTAATTGTGGCTTTGTAGAAAGAGTTGGGTAGTGTCACTTCTGTTTCTATTTTGTGGAATAATTTGAAGAGTATTGGTGTTAGGTCTTCTTTGAAGGTCTGATAGCATTCTGCACTAAAACCATCTGGTCCTGTGCCTTTTTTGGTTGGAAGACTTTCTATTGTCCCCTTCTATTTCTTTAAGGGTTATGGGACTGTTTAGATGATCTATTTGATCCTGATTTAATTTTGGTGTATGGTCTAGAAAAATTGTCCATTTCCTCCAGATTTTCCAGTTGTGTTGAGTATAGGCTTTGATGATTTTTTGAATTTCCTCAGTTCCTGTTGTTATATCTCCCTTTTGATTTCTAATTTTGTTAATTTGGATATGGTCTCTGTGCCCTTTGGTTAGTCAGGCTAAGGGTTTATCTATCTTGCTGATTTTCTCAAACAACCAACTCTTGGTTTTGTTGATTCTTTGTAAAGTTCCCATTGTTTCTAATTGATTGATTTCAGCCCTAAGTTTGATAATTACCTGTCTTCTACTCCTTCTGGGTGAATTAGCTTCTTTTTCTTCCAGGGCTTTCTGGTGTTCTGTTAAGCTGCTAGTGTATACTCTCTCCAATTTCTTTTTGGAGGCATTCAGGGCTATGAGTTTTCCTCTTAGCACTGCTTTCATTGTGTCCCAAAAATCTGGGTATGTTGTGCCTTCATTTTCATTAAATTCTAATAAGTTTTTGATCTCTTTCTTTTTTCTTCCTTCACCAAGTTATCATTGAGTAAAGTATTGTTTAGCCTCCATGTGTATGTGGGCTTTCTGTAGGCTTTGATGCTATTGAACACCATTCTTCCTCCATAGTGATCCGATAGGAGGCATGGGATTAGTTCAATCTTATATTTGTTGAGGTCCGTCTTGTGACCAATTATATGGTCGATTTTGGAGAAGGAGCCATGAAGTGCTGAGAAAAAAGGTATGATGAAATGTCATGTATATATATATATATATATATATATATATATGTGTGTGTGTGTGTGTGTGTGTGTGTGTGTGTGTATGTGTGTGTGTGTGTATATATATATATATATGTGTGTGTGTGTGTGTGTGTGTGTGTATATGTGTGTGTGTGTGTGTGTGTGTGTGTGTGTATATATATATATGTGTGTGTGTGTGTGTGTGTGTGTGTGTATATATATATATATATATATATGTGTGTGTGTGTGTGTGTGTGTGTGTGTGTGTGTTAAATCCAATTGGTCCAAATCTTCAATTAGTTTCATTGTGTCCCTGTTTAGTTTCTATTTTCCTGATCGATTCATTGAGGAGTTGGGAGTGTTGAAATCACCTACAATTATTTTGTTAGGTGCAATATTTGCTTTGAGCTTTAGTAAAGTTTCTTTTGTGAATGAGGCTGCCCTTGCATTTAGAGGATAGATGTTCAGAATTGATAGTTCTCCTTGTTGGATTTTTCCCTTGACCAGTAAAAAGTGTCCTTCTGTGTCTCTTTTGATGACTTTAGGTAGAAAGTCAATTTTATCTGAAATTGGAATGGCTACTCCGACTTGTTTCCTAAGACCATTTCCTTTTAAAATTGTTTTCCAGTCTTTTACTCTGAGGTAGTGTTTGTCTTTGACACTGAGGTGTGTTTCCTGTATGCAGCAAAATGTAGGGTCCTATTTACATATTCAGTCTGTTAGTCTCTATCTTTTTATTGGAGAATTTATTCCATTGATGATAAGAGATATTAAGTAATACTGATTATTACTTCCTGTTATTTTTGATGTTATTTTTATATTTGAGTGGTTATTTTCTTTTGTGTTTAATGAAAGAAGGTTACTATCTTGCTTTTCCCAGGGTGTAGTTTCCCTTCATGTATTGGTGTTTTCCACCTTTTATCCTTTCTAGGGCTGGGTTTGTGAAAAGATATTGTGTAAATTTAGTTTTATCATGGAATATCTTGGTTTCTCCATCTATGGTGATTGAGAGTTTTGCTGGGTATAGTAGTCTTGGCTGACATTTGTGTTCTCTTAGAGTCTGTATGAGATCTGCCCAGGATCTCCTAGCTTTTATGGTCTCTGGTGAGAAGTCTGATGTCATCCTAATATGGTCTTACTTTATATGTTACTTGGTCTTTTTCTTTTACTGCTTTTAATATCCTTTCTTTGTTTAGTACATTTGGGGTTTTGATTATTATGTGACAGGAGGTATTTCTGTTCTGGTCCAGTCTGTTTGGAGTTCTCTAAGCTTCTTGTATATTCATGGGCAACTCTCTCTTTTGGTAAGAGAAGTTTTCTTCCATAATTTTTTGAAGATATTTGCTGGCCCTTTGGGTTGTAAATATTCAGTCTCATCTATACCTATAATCGTTAGGTTTGGTCTTATTGTGTCCTGGATTTCCTTGATGATTTGGGTTACAAGCTTTTTGCTTTTTGCATTTTCTTTGACTTTTGAGTCAATGGTTTCTATGGTATCTTCAGCATCTGAGATTCTTTCTTCTATCTCTTGTATTCTGTTGTTGATATTTAAATCTGTAGCCCCTGATTTCTTTCCAAGGTTTTCTATCTCCAAAGTTCTCTTTGTTTGTGATTTCTTAGTTATTTCTACTTCTGTTTTTAGATTCTGGATGGTTTTGCTCAGTTCTTTCACTTGTTTGTTTGTGTTTTCATGTATTTGTGTGTTTCTTCAATAGATTTTTGTGTTTCCTCTTTCATGACTTCTGCCTGTTGACTCAATTTCTTCTGCATTTGTTTAAGTGATTTTTGCATTTCTTCTTTCTTGGATTTTATCTGTTGACCCATATTCTCCTGAATTTCTTTGTGATTTTTTTTTGTTTCCATTGTAAGGGCTTCTAACTTATTCATGTACCTCTGTATTTCCTTAAGAGATGTATTTATGTCCTTTTTGTGTTCCTCTAACAGCATCATGACCAGTGATTTTAAATCCACATCTTGTTTTTCTGATGTGTTGGGGTATCCAGAACTTGCTGTTGTTGGAGTATAGGGTTCAGATGCTGCCATATTGCCTTGATTTCTGTTAACCACTTTCCTACGTTTTCCTTTTGCCATCTGGTTATCTCTGCCGTTAGTTGTTCCTGCTGTCACTGACTGGTACTTGAACCTCCTGTGGGCCTGTAAGGCTATTTCTGCACCACTGGATGACTGGGTTTCCCCTGGCACAGATTGCTGATATGCTGCCCTACTCTTGGGTACTGTTGGAGCCCTGGTGTGCCTTGTCCCAAGCAATGCTATACTTCGTTTGTCTATGTGTACCTGGTTTTGCCTGTCTGGTCTGCCCAGTAGCAAAGATGGTAGATGTCATGAGGACCCCCTCCAAATGCTGATCCTCTGCAGGGCAAATGGCCCAGGATAGTCCTTGTTGCTGGATTTCAAATGATCTGCTGATGCTGGTTCTTGAATGCCCTGCTTCTACAGAATAACCTGTTCCTGTCCATTCTTGGCAGAGTATCAGGAAGTAGGATCTTCCCCATGTCAGATGTGATACAGGTGTACCACATCCGATAGAATGGGGCAGTTGTGATTAACCTGCTCCTGCCAGTTTTTTTAGAGAGTATCAGGAAGTGGGATTTCTCCTGTGCCAGATGTGACACAGGTCTCTGGCTGAGCTGGCTGCTTGGTCACAGCAGCCAAGATGGTGGCGACCTTAGACTGCTGGGCTCCCTCTAAATGTGGGACTCCTTGCAGGTCAGATGCTCCCTTGCAGGATACTTGCCTAGGCAGCTGTAGAGCTGCCCAGCTCCTGCATGCAGAAGGAACCCAGGCAGGCTGTTTTCCAAGTGTTCTCTCACTCTGGTGTTCCCTGCATACCTGGCTGAGTTGGCTGCTTGGTCACAGGAGCCAAGATGGTGGCAACCTCAGACTGCAGGGCTCGTTTTAACCATGGGACTCCCTGTAGGTTAGATGCTCCCTTGCAGGGTACATGCCCAGGTAGCTGTAGAGCTGCCCAACTCCTACATGCAGAAGGAATGCAGACAGGCTGTGTCCCGAGAGATCCTTCACTCTGGTGTTCCCTGTGTACCTGGCTGAGCTGGCTGCTTGGTCATAGGAGCCAAGATGATAGTGTATCTGGTTTTAGGTTGAAGGTTTTGATCCACATGAACTTGAGTTTTGCAGGGTGATAAATATGGATCTATTTGTATTATTCTACAGGTTGACATCCAGATAAACCAGCACCATTTTTTGAAAATGTACTTCTTTTCCATTGTATGAATTTGGCTTCTTCATCAAAAATCAAGTGTCCCTAGGTGTGTGTGTTTATTTCTGGACTTTTGGTTCAATTACATTGATTTAGCTGTCTGTTTCTATACTAGTACCGTGCATTTTTTATTATTATTGCCATGTACAACAGCTTGAAGTCAGGGATAGTGATATCTCCAGAATTTCTTTCAGTATTCAAGATTGTTTTTAGCTATTCTGGCTCTGTTTTTTTCATATGAAGGTGGGAACTATCCTTTCAATTTATGAAAAGAATTGTGTTGGAATTTTGCATGGAATTGCATTGAATCTGTAGATTGCTTTTGGTAACAATGCTATTTTTAATATATTATTCCTAGGGATCCATGAGCATCTGTTGGCATCTTCCTTATTTTTTTTTCTTCAGAGAGTTGAAGTTTTTGTCATACAGGTCTTTAATTTGCTTGGTTATAGTTTCACACAGATATTTTATATTATTTGTGCCTATGATGAAGGATATTATATCTCTTTTTTCTCAGACCATTTATCATGTGTATAAATGAGGGTTACTGATTTATTTAAGTTAATTTTGTGTCTAGCCACTTTGCTGAAGGGAGTTTTTCAGCCATAGGAGTTCGCTGATAAAAATTTTTCATGTCATTTATGAATAATACTTATTATCTATCAATAGTGATACTTTGATTTCTTCCTTCCTAAATTATATTCCCTGTGTCTACTCTATTTGTATTATTGCTCTAGCTGGAATGTCCAATACTATATTGAAGAGAGAGAGAGAGAGAGAGAGAGAGAGAGAGAGAGAGAGGAGAGAGTAAACAAACTTGTTTTGCTCCTGATTTTAGTGGAATTGCTCTAAGTTCCTTTCCATTTAATTTGATGTTGGCTTGATGAAAATTGCTTTTATTATGTTTAGATATATGTCTTATATCCTTAATTTCTCTAAGACGTTAACATGAAGGTATGTTAGATTTTGTGAAGGGCTTTCTCAGCCTCTAATAAGATGATAATGTATTTTTATTTTTGTTTATTCATATGATGAATTACATTGATGTATTTTCATGCATTGAACTATACCTACATCACTAGGATGAAGCCAGCTTCATTATAATGGATGATGGTTTTGCTCTGTTCTTGGATTTTGTTTGCAAGTATTTTGTTGATCTTTTTTGCATCAATATTCACAAAGGAGATTGGTCTGAAGTTCTTTCTTTGTGTTGTTTAAGAACCATGGTGACTATGGTCTTTGTGTTGTTTAAGAACCATGGTGACTATGGTCTTATAGAATTATTTCGGAAATGTTCCTTCAGTTTCTATTTCATAGAATCATTTGAAGAGTATTGATATTAGCTCTTCTTTGAAAGTCTGGTAGAATTTTGCACTAAAACCATAAAGCCATCTGGCCCTGGCTCTTTTTTTGTTGGGATACTTTTAATGAATGCTTCGATTTCCTCAAGGATTATTGGACTATTTAGATAGTTCCAATCAGGGATACAATATCAGTCATACTTTTTCTCTTGTTAGGAAGTTAAATAGTTCAAGTAAAGAGTGACATGTTACTGCCAGGTTACATTCATAGCTAGGAATTTGAAACAATCTAAATGTCTTTCAAATAAATGAGTGTATAATAAAATATGTTACATATAAAATATGGAAGATTATTTTCTTGAAAAAATGAAATCATGAACTTTTTATGTCAATTATTTGGACACTGTAAAAAATCTTAACCTAGAAACCAATTGACAAATGACAAATACTATCTATCATTGTACGTTCCTAGCTACGAATCTTAAGCTATGAATATGTGTTTTGGGATATGTAGGAAAAGTCAAAAAATAAATAAATAAGAAATAAATATAAAAATAAGAAAAGGTAAACCTAAAAAGAAAAACAGAGGCCAATGATAGGGCAGAGAAGTGAGAGGTCAATGGAGAAAGATTAACAAAGCACAAGAGATCTTATTTGGGGAAAAGAGAAAAATAAAAGATGTGAGAGGGACATGTGATATAAATATAGAACAAGATTCAGGAATGTAAGATAACAAATAGTAAAGATTCCTAAAAAATGTGTATATAAATATACTACTATAAATATATAATTAGATACAAGGCTATGTATATTACTATAATAATGCCATAACAATATTAGTATAATACATAAAAGTCACAGTAATACTATATATGGTATATTTTATATAATTATGTATTATGAATTTATATTTCATACATATTATCAAATAAGTGAAATTTTCTATCTGGTACTAGGAATATACCCTCTAAGAGCCAAATACTGTCTAACAAAATAACAATCACCCTGCCTTTGAAAAGCCCTGTTTTGAGAAGTTCTCAGAGTTATCAAAGACACTGCTGAAACAATAAGAACTATTGCTTATTGTAATTGGTTGTCCCACAGAGATGGAAGGTCTAAGTCCCTTTTGTTGAAGACACCATACATTTAAGGCACAAAACCCAGAGGCCCCTGGGCTGATCTGATGTGAATGCCTTCCTTTTGGGGATTGGCTTTTATGATTCCAGAGGATGCTATGCAAGCCTTCAAAGGAGGGAGGCAACAAGCAATCTGATCCGGCCATAAAGTCTATGAATCACACTAAATTTTAAAAGGGAATTTAATTCAAAATTGTCCACTTTAAAATATGTTATTTATTCCTGAACAACATATGGGTTCATAAAAGTATTCAGTAAAAAAAATAAACATAAATGACTATTAAGAACATTTTTACATGAACTTTCTGATACATGTTTTTTCCTAATCGCTTATATCATTTCAGCTACTGCTGAAATACTATTTTATTCAACATATTTGGAGATGTAGGATACTCACTACATATCAAAGGTCAAGAAAAATAACTTCAAATAAGATATATTTCCCACAGAACAAAGTAAGAGATCAGAGACTCAGAAAGTAAGGAAGAATTAACTTTATTGGTATACCAACACCAGAGGGATTAAGGATGCTTAGTTTGCAGCAATGGTGTCCTGAATCCAGTCCACATAGTTGCAGACCTTGGTGTACACACCAGGGTTGTCCTTCAGGGCACAGCCATAGCCCCAGGAGACAATGCCCTGGAGCTGTCCATTGCAGACCACAGGGCCACCAGAGTCACCCTAGGAGGGAGAAATACAGTATTGAAGGAAGAGGCATAAGGAAAAAGGACCACAGTACTCTGACTTGAAGATGCCATTCTAGCCAGGCTTTGCCTCCCTTGGTTAGCTCATCCTCTATTCTTCCTGACATGTTGAAATAACCTCTAGAATAGCTCTCCTCATTTCCCCTGGACCCTTCTTGCCTCCTACAATTGGGCATTCTAATCCCAATCCTAGGAAAACAAATTATTTCTGGGAAAATGAAGCCAATTACCTGGCAAGAATCTTTGCCTCCCTCCAGGAAGCCAACACAGATCATGTTATTGGTGATCTTTCCAGGATAGGAGGCCTCACAGTCAGCCTGAGGCAGAACTGGTGCATTCAGACACTGGAGCAGGTCTGGGTTGTTCACTTTGAGGAAAGGATAAGAAATGTGATTCAGACCAGGATAGATATCAGAATTCGAGTGGAGACAACTCTATGGACCCTGGAACATTCTTCAAGATATTAATATTCCACAAGAAACTTAGATCTCAGAATAGTCATTATTGATGTTCTTCCTGGAATTAATAATAGAACATTCTTCTTCTGCACTGTTTACATGCTGAGAAGATCATTTTGAATGCAAATATCTCTTGAACCCACTACAGAACTTGGTGTTATTGGGTACTTGCAATGCTTTTGCATCTTAGGAGCCAATGGTTCCAGTGTAGAACCTTGCTTGCTTCTGGAAAATTACAAAAGAAGTAGATGAAATGTTCTACTCACCCCCAAAGCTCAAGGTGTTGCCCCAGCCAGAAATGAGACACTGAGTGCCTGCAGGTGCACAGGAGCTGGGCAGAGCCACAGTGGCCACTCTGGCATTGAGGGTCACAGGGGAAGAGAGCTTGATCAGCATGATGTCATTGTCCAGGGTCCTCGAACTAAAGCTGGGGTGCTTGATGATCTTGGCAGCATCAACAAACTGCTCATTGCCCTCAAGGACATTGATGTTGTGCTCTCCCAGTCTCACTTGGATGCGGCTGTTGGGAAGAGAAGCCTGTTATAGTCTTCTCCATTATTTCAAATAGTTCAGAGATGTTAAACACTTTTTGCTGACTATATCTGGAATGGGGAAGAGGTCTTGCTTAATGTTACAGAAGTAGGAGAGTTGTGATGTCTAGCTACAATTGTGAAAACCAATTACTCTCTGCTTCAAAAAAAGTGGAATATGTTTGGCATGAAAGACTGCTGTGGGAATCTCCTCATAAGTATATCTCCTACTTTTACATATAACTACTTCCTTCTTTCTTCCCCTTTTCTTGTCTCTTTGTAAAGTATAAACAGTCTTAAATCCTTCCCTCCTAAAAATTATTATTCTGGTGGGTCTAGTCATGTCTTGGATAAGACAGAGTTGATCCATGTAGATTTGTTACTTTGCAACTTGGTATGAATTTACTTTCTAGGTTCTTTTCCTAAACTTTTCCTAGACAGCAAAAACTGTCTGAATCTGATGTGTATACAGGTCTGACACTATCTAATATAGAAACTGACTCTCAGTTCTCTCTATATAATTAAATTAGTCAAAAGATAATGTTTTAATAAGCTTACAGATTGTTGACATTCACTGAAAATTCTGAATTTAGAACATAGTATTAGTCTTTGAGAAAGTCTTTTTGTGACTTTGAATTTGGTTCTTTCTATCCCCAAGTCAACTTTCCTTGCTTTCAATATGTATATCACTGATTTAATTTTCATGGATTAAGAGTGTGAAATGCTTCTTATTCTGTATACTTACTCTCCCCAAACTCATAAACATGTTTCAATTGGTAATCTTTCTTTTCTGAATATTGCCATTTACTTTGCAACATTAGTTCTTCCCTGATCTCATACTCTGCTCTCAGAAAGGCCAAGTTTGTATTCTATAGCATCAGGGTCCATCACTTACGACTTGTAGCAGTGAGCTGCAGACACTACCCACTGACTGTTGATGAGGGAACCTCCACAGAAGTGGTAGCCAGAGTTCAGGGACACCTGGTAGGGGACAGAATTCTCCTGGCAGGTGTATCCTCCAACGATCTTGTCATCATCATCAAGAGGAAAAGCAACTTCAATAAAGAAAAGAAGACTATTGAGGAAAACATTCACTAGAGAGCTGGAAGTTGACTCCCCTAGGCCTCTGACTAGGGGTCCTTAGTGAGTACAATAATAGAAGTCAAGAAGATTACACTGTATCTCCTATAGGGAAAAATAAAATAATTGTTTGTCCAACATAGAGAGCACTGTAGAAGAATACTCCTAAAATGAATTTTAAAACCTCATTATGCGTGAGATTGCTATCTTAAAATTCTTATACAGTAGAAAAATAATCTGACTACAGTTTGATAGGTAATGAGGGATAGGACAAGTGATCCTCTTAGCTTAGGAATAGGATGCAGAGATGGATGGTTCACTACCATCCTTGATCTCCAGGTCATCATTAACTGATGAGTCTTACAGAGCTTAAAAAAATTTAATGCAGTTCAAACTGTATCTTCAAAATATCCTGAATATATAGAAATTAATGTGATAAGGAAGAAATACATGTGATAAGGAAGCTTTATAGCTCATCTGCATGCTAAGGACAAAGAGTAAGCTTTATATACGACAGAGGGATGTAATATTATTCTGGAAGATGATTGATTTTTTTAAGTTTAATTGCATGGTTTTTGTCTTCAATACATTGTGGTATATACGTGTGTGTGTGTGTGTGTGTGTGTGTGTGTGTGTACGTGTACAGAAATGCAGAAATGTCCTTCCTAATAAAAAGTCATTATTCCAGACTCCAGTTAGAATTTTAAGATAATAATTTCCATGACAATGAAGATTTCAATTTTCAATTTAGAAGTATTCCTCCTTTACAGACAACCTGGGCTGAAATATCTCCAATCTATTGGACCCATGCAGAAAACCTGCTGATTCACATCCTGAAACCACCATATGCTTTCATTTCCGATCACATAGGAAATGAGTGAGGAAGGAATAATAAACTTTAGATTTACAGAGAAACTTGAAGCAGATTGGAAGCAGAGCTACTGCTTTATGAAGAAAGAGGACATTAGCGTTTTGATAGGGTGAAAATAGTCCTTAGTCATGGGCTTCACAGCTTCTAGAAGAAAGACCAGGATGTGAATTAAATCACTGAACTTACCAGCAGCTCCCACAAGGGCCAGGAACAGGAGTGGACTCATTTTGATAGGTAGTGAACACTGTTGCAAAGCCTGCATTTATACCCCACTGCAGGGAGAAGGAGGTACTAAGAGAGGGCCTCAACTACTCTTACACAAGCACACCTGTGTGTTTCCCCATTCCAGAGACTTACATTATCTCTGCTCTGTTTGTCTATTCTGTGGGTAGGTTAGGTACATGTGATAAGGAAACTTTTTTTCATGGTGCAGAGAAGGATAATAGTTGTTTCTTGAAAGGAAGCTTGGCAAAAAACAGTGGAAATATAGGCTGTTGCTACATCTTGGACTTGTATACAGGTATACAGGGTATAAAGAGGTTAGATAGTAAAGAATGGCCTTCTTACACAAAGGGGACAGTATTTGAAATGAAAATAAATGAAACAATAAAAAGAATGAACTAATTTATTAGATATACCCTAACTTCATAGGAAACTTTTTTCATTTATTTGTGGAAGACCCAGGGTACTGTAAGGTGGGAAATATTTGCAAAGCTGTCCCATATCCAAGGCTCAGGACCATTGTAGGAGTGGTACAACTCTATGAGCAAGAGATTAGGGAGTTTTCCATGTGATTGTTTCCTTTAGTCATATCAGAAGATGCATCCATAAAGTCTCATAAATAAGACTGCCCAAATATGAATTGAACATGTACTATACCAATGGCTATATCATTGCAGAACAGAAAAAAAAACCTACAATGATTTAAACCTGCACAAAGAACAATATGAAACTGAGGAAAACTGGACTTGAAATACATGATCTTCCCCAGGAAAGCACATACTAAGCACACCAAATGGTTATCCAGTGCCAAATAGGCTTGAAAACACACATACAAGTAACTTCATACAGAATGAGTAGATTATAATCAGAAATATGCATTCATATCTATATGCATATATTAGCATATATACATCTCTGGATGCTGTTTCTTATGTATTTGTTCCTGGGCGCATGCATTTTTATATAAACATGTTTATTTAGAGCTTAGCAATGTTTGGTGAAGAAATATCAAATAAATGGTTTACTAAACTTCAGTGCTGAGGTAAAGCACCTCCCTACCCAATTCCGACCACTGCAAACATAGTGGAATGTCTGTCATATTGCCATGTCTGTCAGGATGTTCAGACTGTTTACATAATTTCAAATTTCAGTATCATGGAAGTGTGAGGTATTTAGAAAGGATTGATTTGGATGGATTCTTCTTTTTTGCCACTGTTTTAATATTATTTTCTGTTTTAATAATATGTGGAAAGAGTTGTTTTGCAGGATGATTCAGAATTAACATCACTATTCAACTGCAACAAGCAGAAATAGAAATCATCTGATCTGTATAGCATATATGTATAGCATATCAGATTCCATAGAGGCTTACCAGACCCCCAGACACAAGGTAATGATAAGCTTGACCATCTCATAGTACAAAGTGCAGTAAAAGTTTCAGAATTTTATATGAAATTTTATATTCTTTCCCTACATTCCAAATGATTTTCCTTTTTCTGATTCCCTTCGCCCCATAAGTCCAATAAGCCCTCTTCCCTCTGCCCATACCCCAATAAACCCCTACCACTTTTCTGTCCTGGAAATCCCCTACAATGCTGCATTAAGCATTAACAGGACCAGGGCCCTCTCCTTCATTCTTCTTGGGGGATGATCTGATATGTGAGGTGTGTCTTGGGTATTCAGAGCTTCTGACCTATTATCCACTTAACACTTACTGCATTCCATGTGTGTTCTTTTGTGATTGGGTTACCTCACTTAGGATATTTTCTAGTTCCAACCATTTGCCTATGAATTTCATGAATTCATTGTTTTTAATTCCATTGTGTAACTATACCACATTTTCTGTACCCATTCCTACATTGAGGGACATCTGGGTTCTTTCCAGCTTCTGGCTATTATAAAAAAGGCTGCTATGAACATAGTGGAGCATGTGTCCTTATTGCATGCCTGGGAATCTCTGGGTATATGCCCAGGAGTGGTATGACAGCGTCCTCTGGAAGTATCATGCCCTGTATTCTGAGGACCACCAGATTGATTTCCAGAGTGGTTATACCATCTTGCAATCCCACCAGCAGTGGAGGAGTGTTCCTTTTTCTCCACATCCTTGCGAGCACCTGCTGTCTCCTGAGTTTTAAATCTTAGCCATTCTGACTGATGTGTGGTGAAATCTCAGGGTTGTTTTGATTTGCATTTCCCTAATGACTAATGATGTTGAACATTTCTTAAGGTACTTCTCAGCCATCCAAAGTTCTTCAGGTGTAAATTCTTTGTTTAGCTCTGTACCCCATTTTTAATAGGGTTATTTGGCTCTCTGGAGTCTACCTTCTTGGGTTCTTTGTATATATTAGATATTAGCCCTCTGTCAGATGTAGGGTTGGTGAAAAATCATTTCCCAATTTTTCAGTTGCTGTTTTGTCCTTTTGATAGTGTCCTTTGCCTTACAGAAACTCTGTAATTTTTATGAGGTCCCATTTGTCAATTCCTGATCTTAGAGCATAAGCTATTGGTGTTCTCTTCAGGAATTTTTCCTCTGTGTCCTTGTCCTCAAGGGTCTTCCCCAATTTCTTTTCTAGTAGTTTCAATGTTTCTGGTTTGATGTGGAGGTCCTTGATCCACTTGCAGTTGAGCTTAGTACAAGGAAATAAGAATGGATCAATTTGCATTCTTCTGCATGCTGACCTCCAGTTGAACCAGCACCATTTATTGAAAAGGCTATCTTTTTTCCAGTGGATGGTTTTAGCTCCTTTGTCAAAGATCATGATGATATGTAATAAAAACTTCCTGAGGACTCTGTAGCCAATAAGATATATTTGCTATGTTTTTCTGACATCCAAGCTGGACACTGATATCTCAGCCAGTGTCAGAGCTGAACCTATGTTAGCAGTACCAGCATTCATGTCACTTATTTTGGTGTTCTCCTTAGTATTTCTTCATGTCTACAACCAAGCTTTCTAGGAGGTCTTCTGTGGTCAAGTCTAATCTTTATTAATTTTCATGGAATCTATAGCTTTTCTTTTCCTGTTGAATGAAACTCAAGTACTTTCCTCCAAAACAGCACATTTTCTGCTTTCCATTCTGAAGTTAAGATATCCTTAAAATAATGAGACTGGTCTAATTCAGCATTTTTTCCACATTCCAATGTCTCAACAGCTGTTGGTTTTTACTCTCTAGCATTTACAAAATTTATAGTTACTAAAGTACTATGTGATATATCTCTGGAGGTCTTTGATATCCCTCTCTGTTTATTCAGCATCTCTTTTAAAAAGTATAATATTTTTTACAACTGCTTTTCCTGTAGAATTGTGTGGTATATCTATAACATGCATTACACTGTATTCAAAGGACCAGACATCAAAGAGAAAAAGTAAAACATTTTCATTTTACTGAGGAAGCATGCTAGAGTATTGGTAGTCTTATTTGTACAGGTATACTCATAATAGCCATAATTTCTAGTAAGTAAGTTCAGAATCAGCCTTTCAGAACATAAAGCAGCAGCTCATTGAAATCCTGAGAAAATATCTATCTTATGGTACATATCAATTTTCCAAACTCTGCAAAATGCTGCCCATCCATTTGAAAAATTTTAATTTTATTTTTTGGGGTACCTTTTGGTTTATATCCTGTAGGTAATAGAGTTTGGTTACACATAGAATAGTGTTTGGTTTCCATATAATTTGCTTCTTTTGTTGCCAACTGATAGAAATATCTTCCTTCAAATTTTTGCTATTAACATGGCAGTTTCATATAAAATTCTGAAACTTTTACTGCACTTTTTACTATGAGATGGTCAAGCTTATCATTACCTTGTGTCTGGGGGTCTGGTAAGCCTCTATGGAATCTGATATGCTATACATATATGCTATACAGATCAGATGATTTCTATTTCTGCTTGTTGCAGTTGAATAGTGATGTTAATTCTGAATCATCCTGCAAAACAACTCTTTCCACATATTAAAAGTCAGTGACCTTATTAAGAGATTCAAGAAAACTTAATAATACAACTCTGATTTTTTAAGTGACTCATACAGGCTCTGATACACTTTACTTATTTTTTTCTGACTCATAATCTCACTTTACTGATTAACTTGCAACAGTAGAGAATGAAGGAGTTGCAGATTAGTGTTCATTTTGTTATAGACGAATGTTCTAATTATTACTTTTATTAATTGAAGTCTTTTACTCTTGGATATTTGCTGTTAATTTTTCCTCAAAATTACCATAAGCTTTTTACCAATATTCATCTTATACAAATAATGAGGCAATTTCAGTATTAGTAAAAAGTATCACAATTTCTAATGCGTCTATTCCTGTTAATTAGCAAATTTCATTTTTCCTTTTATAATCAATTCAGGTCTTTAACTTTTTTTTACTTTGTTTGTGTGCTAGAAATATCTGTTATCTACTCTCTACATAAGAATCCATGTGGGAGAATAAATAGGAGGCAATATGACTAAAGGACATGCCATCATTGGATCCTAACAGTTTACATGTGCATCTTACCATTTCTTTTCTATGAGAGCCAATTCCTTTTCAACTTCACCTGTTAATTTTTTAGACTATTTAAGATCTTATTACCTTGTAAGCTTTAAAATAAATTATTTAGTTCTTGACTAATTAATCCAATTATGTGCTTTAGGTAATTAATATGTCCTACCAAATTTTGAAAACCATTAAGAGTTTATTTTTTTAATTTTTTTAATTGGATATATTCTATATTTACAATTCATTTCCCTTTTTCTCGTTCCCCACCCCCAAGGTCCAACATGCCCTTTTCCCTACCCCTGCTCCCTCATCCACCCTTCCCACCTCCCTGTTCTTGTACTCCCCCACAATGATGTTTTGGTCCATTCTAGCACCAGTGTCCACTCCTTTCTTCTTGTCTGGCATCACTTGGTATGTGATTTGTGTCTTTGGTGTTCCAAGATTCTAGGTTAATATCCACTTATCAGTGACTGCATACCATGGGTATTCTTTTGAGACTGGGTCACCTCACTTAGTATGATGTTCTCCAGCTCCATCCATTTCTCTAAGAATTTCATGAATTCATTGTTTCTAATGGCTGAATAGTACTCCATTGTGTATATATACCACATTTTTTTGTATCCATTCCTCTGTTGAGGGACATCTGGGTTCTTTCCAGCTTCTGGCTATTATATATAAGGCTGCTATGAACATAGTGGAGCATGTATCCTTGTTGCATGCTGGGGAATCTTCTGGGTATATTCCCAGGAGTGGTACGGCTGGGTCCTCTGGAAGTGTCATGTCTATTATTCTGAGGAACCGCCATAATGATTTCCAGAGTGGTTGTACCAGCTTGCATTCCCACCAGCAGTGGAGGAGTGTTCTTCTTTCTCCACATCCTCGCCAACACCTGATGTCTTCTGAGTTTTTAATCTTAGCCATTCTGACTGGTGTGAGGTGAAATCTCAGGGTTGTTTGATTTGCATTTCCCTAATGACTAATGATGTTGAACATTTTTTAAGGTTTTTCTCAGCCATCCAAATTTCTTCAGGTGAAAAGTCTCTGTTTAGCTCTGTACCCCATTTTTGGATAGGGCTATTTGGTTTTCTGGGGTCTAACCTCTTGAGTTCTTTGTATACATTGGCTATTAGGCCTCTGTCGGATGTGGGGTTGGTGAAGATCTTTTCCCAATTTGTTGGTTTCTGATTTATCCTTTTGACAGTGCCTTTTGCCTGACAAAAGCTATGTAATTTTATGAGGTCCCATTTGTCTATTCTTGCTCTTAGAGCATAAGCAATTGGTGTTCTGTTCAGGAATTTTTCCCCTGAGCCAATGTCCTCAAGGGTCTTCCCCAGTTTCTTTTCTATTAGTTTTAGTATGTCTCGTTTTATGTGGAGGTCCTTGATCCACTTGGAGTTGAGCTTAGTGCAAGGAGATAAGAGTGGATCAATTCTCATTCTTCTGCATGTTGACCTCCAGTTGAGCCAGCACCATTTGTTGAAAGGTTATCTTTTTTCCACTGGATTTTTTCAGCTCCTTTGTCGAAGATCAATTGGCCATAGATGTGTGGGTTCAATTCTGGGTCTTCGATCCTATTCCATTGATCTGCCTCCCTGTCACTGAACCAATACCATGCAGTTCTTAATACTACTGCTCTGTAATATTGCTTGAGGTCCGGGATATTGATTCCCCCAGAAGTTCTTTTGCTGTTGATGATAGTTTTAGCTATCCTGGGTTTTTTGTTATTCCAGATGAATTTGAGAATTGCTCTTTCTAACTCTATGAAGAACTGAGTTGGGATTTTGATGGGGATTGCGTTGAATCTGTATATTGCTTTTGGCAAGATTGCCATTTTGACTATATTAGTCCTGCCAACCCATGAGCATGGAAGATTTTCCCATTTTCTGATGT
This sequence comes from Apodemus agrarius, assembly GCA_964023405.1. Classification (NCBI taxonomy): domain Eukaryota; kingdom Metazoa; phylum Chordata; class Mammalia; order Rodentia; family Muridae; genus Apodemus; species Apodemus agrarius. The sequence continues at coordinate 66,814,398 of OZ030006.1, read as the reverse complement.
CTTCTTCAATTTCCCTCTTCAGAGACCTGAAGATTTTGTCATATAAATCTTTCACATGTTTAGTTAGTGTCACTCCAAGATACTTTATATCATTTATGTCATTTCCCTAATTTCTTTCTTGGCCTGCTTATCCTTCGCATACAGGAAGGCTACTGATTTGCTTGAGTTGATTTTATAGCCAGCCACTTTGCTGAAGTTTCTTTTTTATCAGTTGCAGGAGTTCTCTGGTGGAGTTTTTTTGGGTCACTTAAGTATACTATCATATCATCTGCGAATAGTGATAGTTTGACTTCTTCCTTTCTGATTTGTATCCCTTTGACTTCCCTCTGTTGTTGAATTGCTCTAGCTAGTACCTCAAGTACTATATTGAAGAGATATGGTGAGAGGGGACAGCCTTGTCTAGTCCCTGATTTTAGTGGGATTGCTTCAAGTTTCTCTCCATTTACCTTGATGTTGGGTACTGGTCTGCTGTATATTGCTTGTACTATGTTTAGATATGGGCCTTGAACTCCTGCTCTTTCCAAGACCTTTAGCATGAAAGGATGCTGAATTTTGTCAAATGCTTTTTCAGCATCCAATGAGATGACCATGTGGTTTTTTTCTTTGAGTTTGTTTATGTAGTGGATTACGTTGATGGATTTCCATATGTTGAACCATCCCTGCATCCCTGGGATGAAGCCAACTTGATCATGGTGAATGATTTTTTTGATGTGTTCTTGGATTCGGTTGGCAAGTATTTTGTTTAGTATTTTTGCATCGATATTCATAAGAGAAATTGGCCTGTAGTTCTCTTTCTTAGTTGGATCTTTGTGTGGTTTTGGTATCAGGGTAATTGTGGCTTCATAGAATGAGTTGGGTAGTGTACCTTCTGTTTCTATTTTGTGGAATAGTTTGAAGAGTATCGCTATCAGGACTTCTTTGAAAGTCTGATAGAATTCTGCACTAAAACCATCTGGTCCTGTGCTTTTTTTGGTTGGAAGACTTTCTGACCCCTTCTATTTCTTTGGGGGTTATGGGTCTGTTTAGATGATCTATTTGATCCTGGTTTAATTTTGGTATTTGGTAACTGTCTAGGAAATTGTCCATTTCCTCCAGATTCTCCAGTTGTGTTGAGTATAGGTTTTTGTATTAGGATCTGATGATTTTTTGAATTTCCTCAGTTTCTGTTGTTATATATCCCTTTTCATTTCTAATTTTGTTAATTTGAATACTGTCTCTGTGCCCTTTGGTAAGTCTGACTAGGGGTTTATCTATCTTGTTGATTTTCTCAAAGTCCCAGCTCCTGGTTTTGTTGATTCTTTGTATGGTTCTCTCCATTAAGAATTTTTAATTGGGCACTCCTGAGTTGTACTTTCTGTGATAGATGAGATACATACTTTGTTATGCTTGCAGACAGGATCCTGTAATAAGTGTTCTTTGGGAGGCTCCACTCAACAGCAGACTGAATCAGATGCAAAGACCCACATCCAAACATCAGATAAAGCTCCATAAGTCTTGTGGCAGAGTTGGAGGAAGAACTGATGGATCAGAAAAGAATAGTGACTCCACAGAGAGACAGAGAGTGTCAATTAGCAAGAACCCTTGAGGATTCCCCGAAACTGAACCACTAGCCAAAGGGTGAGCCTGGACTGGATATAAGGTTCCCACATGTTTGGTCTTCAAGCAACTGGTGTTGGTGCTGTTCCTAAATTTGTTGTCTACCTGTGTATCCCATTCCCTTAACTCTCACATTTTTCTGGCCTCATTAAAAGAGGATGAACCTAGTGCTGTCGTGACTGATGTGTGGGAGATGGAGCAATGGTACCCAGGAGCCATCCCTTTGTCAGAGGAGGAAAGGAGGAGGGAATGAACAGAAGGGATGAGAAGGGGAAACTGATAGGAGGAGAGTCTGATATTGAGTTGTAAACTTAATAAAGTAAAATTTAAAAAGAATTTGTAATTGATCTCTCCTCATTTCTACTTTCTGTGGTTGAATTTCTTTGTATATTTTATATCCTAGGTAATTAATTTGTATTTTTATGGAGCAATTTGTAATTTCCAACAAGGCAAAATTCTTTTTACTTCATTAAATATTCTTCTTAAGATATTGTTATCTGAGCAAGATATCATTTATGTATTGTAAATTATGGATTGAGGAAACTGCTTATGCATCATTTTTAAAGTATGAGACATTAACATAGGTTGGACTATTCAAGATTCCTTGTGAAAGAACTTTCCAACAACACTTATTTATTGGACAACTATTATTATAAGTAGGTACTGAGAGATCAAATCTTTCCCTTTATGCTCATGCAAGGGGATAGAGAAAAAAGAAATCTTTTAAATAAGTCACTAATAGTCCATGCCTTACATAATAAATAAGGCAATTGAATTATAGACTTTAACAAGACCATTGGTTCTCCATTGGTTTTATCCATTACTCTCAGATATGATAACATCTTCCACTTTTCATATTTCTTTTCAATGACCAATATAGGAGAATTCCAAGGCCTGGTAGTCTCTTCTATATGTTAAACCTTCACTTGAACTTGGACTGGCTGTTCTAGTGCCAGTAATTTTCTCTTGTTATAGGTCATTGCTCTCTCCAAACAGGTCTATGTATCAACCGCTTTAAATGTAGGGCCATTGGTGTTCTGCCAGCAGTGGCTCCTTCATACAATTTCGTGAATCAGCCTCTGCTGTGTCCTGCTTATGGACATCCTGGACAGTCTGTGACTACTCTCAATAACATTTTTCAATACCTTTACCTGGAACAACTCCTGTTTTATGTCTTGTCCCTGGAGTTGGAGGAATGCTAATCTGTTTTCCATTGTTGCAATAGATTTCTTCCCCATAAATCCATGACTGTATTAGTCACATGAGGCTTAATTTTTTTTCTATTTGATTTTTCTGTACCTATACATTTAAGTCATTTTTTACTGTGTTTTTATCTGGAATAAAGTTCCAAACTCCTAAAATTGAATATCTACTTACATTAAAAGCCAATCTGTAGATTAAGGCTTTCATGATATTATTATTACATCTTCTCCTATGTCTACCATGGCTTCAATTTCAACATATATTTGTAATTGTCCTCTGATCATTTATAAGAGTTTGAAAACCTACTTGTATTCTGTTCTCTTCTGAGCTCTCAATTTAATCTGTTGAAGCTGCTCTGACATTGATATGTGAATTGTTAATGCCTATATTCAGAGTGTTGTTTTATTGTCCTGTGGATAAGTTTCTCTGCATCTACCTGTAATGGCTGATATGAATTTAATGTCAAGACTGGTGAGACACCCCAATGGGTAGTTCCTGACAAGGGGTTACCCTGTTTGTCTCTTATTGATTGGCATTTATTAGTTCAATGCTGGCCTTTGCCATACCTCATGCATGCTCTAGAAAGCTCAGGCCTTCTTTTGGAGTTAGCTTGCTCTGCCTATAGTTCCTTTTGAAATGAACTTGCTTATCACAATTAAGATATTTGACAGTTGGACTTTTCTCAAAACCATTAGAGATTACATCTATAACATTTGCATCATATAAATGAGATCAAGCATCAGCTGTATTTCTAATCCATTTATCTGTTTATGCTTGATCAATATTTTGTGTTCAGAATTAGCATTTCAAAAGCCAAAGATCACTTGATCACTGCTTTCCTAAAATCAGAATCTGATATTGTTCTATTTACAGCTGAAATAATTTATTGTAAAAAGTAAATGAATATTTCTTTTTTAAACTGTATAATTTAAGTAAATAGTTCAGAACTTTTGGCTGATTTTTTTAATTTCATTATATGGTGGTGCAGTATGATCTTGTCTTAATTTCTTTGTCTCTAATTTGAGTATCTTTCTCATTTTTATTTGTTTTCCTAATTATTCTTCTAGGGCTTTTCTATACTTTTTATTTCTCTTTTTCTTTAAAGTCACTTTTTAAAGGAAGGCAGAGAAAGCCACTGTGGCAATAAAAAATAAAGTAAAAGAAACCCAAATAATAATAATCTTAATCAGTATTGTGTCTATTTCAATTAAGTCATTTATGTTTTCATTTGTCCAAACATCCTGCTTATTTTTTTAAATTCTTGAGTGTCTTATTCATTTTTAATTATATTTAACTCTCTCTTTACAGATGTTATTTTATTATTTTGAAACTATTTTATCTGTGATTTTTTATTAGATATATTCTTTATTTACATTTCAAATGTCCCCTCTCTTGCCCCCCCCCGAAAATCCCCTAATCCATACCCCTCTGTCTTCTCAATAATCCACACACTCCTGCTTCCATGTCCTGGCATTCCCCTATATTAGGGTATCGAGCCTTTTCAGGACCAAGGTCCTCTTCTCCCTTTGATGTCCAACAAGGCCATCCTCTGCTGCATATGCATCTGGATCCATGGGTCTCTCCATGTATAATCTTTTGTTGGTGGTTTAATCCCTGGGATCTCTTGGGATACTGGCTGGTTCATGTTGTTGTTCCTCCTATGGTGTTGCAAACCCCTTCAGCTACTTGGGACCTATCTCTAGCTCCTCCATTGGGGACCTTGTGCTCAGTTCAATGATTGACTGAGAGTGCCCCCCTCTCTATTTGTCATGCACTCTCAGAGCCTCCCAGGTGACAGCTATATCAGGTTACTGTCAGCTAGCACTTGTTGTCTTCCACAATAGTGTCTGGGTTTTGTAACTGTATATGGGATAGGAGGGGCAGTCTCTGGATGGTCTTTTCCTTAGTCTCTACTCCATAGTTTGTTTCTATATCTCCTCTTCTAAGAAGGACCAGAGTATTGTATCCATACTTTGTTTTTCCTTCTTCTTGAGCTTCTAGGCTAATGTCCATTTATCAGTGAGTGCATACCATGTATGTTCTTTTTTGATTGAATTACCTTACTCAGGATGATATTTTCTAGTTCCTTCCATTTGCTTAAGAATTTCATGAATTCATTGTTTTTAATAGCTGAGTAGTATTCCATTGTGTAAATGTACCATATTTTCTGTATCCATTACTCTGTTGAGGGATATCTGGGTTCTTTCGAGCTTCTGTCTATTATAAACAAGGCTGCTCTAAACATAGTGGAGCAGGTGTCCTTATTATCTACAAGAGAATCTTCTGGGTATACTCAAAGGAGTGGTGTAGTGGGGGTCCTCCACTAGTATTATGCCCAGTTTTCGGAGGAACTGTCAAATTGATTTCCATAGTGGTTTTACCATCTTGCAATCCCACCAGCAGTGGAGGAGTGTTCCTCTTTCTCCTCATCCTTGCCTGCACCTGCTGTCTCCTGACTATTGTGAATGGGGTCATTACCCTAATTTCTTTCTCAGCCTGTTATCCTTTGAGTATAAGAAAGCTACTAATTTGTTTGAGTTAATTTTATATCCAGTCAGTTTGCTGAAGTTGTTTATCAGCTGTAGGAGTTCTCTGGTGGAGTTTATGGAGTTGCTGCACATAATCTGCAAATAGTCATAGTTTGACTTCTTCCTTTACAATTTGTAACAATTTGACCTCCTTTTGTTGTCAAATTGCTCTGGCTAGAACTTCAAGTGATATATTGAATATATAGTGGAGTGAGAGGACAGCTTTGTCTAGTCGCTGATTTTAATGGGATTGCTTCATTTCTCTCCATTTAGTTTGATGTTGGCTACTCATTTGCTTCATATTGCTTTTACTATGTTTAAGTATGGACCTTGAATTCCTGATCTTTCCAAGATTTTTAACATGAAAGGATGATGAATATTTTCAAATGCTTTTTCAGCATCTAATGGAATGACCATGTGAGATATTTTTTGAGTATTTTTATGTACTGGATTATCTTTTTTTCTTCTTTCTTTTTTCTTTTTTTAGATTATTTATTGAATATATTCTATATTTACGTTTCATTTCCCTTTTTCTGGTTCCCCATCCCCCAAAGATCTCACATACCCTTTTCCCTCTCCCTGTTCCCCCATCCACCCCTTCCCACTTCCCTGTTCTGGTATTCCCCTACAGTAACATTTTGTTCCTTTCCAGCACCAGTGACCACTCCTTCCTTGTTGTCAGATATCATTTGATATGTGGATTGTGTCTTTGGTGTCCCAAGAGTCTAGGCTAATATCCACTTATCAGTGAGTGCATACCATGGGTATTCTTTTGAGACTGGGTTACCTCACTTAGAATGATGTTCTCCAGCTCCATCCATTTCTCTAAGAATTTCATGAATTCATTGTTTCTAATGGCTGAATAGTATTCCATTGTGTATATATGCCACATTTTTTTTTTATCCATTCCTCCGTTGAGGGACATCTGGGTCCTTTCCAGCTTCTGGCTATTACAAATAAGGCTGCTATGAACATAGTGGAGCATGTATCCTTATTGCATGCTGGGGAATCTTCTGGATATATGCCCAGGAGTGGCATGGCTGGGTCCTCTGGAAGTATCTTGTCTATTTTTCTGAGGAACTTCCAGATTGATTTCTAGAGTGGTTGTACTAACTTGCAGTCCCACCAGCAGTAGAGGAGTGTTCTTTCTCCACATCCTCGCCAACACCTGATGTCTCCTGAGTTTTTAATCTTAGCCATTCTGACTGGTATGAAGTGAAATCTCAGGGTGGTTTTGATTTGCATTTCTCTAATGACTTATGATGTTAAACATTTTTAAGGTTTTTCTCAGCCATCTGAATTTCTTCAGGTGAAAAGTCTTTGTTTAGCTCTGTACCCCATTTTTGGATAGGGTTATTTGGTTTTGGGGGGTCTAACTTTTTGAGTTCTTCGTATACATTGGATATTATCCCTCTGTTGAATGTGTGATTGGTGAAGATCTTTTCCCAATTTGTTGGTTTCTGATTTGTCCTTTTGACAGTGTCTTTTGTCTTACAGAAACTTTTTAATTTTATGAGGTCCCATTTGTCTATTCTTGATAGTAGAGCATAAGCAATTGGTGTTCTGTTCAGGAATTTTTCCCCTGAGCCAATGTCCTCAAGGGTCTTCCCCAGTTTCTTTTCTATTAGTTTTAGTGTGTCTGGTTTTATGTGGAGGTCCTTGATCCACTTGGAGTTGAGCTTAGTGCAAGGAGATAAGAGTAGATCATTTCTCATTCTTCTGCATGTTGACCTCCAGTTGAGCCAGCACCATTTGTTGAAAAGGCTCTTTTTCCAACTGGATGTTTTCAGCTCCTTTGTCAAAGATCAATTGGCCACTTTGCTGAAGTTGTTTATCAGCTGTAGGAGTTCTCTGGTGGAGTTTTTTGGGTCACTTAAGTATACTATCATATTATCTGCGAATAGTGATAGTTCAGCTTTTTCCTTTCCAATTTGTATCCCTTTGACTTCCTTATGTTGTCGAAGTACTCTTGCTAGTACATCAAGTACTATATTGAAGAGATATGGTGAGAGGGGGCAGCCTTATCTAGTCCCTGATTTTAGTGGGATTGCTTCAAGTTTCTCTCCATTTATTTTGATGTTGTCTACTGGTCTGCTGTAAATTGTTTTTACTATGTTTAGGTATGGGCCTTGAATTCCTGTTCTTTCCAAGACCTTTAGCATGAAAAGATGGTGAATTTTGTCAAATGCTTTTTCAGCATCCAATGAGATGACCATGTGTTTTTTTTTTCTTTGAGTTTGTTTATGTAGTGGATTACTTTGATGGATTTCTGCATATTGTACCATACCTGCATCCCTGGGATGAAGCCAACTTCATCATTTTGAATGACCATTTTGATGTGTCACTGGATTCAGTTGGCAAGAATTTTATTGAGTATTTTTGCATTGATGTTCATAAGGGAGATGGGTCTGAAGTTCTCTTTCTTAGTTGGGTCTTTGTGTGGTTTTGGTATCGGGTAATTATGGCTTCATAGAATGAATTGGGTAGTGTTCCTTCTGTTCCTATTTTGTGGAATAGTTTGAAGAATATTGTTATTAGGTCTTCTTTGAAGGTCTGAGAACTCTGCACTAAAACCATCTGGTCCTGTGCTTTTTTTGGTTGGAAGACTTTCTGTGACCTCTTGTATTTCTTTGGGGGTTATGGGACTGTTTAGGCAATCTATCTTTGATCCTGATTTAATTTTGGTATTTGGTATCTGTCTAGGAAATTGTGCATTTCCTCCAGATTCTCCAGTTGTGTTGAGTATAGACTTTTGTAGTAGGACCTGATGATTTTTTGAATTTCCTGTTTCTGTTGTTATAGCTCCCTTTTCATTTCTAATTTTGTTGATTTGAATACTGTCTCTGTGCCCTTTGGTAAGTCTGGCTAGGGGTTTATCTATCTTGTTGATTTTCTCAAAGAACCAGCTCCTTGTTTTGTTGATTCTTTGTATGGTTCTCTTTTTTTTCAACTTGATTGATTTCAGCCCTGAGTTTGATGATTTCCTGTCTTCTACTCCTCTTGGATGAAATAGCTTCTCTTTATTCCAGGGCTTTCAGGTGTGCTTTTAAGTGGCTAGTATATGCTCTCTCCAATTTCTTTTTGGAGGCACTCAGGGCTATGAGTTTTCCTTTAGCACTGCTTTCATTGAGTCCCATAGATTTGTGTATGTTGTGCCTTCACTTACATTAAATTCTAAAAAGTCTTTGATTTCTTTCTTTATTTCTTCCTTGACTAAGGTATCATTGAGTAGAATATTGTTCAGTCTCCATTTATATGAGGATTTTCTGTTGTTTCTGTTGCTATTGAAGAACACTCTTACTCCATGGTGGTCATACAGGAAGCATGGAATTAGTTCAATCTTTTTATACTTATTGAGGTCTGTCTTGTGATCAATTATGTGGTTATGTTGGAGACGGTACCATGAGGTGCTGAGAAAAAGGTATAGTCTTTTGCTTTAGGATGAAATGTTATATATATATATATATATATATATATATATATATATATATATCAGATCCAATTGGTCCAAAGTTTCAATGAGTTTCCCTGTGTCCTTGTTTAATTTCTGTTTTCCTGATTGGTCCATTGAGGATAGTGGCATATTGAGGTCCCCCACAATTATTGTGTTAGGTACAATGTGTGCTTTGAGCTTTAGTAAAGTTTCTTTTACGAATGAGGGTGCCCTTGCATTTGGAGCATAGATGTTAAGAATTGTGAGTTCTTCTTGGTGTATTTTTCCTTGATCAGCAAGAAGTGACCTTCTGTGTCTCTTTTGATGGCTTTATGTTGAAAGTCAATTTTATCTGATATTAGTATGGCTATTCCAGCTCAATTCCAGGACCATTTGCTTGCAAAATTGTCTTCCAGCCTTTTACTCTAAGGTAGTGTTTGTCTTTGACCCTGAAGTGTGTTTCCTGTATGCAGCAAAATGTAGGGTCCTGCTTCTGTATCCAGTCTCTTAGTCTATGCCTTTTTATTGGGAAATTGAGTCCATTGATGTTGAGATATTAAGGAATAGTGATTATTTCTTTCTGTCATTTTTGATGTAATTTTTGTTTTTGAGTGGTTATCTTCTTTTGAGTTTGATAGGAGAAGGTTACTATCTTGCTTTTTCTAGGGTGCAGTCTCCCTCCTTGTATTGGAGTTTTCCTCATATTATCCTTTGTAGAGCTGGGTTAGTGGAAAGATAATGTGTAAATTTCGTCTTGTCGTGGAATATTTTAATTTCTCCATCTATGTTGATTGAGAGTATAGTATAGTAGTAGTAGTATAGTATAGTAGTCTTGGCTGACAATTGTGTTCTCTTAGAGTCTGCATGAGATCCGCCCAGGATCTTCTAGCTTTCATGGTCTCTGGAGAGAAGTCTGGTGTGATTCTGATAGGTCTTCTTTTACATGTTACTTGGCCTTTTTCTCTTACTGCCTTTAATATTCTTTCTTTGTTTAGTACATTTGGGGTTTTGATTATTATGTGACGGGAGGTATTTCTGTTCTGGTTCAGTCTGTTTGGAGTTCTGTAAGCTTCTTGTATATTCATGGGCATCTCTCTCTTTAAGTTAGGGAAGTTTTCTTCCATAATTTTACTGAAGATATTTGCTGTCCTTTTAAATTGTAGATCTTCACTCTCATCTATCCCTATAATCCTTAGGTTTGGTCTTCTCATTTTGTCCTCGATTTCCTGGATGTTTTGGGTTACAAGCCTTTTGTATTTTATATTTTCTTTGACTGTGGAGTCAATGGTTACTATGGTATCTTCAGCATTGGAGATTCTTACCTCTACCTCTTATATTCTGTTGTTGATATTTGCATCTACGACCCCTGATTTCTTCCCACGGTTTTCTATCTCCAAAGTTGTCTCCCTTTGTGATTTCTTAGTTGTTTCTACCTCTGTGTTCAGATCTTGGATGGTTTTGCTCAGTTCCTTCACTTGTTTGTGTTTTCTTGCAATTCTTTAAGAGATTTTTGTGTTTCCTCTTTCCTGACGTTTGCCTGTTGACTCAATTTCTCCTGCATTTCTTTAAGTGATTTTTTCATTTCCTCCTTATTGGCTTGTGTCTGTTGATCCATAGTCTCCTGGAATTCTTTAAACGATTTTTGTGTTTGCATTGTAAGGGCTTCTACCCTATTCATGTTCCCCTGCATTTCTTTAAGAGATTTGTTTATGTCTTTTTTGTGTTCCTCTAGCAGCATCATGACCAGTGCTTTTAAATCCAACTCTTGTTTTTCTGATTTGTTGGGGTATCCAGAACTTGCTGTGGTTGGCGAATTGGGTTGATTCTGTTATTGCCTTGATTTCTGTTAGTAACGTTCCTACGTTTGCCTTTTGCCATCTGTTTATCTCTGGAGTTAGTTGGTTTTATTGTTACTGGTTGGAATTTGATGCTCCTGTGAGCCTGGCCTTTGGCACTGCTGTAGTATAGGGCTTCCGTGCTCCTGAGGTGGAGACAGGGAGTTTTCCTGCTACTGGGCTCTGAATTACCTCCTCAGCTCTGCTGGGCCGGACCCAAGTCTTCCCCAGGCTTGCTGCTGGATCCGCAATTGGCCTCCCATGGTCTCCTCCTGTCCTGTCTAGTTGTCAGCTCTTAAGAATCAGATCTTTTTTTCCCCACCGATCTGGGCTCGTCTGTCAGATCTTTTTGGTGACCTGGGCTCCTCTGTTGGATCTCTATGGTGTCCTGTTCAGGCCACCAGCTCCAAGATGGTGGCGGGTCTCAGGGCTCTGTCTAACCACAGGATTCCCTGCAGGACCAGAGGTTCCCTGGTTGGACGGCTGGAACCTAGATAGTGGCACTCTCGTTCCACAGGTCTCTATCTGGTAAGCTATCTGTGGTGTCCTGAGGCAAGATGTCGGCCTCTGGCTGTACTCCAGGCATAGACCTGTGAGCAGATCTGCCCATGCTGATCGGTGCAGAGACCTTCTGCCAAACTGATCTGGCTCTGGGTGCAGGCAAGAACCTGACAGGGTAGTCGATGCTAGGCTAGGTCTCTGTCCGTGCACCTGACCCCAGCCACAGAGCTGTAGGTGCACAGCTGTAGCTGTGCACAGATCTCCCGCTGAGCTCCTCTGGCTTTGTGCACAGGCAAGAGCCTGACGAGGTAGTCTATGCTAGGCTAGGTCTCAGTCCACGCACCTGACCCCAGCCACCAGCAGCCCGCATTGACCCGAGGCAAGATGGCGGCCTCGCTGCAAGCATGGTGAACTGGTCCCCAGCGGTCAGCCACAGCCATGCAGAGCTGTAGGTGCACAGATCTCCCACCACTCTCCTCTGGCTTTGTGCACAGGCAAGAGCCTGATGGGGTAGTCTATGCAAGGCTAGGTCTCAGTCCAAGCACCTGACCCCAGCCTCCAGCAGTCCGCAGTGACCCGAGGGAAGACGGTGGTCTCCCTGCAAGCCCGGTGTAGTGGATTATCTTGATGGACTTCTGTATATCTAATCATCCCTACATTCCTGGAATGAAGCCTACTTGCTCATCATAATAGATCGTTTTGATGTGCACTTGGCTTATCACTGATTTTCTGCTCCTTCTGCCTGCTACTACTTTCAGGCATTAAGCCTTGATTTTGAGTCCCGTATTGGGTGCTAAATGTAACCCTATGAACTTTATTTAGAGCTAGAGGACTTCATAGAAAGTCTATATGGTTACATTTAGGACTCAGTAGGGGGCTTTTATGTAAGGTAAGCTACAATTTATATAATCAGAGGTTATGTATAGAGTAAGGGATTAGTTGGGAGTGAAGGCTCTTCTGAGGAAGAGGAAATAGACTATATAATTATGGATAAATATGGCTAGGATGATAGAACAAAAGTATCAGATGGAGAAAGGGAAAGAAGAGGTAGGTAAGGAAAGAAATATGGTGATGGATACCTAAACTTAAGGCTAAATAGAATCTGTAAAAGAGGATATATCGAATTCTATTAGAGTTTAAGTATTTAAAAATTAATAAATAAATCAAATAAATTAGATGGAATCACCAAATATCAGGGGAAAATTCTCCAACTAGTCATCTCTCATCACACAAAAAAACCTTCCAGTGCCAAGAATGAATTATATCTTACTGAGCTGTGTGCCAATGGCGCCCCATGGAAACACCCAAACAGTTAAGGTTATTGGCAAGCCTATTGGTTGTTTACAATAAATTAATGGTAAGGCCCTATTGCTGAAGAGCAACATGTACAAATTTTTGAACATGGATAGGATCAAGCTAATTACTACCTAGAGCCTTCTAAATCTGACTAGTTTTCATGGTACTATAAAGTGTGTGGGCAATTCTGGAATTTTGTTTTCTTTTAAAAAAATACAGAGAAACTATAAATAAATATTATGATAATGTTTTCCCAAGTGTGAGCATATGAGTCTATTTAACAATACCTGACTATGATTTTCATCTTGCTCTAGCAGACACATGATTTTTCTAGTTCAATATAGCTTCTGTGATTATGTGACATTTGTACTTCTGGGAACTTTATAGTGGTAATATAAATTCTAAGAATCTAAGAGGAGGGGTGGGTTGTTAGTTTTAGTTGTTTGCTGTTTCTTAAGTAGCTGCATGCAACAAAGAAACACCAACAATAAATTAGGCATATTGACAGTGAAGATCAAACTTGCCTTAAGGAATTCAGTGCCTGTAATCAGCAGGAAGTTGTCTAGCAATCAAGTTGCCCCCCTCTTTCCCCTTTCTCACTACTGACTTTATTAAGTAGTCTCTCTCTCTCTCTCTCTCTCTCTCTCTCTCTCTCTCTCTCATCTTCTCTCCATCCCTCCCTCTTTCTCTCTCTGCTCCCAGCCTTTTTACTTTCCTGTTTAATGTTAGGAGTTTATGTTCTGATAGAGGAACATAGTAATAAAATGACATCTCACAATATCCTGCTATATTCATAGATCAGTATTTTACTCAGACATCATCAGAGAAGTTTTCTCTTGCAGTAAATGAAAATAAGAATATAGAATCACAAATGGACATTGTATGGAGAGTGAAAGAATATGTAACATTAAATCATAAACATGAGTCTCCATCAGATCCCCATCCTCAGAGCTCCTGGAACTTGGCATAAGAAGACACAGAAAGATTGTAATAGCCAATGGAAATGGAATACACCAAAAGAAAAAGAGACCTTCTAGGCACAACAAGAATGATGCACATATGAACTCACAGAAAGGCCTGATGCACATATGAACTCACAGAGACCTGTATGGGTCTAAGCCAGATTGTTTTCTGGCATAGAGAAGGGACATAGACAGAAGCATTCATCTTTAACCCAGAAAATAGCTGCAAATGACGAATTCATACAAAAGAAAATATTGGTTTTCTGCAACAGAAATTTCACTGGCATACAAACCGTTTTTATAGGTAAGCCCCATGTATGTATATCAGTAAATAAGCAACAGAAATGAACTCAACAGTATTTTGGGGGTTTTCTTTTTTGGGGGTCTCATAAGGCTTAGTCTAAGCTTTATTTTTTAAAGTTTACAGGCTATTGGCTTATATATTAAGTTTTCCAATTTTCTGTTTTTATGGGAATTCTCTGTGTGTGACTGTATGTGTTTCTGGGTGTTTCTTATTGTGTTTCATTAGCTGTTCACCCCATTTGTTTGTTTTTATCATATTTTAGTTGGTTTGATTTTTTTTATTTGAATACTTTTTTCTAGTGAGAGAGAGGAGGAGTAGGTGTAGGAGGAGAAGAAGAAATGGTGTATATTCGGTTGGTGGGTAGGTAGGAGGGTCTGAGAAGACTTCAGTGAGGGAAAATTGTGATTATAATGTAGTGAATGGAAAAATCTACTTTAAGGAGAAATTTAAATGTAAATAGATTAAGGGAAATTAAGTAATACTAATACTAATACTACTACTACTACTACTAATAATAATAATAATAATAACAACAATGAAAACTACTAAAATGTATAGATGAAAAAGAAAGGATCAGCTAGGCGGTGGTGGCACATGCCTGTAATCCCAGCACTTGGGAGGCAGAGGCAGGTGGATTTCTGAGTTCGAGGCCAGCCTGGTCTACAGAGTGAGTTTCAGGATAGCCAGGGCTACACAGAGAAACCCTGTCTCGAAAAAAACAAAAAAAGAAAAGAAAAGAAAAGAAAAAGAAAAGAAAAGAAAAGAAAAGAAAAGAAAAGAAAAGAAAAGAAAAGAAAAGAAAGGATCAAACAACATATAACCAAACCAGGAAAAGAACCAACAAAATTAGGGGAGTTAGTACTTAGCTCTCATTAGCAACTAAATATAAATGTTCTTAACTCTTAAAAGACTCAGGGTAGATTCCATCTCACACCAGTCAGAATGGCTAAGATTAAAAACTCAAGAGACAACAAGTGCTGGAGAAAGAGGAACACTCCTCCACTGTTGGTGGGAATGCAAAATGGTAAAACTGCTCTGGAAATCAGTTTGGCGGTTCCTCAGAAAATTGGGCATGTCACTTCCAGAGGACCCTGTCATACCACTCCTGGGCATACACCCAGAGGATTCCCCTGCATACAATAAAGACACATGCTCCACTATGTTCATAGCAGCCTTGTTTATAATAGCCAGAAATTGGAAGGAGCCCAGATGTCCCTCAAAGGAGGAATGGATACAGAAAATTTGGTATATTTATACAATGGAATACTACTCAGCAATTAAAAATAATGAATTCATGCAATTTGAAGGTAAATGGTTAGGTCTGGAAAATATCATCCTAAGCGAGTTAACCCAATCACAAAAGAATACACATGAAATGCAATCACTGATAAGTGGATATTAATTAGCCCAGAAGCCCTAAATACTCAAGGCCCGATTAGCAATTCAAATGATTCACAAGAAGAAGAAAGGAGAGAACCTTGGGCCTGAAAAGATTGGATCCAGTTTTGTAGATCCAGAACAGAGAAATGGTGGGGGCGGATGATTGGGGAGTAGTTGGGAGGGGAGAGGACTTATGGGATATATGGTGGGGGGGATCTGGGAAAGGGGAAAGCCTTTGGAATATAAACAAAAAATATAGAAAATAAAAAAACCCAAATATCCATAAATGGTGAGTTTAACCTTTATGGTGGATTTTTAAAAAAATTGCTTTCAAACTCTGTATTTACTGCATTCAACAAATGACACATGAACATTATTCTGCATTAGAGATATGGAAGAGTACATAATTTAAGATACAGCTATGAATAGATGGGAAATACAAGCCTTAAGTGTTAATGACTACATTGCCCTCTTAGAACATGGTGTAAAAACAGGACAAGTACACTGAAGGGTAGCAGTCATAAGTCTTAAGTGATTTCAAGGCATTTCATTAATTTTGACTCTGAGGTCCACAGTCTAGAAGACAGTAGTGCTGAGAGTAATATGTACTGTGAGGACCTGGCTCATGACATTTCAGAGGGAAGTAAATACTGTATTAGCAACTGGGATAGTAAGTATTTGTACTGTATTTTCGCAAAATATCTCTTCTGCCCATGTCCTGTGAATTTATGCATGCTGTGTTAAAAAATAATCGGCTAAAAAAAAAAACGGCTAGTTTACTTAGTGGAAGGAGTTTCAAGACAGGATAATGTTGAGTGTATGGAGTAGTCATTATTGATTGCACTTACACAAGAATAAAATTTAAGAAAAACAAGTAGGACAAAAAGAAATGCAAAATGTACAGTTTGGAGAGCAAAATCAAACTAAGAGCCTAATATTACAGCCACAACATACACTAAAAGTGAGGTTTTAATTGTTTAAAAACTATTACTATCATTAAGGAGAGGTCTCCTGCTCTGCATTGGAACAATAAGAATGGTACACTGAAAGCAACACCTTACAGAGCTAAACTTTCAAATCTTGAAACAGTGCCTAAGTGTTATCTTTCTAGAAAGAAATCGCATACAAAATCTGGAGCTCACATGATTCAAAGGTGCGAGGATCCATCTCAAGTAGGCAGACACACTTGCATTGTCATCTACCTGTTACTGGCTTTGAAGACATGAAAATTTTAGGAGTAGAAAAAACATGGACTCATTCCACAGGGTGTTAGCAATACACGTAGAACAAGGAATGTGTGACATTACTGAGGTTGTTTCAGAAGGGCCCTGAGAGTCCAGGAAGCCCTGAGTGACTTTCCCACAAAGCTGTGGAAGCAAAGATTGAATTGCACTGGAAACTCAAGATATTGGAGATGCCAGAGCCAGGAGAAATCTGTCAAGCGAGATGCACGAAGGGAGAAAAAATAGCTCAAGCACATGTTTGGAGGCAGCAAATCTGGAGGAGAAGAATCATCTAAGCCTTTTAAACTGAAGCCCCAGACCAGACTTCAATCTAAAGGATTTCTACTTGTCTTCCTGGGTTTCTGCCTTGCTTCCGTTCACCATTTCCTCATGATACCCTGACTCATTTATTTTGGAATGGGAATATATATCCTGTGACAATAAGTATTAAACTAAAAAAAAAAAAGTCTCAGGGTAGAATGCTGAACAATACTGATGCATAAATTCATGGAGTTGAAGTCAGTGATAGAGAATAATACTGTATGGTGTTTGCAGGAAAATGGATGGAACTTGAGATTTTCATGTAAAGCTAAATTCTCAAAACCACAAAAATTGCATTGTTCACTCCAAGATAATTATATACATAAAAGTAGAATGGAGAGGATTAGAGAAAAAAAGGGGGTAAAGATTGAATATTGAGGGTGTCAAAAACTGTAATGGGAGAATCAATATGGAAAATGGACAATTATTATGCATCCTTGAAAATGTCACAGTAAGACCCACAATATGCTATATTCTTTGCAACATTTTAGACAAAAGACAAAGACAAAAAAAATTGGTAAGGTATTAAAAATGAGAATTCAGTACAAGTACCAAGTAGCAAAAGAGCAAGCGAGCAAAAGAGTACATAATCTCTTGAGTGATGCATGGCAGGGAGGCACCTCAGACTCATTTATTTGACTTTCTATTCAGATGTCCTGGAGATTAGAGTCATGTGTGATTTTTTTCTTCATCGCTCTCCACTTTCATAATTTCTCAAGGTTGTCGCAAACACCTGGTATTCTTTCCTTCAGCTTAGCTACTCTTATTAGTAATAGTTTCCATTGTATATTTTCTGATTCAGACGGTTTTGTACTACCAATGTGATTCTCTTTCATAATTTCTAACTCATGGCTAAACTTCTTAGTCTAGCCTAGCATATACCTAATTCATTCAATAGTTTATTATTCCTTATGATAATAATTAAATTGGTATATTAAAATATTATTTCTCTTCACATATCCTCAGTTCTCTATACAACTAACTTTATCTTCTTTATTGCTCACTTAAAAACATAAAACAAAATGAAATTCAACAACCATAAATATTAATCTCTCTCTCTCTCTCTCTCTCTCTCTCTCTCTCTCTCACACACACACACACACACACACACACACACACAGCCTTAACAAAATGTACATTACAAAACAGTGGAGACTATTTTCTGTTAACTTACATGTTTGTATGGCCTTTCCTAATCTGTGGTTGATATACCTAGTGACACCCCATTAGAGAAAACTGACTTTTCCACTCAAAGATATAGTTGTAAGTAACTTCTTGCATAGGGATGGGACCATGTGTTTACTTTCCCCTTTCAATACTGGGACATTTTCTGTCTTGAACTTGTATAGGTAATAGTATAGGTTCCTATACCAGAAAATCATTGTCTCAGGATATTGTAGGATTTACCAACATAGCAGTGAATACAAGGGAATGCAGGCAAAAAGCAAAAGCCTACTTTTGCCATGTCCTTTTAAGTGTGCTGCCACTACAAGGTGTGGCCCAGATCTGAGGTTGGTCTCCCATACTATCTAATCAAGAAAATCACTTAGTGCATACCCAGCTATGGAAGAAATTTTAGTTTCACCAACTCACCTAGGAATCAAACTAACCGTTGTTACTTTAAAACACAGAGAGCTCTCATTTATCTTCAAATTAGAAGAGAACTTCTGAATAAATAAAATCTCCAAATGGACATACCACAGGCAAGAACAGCAAGTTCTATACACATACAAGTAGTATAGTTTCGAATGGGCTATGAAGAGATTTATTTAAAAATTACCTGATTATTTATGGCCAGTCTTGGAATTATAGACATTTACTAAATTGTCATTTTGGGCTTTTTTTCTGAGAGGAAGACAGAAACAATTTATTCATTATACAGAGAGTAACACTGGATTTTATAATCAGTAAGTTTACCTTTTTGAAAAACATAAAAGTGTGATATGAAAGAAATAGTAGGTAGGGGAGATATAATAAGAGAGAAGAGTTGCTTTATAAAAGATATAACCTGTGTAACAATATTATTATAACTATATGCAGGAAATTTATACTGTGGAAAAATTGGTTTTTGGTTTATAGAGGAAAAAAGTTTGCAGAGGCTGAGAAACATAAGAATATGGGGCTATCATTCATTCAACATCATATCTTGATGCACTCAGAAATGCAAAATGGAATGTGACAGCTGAGTTGCCTTCTTAAACAAATCAGTTTCCTACAACAGACCCACTCTCAGAAGAAAGACATTAATCCTGTTTACTGGCCTCTCTTTAAATTTACAATTGGCATGAAAATTAGCATATGAGGAAAAATCACTGTCACATTTTAAACAAATCATGGTTTAGTAGATTTCTCCCAGTTACCTTCCTTATCTCCAGCCCCTTAGGTCCTTTGTAACTTCTCCCCTAGTTCCTTGTTCATGTTCCTTGTGTCCTTTTGCTCTCTCCCTGCCCTTTCTCAGCAACTATTGTTACCCTATCTTGGCCACTTATCTAGCTTTAGGCTTTACTCACATAAAGCAATGTAACAATATTATTATAAATATATGCAGAAAATTTATACTGTGGCAGATTTGTTTCATGCATAGATTGATCCACAATAACAATACAGAGAGAATACGATTTATTTACAACTTAAAACAGTTTAAAAAGCATAGTAACTAGGCATTAAAATTCTATTCTAATCTTCTAGTTTAATCTTCCTACCTCATTGCTTGAATTTCCTCTTCCTTACTCTATACCAGAATCCTTTCTCTTTCTGAAAGCCCCACTCTATTTTCATTATTGTCTAGCAATTGGCTTTTCCAGGCTTTATTGATAGGGCAGAAAATAAATTGTCAGCATTGTTTATACAAACTTGAGATTGGAGAAACGTTTTGTTTTGTTTTGTTTTGTTTTTACATTATTTACATTAAATCCCAATAGCAACCCCCTCTATCCTCTCTTCCCAGTCCTGCCATTAGAAATCCTTCCCTGTAATCTCCCCTTCTCTGAAAACAGGGAGAGAACCTGTTTTCTCTGCCCTGGGATACCTAGTACCAACAGGACTTAGTGCCTCCTCTCTCACTTAGGCCCAACAAGGTGGTCCAGGTATGGGAAGGGGATCCTATGGCACATAACAGTTTCAGAGACAGAAACTTCTCCAGTTTGTTAGGGTACCCACATGAACCCCAAGCTGTACTCTGCTATAAATGTGGGTGAGGAATTAATTCTAGCCCCTGCATGCTCTTTGGTTGATGGTTCAGTCTATACGAGTGTCCATGGGTCTAGATTAGTTGACATTGTAGGTCTTTCTGTTGTAAGACAGGGTATTTTTTTTCAATTTTTTTATTGAATATCATTTTCATTTACATTGCCAATGGTAAAACCTTTCCAGATATCCCCCCTGCCCTAAGATCCCCAACCCCTCCCTTTTCTCCTTCCCCCTGCCTCCATGTATATGCCTCTCCTCCCCCGCTCGGATTCCCTTTGTTCAGCCTCTGTTGAGCCTTTACTTGACCAAGGACAATTCCTCCCACTGATGCTCAACAAGGCCTTCCTCTGTCACATTTTTGGCTGGAACCATGTGTGTCCCTTGGTTGATGATTCAGTCTCTGGGAGTCTTGGGGCATCTGGGTAGCTGAAATCATTGTTCTTCTGATGGGGCTGTAAACCCCTTCAGTTCTTCTGGACCATCCTCCAGCTGCTCCACTGGGGACCCCATGGCCAGTCCAATAGTTGATTGCTAGCTTCTGCCTCTGTATTTGTAAGGATCTGGCAGGGCCCCTCCAAAGACAACCATGGCATGTTCCTTTTGGTATACACTTCTTGTCATCCATACTAGTGCCAGGGTTTGTTGACTGTTTATTGGATGAATCCCCAATTAAGGCAGTTAGTCTCTGGGTGGCCTTTACTTCAAGGACAGGGTTTTTTAAACTAACCCTTACAATGCTGTATTCATGTTGAAAACATAGTGGGATAGAGAAATCAGCATTTGGATAATATAAGAATAATCTTTTCATATTGCACAGAAATATTATGCCTACAAACTTAGAAATGGGTGTATAGAACAGTAAAAGACAAAAGAAAAAAGGAATGAATGACTAAGGGATGATGTGAGAAAATTGGATAGTACTTTATATAAGAAAATGATCATGTCAATTGTTTTCATAATTAAATAATCTCTTCTACACATGGATTTACCCACTTACCCAGGGTGGTAAGAAATAGTGCACTATCAGGGAAATGGAAAATTCTGCATTTGTGTTTTTCCATGATGGCAAATGCCTGAGGAAAATGGGTATGTTGTGTATCCTATTGGAAATTCTGGTTTGATTGTCAGCAGAGAATTTAGCTGCCACCTGCACCCAGTCTCACAATCTCCAATAATTTCCATATCCTCCTATGGCCTTGGGGAAGCATGCCAGTTCTTGATAATTTCTCTGGTAAAAAGGAATCCATCCATATCAGTCTTTTTGAATACCTTACACTAACATGAGTGTGAAAGATAAAAGTATGTGAACAGTCTGAAAAATCTGACAGACATGGCAATATGACAGATCTTCTACATAGGAATAAGTCCAGGATCAAATAAGTGAGAAATAGCATGCAGAGATGACAACTCTGAATGGTTGTTCAGGAGTGTGAAGCTCACACAGTCATGCCAATAATAGGAACAAAACATATTCTATGAGGCCAATGTTGGCAATATTGGCTTTTTCTTTCTTATTTCCCATTTCTTCAGCCTCTTGGCAATATTCGCTCTCAGACCCAGTTGCCACAATTTAAGCCACATTGCTCCCATGTTAATGGACAGCTCCAGAACCATCATTATTTTTCAGTTAATTCAAATATGATCTCACCTCCAAGCTACTTTTCCATATATCTGGGGTCAGTGGAAAGAAAAGCCTCTTAAAGAACAGAAACTCCAATTGGGTAGTATAAATAGACACAAGCTGACAAACAACTAAGTACAGCCCTTCCATTTCTAGTTTGTGCCTTACAGAAATGAAAGTTGAATCTCAGTAATTGCTTAATTTAAAAAAATAATGGGAAAAAAGTCTCATGCAAGAAGATTCACCACTGAATCTGCTCAGCATTATAATCTTTTTACTTATATAGTAGAAATATCCATACATCTTCTATCCATACACATCTATGTGTACCTTATTCTTGTTCAGAATTCAGGATTAATGTTGCTCAGACCTATTCTTCAAAATTATTTATAGACTTCATGCACAGGCTATTTGACCTAGAATACAAGGTAGCTTATATATATATATATATATATATATATATATATATATATATATATATATTTGTTTGTATATTTAATGTTTCCTGAGACTCCTTGATATGACATGAACACAAGAGTGAAATATCTTGGTACTGATGCAGAGGTTGATCCTATTATTCATGAACTTTTCTACTACAATTTAAGACATTTCCTACTCAAATTTCACATATTCTCCACTACAATTATTGTCAAGTCAAGAGCTTGGTTAGAAAAAAGAGTTTCTAAAAGAATAAAAATTAATTACTATATGGACAGCTTGATTCAGTTGTAATCTAATAACAGCTCAAAAAAAACTGAAAAAACTTAGAACTTACTGATTAATAAGATGTCTAGATCTCCCGAGAGGCTCTGCCAGAGCCTGACATATACAAAGACAGATGGTCTCAGCTAATCATTGAACTAATCATGGGGTGCCCAATGGAAGAGTTAGAGAAAGGACTGAAGGAGCTGTAGGGATTTGCAACCCCATAGTAAAAACAATATCAACCAACCAGAGCTCCCAGGGTCTGAATCAACAACAAAGGAGTACACATGGAGGGACCCATGTCTCCAGCCGCATATGTAGCAGAGGATGACCTTGTCAGGCATCAATGGGGGAGGACATCCTTGCTCCCATGAAAGCTGGATGGCCCAGTGTAGGGGAATGTGAGGGTGGGAAGGCAGGAGTAGGTGGGGGCACACCCTCATAGAGCAGGAAGAGGGGGGATCGGATAAGGGGTTTCTGAGGGGTAAATCAGGAAAGGGGATAACATTTGAAATGTAAATAAATAAAATATCCAATAAAAAGAATACTGAAAAAACAAATTCTTTGTAAGAACTAAAGATTTATTCTAATAAACCTAACTATCCTCAACCTTCTAATTATCTAAATTGTGCATCAAAGTAAATTGTGTTTATTGTGTATTCAAGAATGAAACCTACCAGAAAAGATACCTCATGCTATACTGAGATTCTCCATTTGTAAAAGCCATTCTGTACTGGTAGCTCATAGCCATATTTGGTATGTCTTGCTTTCCCAATATGTATATATCTTTTTCTTACCTATAGTAAGATCTATAATAAAACATCTTTAATAAAATCTATAGTAAGATCTATAGTAAAACATCTGTAATAAAATCTGTAGGTCTGTTTCAAGCTGGGTAAATGTGATTCATTGTGTTAAACGTTAGTATGGCCTTAATCACGTTCTATAAAAGAATATGTGAATATGTCAAGCTGCTGTTGATTACATTACAGAACTCTATTTCTATCTCTTACCACACAGGAAAATAAAATAGACATTGGATGTGGTTGGAAGGATGGAACTGGGTGTAGAGTGAATAGAAAGGGGGAAAGGAGTGGGAATCAGGTGAGGGAAGAATAGGATAGTGAGGCAGAAGAGGGCTTGGATAGATTGGAAATTGGTGGGCATCCATCTCTGGGATATATCAGAAACCTGCAAAGGGAAAGACTCCCGAGGTAAATGAGGGTGACTTACACTGAGACTCCTAACAACTGGGGATATGGAGTCTGAAGTGGCCACCTCCAGTAGCCTTGTGGGCCTTCCAGTGGAGGAAAGGGGCACCAATCCACCAACAATATCTTCAACTCAAAATTTGTCCTGCCTCAAGATGTGTGCAGTGACAAAGATAGAGCAAAGATTGAGGGAATGGCCAGCCAATGACTGGCCCAACTTGAGACACATCCCATAGAAGAGAGCCAACCCCTGACATTTACATTAGTGTTAATATATTAATACTCTGCTATTCCTGCAGACAGAACCATAGTGCATTGTCTTTTGAGAAGCTACATCAAGCAGCTGATGGAAACAGATGAAGAAACCAATATCCAGTTGAACTGGGGAGTGAAGTAGAATGTTTTGGTTTCTTTGGATACTTAGTTGTATCATGTAATGTTTTTCTGGCACTGTCTT
The DNA here is from genome assembly GCA_964023405.1 of Apodemus agrarius. Lineage (NCBI taxonomy): Eukaryota > Metazoa > Chordata > Mammalia > Rodentia > Muridae > Apodemus > Apodemus agrarius. The sequence goes on along the minus strand of OZ030006.1, from coordinate 66,790,633 downwards.
ATGACAGAATTTTTTGATGAAGCAGATACAGAGAAGGATATTTTTGTTGAGAACAGACACATGGTATTTTCTGGGAGTAGTTTGGAACAGGGCATTGATGTTTTGCTAAACTAGATGCTTAAAAGAACACTTGATGGTTGGAAAGGGTATAAATATCACCCAGCAGACAGTGTACAATGTGTGTGGTGTTGGTACAACTTACCATTCTTTTGTAGTCATTATTGGGCTTTCCTGATGCTAGTCTACGCTGACAATACTGTATGGCATTGGTTGGCCTTGCCATTCTTTTCTGGTCATCATTTGTTCTGACTTCATGGGGAGAAAAACACCAAAGAATGTTTGATGGTGTTCTGTCAGCTTCTTTCCACTTTGCCAGACTCACCTAATTAGCAGAGCCTTGTCATTTCTTCTGGATCATACTACTATTCCTGACAACAAATTGGTGTGCTTGGTGTGCTAATCCCTGGGAAGACCAACTCTCCCACTTCCAGTTTTCTGCAGTGGCCTATAGTTCTTTGCGTATGCTTGAATGCTCATGGATGTTTTCCCATCTACTTTACCATATCCTTTGATGTAGTACTTATTTAGCCCACATTTGGGCAATCATGTTGTTGAGACTTTATGGGTGTAGATTATGAATTTACTAGAAGACATAATCTCAAAGCAAACTCCCTTATCAAGCTCCCTAATCCTTTGACACTTACAGTCTTTTTACCCCCTCTAATGCAATGTTCTCTGAGCCTTAGGTATGGTACTGTTTTGTAGATATATCCACTAGGACTGGGATGAGTTCCACAACTCTGTATTTTGATTGATTGTGATCTTCTGTAGTATTTACTATATGTTGAAAAAAGAATTTTCCTTGGTGAGGGATGAAGAATATACTTCTGTGTGGGCTTAAAGGGCATAAAGAAAAAAAATATTCTTAAACTGTCTATGCCACTATAGAAACACCAGAAAGATTCCACTCTGTAGCAACATAATAGAAAAAAAAACACTCAGTTTTTAGAGGAAAGTTTCAGGTATCAATTCTACATTTCTGCCTAAGCAGCTATAAATAAGTCATTTCCTTTCAGATCTATAGATACTTTGAATCTGAAAATGAGGTAACAGTATGTGTTCTATGCCCCTTTCATGAGGTAGAAACAAGTAATAAAAATGGGCATAACATCCAGAAAGCTCTTGTCAGAGCATGCCAGTCTAGAGTATGACTACCATGATCAATGATGACACATTGGCTATTGCATAAACATAAAAAATTCCAATTGTAAAACTCACTTGATCATGTATGAAAAGCAGAATGACAGGATAAATACAGGTTCATAAAACTACAATCTCCAGCATTAAATATACACAAAAATTAACCACACTTCCAAATTTAAAATACAAAGATTTGACAATGTGAAGCATTCAATGGGGACTATGAAAATGTTCTACAGCAAAATCCAAAAGACTGTACATTTGAAATAACAGATATTCAAATGGAGAGTAAATGGAACACAGATATTCAAATAGAGAGAAAGAGAAGCACTCCTCCACTGCTGGTGGGATTGCAAGCTGGTACAACCACTCTGGAAATCAGTCTGGCGGTTTCTCAGAAAACTGGGCATGACACTTCCAGAGGACCCTGCTATACCACTCCTGTGCATATACCCAGAGGATTCCCCAGCATGCAATAAGGACACAGGCTCCACTATGTTCATAACAGCCTTATTTATAATAGCCAGAAGCTGGAAAGAATCCAGATGTCCCTCAACAGATGAATGGATACAAAAATTGTGGTATATTTACACTATGGAATACTACTCAGCTATTAAAAACAATGAATTCATGAAATTCTTAGCTAAGGGGGTGGAACTGGAGAATGTCATCCAGAGTGAGGTAACCCAATCACAAAAGAACATGGTATGTATCACTGATAAGCAGATATTAGCCCAGAAGCTTAGAATAACCAAGACACAATTGACATATCAAATGATGCCCAAGAAGGAGAGGCCCCTGGTCCTGTAACGGCTCAGTGCAGCACTGTAGGGGAATACCAGGACAGGGAAGAGGGAAGCGGTTGATTGGGGAACAGGGGGAGGGAAGAGGGCTTATGGAACTTTTGGGGAGGTGTGATCCAAGAAAGGGGATATCATTTGAAATGTAAATAAATTATATATTGAATAAAAAAGAAATAGAATTATATTTTCTGATAAAATTGAAGACTGATAAAATTGAGAAATATGTAGTAAAAGGTTAAAATTGAAGATTATCATGGAAAGTAATGCAGTACAATGGAAGATAAAAACATTTCAAAATTAATAGAAGGAATTATAGACATTTTCTGATGAAGTTGATGATATACATGGAAAATATTTCTGATGAAATTTAAGAACTATATAGAAAAATATTAAAATGAAGATTTTCATGTAAAATTGTGCAGAAAATAATTCAATTTTATCAGAAATATTTTCCTTGTGGGTCTTCAATTTTATCAGAAAATGTTTATAATTCCACTTTATTTGGTAATGCTTTTATGCCTACCATTTAATGTGTATAATTTTCTAGCATAATCTTCATTTTTAACATGATTTTTTTCTCTATTGCATCAATTCATCAGAAATATTTTCTATGTAAATTTTCAGTTTTACCATAAAGTTTCTGTTTCTTTTCAAAAAAAGAAAAAAAGAAAATGTTCTACAGCAAAATCCAAAAGACTATACATTGGGAATAACACAGATATTCAAATGGAGAGTAAATGTTTTGTTCAACATTTTTACTATTCTTATCTCAGTCTAGAGTATGAGGCAGTACTTACTTAAAGGTCTATAGCAGGCATTTAAGCCTATGATTCCTAACATCTTGGTGAAAGCTATTATCAGTTAATTAATAGGATCACAGAATATTAGATAGTTAAACTTCAAGCTCTAACTGCAGACTGCCATTGTGTCATGCCCTTATGTGTTTCTCCACAGATAGTTTCAGAGTGAGAACAATCAATCTGAATAGGCTTCTGGCTAGTGTGATTTTTTTTATATAATATTGGGGATAATCTTCTTGTGGTTCACCTGTCCAGTATATGCTTGAATGTAGGAATACTAGAACAAATATCTTTTTTTCCTCTAAAAGAGTATAAACCCTTTATAGAAAGAAAATAAAAGAGCAACTGAATTGTTTTGGACTGAAACCTCTGGCTAATGTGCTGAGGTCAGTGACAATCATCAATGTATAAAAGAGCTGTCCGATGGTAGTGGAGGTTGAGGAAGAAGTCAAAAGACATTGAGAGACCTGCTGAAGGTCATGCTAAATATGACCACAATCTTAGCTGCAGTCTCACTGCTCAGGTTGGCCATAGACAAATATAGGCTTGCCTTCCAGCATGCAACAAAGGTCAGTTGGAAGGAGGTATCAAGAGACCTGCCCACTGCCATGCCAAGAGGCACAGGCCGGGAGACATGACTAAAGACCTGACTGCTATTGCTGTGCTCTGGTGGACCATAAATACACACACAAGACTGATTGGCACAGTGACATGCAGTAAGGGCAAAGGAAGACATCCATAGACCTATCCACCACCATGCCACATTGGCTCACTGTAGACAGGTAGTGCCTGGCTTGCAAGCACACCATGTGGGACAGAGGAGGTCACCAAGATACCCAACTGCTACATGTCCCACTGTCAGTGGGAGCCACTGTAATATGTAAGTGAGTGTTAAGGGAGATGGAACTAGAAATGTGAGGGAGAAGAAAAATAGCCTCCTATGGGTACCTCTCATTACCTCCTGAGACCATGGTGAAGTCTCACCCTGTCACTAAGAGCCGTGACTGAGACCTTTGCTATGCAACAGCTGTGCATCATGTCACCACTAAAGACCATGAAGATGTCCCTGGTCTGATGAGCTGCCTGAGACCACATGGATGTCTAAGGGTTGTGCTGAACTGGCCACAGTCACTCGCCACTGTTATTGAGTGCTGGCCCAGCCTTGGTAATATAGGCTTCACCTGGGCTGCACAATGGAGCTGACCCCATTGTCTGGGGCTCAAGCTCCACCTTGGGATCCATTTCTGGTGCACACTTCAAAACCCAACAGTATTGATGATGCCAAGATGTGCTTACAGACAGGAGACTGGCATTATTGTCCTCTGTCCTCTGAGAGGCTCTGCCAGCACCTGGCTCAGACAGATGCAGATACTTGCAGCCAACCATTGGACTAAGCCTGGAAACCTCAATGGAAGAGTTATGGGAAGAGCTGAAGGAGCTGAAGAGGAGTGCAACTCCATAAAAAGAACAACAGTATCAGCTAATCAGACCCTTCTGAGATTTCAGGGACTAAGAAACCAACCAAAGAGGATTCATGGGTTGTCTGTGACCGCGGCAACATATGTACCAATAGACTGCGTTGTCTGGCCTCAGTGGGAGGGGCTGTGTTGGATCCTGTGGAAGTTTGATGCCCCAGAGAAGGAGGATGTAACAGGGGCGAGGTGGGAGTTGTTGAGTGGGTGGGAGAGCACCCTCTTAGAGGCAAAGGGGAGGGGGATGGAATGGGAGGCTCATTGAGAGTGGACCAGGAAAGGGAAAAACATTTGAAATATAAATAAATGAAATAAGTAATAACAAAAAGAAAAATTAAATCAAACAGCTGTATGCTAACTGTATTTCAGAAAACTTGCTTACTGTCCAATACTCTTCCAACTAGTCGGGTAGCTGTAAGCAGCCCTGTGTTATACATACCTGAGGTGGGTGAGAGGTCATGTTAAGGCCTCTGAGACACAGAACCAAATAAATTATAAGTTTGGCATTCAAGCACTGCCAAGAAAAGAATGGCAAAAGGAGCCAAACGTTTAACTTATCTCTTAGGGACCTTCAGTTTGCTTAGCATATTAGATGCCACCTGTGGCAAGACTTACACTTCACACGAGTTTCCACATCCTTTTGGAGCCTTGAGAGATGATATGCCAATTTTAGTTAGGTTCTTGAAAAAAAAGTCATCTGAGTCCTAGTATCTTCTTTATTAATTAGAGATAATTCCATTTTTTAACCTCACCATACACCAGTTTTTAAAAGGAAAGTGAGGTTCCACATGTTAAGCTATGTAGTACATGACTTTTGTTCTTTTTTTCTTTATTAGATATTTGCTTTATTTACATTTCAAATGGTATTCCTTTTCTGAAATGGTATTCCCTCTAAAAACCCTCATCCCATCCCCCTCCCCCTGCTCACCCCCTCTCCCAATTTCCTGACTTGCATTACCCTTTTCTGGGGAATCAAGCCTTCACAGGATCAATGGTCTCTCTTGTCATTGATGTCTAAAATGGTAATCTTCTGCTACATATGTAGCTGGAGCCATGGATCCATCCATGTGTACTCTTTGGTTGGTTGTTTAGTCCCTGGGAGCTCAGGGGGTACTGGTTGGTCCATATTATCGTTCTTCCTGCCAGACTGCAAACCTTTTCAGCTCCTTGGGTCCTTCCTCTAGCTGCCCCACTGGGGACCCTATGCTTATTTTCATGGTTGGCTGTGAACCATGGGTATTTTGATCCACTTTCCAAAAAGGATCAAAGTATACACACTTCGGTCTTCCTTCTTCCTGAGCTTCATGTGGTCTGTGAGTTGTATCTTGGGTATCCTGAGCTTATGGGCTAATGTTCACTGATCAGCGAGTGCATATCCTGTGTGTTCTTTTGTGATTGGTTTGCATAACTTAGGATGATATTTGCTAGTTCCATTCATTTGCCTAAGAATTTCATGATTCATTGATGTTAACAGCTGAGTAGTACTCCATTGTGAAAATGTACCACATTCTCTGTATCCATTCCTATGTTAAGGGACATCTGGGTTCTTTCCAGCTATTATAAATCAGGATGCTATGAACATAGTGGAGCATGTGTCCTTATTACATGTTGGACCTAGGAGTGGTATAGTTAGGTCCTCAGGTAGTGCTATGTCTGATTTTCTGAGGAAAATAAGCTTGCAATCCCACCAGCAGTTGAGGAATGTTCCTCTCTCCCCATATCCTCTCCAGCATTTGCTGTCCCCTGAGTTTTGATCTTGGCCATTCTGACTGGTGTGAGATGAAAACTCAGGGTTGTTTTGATTTGCATTTCCCTGATGATTTAGGATGTTGGAAATTTCTTTAGGTGTTTCACAGCCATCCAGTATTCCTCAGTTAATAATTTTTGTTTAGCTCTGTACCCCAGTTTTAATAGGGTTATTTGGTTCTCTGAAGTCTATCTTCTTGAGTTCTTTGTATATATTGGATATTAGCCCTCTATTGGATATAGAATTGGTAAAGATCTTTTCCCAATATGTTGGTTGCCATTTGTCCTACTGACCATCTCCTTTGCCTTATAGAAACTTTGTAGTTTTATTTGCAAAAGGTCCCATTTGTCAATTCTTGATCTTAGAACATAAGCTATTAGTGTTATATTCAGGAAATTTTCCCCCATGCCCATGTGCTGCAGGTTCCTCTCCACTTTATTTTCAATTACTTACATTGTATCTGGTTTTATTTGGATGTCCTGGATCCAGTTGATCTTGAGCTTTGTACAGAGAGATAAGAATGGATCAATTTACATCCTTCTACATGTTGAGTGCCAGTTGACCCAGCACCATTTGTGGATAATGCTGTCTTTTTTCCACTGGATGGTTTTAGCTCCTTGGTCAAAGATCAAGTGACCATAGGTGTGAGGGTTCATTTCTGGGACTTCAATTCTATTACATTGATCTACCTGTCTGTCTCTGTACCAATATCTGGCAGGTTTTTTTTTTATATCACTGTTGCTCTATAATATAGCTTGAGGTCAGGGATAGTGATTCTGCCAGAAGTTCTTTTATTGTTAAGAATAGTTTTCGATATGCTGGGTATTTTTTTATTCAAGATTTATTTGGAAATTGCTCTATCTAACTCTATGAAGAATTGAGTTGGAATACTAATGGAGACTGCATTAAATCTGTAGATCACTTTTGGCAAGATGTCCATTTTTATTATATTAACCCTGCCAATCCATGACATGGGAAATCTTTCCATCTTCTGAGATTGTTGGTTTCTTTCTTTCTTTAGATAGTTGAAGATCTTTTCATACAGATCTTTCACTTGTTTGGTTAGAGTCACACCAAGTTATTTTATGTTATTTGTGACTATTGGGAAGGGTATCATTTCCCTAATTTCTTTCTCAGGCTCTTTATCCTTTGAGTATAGGAAGACTGGTATTTTTTGAATTAATTTTATAGCCAGCCACTTTGCTGAAGTTGTTTATCAGATTTAGGAATTCTCTGGTGGAATTTTTGGGGTCACTTAAGTATACTATCATACCATCTGCAAATAATGATACTTTGACTTCTTCCTTTCCAATTTGTATCCCTTTGACCTCTTTTTGTTGTATAATTGCTCTAGCTAGGCCTTTGAGTATTATGTTGAACAGGTAGGGAAAGAATAGACAGCCTTGTCTAGTCCCTGACTTGAATGGGATTGCTTCAAGTTTATCTCCATTTAGTTTGATGTTGGCTACTGGTTTGCTGTATATTGCTTTTACTATGTTTAGGTATGGGGCCTTGAATTCCTCCTCTTTCCAAGACTTTCATCATGAAGAGGTGTTGGTTTTTGTCAAATGCTTTCTCAGCATTTAATGTAATGACCATGTGGTTTGTTTATATAGTAGATTACATTGATGGATTTCCATATATTGAACCATCCCTGCATCTGTGGGCTGAAGCCTACTAGATCATGTTGGATGATCGTTTTGATGTGTTCTTGGATTCAGTTGGCAAAAATTTTATTGAGTATTTTTGCATTGATATTCATAAGGGAAATTGGTCTAAAGTTCTCTTTCTTTGTTGGGTCTTTGTGTGGCTTATGTATCAGAGTAATTGTGGCTTCATAAATCAAATTGCATACTGTTCCATCTGTTTCTATTTTATGAAATAATTTGAGGAGTATTGGTATTAGGTCTTCTTTGAAGGTATGATAGAACTCTGCATTAAATCCATCTGGTTCTGGGCATTTTTTGGTTGTGATACTATTAATGACTGCTTCTATTTCTTTGTGGGTTATGGGAGTAGTTAGACCATTTATCTGATCCTGATCTAACTTTGGTACCTGGTATCTGTCTAGAAATTTTCCCATTTCATCTACAATTTCCACTTTTGTTGAGCATAGGCTTTTATAGTAGGATCTGATGACTTTTTGGATTTCCTCAGTATCTTTTGTTATGTCTCCCTTTTCATTTCTGATTTTGCTGATTTAAATAATATCTCTGTGCCCACTGGTTAGTTTGGCTATTTATCTTGTTTATCTATCTTGTTTTTTTTTGTTTTTTTTGTTTTTTTTTGTTTTTTTTTTTAAGAACCAGCTCCTGGTTTGGATGAGTCTTTGTGTAGTTCATTTTTGTTTCTACATGGTTGAGTTCAGGCCTGTGTTTGGTTATTTTCTTCTGTCTACTCCTCTTTGGTGTATTTGCTTCTTTTGGTTTTAGAGCCTTCAGCTGTGCTGTCAACCTGCTAGTGTATGCTCTTTCCAGTTTCTTTTTGGAGGGACTCAGAGCTATGAATTTTCCTCTTAGCACTGCTTTCATTGTGTCCCATAAGTTTGTGTATATTGTACTTTCATTTTCATTAAATTCTAAAAAGTCTTTAATTTCTTTATTTCTTCCTTGATCAAATTGTCATTGAGTAGAATGTTGTTCAGTTTCCAAGCATATGTAGGCTTTCTGTTGTTTTTGATGCTATTGAAGGCCAGACTTAGTCTGTGGTGATCTGACAGGGTATGCGGAATTATTTCACTCTTCTTTTGTCTGCTGAGGTCTGTTTTATGACCGAGTATATGGTCAAATTTGGAGAAGGTAGCCTTGGGTGCTGAGAAGAAGATATATTCTTTTGTTCTATAGATATTTGTTAAATCCATTTGGTTCATAACTTCCATTAGTTTTAGTGTTTTTCTGTTTAGTTTGTGTTTCTCTGATCTGTCCATTGATAGGAGTGGGGTGTTAAAGTCTCCCACTATTATTGTGTGGATATAATGAGTGTCTTGAGCTTTAGCAAAGTTTCTTTTATCAATGTGAGTTCCCTTGTATTCGTAGCATAGATGTTCAGAATTGAGAATTCATCTTGGCAGATTTTTTCCTTTGATGAGTATGAAATGTCCTTCCTTATCTTTTTTGATTACTTTTGGTTGAAAGTCGATTTTATTTGATATTAGAATGGGTACACCAGCTTGTTTCTTTGGACCATTTGCTTGGAAAATTGTTTTCCAGCCTTTTACTCTGAGGTAGTATCTGTCTTTGTGCCTGAGGTGAGTTTCCTGTAGGAAGTAAAATGTTGGGCCTGCTTATGTATCCAGTCCGTTAGTCCATTTCTTTTAATTGGAGAATTGAGTCCATTGATATTAAGAGATATTAAGGAGAAGCATTTGCTGCTTTCTGTTGTTTTTGTTATTAGAGGTGGAGTTGTGTTTGTGTGGCTCTCTTCTTTTTGGTTTGTTAAAAGAAGATTAATTTCTTACTTTTTCTAGTGTGTAGTTTCCTTCCTTTTCTTGGTGTTTTCCATTAATTATCCTTTGAAGGGCTGGATTTGTGGAAAGATATTGTGTAAATTTGTTTTTGTCATGGAATATCTTGTATTCTCCATCTATGGTAATTGAGAGTTTTGCTAGGTATAGTAGCCTGGTGTTCTCTTAGGGTCTGTATGACATCTGACCAGGATCTTTGGGCTTTCATCGTCTCTGGTGAGAAATCTTGTATAATTTTGATAGGCCTGCCTTTATATGTTACTTGACCTTTATCCCTTACTGTTTTTAATATTCTTTCTTTGTTTAGTGCATTTTGTGTTTTAATTATTATGTGTCAGGAGGAATTTCTTTTCTGGTCCAATCTACTTGGAGTTCTATAGGCTTCTTTAATGTTCATGGACATTTTCTTTAGGTTAGGGAAGTTTTCTTCTATAATTTTGTTGAAGACATTTACTGGACTTTTAAGTTGGAAATCTTTACTCTCTACTCTACATATAATCCTTAGGTTTGGTCTTCTTATTGTGTCCTGGATTTCCTGAATGTTTTGTGTTAGTAGCTTTTTGTGTTTTGCATTTTCTTTGCCTGCTGTGTCAATGCTTTTATGGTATCTTCTGCATCTGAGATTATTTTTTCTATCTCTTGTATTCTATTTTTGATGCTTGCATCTATGACTCCTGACTTCTTTTCAAGGTTTTCTATGTCCAGAGTTGCTTCCCTTTGTGATTTCTTTATTGTTTCTACCTCCATTTTTAGATCCTGGATGATTTTGTTCAATTCTTTCTCCTGTTTATTTGTGCTGTCCTGTAATTCCTTAAGGGATTCGACCTGTTTACCTATGTTGTCCTCTATTTCTTTAAGGGAGTTATTTATGTCTTTCTTGAAACCCTCTATCAGCATCATGAGCTCTGATTTTATTTTTTTTTTAATTTTTATTTTCTATATTCTCTGTTTACATTCCAAAGGCTTTCCCCTTTCCCCGTTCCCCCTCCCTATTTCCCATAATTCCTCTCCACCCCAACTATTCCCCAATCATTCCCCCTCCCCCCACGGTTTCTCTACAAAACTGGATTCCATCTTTACAGGCCCAGGGTCCTCTCCTTTCTTCTTGGGAATCATTTGACTTGCTAATTGTGCCTTGAGTATTTAGGGCTTCTGGGCTCATTAATATCCACTAATCAGTGATTGCATTTCATGTGTATTCTTTTGTGACTGGGTTAGCTCACTCAGGATGATATTTTCCAGGTCTAACCATTTATCTACAAATTGCATGAATTCATTATTTTTAATTGCTGAGTAGTATTCCATTGTATAAATATACCACATTTTATGTATCCATTCCTCCTTTGAGGGATATTTGGGCTCCTTCCAATTTCTGGCTATTATAAACAAAGCTGTTATAAACATAGTGGAGCATGTGTCTTTATTGTATGCAGGGGATTCCTCTGGGTATATGCCCAGGAGTGGTATGCCAGGGTCCTCTGGAAGTGACATGCCCAATTTTCTGAGGAACCACCACACTGATTTCCAGAGCAGTTTTACCATTTTGCAATCCCACCAACAGTAGAGGAGTGTTCCTCTTTCTCCACATCCTCGCCAGCACTTGTAGTCTCTTGAGTTTTTAATCTTAGCCATTCTGACTGGTGTGAGGTGGAATCTCAGGGTTGTTTTGATTTGCATTTCCCTGATGACTAATGATGTTGAACATCTCTTAAGGTGTTTCTCGGCCATCCGAATTTCTTCTGGTAAAAATTCTTTGTTTAGCTCTGTACTCCATTTTTTGATAGGGTTATTTGGTTCTTTGGGGTCTAACTTCTTGAGTTCTTTGTATATATTGGATATTAGCCCTCTGTCGGATGTGAGGTTGGTGAAGATCTTTTCCCACTTTGTTGGTTGTCGTTTTGTCCTTCTGACAGTGTCCTTTGCCTTGCAGAAACTTTGTAATTTTATGAGGTCCCATTTGTCAATTCTTGATCTTAGTGCATAAGCTATTGGTGTTCTGTTCAGCAACTTTCCGCCTGTGCCTATGTCCTCCAGGGTCTTCCCAAGTTTCTTTCCTGATACTTTCAGTGTGTCTGGTTTTATGTGGAGGTCCATGATCCACTTGGAGTTGATCTTAGTGCAAAGAGATAAGAATGGGTCAATTCACATTCTTCTGCACGTTGAACTCCAGTTGAACCAGCACCATTTGTTGAAGAGGCTATCTTTATTCCACTGGATGGTTGTGGCTCCTTTATCAAAGATCAAGTGACCATAAGTCTGTGGGTTAATTTCTGGGTCTTCAATCCTGTTCCATTGATCCACTTGCCTGTTGCTGGACCAATAACATGCAGTTTTTAACACAATTGCTCTTTAGTACTGTTTAAGGTCAGGGATATTGATTCCCCAAGAAGTCCTTGTATTGTTGAGAATAGTTTTAGCTATCCTGGGTTTTTTGTTGCTACAGATGAATTTGAGAATTGCTCTTTCTAGATCTATAAAGAATTGAGTTGGGATTTTGATCTGGATCGCATTGAATCTGTATATTGCTTTTGGCAAGATGGCCATTTTTACTATAGTGATCCTGCCAATCCAGGAGCAAGAAATATTTTTCCATCTTCTGAGATCTTCTTTGATTTCTTTCTTCAAGGACTTGAAGTTCCTGTCATACAGATCTTTCGCTTGTTTGGTTAGAGTTACGCCAAGGTACTTTATGTTGTTTGTGGCTATTGTGAAGGGTGTTATTTCCCTAACTTCTTTATTGGCCTGCTTGTCCTTTGAGTTCAAGAAGGCTACTGATTTGCTTGAGTTAATTTTATAACCAGCCACTTTGCTGAAGTTGTTTATCAGCTGTAGAAGTTCTCTGGTGGAGTTTTTTGGGTCACTTAAGTAAACTATCATATCATCTGCAAATAATGATACTTTGACTTCTTCCTTTCCAATTTGTGTCCCTTTGACTTCCTTATGTTGTCTAATTGCTCTCACTAGAACTTCAAGTACTATATTGAAAAGATATGGAGAGAGAGGGCAGCCTTGTCTAGTCCCTGATTTTAGTGGGATTGCTTCAAGTTTCTCTCCATTTATTTTGATGTTGGCTACTGGTTTGCTGTACATTGCTTTTACTATGTTTAGGTATGGGCCTTGAATTCCTGTTCTTTCCAAGACTTTTAGCATGAAAGGATGCTGAATTTTGTCAAATGCTTTTTCAGCATCTAATGAGATGATCATGTGGTTTTTTTCTCTTAGTTTGTTTATGTAGTGGATTACATTGATGGATTTCCATATATTGAACCATCCCTGCATCCCTGGGATGAAGCCTATTTGATCATGGTGAATGATCATTTTTGATGTGCTCTTGGATTCGGTTGGCAAGAATTTTATTTAGTATTTTTGCATCGATATTCATAAGAGAAATTGGCCTGTAGTTCTCTTTCTTTGTTGGATCTTTTTGTGGTTTAGGTATTAGCATAATTGTGGCTTCAAAGAATGAGTTGGCCAGTATCCCTTCTGTCTCTATTTTGTGGAATAGTTTGAGAAGTATTGGTGTTGGTCCTGAGACCTATGACGTCATATAGGCGACACTAATGCGGCCCTGCAGGTTTATTCCTGTTACCAAGGCAACGGCCACCATGTACCCAGAATTCAATAGACCCTAGACCCACCTAGCTCACCTGTAATTTGAATAATCATGCACATAAAAGGAGCAGCTTTCTCTTTCTCTCTCTCTTTTTCTTTCTGCTCATTGCCCCAGCCTTCCCCTCACCCTGTTCCCCTTTTAAATAAACTCGCGTGGAGTACTTGGTCTGGTCTAACTGCTTCAGCCCACACCACCCGGCTCCACCGCAAGCGCCGCGCATCGTGCCTGCCGCCTGCGGATCCCAGCTGCGGGACCAGGCGGCTCGTGGCCGCGGTTCACTTCGCGGACCAGGCGGCTTGGGGCCGCGGTTCACTCCGGCCGCTGGCCGCCCGGCCGCCCGCGCGGGAAAATCAACATTTTGGCGAGCCAGCCAGGAGGTCTGTTGGAGGAGTATCTGGGCGAGATGGCCTTCTGCTCTGTGCGACCCGAGGGCAATCGATCGCCCAATGTCCCTCACGATGACACTCAGGACATGGTCCTTTTGGCTTGCGGGGGTTGGGGCAATCCCTCGCCCAGTGACCCATTTGACCACATCTATAGCAGGGAGCTGGCGGTAGTTTGGCCTTAGAAGGCCAGGAGCCCGGGGTGGTGGCTGGAGCTGGTCGGACAGCCTTTGCCAGCATGTGGTATTTTTGTTTTCGGGCTTTCTCATCCCTCCCATGGTACACCTTGAAGGCCAGCGCTAAGACTTCTGCCTGGGGAGTTAGGGGCCCCCTCTCCAAGCGTTTAAGTTTAGCTCTTATGTCGGGATAGCTCTGGGAAAAGAAATAAGTCATTAAAAGTTGCTTACCTTCTGGATTCTCAGGATCTAGATTAGTGTACTGTAATAAAGCCTTTGTAAGGCGATCTAAAAACTGAGATGGATTTTCCTGTTTGTCCTGGACAACTTCCTGGAGTTTTTCAAAGTTTACTGGCTTTAAGGCTGCCTTTCTGAGACCAGCTATAAGGCATGTAATAAACCTGTCTCTGGCTAAAATACCACCTGTGGAATTGTAATCCCATTGAGGATCCTGGTCAGGTACTGTCTCAGATCCAATTGGGTATGTTCTGTCTGTCTGGTGAATCTGGTCTGCATGCACTCTCGCCTCTTCCAAGACACGCCTGCGTTCCTCTGGGAGTAAGTTATTAGTGAGAATCATATGGACATCATGGAAAGTTAAGCTATAGGATTGAGTGATGTACTGAAATTCTTTAATAAAGCTAGAGGAATTAGAAGTATAAGAACCCAGTCTGCTTTCTATTTGAGAGAGTTCACTCAACGAGAAAGGAACATGTACCCTAACCAAACCATTAACTCCAGCCACTTCCCTCAGAGGAAGGACCGGTGCTGGGTCAGGTGTCCTCGGAGGAGTGGTTGGGCACTTGGCTGTGGCCTTGGAACGCGTAATAGGAGGGGTAAAGGTTGGCGCCAGTACAGGGTGTTTGGAATGACCCGTAGCTGGCAGAGAGGGAGGGGAGGGGTCTGGGGAGGTTGGATTAGTAGACTCCGGAACCTGTTGAGAGAGAGAGGCTGAAGGTGCAGTTTTGGGTCTCGCAGGCCCAGGAGGCCTGCGGCTGATTAGGGGTGGCTCGTCAGCTGGATCGAATGTAGCGCCCTCTAGTGGGAGGTGGGTAGGTTTCATGGCTAAGAGGAGTTGAGAAGGAGAACACGCAGAGCAGAGAGATGGTTTAGAACGAAGATACATGAAAGCTTGGACATAGAGGACTTCATCCCATTTACCGGATTGCTGGCAATATGTGTTAAGATCCCTTAAAATGATAGGGTCTAGGGTGCCATTAGGTGGCCATTTGGAGTTATTATCTAGCTTGTATTGAGTCCAGACCTTATTACAGAGGTTAATTAGCTTAGATCGCCTCAGCCCTTATATGAGGCAGCATTAGGCCCCACCCATGAACCTCTTCTCAAACCTGTTACTAAGCCCTTTCAGAGACTCCAACAGGCTCTCCTTAAGGCCCCAGCCTTACACCTCCCTGACCTGACTCGTCCCTTCTCCCTCTATGTAACTGAAAAAGAGGGATTTGCCCTTGGAGTCTTAGGTCACCAGCTAGGACCTTCTTTTGCACCTGTAGCATATCTGTCCAAAAGACTAGATTTAACCATCCGAGGATGGGCACCTTGTATTCGTACCTTAGCAGCTGCTGAACTACTTATTCGAGAGTCAAAGAAGTTAACCTTGGGGTCTCCCATAACTGTGCTCTCTTCTCATAACCTGTCCCAGCTCCTAACTTATAAAGGCTTGCAGACTCTACCTCCCTCCAGGGTCCTTTCTCTTCAGGTAGCGCTAATAGAAGATTCTACGCTCACCTTCCAATCATGTCCTCCTCTCAATATTTCTAATCTTCTTCCCCGACCTAACACTAACCACTCCCTTTCTCATTCCTGCACTGAGACTTTAGAGCAACTACTACCTCATCCTTCACACATACAGGAGGGCACATTGCCTCAAGCCATTTATACCTGGTACACAGACGGAAGCTCCTTTCTATATGAAGGAACTAGAAAAGCTGGCTATGCCATAGTGTCGGACACCGAGGTGATAGAGGCACAGGCCCTCCCTTCACACACCACGAATCAGCAGGCTGAGCTAATAGCTCTCACTCGTGCCTTTCAATTGGCACAGGGACAATCCCTTAATGTCTATACAGGTTCTAAATATGCTTTTCATATCCTCCTGTCCCACGCTGCTATCTGGAAAGAGCGCGGGTTACTTACCACCACAGGAGGATCGATAACTAATGCAAGCCACATTTTAGCCATGCTAAAGGCCTCCCATCTCCCCACAGCTATTGGGATTGTCCATTGCAGATCCCACCAGACGGATGACTCTATCGTCTCCAAGGGAAACAACCGAGCTGATGAGGCAGCTAGGACTGCAGCTCTTAGAGGGCTAAACTCATCTTACCCTCCCCGAGATATCCTCACACTTCAACCCACATCTCTACCTTCTCCTCCTGACACTCGTCAAACCCTATCCTATCTTCACCAACTCTTTCATCCTAACAGCCGAGCGTTATCTTCTTTTGTTAAGTCCCACCTACAGCCTACTCCTGAGGACTTAAGTTTCTTAAAATCTATCACTGCCTCTTGTAAAATTTGTCAGATGTCAGATTCCAACTCGAGATATCGTAGCACCCCTTTCCCTACCCATCAGGCTAGAGGTTCCCTTCCTGGAACTGACTGGCAAATTGACTTTACCCACATGCCCACTGTCAAGCGTGCCAAGTACCTCTTGGTCTTAGTGGACACCTTCTCGGGGTGGGTAGAAGCGTTTCCCACCACTAACAAGAGGGCTCAGACAGTTTCTGATCTCCTCCTCCGAGAGATCATCCCCCGATTTGGTGTTCCAGCCTCTCTTCAGTCAGACAATGGCCCTGAATTTACTTCCCAGGTTTCTCAGATTCTTTCTAAGGCCCTAAACATCCCTTGGCATTTCCACATTCCCTACCATCCCCAATCTTCAGGTAAGGTAGAAAGAACTAACCGCTCTTTAAAAACCACCCTTGCCAAGCTGTCACAGGAACTTCACCTCGACTGGGTAAAACTCCTACCTCTGGCTCTTTTCAGACTACGAGCTCTCCCCAAGCGACCCCTTCTCATCTCACCCTTTGAACTTATGTATGGACGTCCAGTTTTAACTCCTGGTCTTTCACCTAAATGCTCTCCCCTCCCAGACCACCTACTCACCCCATTGCTTTGCCACCTCCGTTCTCTCCTATGGAACTTTGCTGACCACCATCTACCGCGGCCACAGACTGTCTCCTGTCCACTTCCTATCAACATTGGAGACCAAGTCCTCTTATCTCCTCCAGATCATCGGCTGCCACCTCTCTCACCCAAGTGGCAAGGTCCTTTTAAGGTGATTCTCGTGACCCCCACAGCTGCTAAACTCGAAGGATTCTCTCATTGGATCCACCTGTCCCACCTTAAACCTTTTATCCCTCTACCTAAAAATGACTGTTCTTCATACACGTCAACCCCAACAGGACCGTGCTCTATTAAACTCCGGAGGACTTCGAGATCATCCACCTTGTCCCCAATTCCAGAACATGAGACTCCACTCCGGCATCCGAGCTCGACCTCATTGGATTAGACATGGGTTTCTTGTCCTACCCCTGCTGTTCTTCATTTCCATCCAGGGCAGCCCTTACATCTGGAGATTCGAGGTTCATGAAACCCCTACAGATAACAAACAGTCTTTCCAAATAGGATCGGGAAACTGCTCCATATCCGGATGCCAAGAACCGGTCCAAATTGCGATCGTTCCTATATCGGTTATCCCATCCAAATATTATGATCTCTATACTTGCTTTCTCTTCGACCAGACAAAAGATTATTGCAGAAGATGGCCGGACGAATATGGGGGCTGCCCATATTGGTCTTGCCAGATACATATGCTAGGATCACGGGTCAATCACTTCTTCTATCAACATCGCAAGACACTTTTCTTCTACATACAAGACCCGTGGGATTCCAGGTGGGAGACAGGAGTTGTTGGTAAGCTCTATCGCAAAAATCAGCCCAGCTCCCCAGTAAGTACCATCCATATTCAGAGAAAGTATATCTCAATCGCCCAGCCTCTAGGTATTGAAAAGGTAGGGGAGATAATCAAACATTCCTCCGAGGTCCTCGATTCTTTGACAACACCCCTCATAAATGGCACTAACTTGTCATTTCGTCTATTGCTTCAGACTTTGACCTCAGCATACCAGCTCCTTAATGTCACCAGGCCTGGTCGCTTTAAAGATTGTTGGTTATGTGTACCCCCAGGAACTGACTCAAAACTATCACTTACAGCTTCTCCAATGATACTGCCAAATAACCTTACCTCACCTTTTGTCAGCTGTCCTGACTCTGATGTCACCATGGCTCCGTACCTTGCCTCTGTCCCTCTCTTTGGCATAGCAAACTGTTTTAAGGCCTCTGGGACACGTTCTGTAGGAACGTTAAGCCCCCTAGACTGTAATAAAACCATAAGCCTTGATATATCATCTCTGCCACAATGCCCTGCAATCCAAAACACGTCAATTCTTTGTGGCACTCGGGTATATCGTCGCCTACCTGCCAGCTGGTCTGGAGTTTGCACATTAATACTCCTTTTCCCTGAACTGGGAGTAATCCAGGGAAATGAGCCTTTGCCAATACCAGTGGTAAATATGATGGCTGCTCGACGTGAGAGGGCAGTTCAGATCGTGCCCCTCTTGGTCGCTACAGGAATAGCCGTAGGCGTTGGCACTGGTGTGGCGGGAATAACTACCTCTTTGGCCCAATACAATACATTCACTTCCCAGTTTAAGAGTGATCTCCAGGGAATGACTGAAACTATGCTTACTATCCAAAAGCAGATCGATTCTTTGGCAGCCGTAGTGCTTCAGAACCGACGTGGACTAGATGTCTTCACAGCTGAAAGAGGTGGTCTTTGCCTGTTCCTTCAAGAAGAATGCTGCTTCTATGTCAACCAGTCCGGGATAGTGAAAAACAAAATCCAGGAGCTCCAGTCAGACATAAAAAACTTCAGAGATCGTGAGACCTCTAGTTCTGGGATTTTTGAAAACCCTATATGGAAATGGATACTGCCTTTTGTAACGCCCCTTCTAGTCATCTTTCTCGTGCTGTTATTTGCGCCTTGCCTCATTAATCTCGTTTCTACATTCTTCCAACGGCAAATGCAAAAAATTTCCAACCAAACTATTAATCAGCTTCTGTTACAGAATTACCAGCCGCTGCCCACGGAAGAGCCGCTGTCCACAGAAGTACCTGACGCAGAGGGCCCCGGTGGTGAAAATCAGCTACGCCCCCAAACTGACGACGCCCCTAGACAGCAGGAAGTAGTTTAAGAGACACGACGCCCTCATCCCCTTTCACCATCGGCCCCCCCCTCTCTTCCTTTCCTTTTTTAATAACAGAAATGGAGGAATGTTGGTCCTGAGACCTATGACGTCATATAGGCGACACTAATGCGGCCCTGCAGGTTTATTCCTGTTACCAAGGCAACGGCCACCATGTACCCAGAATTCAATAGACCCTAGACCCACCTAGCTCACCTGTAATTTGAATAATCATGCACATAAAAGGAGCAGCTTTCTCTTTCTCTCTCTCTTTTTCTTTCTGCTCATCGCCCCAGCCTTCCCCTCACCCCGTTCCCCTTTTAAATAAACTCGCGTGGAGTACTTGGTCTGGTCTAACTGCTTCAGCCCACACCACCCGGCTCCACCGCGAGCGCCGCGCATCGTGACTGCCGCCTGCGGATCCCAGCTGCGGGACCAGGCGGCTCGTGGCCGCGGTTCACTTCGCGGACCAGGCGGCTTGGGGCCGCGGTTCACTCCGGCCGCTGGCCGCCCGGCCGCCCGCGCAGGAAAATCAACAATTGGTGTTAAGTCTTCTTTGAAGGTCTGGTAGAATTCTGCACTAAAACCATCTGGTCCCGTACTTTACTTGGTTGGGAGGCTTTCTATAACCCCTTCTATTTCTTTAGGGGTTATGGGACTATTTAGCTGATCTATTTGATGCTGATTTAATTTTGGTATTTGGTATCTGTCTAGGAAATTGTCCATTTCCTTTAGATTCTCCAGTTGTTTTGAGTATAGATATTTGTAGTAGGATCTGATGATCATTTGAATTTCCTCAGTTTCTGTTGTTATGTCTCCCTTTTCATTTCTAATTTTGTTAATTTGTATACTGTCTCTGTGTCCTTTGGTTAGTCTGGCTAAGGGTTTATCTATCTTGTTGATTTTCTCAAAGAACCAGCTCCTGGTCTTGTTGATTCTTTGTATGGTTTCTTTGTTTCTATTGATTGATTTCAGCCCTGAGTTTGATGATTTCTTGTCTTCTACTCCTCCTGGGTGAATTAACTTCTTTTTCTTCCAGGGCTTTAAGGTGTGCCCCTAAGCCGCTAATGTATGCTCTCTCCAGTTTCTTTTTGGATGCACTTAGAGCTATGAGTTTTCCTCTTAGCACTGCTTTCATTGTGTCCCATAGATTTGGGTAGGTTGTACCTTCATTTTCATTGACTTCTAAAAAATCTTTGATTTCTTTTTTTATTTCTTCCTTGACCAAGGTGTCATTGAGTAGAGTATTGTTCAGTTTCCATGTGTATGTGGGCTTTCTGTTGTTTTTTTGCTATTGAAGACCACTCTTACTCCATGGTGATCTGATAGGAGGCATGGGATTAGCTCGATCTTCTTGTATTTGTTGACATCTGTCTTGTGACCAATTAAATGGTCTATTTTGGAGAAGGTACCATGTGGTGCTGAGAAAAAGGTATATTCTTTAGCTTTAGGATGAAATGTTCTCTATATATCTGTTAAGTCCAATTGGTCCAGAGTTTCAATTAGTTTCACTGTGTCCCTGTTTAGTTTCTGCTTTCCTGATCAGTCCATTGAGAAGAGTGGAGTGTTAAAGTCACCCACAATTATTGTGTTAGGTGTAATGTGTGCTTTAAGCTTTAGTAAGGTTTCTTTTACGAATGAGGGTGCCCTTGCATTTGGAGCATAGATGTTCAGTATTGAGAGCTCTTCTTGGTGGATTTTCCCTTTGGCCAGCAAGAAGTGACCTTCTGAGTCTCTTTTGATGATTTTTGGTTGGACGTCAATTTTATCTGATATTAGAATGGCTATTCCAGCTTGTTTCCTGAGACCATTTGCTTGTAAAATTGTCTTCCAGCCTTTTACTCTAAGGCAGTGTTTGTCTTTAACACTGAAATGTGTTTCTTGTATGCAGCAAAATGTAGGGTCCTGTTTCCATATCCAGTCTGTTAATCTATGTCTTTTTATTGGGGAATTGAGTCCATTGATGTTAAGAGATATTAAGGAATAGGAATTATTACCTCCAGACATTTTTGAAATCATATTTATTTATTTTATTTATTTTTTATATTCGAGAGGTTATCTTCTTTTGGGTTTGATGAGAGGAAGTTTCTATCTTGTTTCTTCCCAGGTGTAGTTTCCGTCCTTGTCTTGGTGTTTTCCCCCTATTATCCTTTGTAGGGCTGGATTTGTGGAAAGGTATCATGCAAATTTGGTTTTGTCATGGAATACCTTGATGTCTCCATCTATGGCGATTGAGAGTTGTGCTGGGTAAAGTAGTTTTGGCTGAAGTTTGTGTTCTCTTAGAGTTTTCATTATATCTGCCCAGGATCTTCTAGCTTTCATGGTCTCAGGTGAGATGTCTGGTGTTATTCTGATAGGTCTTCCTTTATAAGTCACTTGGCCTTTTTCTCTTGCTGCCTTTAATATTCTTTCTTTGTTTAGTACATTTGGAGTTTTGATTATTATGTGACGGGATGTATTTCTGTTCTGATCCAGTCTGTTTGGGCTTCTATATGCTTCTTGTACATTCATGGGCATCTCTCTCTTTAGGTTGGGGAAGTTTTCTTCCACAATGTTGTAGAAGATATTTGCTGGCCCTTTAACTAGTAAGTCTTCACTCTTGTCTATACCTATAATCCTTAGGTTTGGTCTTCTCATTGTGTCCTGGATTTCCTGGATGTTTTGGGTTACAGCCTTTTTGCATTTAGTATTTTCTTTGACTGTTGAATCAATGGTTCCTATGGTATCTTCGGCTTCTGATATTCTGTCTTCTATCTCTTGTATTCTATTGTTGATATTTGCATCTATGGCCCCTGATTTCTTCCCAAGGTTTTCTATCTTCAATGTTGTCTCCCTCTGTGATTTCTTAGTTGTTTCTACTTCTGTTTTTAGTACCTGGATAGATATGCTCAGATCTTTCGCTTGCTTGATTGTGTTTTCGTGTATTTCTTTAATAGATTTTTGTGTTTCCTCTTTCATAGCTTCTACTTGTTGACCCATGTTCTTCTGTATTTCTTTAAGTGATTTTTGTCTTTCTTCCTTATTATCTTCTTCTTTTTGATCCATCTTCTCCTGTATTTCTTGAAGTGATTTTTGTATTTGCCTTGTAAAGGCTTCTAACTTTTGATCCATTTTCTCCTCTATTTCTTTTTGAGATTTTTCTATGTGTTCAGCTACCAGCATCCTGATCACTGATTTTATATCCAAGTCTTGTTTTTCTGGTGTTTTGGGGTATCCAGGGCTTCCTGTTGTTGGCAAACTGGGTTCAGATGCTGTCATGTTGCCTTGATTTCTGTTAGTGATGTTCCTTCGTTTTCCTTTTGCCATCTGGTTATTTCTGGTGTTAGTTTACCTTGTTGTCACTGGCTGGTGTTTGAATCTCCTGTGAGGCTGGGCTCACCTGTTGTTTCTCTACTGGTGGTTATGCATGATTGCTGCTCAATTGGATCACGAGCTGGCTGCCACCGGCTGCCTCGGTGCCTGGCCTGAGGTTGCGGGGAAGTGCGGGGAAGTGCAGCAGAGCCTAGGCGGCCACCACTGGGCCTGCCTGGCGGCGAGAGCCCAGCAGATCCCCCTGCGTGGTAGCCCCAGATGGAATCTGTCTACCTGCACCTTTCCAGCTGTGTCCTGGTTGCAATATGGAGGCCTGCCGCTATCACTGGTCCAGGGTCCTGGGGAGCTGGGTGCCTCCGGCTGCCTTGGTGCACGGCCTAAGGTCGCAGGGAAGTGCAGCAGAGCCTAGGTGGGCACCACTGGGCCTGCCTGGGGGCAAGAGCCTAGCAGATCTCCCTGCACGGTAGCCCCAGATGGAATCTGTGTACCTGCACCTTTCCAGCTGTGTCCTGGTTGCAATATGGAGGCCTGCTGCTATTGCTGGTCTGGGGTCCTGGGGAGCTGGGTGCCTCTGGCTGCTTCGGTGCACGGCCTAAGGTCACCAGGAAGTCATGAGCTCTGATTTTAAATCAAAATCTTGCTTTTCCCATGTGTCGGGATATCCATGACTTGCTATTGTGGGAGAATTTGGTTCGGATAGTGCCATGTTGCCTTTCTTCCTGTTGGTAATGTGCCTATGTTTGCTTTTGCCATCTGGTTATCTCTGTTGTTAGCTGGTCCTGCTGTCTCTACCTGGCACTTGTCCCTCCTGCAAGCTTGTCTCAGCACCTCTGGGTGAACAGCTCTCCCCTGGCACAGAATGCTCTGGAACTGCCAAGCTCCTGGGTGCAGGTGGAGCCCAGATAGCACCTGTCCTAGCTGCTCTGCCACTCCTGTGCTCCCTGCTTTCCAGACTGTACCTGACTCTTCAGTCACTGGAGAGAAGATTGTAGTGCATGTCTCTTATGTTAAATATCTTGAAAAGCTGTCAGAAAGTTTACAAATAGAATAGTCCTCCACTTATGCATGAGCCCATGAGCCATTTATTGAAATTCAGGGAAACTGTGAGTACCAAATATATTGTATGGCTGTGTCAGGCCAGAGATAAATATAGAAGATATTAATAGGCTTCACAGGGGTGTTATCCCCAGTACAGTCTGGTGTCCATTTTCTTCATCATTCCCCATGACTTTTCCTCTTTGATCAGCTTCACTAGAATATTTGTTAATTTTCTAATATGAAAGAACTCAGTCATGAGCTCTACTAGTTCTCCCTCAACAACACTGAGATCAGACTAACTAAAAAAGTAAGTAGATTCTGTACAAGGGTTTCTCCAATTAACTCATAACTTTTGACATATCATATTCAATATACTAACTCTAGGCAGGTGATGTCTCAATAAATTTCCAGGCTGGGGCACAGTGGCTTTGTTAAAACTTATTCACAGATCTTTTACAGTAATGTTTTCTCTGAACTAGATCTGATATAATACTGTCGATAAAAAATATAGGCTACCAGAATCTTCCTATATTTTTCATATTGATTTGTGTTAATGACTCCTTGTTAATGAAGTAGTCTCTCTACTGAAGGCAATTCCATGAACAGAAATTAGACTGAGTATTGTTGACATCCTTATATCTACTGTTGTCTATAGATTTCTATCTCAAACAGACTATATTGAAATAAGGGCATCACACATGTAGATTGTTAACAGAACCATGAAAATGAACTCATAAAAGCAAGAAAAATGAGGGTCAAAGGTCATGACCAAGAGGAGAGAGGAGAATGTGGAAATGGCTTGTCTCTGAAACTAATTAAGGAAACGCCTTCTCAAACCACATTTGTCACACTTGAAAACACGTTTCTTTTATGAACCTTGTTAGCAGAGCCAAGTAAACCTACAGTAAAAACCATTTCTCCCTTTGACATGACTCTAATTCTGATGTCTAATGCCCTTGAATATGCTGTTTCTATGTAACAAACTATTCCGGAACTAAGAATAATAATCATCTCATAGTTATTAGATCCGATACAATGTTTCTTCACATGGGACAACAGGTTCCAATACCCACCAACATATACCAATACCAGGAACTGCCAGACAGATTTCCAGAGTGGTTGTACCAGCTTGCAACCCCACCAGCAGTGAAGGAGTGTTCAACTTTCTCCACATCCTCTCCAGCACCTGTTTTCCCCTGAGTTTTTGATCTTAGCCATTCTGCCTGGTATGAGGTGAAATTTCAGGGTTGTTTTGATTCGCATTGCCCTGATGATTAAGGATGTTGAACATTTCTTAAGGCGTTTCTCAGCCATTCAAAATTCTTCAGGTGAAAAATTCTTTGTTTAGGCTTCCTTATTATTTTAAGGAAAGCCTCTCCACGCCCACCTCTATGCAATCAGCTGTGCTTCCAAGGGACTCAGAGACAGAAAACATGGTCCTCCCTCTGCAGTGCACCTTTGCCTTGCACCTCTCACTGGTGTACATATCTGCTTGCAAGTAGACATACATAGATCTGAGCTCTATGTGGCTTCTAAAAGGAGATCCACTTGCATAAGTTTTGAAGCCTGGGGGTCTGCAAGTGTTGTTAACAGACATGCCAATTTTCAATCTAGGTGAGCTTGGGTGGACAGCTAGTCTGCTTAACAAACAAGGTCAAGAGTTAAAGGTGGAACCGGATTAACTTGTCTGTGGTTGTCCCCTAGGTATCCAATTCAGTTGCAATTTAGGAACTTAAAAGACACAAAGCCTGGCATCTGGGGTGGGGGAGGAAGCTTTGTGAATCAAGAGATAAACTGTTACTTCTCAGGAAAAGTGGAGACTATATTTTAAATTAATTCAGCTGGCTGAAGAAGATTGTTAGCCAACTTCATAATTGGAATCTCTAATATTGGATTCATTTCTAGACCAGTCTATGATTGAGTCAGCTGATCACATTAAAGGAAAGAGAAAAGTCATTTTAACTCCTCTTTAGATTAATTTTCTAAGTTAGCTTAACAGTCTCCATGTTCTGTCCCACAAGGTCTAAACTCTTGAAGAAAGGCAGTTTATCCAATCTGGGACATAGTCAAGTCACCATTGTCACGATACTCTGCAAGGCCACAGGTCAGCATTATCTTCAGCATGCCACACCAATCATTCTGGCAGCTAGCATGCTTCTGCAGCATTCTGCGGAAAAAACACAAACATGCTTTTTTCTCCATATTACATACCTGATCAGGATCATGCCTATGCCAATAAGTGAATTCTTTCATTTCACCTAGGTATCCACATGCCTAGTTATAGGATGCTACTATAGATACTCAGCAAGGAGTTCCTTGGCATCCAAATTTTAAAATTTTCTTAAAAATATACAAGCATAACTTAAATAATAAGCACAGAGATACAATTTGCAGTCTCTTTTCTTTTTTAAGAAGATATTATTTTAAAATTTTTTATATTACCTTGTCCTTGAGGATAATAAAGAATTAAATTGTCAAAGACATCTTAAATGTTTGATGACCATAATAAATAGGCACTTCCATTATCTTTTTTAATTTAAGTTGGAAGACCAAGCATAGACAATAATGTAGGCAGCAAGCATAGAAAATAAACATAGCATTTTTAGTTGCTTTTCCTGTTAGAGCAGTTGCAAATAGAAAGTGTAAAAATGTATCATTAGTCACATGTACAGATTTTTATTTTCTAAATTAGAGCTATGAGTTGTTTTTTTCTGCCCTCCCCCCCCCCCATCTATTGCCAGCTTCTCTTGCAGTGACCCAGTTTGCTGTGGCTGAGGGCAGTTACACGAATCAGCCAGATTATACTTTGAAAAGTATAGAGGAAAACAGAGAGTGAATTCATAGCCACTTGGGAGATGCCACAGTTGCATGGATAGAGCAACTTATAACACACTGGACACTTTTTTTTTGAGAAAAGTAGAATTATTAGGGTTGACACTGTGCAAAGCCAGAGGAAGAAGGAAAATATAAGGAGATAATTTGTTTAAAAAGAGGGGAAGGACTACAACTGCAGTGCTTCCCCTCAATAATATTACATGTATTTGAAACAGAAAGGAATCAGGTCTCATTATGTTACTTGCCCTCCACACCTCTGTCACTTTGTGATATTAATCTAGGCTCCTCCCCATTCTAAGCTCATGCAGCAAAAAGTGTTTAACATCTCTGAACTATTTAAAATAATGGAGAAGAAGACTATAACAAGCTTCTCTTCCCAAGAGCCGCATCCAAGTGAGACTGGGTGAGCACAACATCAACGTCTTTGAGGGCAACGAGCAGTCTGTCGATGCTGCCAAGATCATCAAACACCCCAGCTTTAATTCGAGGACCCTGAACAATGACATCATGCTGATCAAGCTCTCTTTGTGAAGCTAGAGCAATCCACATATTTGACAGCCTTCAGATACCACTCCAGCTTTTCACCAGTCTCTGAAAGAACAGGTTTCTTTTTGTTCTTGGCAACTTTTTCAATAGTAAAGAGATCATCTCTGAGACCTGTTTGAGATATACAAGAAAGGACTCTTTGGGTAGTGATGAGTTACCTCAGCAACCCACTTTTCTTTCATATTTTCAAATGAGTATAGAGAAACCACTGCAGAACATACTAGAAAAACATTTCTATGGGGATAACTTAGCAGTCTCCATCTGTCATAATCTTCTTGCCCTGAAGTTTATCAAAAAGTCCAAGAGTGTATTTCTCCCTACCAATCATAAGAGTGACTGCATAGTTATTGAAAACAGCAGGTACATATTTTGATGGAAATTAGTTCGCTGTATAGCATATCAGTAGACATGCTTAATCAACAGCGCCATCACCCACAACACACTTTACAGAAATAGTTCAATATCTACTGTTAATATTTCAAATATGATGGTGATCTCAGCTACTCCACTGTGGCTACATGAGATTATTAACTCAACACTTTCATGAACACATAGGTTGTTAAGGAATAAATAATATATACTTTAAATGGGAGAGTTTTAAATGAAAGTTTTCCTTAAAAGTGAGGTGATGTTTCTTGTGGGGAGCCAAAACATCCTGCCGGCCCAAAACATCCTGCCAGCCCAAAACATCCTGCCGGCCAAAACATCCTGCCAGCCCAAACATCGTGCCGGCTTGAAGTAAACAAGTCAGTGCACAGGTGCTGGGTAGTTTACCATCCCTTGGTCTCCGCCTCTCCCGAGCTGCAGCCAATCAGGGGATGACACGTCCGAGGCAGGGGTTGCAGCCTATATAAGGGATGGGCTTCTGGGTATCTGGGTCTCCGCTCTGTAGGCTTATGCTCTCCCTCTCAGGAGCATTAAAGCTTTGCTGCAGAAGGATCTTGAGTGTGCCGTGTCTTTCTTGCTGGCGCGACGGTAGCACGGGACATCTGGTGCCGAAACCCGGGAATACGAGACTTCATCATCGTCAGCACCATCGGAGACCCCTTGGCTACAAGGAAGATTCAGAACTGCAGGCAGATACGTTCGGAGAGGTATGTTCTTCTTTGGCTTCGACTTGGGATTGTCGCCACCCTGGGAAGGTAGCATTGAAGCTTTTGTGACCATTCTTGGAGCCCTTTTAATCTTTCTCTTTGCCATGTATGAATGCTCCAGGTCTTTGACTCTTGCCTCACAGAACAAATTAGGTAGAGATCTTGACTGCAAAATGGTGGAAAGAGACTTGAGGCAGGGGACAAAAGCAATTGGGAAACTTGTTAAAAACTGTTTAGAAGATAAAGCTTGTAGGGCTGCAGTGGCGGAAGTAGTGAGAGGTTGGGTGCGCGCAAGAAAAAACCAGTCCCAAAAAAGGAAAAAGGACCTCCCGGAGAGTCTAGAGATAAGGGAGTGAATGTGTCAGATCTTAAGGAACCTTCTCCTATTGTTAAGCCAAGAGGAGGAGCTAGCTTGTATCCAGTACATGATCTTAAGGCTTTAAACTTTGATAACTCTGATAGCTCTAATAGCTCAGAGGATGAGGTCTTGGACCCCGATGAAGAGGCTGAGTTAGAGGAGGAACCTGCCAGATATGAGGAGGAAAGATACCATCAAGATGATCAAAGGCAGAATAGTAAAGAACATCGAAAACGGCAGCCCCTAACAGCCCTTTCACAGGTTGTTCCTTCGGTGCCCTCTCCCTATGAGACACGCCCGAAGTCTTGCTCCTTTTTGTCTGAAAATGTAAAAAGAAAGCTGCGCCTTGCTTACCCAGTCTTTGAAGGCGCTGAAGGGGGGCGAGTACAGGCACCTGTAGAATATAATCAGATAAAAGAATTGGCAGAATCAGTTAGAAAATATGGAGTTACTGCTTATTTTACTTTTGCACAATTGGATAGACTGGCCCGGGATCCTTTGACGCCATCTGACTGGCAAATGGTTGCAAAAGCCACGCTTGTCAGTATGAGCCAATATATGGAATGGAAAGCACTTTGGCATGAGGCTGCCCAAGAGCAGGCCAGATCTAATGCAATGGCTTTAACCCCTGAACAACAACAGTGGACATTCGACCTACTAAAAGGCCAGGGTCGTTTTGCCGCTGATCAAACAACCTATCATTGGGGAGCCTATCAACAGGTTGCCAATACGGCCATTAGGGCCTGGAAGGCACTCTCCAACAAAGGAGGAGCTAACAATCAGCTTACTAAAATCATTCAAGGACCCCAGGAACCTTTTTCAGATTTCGTAGCTAGAATGACGGAGGCAGCGGGGCAGATTTTTGGTGACCCTGAGCAGGCCGCGCCTCTGATTGAACAACTTGTCTTTGAACAAGCTACCCAAGAATGCCATGCAGCCATAGCCCCGAGAAAAAATAAAGGTCTACAAGATTGGCTTAGAGTATGTAGAGAACTTGGAGGACCTCTTACTAATGCAGGGTTAGCTGCTGCCATCCTACAGTCTCAAAATTGCCCCCTTAAGGGGACTGACAAAAGAACTTGTTATAGATGTGGAAAAGCAGGACACCTGAGGAAAGACTGTATAATGACAGAAAGGGAGAGAGACCCATCAACCCTTTGCACTCGTTGTGGTAAAGGCTACCATAGGGCTGCTCAATGTCATTCTGTGAGAGACATTAAGGGCAGGATCCTCCCTCCCATGAAGACGCCAACAAGTGAGAATTCAAAAAACGGGGTAATGGGCCCTCGGTCCCAGGGCCCACCAAAATATGGGAACAGATTTATCAGGGCAATGGACGGGACCTCCACGGAGATGGAGCAAGAATGGACTTGTGTGCCACCTCCAACTTCCTATTGATGCCTCAGATGGGCATGCAACCTATCCCCGTCCAGGCCCCTAAACCGCTGCCAGAAGGGAGTATAGGCCTTCTCCTTGGTAGAGGGTCACTCACACTGCGGGGACTAATTGTCCACCCAGGCATCATTGATAATCAACACACTCCTGAAATCCAGGCTCTTTGCTCCTGTCCAAATGGGGTCTTTTCTATCAGTCAGGGAGATAGAATAGCACAACTTCTTATTCTCCCAGGCAGCCCCTACCAGGATCCAGAAGACAGGCAAATGGGCTCCTCTGGCCAAGACTCAGCTTACCTAGTTGTCCAACTCCACGAGCGACCAAAACTGCCCCTATGGGTTAATGGTAAAAAATTTGAGGGGATCTTGGACACCGGGGCGGATAAGAGTATAATTTCTTCCCTTTGGTGGCCTAAATCATGGCCGGTTACAGAATCATCACACTCTTTGCAGGGACTGGGCTACCGCTCTCATCCCACCATTAGTTCTTTTACCCTCACTTGGAAATCAATGGAAGGTCATCAAGGATGATTTATCCCGTATGTGCTCCCTCTCCCCCTTAATTTGTGGGGGCGAGACATCATGCAAGGGATGGGGCTCACCCTATCTAATGAATGCCCATCGAAGGCTGTTAACATCATGAAGAAGATGGGATATGAATCAGGCAAAGGTTTGGGGCACCTTGAGCAAGGGCGGGTAGAACCTATATCCCCCATCCAAAATCAAGGAAGACAGGGCCTGGGTTTTTCCTAGGTGCCACTGGGGCAGCACGACCCATACCATGGAAGACAGGGGACCCGGTGTGGGTTCCCCAGTGGCCGTTAACCTCTGAAAAACTAGAAGCTGTGACTAATCTTGTTGCGGAACAATTGGCTTTGGGACACATAGAACCATCAACCTCCCCCTGGAATACCCCAATATTTGTTATAAAAAAGAAATCAGGTAAATGGCGTTTACTCCATGATTTAAGAGCTGTTAATGAGCAAATGCATCCCCTTGGTGCTGTACAGCGGGGTCTCCCTGTGCTTTCTGCTTTGCCCAGGGATTGGAATCTAATAATATTGGATATTAAGGACTGCTTCTTTTCAATTCCACTGTGCCCCCCAGATAGGCCCCGTTTTGCATTTACTGTCCCTACCATTAATCACATGGAGCCTGATAAGCGGTTTCAATGGAAAGTGCTGCCTCAAGGCATGGCCAATAGCCCTACCATATGTCAGTTATATGTGCAAGAGGCTCTTAGGCCAGTAAGAGAACAATATCCAAGTTTAATTGTGATCCATTACATGGATGATGTGCTCATGTGTCATAGGGATTTAAGGATTCTTCAAGAAGCTTACCCTTTGTTGCTTAAAACTTTGCAACTTTGGGGCCTCCAAATTGCCACAGAGAAGGTCCAAATTGCCGATACTGGACACTTTTTGGGTTCCATGATTCTTCCAGATAAGATCCTCCCACAAAAATTAGAAATTTATAGAAATGACTTACTTACTTTAAACAATTTCCAAAAACTCTTGGGGGACATAAATTGGCTATGACCATTCTTAAAGATACCATCTGCTGATTTAAAACCTTTATTTGATATCTTGGAAGGAGACACCCATATTACTTCTCCCAGGTCTTTGACACCCGCAGCAGGGACAGCCCTTTGTCTGGTGGAGAAAGCCATTAAGGAGGCCCAATTGTGCCGCATTGACTTATTGCAGCCATTCTCTCTCTGTGTGTTTAAAACAAAAAGATTGCCCACCGCTGTGTTATGGCAGGATGGACCCTTGTTATGGATCCATCCACATGCTTCCCCCCAAAAGATCATAGATTGGTATCCTGCAGCCATACCTCAACTTGCCCTTAAGGGCCTAAAAACATCCACTAGTCATTTTGGTAAACATCCTGCAGTTCTAATTGTTCCCTACAACTCCTTTCAAGTACAGACATTGGCCGCCACCTCTGATGATTGGGCCATACTGGTTTCCACTTTTTTGGGAAAGATTGACAATCATTATCCCAAACACCCTTTGTTACAATTTGCTGCTACTCACCCTCTGATATTCACTCGAGTTACCTCCCCTGATCCATTTAAAAGATGGACTAGTGGTATACACAGATGGCTCTAAGACTGGCCTGGGGGCCTATGTTGTGGGTTCCAGAGTATTCTCACAGCAGTATGATGAAACCTCCCCACAGATAGTAGAATGTTTGGTGGTGCTAGATGTTCTTCAAAAGTTTTCAGGTCCCCTTAACATTGTCTCTGACTCCTCCTATGTGGTGAATGCTGTCAATTTATTAGAGACAGCTGGAATCATTAGATCTTCCAGCAAAGTGGCATCTATATTTCAAAACCTGCAAGAGTGCTTGCTAAATAGGAGGGCTCCCATGTATATTACCCATATCCGGGCTCATTCAGGGCTTCCTGGCCCGATGAGCCTAGGAAATGACCTGGCAGATAAAGCCACAAGACTTGCTGCAGCGGTCCTTGTCCCCCCCGTTGCAAGCCGCCAAGGCCTTTCATGATAATTTTCATGTCACTTCTGAAACCCTACGCAAGCGTTTCTCTCTTACCAGAAAAGAAGCCCGTGATATTGTCACCCAATGTCACAACTGTTGTCAATTTCTCCCTACCCGCCATACCGGGATAAATCCCAGAGGAATTCTACCATTGCAAGTATGACAAATGGATGTCACTCGTGTTTCTTCCTTCGGGAAGCTCCAATATGTACATGTATCAATAGATACATGCTCTGGCGTAATCCATGCTATGCCACTCACTGGGGAAAAGGCCTCTCACGTCATCCAACATTGCCTTGAGGCATGGAGTGCCTGGGGAAAGCCTAAGTGCTTAAAAACTGACAATGGACCCGCTTACACTTCTCAAAAATTTAAACAATTCTGTGCACAAATGCAAGTCACACATATTACGGGCTTGCCATATAACCCTCAAGGACAAGGTATCATTGAGCGCGCACACCGTATGCTCAAATCATATTTAATTAAACAAAAAGGGGGACTAATAAAAGATCTGCCCCCCATGCCACGGGTTGCCATAGCAGTGGCACTCTTTACTATAAATTTTCTAAATTCAGATAAGCATGATCAGACTGCAGCAGAGCGACATTGCTCAGACCCGCATCGACCTAAAGAATTGGTAAAATGGAAGGATGTGTTGACTAATGAATGGAAAGTCCCGGATCCTATTCTAATAAGATCCAGGGGAGCCGTTTGTGTCTTCCCACAGAATGAAGAAAACCCCTTCTGGGTCCCTGAGAGGCTTACTAGAACAATTTTGGAGCAGAAGGACACCGCAGATCGCCCAGTCACTCACACTCCAAGAGTTGAGAGCAGCCATTATCCAGGTCAACTCTACGAGCCTTGACCTGTCCTTGACGGAGGGACTATCATCATGGATCGCTTCAGCTGTCTCCTATTTTAAGGAATGGGTGGGGGTAGGATTGTTTGGCGCAGCCCTTTGCTGTGGACTGGTGTTACTTCTCTGGCTGGTCTGTAGGCTCAGGGCTCAAGCCAAGAGAGACAAGGTGGTTATTGCCCAAGCGCTTGTGGCTCTGGAACAAGGAGCTCCCACTGACATTTGACCAACAATGCTCAAGCAGTAGGCCGCCAGCTGGACAGCTCTTGCACACCCGGAGCTTAGACTCATTGCACAGGGTAGAGTGTCCAGCTTGAGCAGCCCATGGGGGATGCCGAGCAAAGCATTGCACAGAGAGACACCTGACATAAGGGTCTCTCTGGGAGGCATGTTGTCCTGCATAAGGGTTGCTTGCCCTAGTTTCCCTTTCCCAGAAAAACGGCAGAGTGACAGGTCGAGGGCGCTTCGGGTCAAACCAACAGCCTAGTGGCGACTCTCGTATGAAGTCTTAATTTTGTTGCTTGGGAGTTCGACCTCTGTCTCCACCCCTTAAAGATTGGGTGACCTACTTGCTATAAGAGCAAAAGGGCCTCATTATTAGATTGTTTTGAACCCTGAAGGTCCAGACAAGAGCCTGAAGGTTGATCGACAATCTGAGGTCTTTATTTTAAATAATAAAAAAGGGGGAGATGTGGGGAGCCGACGGCCGGCCCAAAACATCCTGCCGGCCCAAAACATCCTACCGGCCCAAAACATCCTGCCGGCCAAAACATCCTGCCGGCCCAAACATCCTGCAGGCTTGAAGTAAACAAGTCAGTGCACAGGTGCTGGGTAGTTTACCATCCCTTGGTCTCCGCCTCTCCCGAGCTGCAGCCAATCAGGGGATGACACGTCCGAGGCAGGGTTGCAGCCTATATAAGGGATGGGCTTCTGGGTATCTGCGTCTCCGCTCTGTAGGCTTATGCTCTCCCTCTCAGGAGCATTAAAGCTTTGCTGCAGAAGGATCTTGAGTGTGCCGCATCTTTCTTGCTGGCGAGACGGTAGCGCGGGACAGTTTCTATTTTGTGGAATAGTTTGAAGAGTATTGGTGTTAGGTCTTCTTTGAAGGTCTGATAGAATTCTGCAATAAACCATCTGGTCCTGTGGTTTTATTGGTTGAAAGACTTTCTATGGCCCCTTCTATTTCTTTACGGGTTACAGGACTGGTAAGATGATCCTGATTTACTTTTGATATTTGGTATCTGTCTAGGAAATTGTTCATTTCCTCCAGTTTTTCCAGTTGAGTTGCATATAGGCTTTTGTAGTAGGATCTGATGATTTTTTGAATTCCCTCAGTTTCTGTTGTTATATCTCCCTCTTCATTTCTAATTTTCTTAATTTGGATACTGTGTCTGTGTCCTTTGGTTAGTCTGGCTAAAGTTTTATCCATCTTGCTGATTTTCTCAAAGAACTAGCTCCTGGTTTTGTTGATTCTTTGTATGGTTCTCTTTGTTTTTACTTGATTGATTTCAGCCCCGAGTTTGATGATTCCCTATCTTCTATTCCTCCTGGGTGCATTAGCTTCTTTTTGTTCCAGGGCTTTCAGGTTTGCCATTAAGCTGCTAGTTTATGCTCTCTCCAATTTCATTTTAGAGGCACTCAGGGCTATGAGTTTTCCTCTTTGTACTGCTTTCATTGTGTCCCATAGATTTGGGTATGTTGTGCCTTCATTTTCATTAAATTCTAAGAAGTCTTTGATTTCTTTCTTTATTTCTTCTTTGGCCAAGGTATCATTGAGTAGAGTATTGTTCAGCCTCCATGTGTATGTGGGCTTTCTGTTCTTTTTATTGCTATTTAAGACCACTCTTGCTCCATAGTGATCTGATAGGAGGCATGGGATTAGTTTGATCAAGCAGTACTATAGAGCAATAGTGTTAAAAACTGCATGGTATTGGTACAGTGACAGGCAGTTAGATCAATGGAATAAAATTGAAGACCCAGAAATGAACCCACACACCTATGGTCACTTGAACTTTGACAAAGGAGCTAAAACCATCCAGTGGAATAGAGATAGCCTTTTCAACAAATGGTGCTGGTTCAACTGGAGGTCAGCATGCAGAAGAATGGGAATTGATCCATTCTTTTCTCCTTGTACTAAGCTCAACTCCAAGTGGATCAAGGACCTCCACATAAAACCAGAAACACTGAAACTAATAGAAAAAAAACTGGGGAAGACCCTTGAGGACATGGGCACACGGGTAAAGTTACTGAACAGAACACCAATAACTTATGCTCTAAGATCAAGAATTGACAAATGGGACCTCATAAAATTATAAAGTTTCTGTAAGGCAAAGGACACTGTAAAAAGGACAAAACAGCACCCAAAAAATGGGAAAAGATCTTCACCAACCCTATATCCTACAGAGGGCTAATATCCAATATATACAAAGAACTCAAGAAGTTAGACTCCAGAAAGCAAAATAACCCTATTAAAAATGGGGTACAGAGCTAAACAGAATTTTCACCAGAAAAACTTCGAATGGCTGAGAAGCACCTTAAGAAATGTTCAGCATCATTAGTGATTAGGGAAATGCAACTCAAAACAACCCTGAGATTTCATGTCACACCAGTCAGAATGACTAAGGTTAAAAACTCAGGAGACAATAGGTGTTGGTGATGATGTGTAGAAAAAGGAACACTCCTCCACTGCTGGTGGGAATGCAAGCAGGTACAACTATTATGGAAATCAGTCTGGCGGTTCCTCAGAAAACTTGGCATGACACTTCCAGAGGACCCTGCTATATCACTCCTGGGCATATACCCAGAGGATTCCCCGGCATGCAATAAGGACACATGCTCCACTATGTTCATGGCAGCCTTATTTGTAATAGCCAGAAGTTGGAAAGAACCCAGATGTCCCTCAGTGGAGGAATGGATACAGAAAGTGTGGTATATTTACACAATGGAATACTACCCAGCAATTAAAACCAATGAATTCATGAAGTTCTTATGCAAATGGTTGGGACTGGAAAATATCATCCTAAATGAGGTAACCCAATTGCAAAAGAACATACATGGAATGCAGTCACTGATAAGTGAATATTAGCCCAGAAGTTCTGAATACCCAAGACACAATTCACATATCAATTGCTTCCCAAGAAGAAGGAAGGAGAGGTCTCTGGTCCTGGAAAGGCTTGATCCAGCAATGTAGGGGAGTTCCATGACAGAGAAGGAGGGGGTTGATTGGAGAATGGTCGGAGTGATGAGGACTTATGGCACTTATGGGGAGGGGGAAACTGGGAAAGGGGAAATAATTTGGAATGTAAACAAAGAATATAGAAAAAAAGATTTAATGGTAATTGCACTAGTCATGACAAAAATAATTAGTAAAGTGATATGTATCATGCATTGTTTGACCTCAGTAACCACTTTTTCTATGTAAACATACTCAGGGGTTTCTTTCTTTTTTTAAGAGAGCACAGGAAGTTGAATGGGGAAAGTGGTGTGGCTAACTGATCATTAAAATAATCAGTTATGCGGGGCGGTGGTGGCGTATGCCTTTAATCCCAGCATTTGGGAGGCAGAGGCAGGTGGATTTCTGAGTTCGAGGCCAGTCTGGTCTACAAAGTGAGTTCCAGAACAGCCAGGGCTATACAGACAACCCCTGTCTCGAAAAAAAACAGTAATAATAATAATAATAATAATAATAAGAAGAAGAAGAAGAAGAAGAAGAAGAAGAAGAAAAAGAAGAAGAAGAAGAAGAAGAAGAAGAAGAAGAAGAAGAAGAAGAAGAAGAAAAAGAAGAAGAAGTTAGGATTATGAAGGAATTTAGTAGAAAGCTCATTGAAATATAACATATTTTATTCAGTATTTTTAATAATTCTTACCAGTGAAATAAAGTAATTAATTCATTAAATCAGAAACAATATTTTAGTTTTGGGGATTTAAGTGAACATATACCAACCAGCAAAATGAGTGAAAGATAACAGCTATTAAATGAATCTTATTTTGATGACTGTATTTAAATGGTAATCACTATAAATATGATGTCCCAAATTATCTAGTGATATACATGAAAAATTCTAGCCTATTAGGACCATTGACATCCAAAAAGTGTCTTCTTTTCAGTGTTATTTTACAGTGTGTGGGGGGCAGTCAGAGGGCAAGTTAGGGGACTAAGTCTGTCCTACATGTGAGGTCCTGGAATTGATGTCAGGTTTTGGGGTTCAGCAGCAAGCCTCTTTACCCACAGAGCCATCTTGCTGGTCCTTTCTTTATGAAGTAACATTTTATAATCTAATCTGCTTCTGTTTTTTGTTGTTTATGGAAGAGAAAATGAGAAAGAGCCTTGAACTCATTGGTATGGGGGGAATTTCCTAAACCATACTCCAATGGTTCATGCTCTAAGATCAAGAATTGATAAATGGGACCTTATAAAACTGGAAAGTTTCTGTAAGGCAAAGGACATAGGCAATAAGACAAATTGGCAAGCTACAGATTGGGAAAAAATATTCACTAACCCCACATCCCATAGAGGGCTAATATCCAAAATATATAAGAATTTAAGAAGCCAACTATCAATAAACAAACAAACAAACAAACAAAACAATACAAAAACTCAATAAAAAATGGGGTATAAAACTAAACAGAATTCACAACAGAGGACTCTCAAATTGTTGATAAGCACATAAATATTCAGAGTGATCATAGGAATGCAAATCAAAACTACCTTGAGATTCCACCTTATACCAATCAGAATGGCTAAGATCCAAGCCTCAGGTGACAACACATGTTGGTGAGGATGTGGAGAAAGAGGAACATTCCTCAATTGCTGGTGGGAGTGCAAAAACTGGTACAACTACTCTGGAAATTCTTCTGGAGGTTCTTCAGAAAATTGGAAATTAATCAACTTCTCTTGGTTCAATCAGAGAAGATACACCTAACTCTGAAGAGATTGGAGGCCCCATAGAGTCTAGAGGTCTGGTTGGGTGGGTGGCTGGTGCTGGGGTCATCCTCATGGAGACAGGGGGATGGGAAGGAGGTATGGAATGTGGAACGGTCAGAGGGTGGACTAGGGAGTGTGAGGAATAATACCTGGAATGTAAATAAATAATTTATTTATTTCATGAAATAAATAAATAAATAAAAGTAAGGTGATTCTTCATGGCCATAGGCTCCATGGCTTGGTGGGACTGTTGGTTGCCTCCCTCCTTTGGAAGCTTACATAGCACTTTCTGGTGTCATGAAAACTAATACTCAGTAAGAAGTTATTCAAGTCAGTTCAGCTCAGGGACCTCTGGTCCTGTGACTGAAATGCATGCTGTCTTCAACAAAAAGGAATTACCTTAGACCTCTTGTGGTGCAACCAAGTACAGTAAACAATAGCTCATAATAATGTTTCAGGAGTCTCTTATACAACTCTGAGAAACAACTCAAAAGAGGGCTTTTCAAAGGGAGGGTATTAGGTTTTTGTTTGATGGTCTTTGCTTTTTGCAGGAGTATTCTTAGTTGAGGTAGAAATTTCATTAATTTTATGATATATGTGAAAATAAAATTTGTAATATGTATGTGTATATATGTTATATATACTATACTTTCTTTTTAAGGTTTATTGCTATAATTCCTTATCACATTTTCAGGGTTCCTTATTGTTATTTTATCCTCCTGCTTTCTTCTTCTGTATTTATTTCCCTGGCTCTTTTCTTCTTTTTCTCTTTTCTCTTTTCTCCCATTTCCCCAATAAAATGTTTTGTACCCTGTTATTCATTCTCTATTGTTCTTCCACTTCCCTATGCTAGCATTGGTCCCTTTTATATTCCTAATTCTTGTTTGTTTTACTATTTGTTTGTCTTGTTTATTTTTGTTTCTTTTCTTAGGTATTCAATAATATACACTCATATCATAAGATTACTAGGTAGGGGCTCCTGTGAGTAATAATATGTGCCATTTGTAATTTGGGGTCTGAACTAGGATATTTTCCATTCATTCACCTAAAAAGTTCATGATTTCATTTTTTGTAAGTGAATAATAGTCCATATTATGCATGTACACAATTTCATTATTTGCTAATTTGGTTTACATTTAGATTGTTCCATTTTCTAGCTCTGATGCACAACCTGGCACTAACCTATGACTCTTGTATTGAACTATACAAGCCTGTCCAACAAGAGGGAAAGTATGACTGGCATTGAAAACCAAAACCAAAAAACCAAAAAACAAACAAACAAACAAACAAACAAACAAAAAAAACCCAAAATACCTAAGGCTAGTGAAGGAATTTTGAAGAAAAACTTATAACGACTCTTTTACTAAACCAGGACAATGCTAAATTACATTCTAAATATTTGTCCTTATGTGTAGTCTTCAGTTCACATTCAGAAACTTCTCTTTGTAACAGATGGGGAACATTAAAAATTTCTATAGTCAGTAAAAATGTGGATTTGTGGAGTACAATTCCAGTAGATTTGTCTACAAAACAGCTCTTGCCCTGATGGCTTAGGGAACATTGTGGAGATATTTAGTAAGATTTTAAAAATCAAAGAATCAGTGAGTTTGTATCTCCAAGTTATATCAGTAGCAATACTCATAGTCTCACCAATATGATGCCTACACATAAGCTGAACAAGGTCCACAGTAACAGATGAACATGTGAACATGAAGTGAACATGAAAATGCCCGTGAGGTCACATACAACCTTAAACAATAAGTCATAGGTGAATAAGGAATGTTGAGAATAGGAGATATACTAATCCCTAGGTAGAATGTATCAGTTGAATGTCCAATAAAAAAAATTTTGAGATTCCCCCCCCAGCCTAATACCATGTGACCCTCACAGGCAGACTATGCCTAACGCAACCTCCTCCAATCCTCATACATTACAGGCACATAAAGCAAGCCTGTGATGTACCCTAGCTTTTTCCCACAGCAAATAGGGTGGTAAAACATACCTCAGATGAACCCAACCCAGTGTGATGGCCTATAGAGGCAAAGCAAGCATGAGCTGACCCCCAGCCTTGTGTCACACAGGCCCAGGTGGGCAGACCATACCCCCAGATGACTACTGCCTAGGATAGATAACTTGTTAGAAGACTCTGCATACTCAAAGAACCAGAGTAACATTAAAATGAAGAAGTAAATGATAGACAGAAAAGAAGAAGAAGAAGAAGAAGAAGAAGAGGAGGAGGAGGAGGAGGAGGAGGAGGAGGAGGAGGAGGAGGAGGAGGGGAGAGAGAGAAAGAGAGAGAGAGACAGAGACAGAGACAGAGAGACAGAGAGAAAGAGAGAAACTGGAGACTTAAGGAATAGTCTGATATGAGTAGCTAGGGATGCCATCTAAAGCCATGGTAAGACCCAGGCCTGTGCGATGGTCAAGGGCCATATCCCTGCAGCACTGGTCATCTGTTCCCACCAAAGGCCAGGCAGATGTCCCTAGACATTGATACTTCCTGGGCCCAGTTGATGGGTGAGTTGTCCTGGGCTGTCTAGAGTGTGCATCAATGGATATCTAGCCACTAAGGGTTGAAAGCAGGAGAGCTGCCCCCACCCCTCCTCAACTGTAGAACTTGGGAGAGTCAGCCCTGCACTTAGCACAGGAAACACAGTAGAGCTGGCCTTGGTTATGGAGGTAGCAGTTGAGCCAGCCTGAAGGTATTAGCTCAGGAGATCTGGCCAGGCCACTTGTCTGCTGCAGGAGGCTCTCATCAACTGCAGCAGTTACAAGGGAAGAACCCAGGGTCACGAGTCCAGGAGTGCTGTCCCTGCCCCTCAACTGCTGCACCACTCAAGAGAGAAAGTGGACACTACATTTCATCTGGGAAGCACAGTAGAGTCAGCCTCAGAGAATAAGAATAGGAAAGCTGGCCTTATTCTTTGCCTGCTGCAGCATTGGATGAACCAAATAGAACAGTGATGGAGGGAGCTCACCCTAACAGTGATGTGGGAAACT
Source organism: Apodemus agrarius (assembly GCA_964023405.1). Lineage (NCBI taxonomy): Eukaryota > Metazoa > Chordata > Mammalia > Rodentia > Muridae > Apodemus > Apodemus agrarius. The sequence goes on along the minus strand of OZ030006.1, from coordinate 66,749,847 downwards.
GGAAGGCCAATAAGTGCAGCTACCACCCAGATCCAGATCCAGATCCAGGATTTTGAGTTGGCCCACTCAAACTTATAACATCTATGAACTGCAGGAAAGTGTGAAGGGGCTGGTTCTGAAGATCCAAAGCTTCAGGATATACATAACACAGGGCAACGAGAGAATATTCAAGAGGAGACTCAGTGAGGATCTAAATTGATAGTGTAGTAGAAGCCAGAGTCCTTTAATGAAATTGTTGACTCACTTCAATGAACAAGTAAAAATTTGCAAGTAAAGCTATAGTAAAGGGTAAACTTATCCATTGCCAATGGGAATGCAAATTTGTACAGGCACTATGAAAAGAAGTGTGACACTTCCTATGGAAGGTGAGAATTTACCTACATCAATATGCAGCAATACCATTTTTGAACACATACCAAAAGAATCATATTCCTATTACAAATGTATTTTATCAACCATAATCATTGCAGTTCATTCATCTATTCACATAGTAAAATTATAAACAATCTAGGTATTAATCAATGAATTCATGGATCAAGAAAATGTTGTACACAATGGAATATAATTCAGGTATTTAGAAAACAATTTTTGGAGGTAAATGGATAGATAGAAAGAAAGAACATCATGAGTGAGGTAAACAAGACTGAAAAAAGAAAAAAAATTTGACATGTATCTGCTTATCTTGTAATGTTAATTGTTACTTTATGAGAAAGATACAATATATCAAGCTACAGAAGCCAATTATAGAGAAAGTTTGGGGCATGAAGTAAATCTCCCTAGGAAGATGGGGGACTGGTAGAGGTGGACAATCAATAAGCTTTTTAAAAACTTTCCTTTGCACTTAAGTTCACTAGACACAGAGAATTGAGAATCACTTTTTATATCAGAGGGCCACTATATCTATATCAGAGGGTGTTAGACCTGAATATGAGTCCAAGAGATAAGTAAACAAATGATTAAATACTTAAACACAGAAGTAAATATGAAATACTAAGAAGAATACATCTTGAAAGGAAGAATGGTTTTGTTTTCTCACTATAAAAACCAATGAGTAAGCAGGCAAATATTTTCACACCTGGCACTTGAGTCCTATAGCAAAAAAATTATATTGAAGTTTTCAAAACTACAGCTGAAGGTTGCTTCATTCTTTGTTGTTTTGATAATGCTATTGGAGGTTGAGTAATACGATCTTCATAAAAACAAAGTGTGCTTTCAATCATGAGTGTGGGTGAAAAAGATAATAAGTTATTAAAATATAAACTGCAATGTGTCATGGTCCAGATTGTGACTCATTGAGTTTGAAGTCGAGATCAAGAAAATGAGCGAGGCAGTGGTGGCCCTTTAATCCCAGCACTTGTGAGGCAGAGGAAGGCAAATTTCTGAGTTCAAGGCCAGTCTGGTCTACAGGGTGAGTTCCAGGACAGCCAGAGCTATACAGAGAAACCATGTCTTGAAACCACAAAAAAGAAAGAAAAGAAAAAGATAGAGCATGAATCTCCCACTAAGTCTCAGAACCCCACTGCGAATGTTTAGACAACAGATATTAACCCTATTGGTTGAAACAGTACAGTGTCCTTTCAAAAGAAATGGGGATTAAAATTTCCCATGTTGTCTGACCAATGACACAGTCGATTAAGAGCTTCAACTGACCTCTTACTTGTGTAGCACCAGATATTAGAAGTATATTACAATGAAGAGCAATCTATACTGCAGTCTTTTCCCTCAGCCCCCGTACACAATCTTTCTCTGAAAAACAAAAGGAGAGTGTGTCAAACAAAATTTTATCCACCAGTCATATACTTCTCATATGATACTGAAGCAACACATTTCAGTTTTCAGATACACACAAGTATAGAGAACTTGAAAAACATGTGATATCCTGAGTCACAGAGAAAAAGACAAATCTAAGTGACACTGGTACGTTATATTGAAGACTTTACAAATATTGAACAACTTCTACATATCTGGAATGAAGCCTACCAACTTAATCAGGATGGATGATGGCATTGTGATACTAGATTTAGTTTGTCAGTGTTTTATTGAATATTTTTGCATAAAGATTTATAAGGGGCCTGAGCTGACCAGAATCAAATGACTTCTCTCTGAGGATTAGCATTCATGATACCAGAAGGTGCAATGCAAACCTCCAAAGGAGTGAGGAGACCAAAAGTCCCATCCAGGTATGGTGCCTATGAATCAACTCAATTTATACTTTCATCAAACGCTCATCAAACTCTTTCATCAAACTCTCCTTTCACCAAAACTCTCCTATTTAAAATATATGAAATTTTTTCCATATGAACATATGTGTTTGTGAAAAGGTTCAGTTAAACATCACATGTGATAATAAGACTATTAACATTTTTAGTCTCTACTTATTGATATATGTTTTTCTAAGAGAAAACCCTCTTAATACTTCTACCATTTAATTTTTTTTATTTTAAACTACTCCTGAAATATTATTCCATGTAACATATTTGGAGATGTAGGATACTGACAATATTTCTATGGTAAAGTTAAATGACTTCAAACAGGAATGTATTTCCCACAGACAAAAGGATAAAGTGATCAATGACACAGAATGTGAGGAAAATTCACTTTATTGACATAATGATGTTAAAAGGATTAAGGATGCTTAGTTTGCAGCAATGGTGTTCTGAATCCAGTCCACATAGTTGCAGACCTTGGTGTACACACCAGGGTTGTCCTTCAGGGCACAGCCATAACCCCAGGAGACAATGCCCTGGAGCTGTCCATTGCAGACCACTGGGCCACCAGAGTCACCCTAGGAGGGAGAAATACAGTATTGAAGGAAGAGGCATAAGGAAAAAGGACCACAGTACTCTGACTTGAAGATGCCATTCTAGCCAGGCTTTGCCTCCCTTACTTAGCCCATCCTCTATTCTTCCTGACATGTAGAAATAAACTCCACAATAGCCCTCCTCAATTTTCCGGAACCACATCAGGAAACTTCCTGCCTCATAAATTTGGGCTTTCCAACCCCAATCATAGGAAGCCAATTACCTGGCAGGAATCTTTGCCTCCCTCCAGGAAGCCAACACAGATCATGTTACTGGTGATCTGTCCAGGATAGGAGGCCTCACAGTCAGCCTGAGGCAGCACTGGGGCATTCAGACACTGAAGAAGGTCTGGGTTGTTCACTTTGAGGAAAGGATAAGAAAGAGATGTGATTCAGACCAGGATAGAGATCAGCATTTGAGTGGAGAAAACTCTATGGACCCTGGAACATGCTTCAAGATATTAACGCTAGGCAAGAAACTTAGATCCCAGAATAGTCATTATTCATGTCCTTTCTGGAAGTAATAATAGAACATTCTTCTTCTGCACTGTTTACATGCTAGAAAAAGATTTTTTTTTTTTGCAAATATCTCTTGTAACTACTACAGAACTTGGTGTTACTGGGTACTTGCAATGGTTTTGCATCTTAGGAGCCAATGGTTTCAGTGTAGAATCTCACTTGCTTCTGGAAAATTGCAAAGGAAGTACATGAAGTGTTCTACTCACCCCCAAAGCTCAAGGTATTGCCCCAGCCAGAGATGAGACACTGAGTGCCTGCAGGTGCACAGGATGTGGGCAGAGCCACAGTGGCCACTCTGGCATTGAGGGTCACAGGGGAAGAGAGCTTGATCAGCATGATGTCATTGTTCAGGGTCCTCGAATTAAAGCTGGGGTGTTTGATGATCTTGGCAGCATCAACAAACTGCTCATTGCCCTCAACGACATTGATGTTGTACTCGCCCAGTCTCACTTGGATGCGGCTGTTGGGAAGAGAAGCCTGTTATAGTCTTCTCCATTATTTCAAATAGTTCAGAGATGTTAAACACTTTTTGCCGAATCAGCTTGGAATGTGGAGGAGCCTGCTTTAATATCACAAAGTGACAGAGGTGTGGAGGGCAAGTACCATAATGAGACCTGATTCCTTTCTGTTTCAAATACATGCAATATGATTGAGGAGAAGCACTGCTGTTGTAGTCTTTCCCCTCTTTTTAAACAAAATAGCTCTTTATATCTTCATTCTTTCTCTGTGACTTTGCAAAGTATTAATTATACTAATTCCTCTTTTCTCAAAAACTGTTACTTGTATTAGTTTACTCCAGGGTGCAATAAGAAAAGCTCTATCCATGCAACGTTGGCATCTCCCAAGTGGCTTTGTATTCACTTTTTGTGTTTCGCCCCTGTACTTTTCAAATTATAATATGGCTGATTCTGATGCATGTTCAGGTCTGACACCATCTTGTGTACAAACTGGCTCTTAGTTCCCTCTTTAGAGTGAAATTAACAGAACCACATGAATTTTTAAATATATTTACAGATTTTACACACTCACTGAAAACTGAGTTTATCACTATGGTATAGGACCTGGGTTTGTTTTTGTGAAAGACTTTGTGTGATTCCATGTTTAATTCCTTCTGTCCTATAATCAACATTCCTTGCTTTCTTTATCTATACACTTGAGGTATTTTAAATGATTTATGGGTTTGGAGTGTTTCCTACTCTGTATTCCTATTCTCTACAAATGAAGATATAAATAATCTCTTTTCTGTGGCTTTTGCCATTCATTGTAAAAGGTCATTTCTTGCCAGATCTTATACTATGTCCTTAAAAAGGTCAAGTGTGTCTTCTATATAGTCAGGTACCATTACTTACGACTTATAGCAGTGAGCTGCAGTTACCACCCACTGGTTGTTGATGAGGGAACCTCCACAGAAGTGGTAGCCAGAGTTCAGGGACACCTGGTAGGGGACAGAATTCTCTTGGCAAGTGTATCCTCCAACGATCTTGTCATCATCATCCACAGGGAAAGCAACTTGAATAAACAAAAGAATTCCATTGAGAAGACAATTGATCAAGGTGTTAGAAGGTGGAGCCCTCAACTTTCAGCTAACCAGGGGTTCTTAATGACTGCAAGAAGGTAGCACTGTATTTCTCGTAGGCATTGGATAGTTTGTCCAACACTGTACTGCACTACACAGCACTGCAGAACAGTAAAATGATGCTCTGTAGGTGACTTTATTCTGATGACTGCCTGGGAAGGTCAAGTGATGCTGTCTGTATGCAGAAATAGGGTAAAGAGATGGTTGTGTTATCCTTTACCCGTTTTAATCTTAGGTTCCTCATTCTTTGAACCGTTTTGTCTATAAGATATTTTAAAAGAGTTTACTATGGTTAGAGGTATCTTGGATAATATTCTGGGCATGTAGAACTTTATATACCCATGGATTTTTACAGCTTAAGTCTTTATTTTAAGGAAAATGGAGAGCGGTCCTTCTAAAGAACAGAGGGATGTAATATTATTGTTAAAGATCATTGACTTTTCATTTGATTGCATGTTTATGGATCGTAAAGTCATTTGGATATTTTAAAAAATATACACAGTACCAAAATGTCCTTCATACCATGATGAAGCATTCATTGTCCCAAGCACATAAGCTAAGAATTTTAAGACAATAGTCTCTAGTTTAATGAGGATTTCAACTTTCAACTTAGGCCTTTCCTTTGAAAAGACAACCAGTGCTAAGCTATCTCTAGGCTGCTGGGTCCATTCAGGTTCATTTCCTGTAACTTCCTGATGCTTTCCTATTTAAAAAATATTTTCTGATCACTAAATAAATGGGAGTGGAAGAGGTAATAAACTTTAGGCCTACAGAGAAGCTTCAAAGATTGGAAGCATAGCTACTGCTGAAGGAAGAAAGAGAACAGTAGAGTAGAGATAGAATGAGGAGCCACCTTGATGACAAGGTTCATGGCTTCTGAGAGAAGAAAGACCAAGAGTTAAGACATGGAACTCACCAGTAGCTCCCACAAGGGCCAGGAACAGGAGTGTCCTCATTGTGGCAGAAAGTAGTGAGCACTAGGGGAAAGCCTGCCTTTATACCCCAATGCAGGAAAAAGGAAGTACTAAGGGGAGGGCCCCTCTACTTCTCCACAAGCACACCTGTCATTTTCTCCTTCCAAGTGCCTTGCATTATCTCTGTTCTCTTTGTGTACCCTGTGTGTGGGTGAGGTACAATTGATAAGGAAACTTCCTCTGGATGCAGACAAGAAAAGATTTTGATTCTTGAAAAGAGGTTTTGTGAAATACTGGAAACATAGACTCTGTCTGTTCCTAACAGCCTTTCTAGGGCTGATATGAAGAGAATGGTCATATTCCTTAGATATACACAAACACCATGGGAAACTGGTATTGGTATGTTGGCAGATAATTCAGGACCTAGAGACCCATTTGAAGAAATATTGTATCTGGATCTAATAACTATGAGATGATGATTAGCTATAGAATAATTCATCATATAGAATGTTTGTATCTAGGGGCTGAGGTAATAAAATTAGAGAATTCTGTAAGATGTCAAAGGAAGACATAGATATAATTTGTATTATCAGGGTTTTTTTTGGCTTTTCTTTCTTAATGCTCATATACAAAATGTGTTTTGAAGTGTAAAGAATGAAACTTGAGTAGATGTTTCCTCAATATGTTCCAGAGATACAACCAAAACCACATTCTACTCTTTCTTCTTTGTCATGACCTTCTACTTTATTTTTGTGAGTTTGAGTCCATTTTCTGGATCTTCATTGTTCTATTAATAGTCTGTGGTAAAGATTAAAATTTCCCTACTTTCTAGATACATGCAGTGTGAGATTGAAATCTATCCATTAGATTTGAAGGACTTGAACAATATACACTCTGATTTCTGTTCACAGAATTGCCTTCAGTAGACAGATTACTACATTATCAAGTTGTCATGAATAGAAATCAAAATTAAACATATAGAGGGATTCGATAGTTTTAATGACACTATTATATCAGACTTAGTTTAGAGAAAACATTCCTGTAAAAGATCTGAGAATGGTTCTAACAAAGCTACTAAATCCTAGCACTCAAGTTTATTGGGACATAAACTGCCTAGAGGTAGTGTATTGGAAAATGATATGTAACATTGCATATACTGGTATGAGCTAATTTGAAGAAACCTTTACAGAACCTACTTGCTGTTTTAGTCAGTCTGATCTAAGTGTTGTTGAGGGACAAGAACAAGCAGAGTTCAACAATGCTCTAGAAATGTTGAGGAAAGAAGAAAAGTCTGAGTTTAGGATCTAGTGATTGATGTGGACATGCCACTTATGGAAAACAGTGAAGCAAATGGACACCAGGATATTCTGGGGAAAACATCCCTGTGAGGGCTGTTAATAACTTCTGTATCCATCCCTCCTCGCAACTTGGCTCAGCTACACAACAGAATTCATTCTCACAATCCTTTTTCTGAATCTCATTAAATGGCACAGGGGATCATGCCTCAGTGGAGTACAGTTCTATTTGTAAAATTTCTGACAGATTCAAGACTTTTTCACCCAACAGTTATGTACTACATCATTTATGTGTGGAGCCCCTACCTTCCTTTTAAAAAGTGTTTTATGGTAAAGGGTGAAAAAAGGAATTATCTCTAATTAATAAGGAATATACTGTGATTAGATCTATTCTTTTTTACTAAGAAATTATGTAAAATTGGTATATAGTCTCAAGGCTCTAAGAAGGTATGGAAACCTTTGTGAAGTGTGAGATTTACCACAGGTGGCATCTAAAAGGGTAAGCACGCCAGAAGTCCCTGAGAGATAAGTCAAACATCCAGCTCTTCCTGCCATTATTTTCTTGGCAGAGCTAGAACACTAAATTTATATTTTATCTGGCACTGTGTTTCAGAACCTTGAACCTTACCTTACTGTGACTCTTCACCCACCTGGGTCATATCTAACACAGGGCTGCTCATAGCCAGCAGACAGGTTGTGAGGATATCAATATGGCTAGTTTGACAGTAAACAAATTTTTTGAAATATAGTTAATATGTTGCTGTTTTAGTTTTTTTGTGAATTTATCAATATCCTCTCAAATTCCAGCCATCTGCCATCTCCTTATATCTGCCCTCTTCCCTGGCCACCTCCCCCAAAATAATGTATACACAATGACCAATCAAAATAAACAAAACAAAACATAGGAAACATCTTGAAACATAATCTGTTATGTGTTATAGTATATCCCAAAATATGCCCCTCTGTCTACACATTTTTACTTGCAAATGTTCATTGAGTCATTGGTCTCATTTGAGGTCTCTTGATTCTCAAATGGTTCTTCACTCCGACTTTCCTGTTTATCTTGTGGTTGCCCCATTTTATGGAGCTCCTGACATTTTGGATCAGTAGAATAGGCCATTTCATGAACACCAACAGTTCACAAATGTTGTAAATATTGGCTTGAGCCACCTTAAAGCCCTTGAACTGGGCCTAGGTAGTAGCTGAGCAGACCAGCCTGCTTGCTCTCCCTTATCTACACCACCAGGGGATCTCTTTAACACTGCTTGCTTTCTCCAGCAGGACCAGCTCCATTGTGTTGCCAAGGTGATGTGTAGGGCTTGCTCTCCCATGACAGAGGGGCAGAAGCAGCTTTTCTGGTCTCATGCCCTCAGGGATAGCTCTCCTGAACACAGCAGGTAGGGAGGAGCAAGGACTTTGCCACCTCTTGTACTCAGCCTCAGGTCAGCCATCAGATCAGTGGCTCTTCTAGGATGATGTCCACTGGGTAAGCTCAACTCTGCACCCTTCAGTAGGACCAGCTCTACTGTGCTTCCAAGGCTAGGTACAGGGCCTGCTCTTCTGAGTGCTGTAGCTGGCAAGTGTCAAGGCCAGTTCATCCACTCTCACGACCCTGGCTGGGGTCATCTCTACCGGCTTCTCAGATGGCAAGAGGCTTAAAGGAGGAGAGGGCATGATAGTTCCTTATATTCTAATGTTAATTGGGTATCCCAAACTGTTTGCATAGAGGGTCTGCACATAGTTTCTGGTAACCTGCCCCACTTAATGCTGATTAGTAAATAAAGATGCCAGCAGCCAATAGCTGGGGAGGAGAGATTTGGGCAGGTTTTAGGATACTGGGACTTGGAGCCATGAGGAAGAGGAAGGAGTGGGACATGGAGGCCACCATGGAAGGGTAAAAACTTGCAGGAGGGAGAAGCAGAGCCTCCATATAAAGGGGGCAAGAACATGTGGTCCAAAGGGCTGCTCAGTTGGATCAAGATTAGCCAAGATGGAACACAGAAATTAATAAATAGTAACTTGGAGTTATAGACTCTAACAATATAGAGATTGTGCAGTTGCCCAGCTATTGTGCTGTTTAAGGCATATTAAAATATTTGTGTGTCTTTCATTTGGGAACATAAACAATTGAGGCCAGTAGCAATCTTGTGCCAAGATTTATTAAAATAATACTACAGAGTATCACTCCTGCACCCAGATCATCTCATAGCAGATGAGGGTCAGGGCAGCTCTCCTGTACTCACACTGTCTGGGTAGGTTCACCCCCATCACCCAAACTCCTAGAACTAGAGTTAACTCTTCGTTGCTTCTCTGTTAGGTGCAAGGCCTGCTCTATGAGTGCTGCAGGCAGCCAGGGGCAGGGCCACCTCCTCTGCTCTCAGGACCCTGTGGCCAATTTTTACTTCTTCTGCAGATGGCAACAAGCTGGGCAACATGTCTAGGCTTACACAATTCACGGCAGAGGAGTCGCAGAACAGCACTCCCATGTTCTCACCCTGGGGCAAGTTCTCCTGCACCCCAGCCACCAGGGCCAGTTCCATCATGTTGCTCAGGTGAGGTATAGGACCTGTACTCCCAAGGTGGGGCCAGATCTCAAGAGCACAGCAGCCTATGAAGGTTGGATCAATTCAGCACAAGCCTTAGACATCCCTGTGGTATCAGGTTGCTCCCTGGACCCCAACAACCCTACAAATTTAATAGTAATATGAGTCACAGAAGCTGCATAGCAAGGGTATCAGATATGCCCCCCAGTGTTATCATAGGTTAAGACTTCATCATGGCTTCAGGAAGTGGAACTGGATACCCACAACAGGCCATTTTTTCCTCCCTCTCCTCTCCAGTTCCATCTCCCTTCACAAAGTTCAAAGAGGGTCTGCTTCTCATTCTCTTCCATCTGTCAACCACACACTTACACATTACAGTGGCTGCCACTGCAGGTGGGTCATGCGGCTGTTGGACATCTGGGTGACCTCCTCAGTCTGTGCCACATGGCATGGTTTCAAACAGGCCTCTAGGTGTCTACAGACAGCCTGTGTGGCATTGTGCCAGGTAGTCTTCTATGTGTCTATGGCCCTCTAGAGCAAAATGGTGGCAGGCAGGTCTTTGGGAATCTCTCCCAGCCTGTGCTTCTTGGCATGGCACTGGGTGAGTCTCTCAATATCTCTGCCGTACTGAGATTTGCTGCTTGGTGACAGGCAGGCTTCTGTTTTTGTTGGCCTACCAGAGCAGTAAGGCTGCAGACAAGTCATCTTTCCCCACCTGCATTGCCTGACATTGTGGTCAGGAGGTCTCTGAATGTCCCTTGACTTTTTTCTCAACCTCCACTGTCAACAGCACAGCTCTGAATACATTGACAAACTCTTTGTTGCTGACCTCAGCACAGCCTCCAGGGGTCCCTACCCAAGGTATATCAGTTGCTGTATTGTCTCATACACTAGACTGTACTGTGATGAGTATGATATATTTGGTGAGCAGCCATTTACTCTCCATTTAAATGTCTGTTCTATACCCAATACTCATTCTATTATTCAAATTCCTTTGTGTTTGCCTGTAAAACATTTCCTAATCCCAGTTCAATGCTTGGCATTGTCAAATCATTGTATTTAAAATTTGGAAATAGTAGTTAATTTCTATGTGTATATTTAGCACTGTAGATGATAGTCTTTTATGAACCTGTATTTATTCTATATTTCTGCTTTTCATACAGGTCAAGTGAGCTTTGCAAGTCAAAATAAATGTTTTTAAGCATTTCCAGTAACTAATTTGTAAGCATTGAGCATCATAGTCATACTCTAGGCTGGCATGCTCTGACATGAACTTTCTTTTCTATTACTTGCTTCTGTCTCAAGAAATAGGGAGATAAGTCACACTGATACCTCATTTTCAGATATGACCAATCTGTATCTCTGAAAGGCAGTGACTTCTTCATAGCTGCTCAGGGGGAAGTGTAGAGATAATACCTGAACCATTCCTCTAAAAAACTGAGCTTTTCCCCCACTATGTTGCTATAGAGTGGAGTGTTTCTTGTGGCACATTCAATTTAAAAAAGTTTTTTTTACTTATGCCCACAAATAAGTATACTCTTCATCCCTCATCAAAAAATTCTTTTTGCAACAAGCATTAACCACTATAGAAAATCACACTTAATTAAAATACAGAGTTGTGAAGCCAAGTCCCACTAGTTATACCTAAAAAATAGTCCCGTATCTAAGGCTCAGAGAACATTGCAGAGGACAGGGTCAATAAACAGTAAGAGTCACAGGATCTGAGAGTTTGCTGTGAGATTTTCTCTACTGATAATGTTAGAAGCTATACCCACAAAGTCTTACCAACACAACTGTCCAAATGTTAGCTGAACAAGTACTACAACAGTGAACATGCCAAAGTAAATAAAAAACAACCATGAAGACTCAAGCCTGTGCAAGAACTATAGGCAACTGAGGAAAACTGGAAGGGGAGAGGTTGTCTTGTCCAGGGAGGAGTACACCAAGCATACCAACTGACTGTCAATTGCCAAATAGCCAGCCCTAAAACATACACACAAGTAACATTATACAGACCAAGCAGATTATAATTGAGAATATACATGAATATATGCATATATCTATAAATACATATATGAATATGTACAGAATGAAAAATAGGCCATAAATGTTATGAACAAATGGAAAGGAGAAATATTGTAAATATGACCTAAAAATAATGAAAAACAAATAATCTTTTCTTTAATTAATTAATTTATGTATTTTATTTCTTGAGAATTTCATACTTATTCAATAAAATATGATCATATCCCCATGATAACATCCCCATTTTCTGCAACATGTTTCTCTCCCAACATCATGCTTTTCTTTTGATAATTTACTAAATCCCATTAGTGCTGTCTATATACTTAACAGATAGAAATAATAAAGTAAAAAGAAAATTATTACTTTTTAAAGGTTACATGATGCTGTATTAAAGGGTCCAGCAGAAATTCCATGGACAAAGTAATTTAATCTACATAAAACTTCAAATGATATTCTTCACAGAACTAAATCAAACAAAACCAAAATTTATACAGAGCTTTAATGGTCAACCTAAGCAGAAAGAATAAAACAGGCAATGTTACAAAACCCATCAAAAACCTACTGCTCTGTCAATAAAAGTTACATATGTAGAACAATTTAATAGAATAGATGGCTTTTCTTAAACTGGCGTAGATACAGCTAATTGATCTTTAAAGTTATGCCCAAAAGACACTTTAGGAAAGATACCTTCCTCCACAAATAATGCTTAGAAAAGTATACTTCAGCATACTTACTGAAGTAATTAATTAAGAATGTAAACAACTGAATAAAGAAAGTGGATGTAAGATAATAAAATCTGAATTGAAAAAAAAGATAAAAATAGTGAAGAAAAACTGAAATTCTTTTTTTCTTATTATTTATTCTATATTCTTTGTTTACATTCCAAAGGCTTTCCACTTTCCCAGTTCCCCCCTCACCATATGTCCCATAAGTCCTCTCCTCCCACCTATTCCCCAATCACCCCCCCCAACACACACATACACACCATTTCTCTGTTCTGGTACTCTCCTACAAAACTGGATCCAATCTTTTCAGGCCCAGTGTCCTCTCCTTCCTTCTTCTTGGGAATCATTTGTCTTGCTAATTGTATCTTCAGTATTCAGAGCTTCTGGGCTCATTAATATCCACTTATCAGTGATTGCATTTCATGTGTATTCTTTTGTGATTGGGTTAACTCGCTTAGGATGATATTTTCCAGATCGAACCATTGTCTACAAATTCCATGAATTCATTATTTTTAATTGTTGAATAGTATTCCATTGTATAGATATACCACATTTTCTGTATCCATTCCTCCTTTGAGGGATATCTGGGCTCCTTCCAGCTTCTGGCTATTATAAATAAGGCTGTTATGAACATAGTGGAGCATGTGTCTTTATTGTATGCAGGGGAATTCTCTGGGTATATGCCCAGGAGTGGTATGACAGGGTCCTTTGGAACTATCATGCCCAATTTTCTGAGGAACCACCAAACTGATTTCCAGAGTGGTTGTACCATCTTGCAATCCCACCAACAGTGGAAGAATGTTCCTCTTTCTCCACATCCTCACCAGCACCTGTTGTCTCCTGAGTTTTTAATCTTAGCCATTCTGACTGGTGTGAGGTGGAATCTCAGGGTTGTTTTGATTTGCATTTCCCTGATGACTAATTATGTTGAACATCTCTTAAGGTGTTTTTCAGGCATCTCAATTTCTTCTGGTGTCAATTCTTTGTTTAGTTCTCTACCCCATTTTTAATAGGGTTATTTGGTTCTTTGGGGTCTAACTTCTTGAGTTCTTTCTATATATTGAATATTAGCCCTCTGTCAGATGTGGGGTGGGTGAAGATCTTTTCCCAATTTGTTGGTTGCCTTTTTGTCCTTCTGACAGTGTCCTTTACTTTACAGAAACTTTGTAATTTTATGAGGTCCCATTTGTCAATTATTGATCTTAGAGCATAAGCTATTGGTGTTCTGTTCAGAAGCTTTCCCCCTGTGCCCATGTCCTCCAGGGTCTTCCCCAGTATCTTTTCTATTAGTTTCAGTGTGTCTGGTTTTATGTGGAGGTCCTTGATCCATTTGGAGTTGAGCTTAGTACAAGGAGATAACAGTGGGTCAATTTGCATTATGCATGTTGACCTCCAGTTGAACCAGCACCATTTGTTGAAAAGGCTATCTTTTTTCCGCTGGATGGTTGTAGCTCCTTTATCAAGGATCAAGTGACCATAACTCTGTGGGTTCATTTCTGCGTCTTCAATCCTATTCCATTGATCTACTTGCCTGTTCCTGTACCAATACCAAGCAGTTTTTAACACAATTGCTCTGTAGTACTGCTTGAAGTCAGGGATATTGATTCCCCCTGAAATTCTTAAGAAAAATGCATAAGTCAAATGCAAAGGTCCATGGAAAGTCTCACTAACTTAATGGATCAAGGAAAGAACATAATATTTGGGCTTGAAGAAAAGTGGAACAATTATGAAAATCTAACAAGGACAAAAATAAAATGAAAGGAATAGTAAAATACCACATGCATTTCAAATATAATGATATTGGACATAGAAAAACTATCTCTGTCTCATTAGATAAGGAAAGACCCTCATAGGCATGAACCCACCATCTTACATGAAGTTACAGCAGAACTAAGCACATTCTTTCCACCGAGGCCCAACAAGGCAGCCCTATTTGAAAAATGATATCCAAAGGTAGGCAACAGAATCAGAGATATCCTCAGCTTCAGTTGTTTGGGGACCCACATGAAGATCAAGCTGTGCCTCTGTGACAAATATTTAGGGAGCGTAGGTCCAACCTATGCATGTTCTTTTCTGAAGATTCAGTCTCTTTAAGCCCACATAGAACCTGGTTAATTGTCTTTCCAGGTATTTGTTGTGTCCTTGACCCCTACATGTCCTTCAATCCTCCTTTCAGCTCTTCTAAAAGAATTTCTCAGCTCTACCTATTATTTGGATGGGGTTTCTGCATCTGTTTTCATAAGCTGCTGGCTGAAGCTTCTTAGAAGACTTATGCTAGGTTTCTGACTGCAAGCACGGCAGAGTATTTGGGGTCTTTCTTAAGGGATATGTCTCAAGTTTGGTCAGTTATTGGTTGGCAATTCTCTAAGTCTTTGTTCTATCTTTATACCTGCACACATCCTGAGGCAGGACAAATTTTGAGTAGAAGACATTGTGGATGGGTTGGTGTCCATGTCACTCCACTGGAAGTCCAATGGACATCTGGCTGTATGGTTCAGTCTCCATAGCCCCAGTTGCTAGGAGTCTCAGCTAGGGTCACCTTCATAGGTTCCTGGGAGTTTCCCAGATTTCTGGCATGTTCAAGAAATGAATGCCCAGCAATTTCTGTTCTCTCTCCTAGCCATTTTCTGCCCCCTGTCCTGTTCTCTCCACACCCAATACCCACCCCTTTTCACTCCGCATCCACCTACAATGATATTATATCATCCTATGTGGCTGATGCAAGGAATAAAGACATAGTTCTTTAATGTAACCATCAGCAGACTTATGAGTTCCCATAAAAAATTTTTAGAGCTTGACTAGAACCAGACTAGTACTTGGCAGAGTGAATTACCAGCTTGAAATTGAGTTGGGGATTTTATTAAGAATGTTTTAATATATATGTATGAAAAAGAGGTAGAAGAGAGACATTGAAGGAGAAAGTAAGATATATTCAAGTGTGGGTATGGACATTAAAGAGGAGAGTGGTCTTTACAAATGAAAAATCTTGATATAACATGAGATATCTTTTCTGCTAGATTTAATCTTAGAATAACTAAACATAATTTACTATGATGCAGAGTTTAGATAATTAGTAGGCTGAAGACAGTCAGGTTTTTCTTCAAGTGCTATTAGATTCCAACTGAAGGAAAAACTGATAAAATTGGCAATTTACATATTAGTAAGATCTCTAGAAATAACTAAGCTAAAAGATTTTAAAATAATTAGAAACTTAATTTAAAACTTAAGTTCTATGTTAGAATTAAAGTTACATTCTAATAAACCCTCTCCAAGCTGACTGATGCAAATTGGCTTTCCTTGGCTTCTGACTGAATTGCTCTGCTTCAAAATGTTGCCTCTGAATTCTATAAACTGAATTGAACTGCCCTGAAATCAACTTCCCAGTTCTGAATTTAACTGAACTCAACTGCATTCAACTGAACTGCACCAAACTGAAGTGCTGAGAACTAAACTGGATTGAATTACCACTCCCTTGCTGCTCATTAAGTAGGCTCTTTCCTTCCTGTTCTTTTGAGAGTTGGGCATTACCTATGTCTGATTCATTCTGTCAAATCTTTCTTGATTAATCACTTTGTCTTGGTTAGTCACTCAATTAGACCTCGTTGGGATTAAAAGTGTGTACTAAAGACATGTCTACATTCCAATCAGGGGTATTAAAGGTCAGTATTCCAGCCAGCCATAGTGATTAAAGGTGTGAAGCTTACCTTCATTCTAGCCAGATCATATTTTTTGATGTAAACCTTGTCCAAGCAGCCAAGTTGCTGGATTAAAATTCCTCTAAAAGGTCTAAAACCCAGAAATAAATACAAAAACACAAATGACAGGAGGTAACAAGGATATTTGCACGCCAGTAGTCTGGCTAATATCTGCCTCTGATATAAATGAGTCTGCTAGTATCAAGTAAATCATTCTAGAGATTCCATATTTGGATATCATAACTGTTAATGCAATTAAGCAACCAGACAACCAAACAAAATAAACAAAGAAGTGAACTATCACAGAATTAAAACAAAAACTTTATATCAAAGGAAATGAGAGAAATTATAGCTTATTCTAGAGCCAAATATGAGTAACCATGGTCTAGATCACAGACTTGGTTATCCAAATTTTATGTTCTAATATAGTTACTATTTCTTGAATTTTCCAGAAAAGATCAAAGAAAACCATGTCAAGACTCCTTTCAAACACATTGTTGGAAACATTAAAATTGTGGGTTATAGTTAAGCTGGGAATCTTTAGCCAGAAGACTTATATGCTCTGATGATATCCTTATCTTCTGAGTTGTTGGAACCAAGTAGAACACTATATCAATACATTGCAAAAGGTATCAATGTCTTCAGTCAGACAAGTGATGACTATTAAAAGGTAGAGCAAGATAAATTGCAATTAGACTTTAAATTTGCAACATTCCAACAACTCCACATCTCTGAATTCTAATAAGTTAATCATCATGTAGAATATTCAATATCATATGTACCTTCTTTCTAGGAAATTTTATTCGTGGCTTCAAGGAACTTCACTCAAAACTTTCAGAAGACCTAAAAAGGTCTTAAAATATGCAGCATTATCAGAGAGTTCATGGTAGGTAGCTTGGTATATGATGCTACAGAGGTGTAGTTGACACAGTCAAGACCCCAGTAAGTTACAGTTGCCAAGAATATAGACATATCACTGTGACTGGACATACAATATAAATATCTGATAAAAGAGAATCATATTTTGGATCACATATTCAGAACCTTCATGTCACAGTCCTTGCCTCTGTTGCTTCTGCACCTATGATAAGGCTGAACCTTTGATATAAAGTTCTCTTATCTAAGGGTACCAAAGGGAAGCTGGAGAAAATGAATGAGGTTGACCAACAGAGAGGCTAAGTGGGCTGCATCCCCATAAATAGGCTTCCCAAGTTCTTGTAGAATTCGCAGCTTACTTTATGCCCCAAAAGGCCCAAATGCTTGACCTTGGGTCTAAATTTACTGCCAGGCATTCCAGGTCTCAGTTTTGCTTTATTACAAATTTCCACCCTATTTTCTTACAGTAAGAATATATACAATGCACTTTAATGTGTGGGAAATAAGTAATTTTAGTTCTTGCTCTATGAGAGAAAAGAGTGCCTTAAGGCTCAGAAGACATACTGGTCCTGAGATTTTGAAACATTGTATAACAGTCATTATACTTTGAGATTCACCAGATGCCCTTGAATGAAGACATAAGCATTAGTCATTGATGGGCAGGGTTAATACATTATAGTTTGTATGAAATTTCTCACACTAGTTCCCTGTGGAAGACATTGTGTACAAACCTTCATGCTATTAAAGGTTTGGGGTGATCTGGAAAAAGTAGAATATGAGACCACTCTGTAGGAAATACTACATCACTGTCTTTGTACTTGTACCAAGGACAAAGTGTCTTGCCCAAGTACTGTCTCCCATTGAGTTCCTTTGTCCTGTTCATTATAAGATATAGGAGGTTCAGCCTTACCATAGGTGCAGAAGTAACAGAGCCAAGGCCTGTGCCATGGATCTTCTAAATCTGAGATCCAAAATAAATGATTCATTCTTGTAAGTTACTTATATTAGGTGTCCATTCACAGTGATAAGTCTGACTAATACAAGCCCTTATACCCTCTTTCCTGTTGCCCACTTTGAACTCAACACCAATTTGAAAGTTTCCTATTGAGGGGATGTTATTTCCAGTTTTTACTCATTATATGGAACCACTTATCACTGGGGTATGATTATGAAAGAGAAAGACTGTTACAATGATCTGATTATTAAAGTTTAATCATCTAGTACAGCGAAATGTTGGAAGTTCAAATTTATAGAGCAGTTAATCTTTCGCTACCCACCTTCTGTGTTTATTGGAATTTCTTAATGAGATAAGACTAAATGTAGGTCTTGGAGTTACCTCTATGTGAGCTGTCATTACGGAAGCTCCTGTGACTTTCATGAGATGAGCATTTAATGCACATATATTACCATACTTCATACATATTTTATCATAGAGACAACACTTGATATTAAGGTCAACCAGTCAGTATCTCCTTCCACTTGAATTTGTTCAAAAGATGTATATAGTATGTCATATACTT
This sequence comes from Apodemus agrarius, assembly GCA_964023405.1. NCBI lineage: Eukaryota > Metazoa > Chordata > Mammalia > Rodentia > Muridae > Apodemus > Apodemus agrarius. The sequence continues at coordinate 66,731,359 of OZ030006.1, read as the reverse complement.
GGAAGACAAACAGCTGATAATTGCATATCTTCTAGATTAATTGGACTAGAAATATCTTGGAAAGATATCCAAACCCTATAGAAGAACTGTCCACCTGCCCAGGAATCAGTATGATATCAATGTGAAAAATGTTGTGCATTAAAAATCATTATGCTTGTGCCAGTTCCTGGCTTTGCCTGTTCAAACCATAACATCTGCCATGTTTCACAACCCTGGGAAAGTTATCAGAGGGAAAGCAGGTACATACACATTGGTAGGCTTAATCAAGTACATAGCTTTGTTCAAATAAATAACTTTTAGTTCTAAATTTCCTTTTAGAACAAACAGAAATTCTGTTTGGACACAGAATCTCTAACAGTACATGGTATACTCATATTCAAACTCTGCCTCAGCACTTGAGTGATAATGCTATATTTCTATGCCTGCCTAACATTTTATCAGAATAATGTGTAAAGGTTTTTTTTTGTGTGTGTGTGTGTGTGTGTGTGTGTGTGTGTGTGTGTGTGTGTGAGGAAACCCACTACTACTTGGGAACTTTTTACTTAACTTAAGTTATATTTAATTAACAAATATTTAAGGAATTTCTTGCATATTTCAGGACTTCTGTGCTTAACTGTGAACAGAAACAAAGGAGAAAGAATAGGATCTTGGTCTCATTGAACTTATATATGTACCTTTGTGAATCAATATACATGAGGATATAAAATCTGAACTCAGAAAATAAATAAGCATAATTTATCTATCTTTCATCTATCTATCTATCTATCTATCTATCTATCTATCCATACATACATACATACATACATACATACATTGTTTTTAAAATAATGATTAGGTGTTTATAAGTGAGGATAAATCATAAATATGATATGGTTTTCAGGGTGAGTAGGCAGGGAAGTCCTCTTTGGGGAGATGATAATACAATGAACACTTTCATAAGAAGGCACTATGGAAAGAAGGGATTAAAGAAGGGTTCATTATTTAATCCTGAATTTATAACAGAAATGAACCAAGACACATGCTCAGTTTTCTTTACAATAAAATAGTTCTGTCATTCACCATGTGATGTTTTCCTTCCATTGTTTTAGCTTATAAATATGTGAAGATATGAACTATAGTGCTCAATAGAGTAAAATATATTTATAAAAATAAACATAACACTTGAATGAAATAATTTTTATGAAATACTACTAGGATACCAGATCAATTTCCAGATGATATATATCATGCATATTATTTTATTGCAAGAGGATGATTTTAATATTTTTCATTTTAATAATCTTATATTTAAAGTATATGCTTATATAATAAAATAACCTAAAGAAAGAGAAGTAGCTATAATAAATCAACTTTTCTAATGACATTTTGTTTCTAATGTTGAAAAAGGAATTGATTGTACTCAAGTTGACCTCTACCAAACTGAAGTTTAAGGTTCCCACTTTAAGAAGGTTTCATTATTCTATCCTGAGTTTATAACAAAAACAAACAAACAAGATAGGTCTATATAGCACAAACCACATAGGTGATAATAATAATTTATTGGTATTGAACAGGTTGTTCATATATGCTAGGGCATAACCATGGGAGATGGCATGTAGTAAAGCCTCTCATCTGGAGAGTAGGTAAGACAATGTATTTTAAAATTTTAAATCTTCACATGTCCCCCATCTTCTATAGCTAATAAGAACATCCTGAGAATCAATATGGTCACAGGAAACAAGTTGATTCTTGGTCTCCAATGAAGAGAATCATCATATCATATCCTTTTATGTGAAAAGTGCTGTCAGGCCAATGAGATAAGCTAAGTGTAAAATGCCAGTGCAACTAAATCCTGAGCTCTGCTGAGAGAGTAGGACTCAGATTTATACTACTATAAGGGGTGTGTGAGGGGTGCTAGAGCAGAGAACTATGATTCCAGGGCATATAAAGATCAATTAAAGTTTCAATTGAAGGGGTGGATCCACCAGGCTCTCCCCACCAGCCAGGCCCAGCGCCGAGGCTCTGCAGGACTTCTCCATGCCCTCTGGTCTTGCACCAGGGCAGCTGGGAGCAGCCTGCTCGCAGTCCCTTACAGTAGTTGTCACAGTAAGCCTCCATATTGCTACCAGGACAGGGCTAGAGAGGCCCAGGTAGACAGACTCCAGCCAGGGCTACCATTATGCGGATGGATCCCCCAGGCTCTCGCCACCAGCCAGGCCCAGTGCCGAGGCTCTACGGGACTTCTCCACGCCCTCCGGCCTTGCACCAAGGCAGCTGGGAGCAGCCTGCCAGCAGCCCCTTGGTCGACCTCCATATTGCTATCAGGACACAGCTAGAGAGACCCAGGTAGACAGATTCAATCAGGGGCTAGCCATCACTTGGGAAGATCCTCCAGGCTCACCCCAATAACCAGGGAAAGGGCAGCAGGTGGAGAGGTATCTCCACACCCTCCAGCCTTGCACCAACTCAGTTGGGAACCGCCCTCCCTGAGATCCCCTCAGCACTCGCAGAGACAGTCTCTATCTTGCAGCATAGTCACCAGTAGAGAAACAACAGGTGAGGCCAGCCTCACAGGAGGTTCAAACACCAGCCAGTGACAACAAGGCCAACTAACACCAGAAATAACCAGATGGCAAAAGGAAAATGAAGGAACTTTACTAACAGAAAACAAGGCAGCATGACAGCATCTGAACCCAGTTAGCCAGCCACAGGAAGCCCTGGATACCGCAACACACCAGAAAAACAAGACTTGGATCTAAAATCACTAGTCAGGATGCTGGTAGCAGAATACATAAATACATCTCTTAAAGAAATAGAGGAGAAAATGGATCAAAAGTTAAAAGCCTTTACTTTTTTGTAAAAATATAAAAGCAGAGGGAGATAACATTGGAGATAGAAAATCTTGGGAAGAAATCAGGGGGCATAGATGCAAATATCAACAATAGAATACAAGAGATAGAAGACAGAATCTCAGAAGCCAAAGATACCATAGGAACCATGGATTCAACAGTCAAAGAAAATACTAAATGCAAAATGGTTGTAACCCAAAACATCCAGGAAATCCAGGACACAATGAGAAGACCAAACCTAAGGATTATAGGTATAGACAAGAGTGAAGATTTACAAGTTAAAGGGCCAGCAAATATCTTCTACAGAATTATGGAAGAAAAGTTCCCCAACCTAAAGAGAGAGATGCCCATGAATATACAAGAAGCCTATAGAACTCCAAACAGACTAGACCAGAACAGAAATACATCCTGTCACATAATAATCAAAACTCCAAATGTACTAAACAAAGAAAGAATATTAAAGGCAGCAAGATTAAAAGGCCAAGTAACATATAAAGGAAGGCCTATCAGAATAACAACAGGCAAGCACAAAAATCACTTAAAGAAATTCAGGAGAATATGGATCAAAAAGCAGAAGCCAATAAGGACGAAAGACAAAAATCACTTAAAGAAATACAGAAGAACGTGTGTGAACAAGTAGAAGCTATGAAAGAGGAAACACAAAAATCTCTTAAAGAAATACATGAAAGCACAATCAAGCAAGTTAAAGATCTGAGCATATCCATCCAGGTTCTAAAAACAGAAGTAGAAACAACTAAGAAAACGCAGAGGGAGATAACATTGGAGATAGAAAACCTTGGGAAGAATTCAGGGGCCATAGATGCAAATATCAACAATAGAATACAAGAGATAGAAGACAGAATCTCAGAAGCCAAAGATACCATAGGAACCATGGATTCAACAGTCAAAGAAAATACTAAATGCAAAGTGGTTGTAACCCAAAACATCCAGGAAATCCAGGACACAATGAGAAGACCAAACCTAAGGATTATAGGTATAGACAAGAGTGAAGATTTACAAGTTAAAGGGCCAGCAAATATCTTCTACAAAATTATGGAAGAAAACTTCCCCAACCTAAAGAGAGAGATGCCCATGAATATACAAGAAGCCTATAGAACTCCAAACAGACTAGACCAGAACAGAAATACATCCTGTTACATAATAATCAAAATTCTAAATGTACTAAACAAAGAAAGAATATTAAAGGCAGCAAGATTAAAAGGCCAAGTAACATATAAAGGAAGGCCTATCAGAATAACACCAGACTTCTCACCTGAGACCATGAAAGCTAGAAGATCCTGGGCAGATATCATGCAAATTCTAAGAGAACACAAATTTCAGCCAAAACTACTTTACCCAGCACAACTCTCAATCGCCATAGATGGAGACAACAAGGTATTCCATGACAAAACCAAATTTGCACAACATCTTTCCACAAATCCAGCCCTACAAAGGATAATAGGGGGGAAAACACCAAGACAAGGAAGGAAACTACACCCCGGAAGAAGCAAGATAGAAACCTCCTCTTATCAAACCCAAAAGAAGATAACCTCTCAAATATAAAAAAATAATTTCAAAAATGTCGGGAGGTAATAATTACAATTCCTTAATATCTCTTAACATCAATGGACTCAATTCCCCAATAAAAAGATATAGATTAACAGACTGGATACAGAAACAGGACCCTACATTTTGCTGCATACATGAAACACATTTCAGTGTTAAAGAAAAACACTGCCTTAGAGTAAAAGGCTGGAAGACAATTTTACAAGCAAATGGTCTCAGGAAGCAAGCTGGAGTAGCCACTCTAATATCAGATAAAATTGACATCCAACCTAAAGTCGTTAAAAGAGACTCAGAAGGTCACTTCTTGCTGGCCAAAGGGAAAATCCACTAAGAAGAGCTCTCAATACTGAACATCTATGCTCCAAATGCAAAGGCACCCTCATTCGTAAAAGATGCCTTACTAAAGCTTAAAGCACACATTACACCTAACACAATAATTGTGGGTGACTTTAACACTCCACTCTCCTCAATGGACCGATCAGGAAAGCAGAAACTAAACAGGGACACAGTGAAACTAATTGAAACTTTGGACCAATTGGATTTAACATATATATATATATATATATATATATTACATTTCATCCTAAAGCTAAAGAATATACCTTTTTCTCAGCACCGCAAGGTACCTTCTTCAAAATTGATCATATAATTGGTCACAAGACAGATGTCAACAACTACAAGAAGATCGAGCTAATCCCATGTCTCCTATCAGATAACCATGGAGTAAGAGTGGTCTTCAATAGCAACAAAAACAACAGAAAACCCACATACACATGGAAACTGAACAATACTCTATTCAATGACACCTTGGTCAAGGATGAAATAAAAAGAGATATCAAAGACTTTTTAGAATTCAATGAAAATGAAGGTACAACCTGCCCAAATCTATGGGACACAAAGAAAGCAGTGCTAAGAGGAAAACTCATAGCCCTGAGTGCCTCCACAAAGAAACTGGAGAGAGCATACACTAGCAGCTTAATGGCACACCTTAAAGCCCTGGAAGAAAAACAAGTTAATTCACCCAGGAGGAGTAGAAGACAGGAAATCATCAAACTCAGGGCTGAAATCAATCAAGTAGAAACAAAGAGAACCATACAAAGAATCAACAAGACCAGGAGCTTGTTCTTTGAGAAAATCAACATGATAGATAAACCCTTAGCCAGACTAACCAAAGCACACAGAGACAGTATCCAAATTAACAAAATTAGAAATGAAAAGGGGGACATAACAACAGAAACTGAGGAAATTCAAAAGATCATCAGATCCTACTACAAATGTCTATACTCAACACAACTGAAGAACCTGGAGGAAATGGACAATTTCCTAGACAGATACCAAATACCAAAATTAAATCAGCATCAAGTAGATCAGCTAAATAGTCCTATAAGCCCCAAAGAAATAGAAGGGGTTATAGAAAGCCTTCCAACAAAAAAAGTATGGGACCAGATGATTTTAGTGCAGAATTCTACCAGACCTTCAAAGAAGACTTAACACCAATACTCTTCAAATTATTCCACAAAATAGAGACAGAAGGGACACTGCCCAACTCATTCTTTGAAGCCACAATTATGCTGATACATAAACCACAAAAAGATCCAACAAAGAAAGAAAACTACAGGCCAATTTCCCTTATGAATATTGATGCAAAAATACTAAATAAAATTCTTGCCAACCAAATCCAAGAGCACATCAAAATGATCATTCACCATGATCAAGTAGGCTTCATCCCAGTGATGCAGGGATGGTTCAATATACAGAAATCCATCAACGTAATCCACTACATAAACAAACTAAAAAAAAAAAAAAAAAAAAAAAAAAAAAAAAAAAAACATGGTCATCTCATTAGATGCTGAAAAAGCATTCGACAAAATTCAGCATCCTTTCATGCTTAACGTCATGGAAAGAGCAGGAATTCAAGGCCCATACCTAAACATAGTAAAAGCAATCTACAGCAAACCATTAGCTAACATCAAAATAAATGGAGAGAAACTTGAAGCAATCCCACTAAAATCAGGGAAAAGACAAGGCTGCCCTCTCTCTCCATATCTTTTCAATATAGTACTTGAAGTTCTAGCAAGAGCAATTAGACAACATAAGGAAGTCAAAGGGATACAAACTGGAAAGAAAGAAGTCAAAGTATCATTATTTGCAGACCATATGATAGTTTACTTAAGCGACTGAAAAAACTCCACCAGAAAACTTCAACAGCTGATAAGCCACTTCAGCAAAGTGGCTGGTTATAAAATTAACTCAAACAAATCAGTAGCCTTCTTTTACTCAAAGGACAAGCAGGCTGAGAAAGAAGTTAGGGAAATAACACCCTTCACAATAGCCACAAACAACATAAAATATCTTGGCGTAACTCTAACCAAACAAGCGAAAGATCTGTATGACAGGAACTTCAAGTCCTTGAAGAAAGAAATCAAAGAAGACCTCAGAAGATGGAAAAATATTTCTTGCTCCTGGATTGGCAGGATCAATATAGTAAAAATGGCCATCTTGCCAAAAGCAATCTATAGATTCAATGTGATCCCCATCAAAATCCCAAGTCAATTCTTCATAGATCTAGAAAGAGCAATTCTCAAATTCATCTGGAGCAACAAAAAACCCAGGATAGCTAAAACTATTCTCAACAATAAAAGGACTTCTGGGGGAATCAATATCCCTGACCTCAAGCAGTACTACAGAGCAATTGTGTTAAAAACTGCATGGTATTGGTACAGCAACAGGCAGGTAGATCAATGGAATAGGATTGAAGAGCCAGAAATGAACCCACAGACTTATGGTCACTTGATCTTTGATAAAGGAGCCACAACCATCCAGTGGAAAAAAATAGCCTTTTCAACAAATGGTGCTGGTTCAACTGGAGGTCAACATGCAGAAGAATGCAAATTGACTCACTCTTATCTCCTTGCACTAAGATCAACTCCAAGTGGATCAAGGACCTCCACATAAAACTAGAGACACTGAAAGTATTAGGAAAGAAACTTGGGAAGACCCTGGAGGACATGGGAACAGGGGGAAAGTTCCTGAACAGAACACCAATCACTTATGCTCTAAGATCAAGAATTGACAAATGGGACCTCATGAAATTACAAAGTTTCTGTAAGGGAAAGGACACTGTCAGAAGGACAAAACAGCAACCAACAAAGTGGGAAATGATCTTCACCAACCCCACATCCGACAGAGGGCTAATATCCAATATATACAAAGAACTCAAGAAGTTAGACTCCAAAGAACCAAACAACCCTATTAAAAATGGGGTACAGAGCTAAACAAAGAATTTTCATCAGAAGAAATTTGGATGGCCGAGAAACACCTTAAGAGATGTTCAACCTCATTAGTCATCAGGGAAATGCAAATCAAAACAACCCTGAGATTCTACCTCACACCAGTCAGAATGGCTAAGATTAAAAACTCAAGAGACAACAAGTGCTGGTCAAGATGTGAAGAAAGAGGAACACTCCTCCTCCACTGTTGGTGGGATTGCAAAATGGTAAAACCTCTCTGGAAATCAGTTTGGCCATTCCTCAGAAAATTGGGCATGTCACTTCCAGAGGACCCTGGCATACCACTCCTGGGCATATACCCAGCAGATTCCCCTGCATACAATAAAGACACATGCTCCACTATGTTTATAGCAGCCTTGTTTATAATAGCCAGAAATTGGAAGGAGCCCAAATATCCCTCAAATGAGGAATGGATACAGAAAATGTGGTATATTTATACAATGGAATACTACTCAGCAATTAAAAATAATGAATTCATGCAATTTGTCCCTAAATGGTTAGATCTGGAAAATATCATCCTAAGTGAGTTAACCCAATCACAAAAGAATACAGATGAAATGCAATCACTGATAAGTGGATATTAATGAGCCCAGAAGTCCTAAATACTTATGGCACAATTAGCAAGTCAAATGATTCCCAAGAAGAAGATAGGAGAGGACCCTGGGCCTGAAAAGATTGGATCCAGTGTTGTAGATCCAAAACAGAGAAATTGTGGGGGGGGGTGATTGGGAAATGGTTGGGGGTAGAGGAATTATGGATTGTATGGTGGGGGGGAACTGGGAAAGGGGAAAGCCTTTGAGATGTAAATATAGAATATAGAAAATAAAAATTAAAAAAAAGTTTCAATTGAAAAACAGCCTTGGCTTGAATCCTTTGAACAGTCCCAGAGTACTACACTGATCAATGAAAACAACTGGTACCTGAAAAATCCTCACATGAATTCTACATGGTGTGCTGGAAGGAGACTTTGAAAAAGTCGTGCAGTAATTAGGCTACCTGATAGGAGCAATTTGTGAATGACTCCTCCACATGCATTTTTTCTGGCTGGGCAGACAAGATTAGGCTCAGCCTTTCAAACAATTCTTTCTGATTTGGTTTATTTGGACTTCATGGGAGTAATCACTTGCTCCCCACCCCAAGGTAAACTGAACTGCAAATATCAACATTGGGAAATAGTTCTATCCTATGTTCAATAAAAAGGTAATTTTTCATTTGATTGCTTTGTCTTTCTCTGTACATCTTATAATCACCATCAGAATTATTTCTTATTAAAATTTTTGCTTTCTCTTTATTTGTGTATGTCTGTGCCTGTATGAGTTATGCTCTCTAAAGAATGAATATACACACAGGCCCCAGAAAAGGGCACCAAGTTCCTTAAAACTGGAGTTACAGGTAGTTGTGAGCTGCCTCATGTGGGTTCTCTAAACTAAACACAGGTCCTCTGAAAGGGCATCAAGCACTCTTAACTGATAAACCATCTCTCCAGCAACACTATATTTTCTTACATTTTTATCCCACATACTTTTCTATTTCTTGTTTCCTTTTGAATTACCCTCTCCCCCATTTTATCTCCTTTTAAATTACTTAATTATAAGGAGTTTCATTCTAATAATATATAAATGCTTAGTTTTAAATAACTATCATAGTTCTTTTATTTTCCAAACATTGATGATGGAGTTGCTATCTCCAGTTGAGAGTTATGAAACTAAAAATCTGGTTATTGATGTTGTTGTTACTGTCGTGGTGGTGGTCTTTTTGTTGTTGTTGCTGGTATGTGCCTTTCTCTCATCAGAGAGACCATAAGCCACCTATCTCTCCTGTAAAATGCCAACAATTGAATTCATAGAACAGAGTGTGGATCAAGCATTCCCTTCAGCAGCACTGCCTTTCAGAATCATAGGTGTACACATCTATTTAGAAAACAGACCCATGTGTTCACCTGCCATAAGCCATTTCCATGCTACTGGGCATATATCAAGGGGAAGGTGGAGAAGATACATGAACATCATGAGACTTGGGAAGATGCTCTTGACATTGAATTGCTCCTCTAGCTTGCTCATTTTTGTTTATACATTCACAAGTTTTCAGATGAAATAAATAGTATCTGGATCTAAGTGCTGAAGGGAGCCTACAACAGCTTTTCAAAGGAAAAAATAGCTCATGATTAGATGTTATTAGTATATGCCAAAAAAGTATCTCCCTCCAATGAAGTTCTTCACATGGCCAGGAACTACCTCAGATTTCCCATACCATCACTTGAATAACTGTAGAATGTGCAGAGTATGCAACATCCATACAATAAGGAAGAGATGGCCAGAACAAACTAGGCTGGCTCTATTTGTGTCACCATAAATCAGGATCTCCTTCAGCACTGAGGCCTATCATGTCATTTTTGGAATATAAAGTCCAGCTAGGCCTGTTTTCTGGGGTCCCCCAGCTTGATGCAATGAAAGCACATATAAATAGTCATCCACACCAGGCATTATATATGAGATTTGAATCTCAGCTTTCTGTTATCATTCACTGCCTATCCACAAATGACAGACACTCAATACAACCTGTCTGTGTGAGTTTTCTGTATCAAAGGAGGCAGACAATTCATAAGACAGCCTAAGCTGCACAGATGTAGTGGTCACCAGAACAAGGTGAATTTACTCTGAAGTTTCCTTTTATAAACAGTAACTGATAAAGGAATCCCGACAAGACCACCTATTTAGTATAAGCCCTTTTAGTTTGCCTTGTGTTTCTAGATTTTTAATTTTGAGACTGTGCTTTGTTGTGTAGTCCAGACTGGACTTGAGGTACAAATCCTCCTATACACTCAGACTCCTAGGAGTCTAGGATGATGGCTGTGCCACCATTTGTCTTACAATATCTTCTTGTTCTTGTTCTTGTTCTTGTTCTTGTTCTTGTTCTTGTTCTTGTTCTTGTTCTTGTTCTTGTTCTTGTTCTTGTTCTTGTTCTTGTTCTTGTTCTTGTTCTTGTTCTTGTTCTTCTTGTTCTTCTTGTTCTCGTTCTTCTTCTTCTTCTTCTTCTTCTTCTTCTTCTTCTTCTTCTTCTTCTTCTTCTTCTCCATTGCCCTTCTCCTCTCCATCTCCCTCTTCTTCTTCTTCCTCCTTCTTCTCCTCCTTTTTCCTCCTCCTTTTCCTTTTTTTCTGATCCTCCTCCTTTCCTCCTCCTCATCCTTTTTTTAAAAGACATACACTTACTATGACTGGCTTGGAACTACATAAACCAGACTGGTATCAAACTTACAATAATCAGCCTGCCTGATTCGCAATAGGCTCGTAAGATTTGGGCCAAGCTGACCCATGCCCAAGCAATAGGAAGCTTTCATCACAGGCCTGCTTCAATAGTACACATCTCAAGCACCATCTCAACTTTGAAGATTATGTAACAAAAGAACAAAAGATGTACAACCAAAGGAACACATCCTAACTCAGTTAAGTTGAAAGGAATGAGTAGTGTACCTCTTTCTTTGTGGTAATAATAAGGTGCTGAGGATTATTGAAGGAGATAATCCAATGTGACTCAGACATCTTAGAATACTCCAAAGGTTACCAATATAACAGGTCACAGAAATTTTGAAAAATTTACATCAATTCATATGCCATATTGTATATCTGGAATACTTTATGGTTTTAATGAACAAGACCAGTCAATAAACATTAATATAATATACTAGCACTATACCTAATCATGTGAAACAAAATATAAATAACATGGAAAATATGTCAGTGATATAAAATCTAAAAGGTGATTTTTAACTTTGCTACTTGAAGACAGATTATATATGTCTTAACAGAGTATATGAAAGCATCTATCTGGGTAAAAATTTGCCCTTCATGTCTCATGAATTCTGTATCTGTCCTAAAGATTCTCTCTTTATTCCCAGCTACCATTCACATCCACAGTGCCCACAGACATGAACAGGTGTCACCCCAATCTGTGGTTTTCATGCAGGATATGTCAGCAGGGACCTCAGGCTCATCTGCAGAGAACTCAGTGAAAGGAGACAGGGTTCTTGCTGAGATCTCTCCCTTGCAACCAGCACTGTGTCTCCAGAACTACAGAAATAGACACTGCTGTCTTCAGGTCCTGCATTGTTCACTGTCAGCGTTGAGAATGTTAGGTTCGGAAGGCTGATTGGAAACTTGTCCTTGGTGAATCCACTCTCGTAGGTGGCTTCAGAGACTGCAGTTGCAGTTGCTATGAGCATCAAGCTCTGTCCCTGGTACTGTCTGTACCAGAACATTGCAGTCACTTCACTATCAACCACACACTGGATTTTCAGTGAAGTTCCACTTTGACATATGCCCCTGTTTGGCTTTTGGTAGACGAGGACACTGAACACAGAGCCTAAATTAAAAGAGACAGAGATCCACAAAGGTAAACAAGTTCAGATTCAGACATGTCTGAAGACAGAAAATCTCTGCTTTATTTTCTATGGTATCACCCCATTCCCCAAATCATGAGGTACATTCCCCCTCTTTAGCAATAGTGTCTGGCAGCACCCTCTAATCTGAGATGTCTTCCTCATCCTCCAACTAGTATATTGTGTTTTGGGGGCTCTGCATACATCAACTCAGCATTAACTTTATCCCCAGGGTCTGCTCAGGATAGGGCTCCTACCTTGGCTCCAAAGAAGTAGCAGGAAAGTCCACATCCTTAAGCAGTGATCTTTTTCCTAAGAAATGATACTAAAGCATCACACTCACACTCATCTTTCCTCCACACAGCATAACTGATTCCTTACTTGTTCTGTTAATTTTTTTATATAGGAAGTTGACGTTTTGCTAAACATAAAAAAAATACATTGCCCTCTAGGGGAACTGCTTAGCTATTCACTTATAATGAGTCATTTGTTCAAAAGGCATCCCAGAATGCACTTACCACCCATGCAACATTCACCTATCCATCATTACCAACTGCCACATATGTGCTACTCTTTGAGTATACAAATACAAATGAGATCTAATATTGGCGTTAATTAATTTTAACTGTCTTGTCTTCATTATGCTGTCCCTAACTGAACTTCGTTTTCCTCCTCCAACGTGAATGCAATACTAAACTAACATCTATTTCCAAAGTCCAATCTTTCCAATAAGTGTCATTTCCTTTATTTTTGTCTTTTAGGTTCAGAAAGTCATTAAATTACTTTTACTTGGCTGCTTTGTTTATTAAAACAAAATTAGATAAATGTATATGTATGCATATGTTTCATATATATTCCCTTAATTCAATATCACAATCATTAACATTCTATTTTTATCCCTGAACATTTGTGATAATGTTTATTTTGTTCTAATTTAGTTTAGTTTAGACTGTGAATCAGGTCCTTTCTTTATAAAGTTTGAACACACGGCTATGGTTTGTCATTATTATAGAACTAATTCCTTATATCATATAAGTGCTTATATAGTTTATTTGTGGGGTAAAGGTCAGAGTTAATTTTCTTTTTATTTTCCTGAATTATCTGTGCTATTTATGGGATAAATTATTTAAAAAGTCAGAATCATTTATTTTATGTGTCTGAATGTTCTGGTACCTCTGAAGGTCTGAAGAAATCCTCTTGTACATGAGTTGCAATGTGGGTACTAGAAATCAAGCCTGTGTCCTCTGCATGAGCACCAAGTGCTTTGAATTGCTGAGCCATCTCTCCAGCCCCAGGATGGGTTACTTAGACATCAATGTCATGGTGTTTTACAAACTGGAAAGCTTTATAAATTAGAGAGCTTAACACAACTTCACAAAATATAAGAGGAAGTGACACATTTAGGACTCATATTGATTGCTTTGTCATCCCAGAACCATGAATTAACATCAGAGCTGCCAAAGACTGAGTCATTTTACAGGTTACTGTGTCTTACCACCTGGCATCTGGGAATGGTAAGCCTGATGCCCTAAAGCAAATATAATATTCAGAAAGATACTCTTGCAAAACTATCTTATTCCTCTGATCCCAAGATTCTGCTATAAAATTATGCTCCCAGATTCCCTTTCATTCTCTCTCCCATTTATATTCAAATGTGTGTATATATTTGTGTGTCCACATCACACATGTGTTCACCTGTATATTTAATGAAAATATGACAAAATGAATCAGAGGTTATCTTGACAGAATTTCAAAATCCTGAGGAATAAAAATACTCAGGACAAGAAAACTGTTATGAACTAAAATTATAAACTTTAAAAATCAAAACTGTTGGAAAGGTAAAAAAAACAGAGTATTTTGCTGATTGATAATGTCATACACACATATAGTGTATTTGGATCAAGTCCACTCCTCTCTTTCTTGCTTCTACATATACCCTTGTTTACCCATATGTGTACTCTATATGCTTCTCTTTTTGTCCACTTAGTGCTCACTGTTTGTGGGTGGGTGTAAGATCATCTACTGGACTAAGGCTAGCCTCTTAAGTCCAACCTCCCTAAGGAAGACTGACCCATTCTCCTCTGACAGTCACTTTTTTTTTTTGCTAACAGGGAAAAATCAAATAACATGGAAAAGTCTGTAAAATTCAGACAGGCTATAATTTTTAACACAGATTTTCCTACAAACCCCAGATATAAAACATACTAAAATCATTTTTATTTATGCTAGGAACAAAACTTTTACTTTTCTTTCATCCTTTCTTAGGATAGTACTAGACTGTGTTTCTCTAAGAGGTTGATACAGTTAACCATTAAGAAAAGAGACCATGGAATCTACGATGTGGAGAATTTAATTCAGACACCCAAGTAAAAGTCTCATGGTGACAACTGGACAATAGAAATGATGAACAACCAGTCCAGACTGGAGCAGAGGTTCCCAATGCCACAAAGGGTGGCAAAATACAGGCTGTGCATCCCCTAAACAACACAAGGTTTTATAGCCTTGCAAAAACCTAGATCCACAGTGGGAAAGTGATCCTGTTAAAAGAATCCAGGTTCTTCAGATGTGTCATGTACAGAAAGGAACCAGAGAAAAATTGTCTAATAGCTGCCTACCCGTGTTAAAAAATCTAAGCCAATTGGGGTGTCATTTGGCAGTTGTTTTAAGAGCCACCAGTCAACACGTCATAAATAGAATTCAGAAAAAAAATTAAAGAACAATGACCATGTTCACAAGATTTGGGGCTATGAACAATTAATTTTAGTCAAGTTCATTGTTTTTTCTTGTACAAAAATATCAACATTACTGTTCCTGGAATGCCTCTGTAATCTCTAGAGAAGAAACACCATCTTTAAACTCTCATTATCCTTGTTTCCTGTAGGCAAAAGCTCTACCTCACTTAGTCCCAACAAAGAACACTGTGAAAACTTCCACTTCAATTTTAATTTTTTTTTCTGTTGCTTCAAAGTCATTCATTCTCTTTGACTCTTAGAATCTTTCTTTTTTTTTTTTGCACTTTGTTTTGTTTTTCTTTTCCTTTTTTTATTATTTTCTATATTATTTGTTTACATTCCAAATGATTTTCTCTTTCCTGGTTCCCCCCTCCCTATAAATCCCATAAGCCCTTTTCCCTCCACCTGTTCCCCAATCAAACCCCTCCCAATTCTCTGTCCTGGCAATCCCCTACAATGCTGCATCCAGCCTTTCCAGGACCAGGGCCCTCTCTTTCCTTCTTGTGAATGATTTGATATATGAGTTGTGTCTTACATATTCAGAACTTCTGGGTTAATATCCACTTATCAGTGACTGCATTCCATGTATGTTCTTTTGTGAATGAGTTACCTCACATAGGATGTTATTTTCCATTTCCAACCATTTGCCTAAGAATTTCATGAACTCATTGTTTTTAATTGCTGAATAATATTCCATAGTGTAAATATACCACATTTTCTGTATCCATTACTCCATTGAGGGACATCTGGGTTCCTTCCAGCTTCTGGCTATTATAAATAAGGCTGATATGAACATAGTGGAGCATGTGTCCTTATTGCATGCCAGGGAATCCTCGGGATATATGCCCAGGAGTGGTATAGCAGGGTTCTCTGGACCCTTGAGGACATGGGCACAGGAGAAAAGTTCCTGAACAGAACACCAATAGCTTATGCTCTAAGATCAAAAATCGACAAATGGGACCTCATAAAATTACAAAGTTTCTGTAAGGCAAAGGACACTGTAAAAAGGACAAAAGAGCAATGAACAAATTGGTAAAAGATCTTCACCAACCCTACATTCGACAGAGGGCTAATATCCAATATATACAAAGAACTCAAGAAGTTAGACCATAGAAAACCAAATAACCCTATTGAAAAACGGGGTATAGAGCTAAACAAAGAATTTTCACCTGAAGAAGTTCAGATGGCTGAGAAGCACTTTAAGAAATGTTCAACATCACTAGTCATCAGGGAAATACAAATCAAAACAACCCTGAGATTTCACCTCACACCAGTCAGAATGGCAAAGATTAAAAACTCAAGAGACAGCAGGTGTTGGCAAAGATGTGGAGAAAAGGAGCACTCCTCCACTGCTGGTGGGAATGCAAGTTGGTAAGACTCTTACAATCTTTCAACCCTTTCTTCTGCATTGCTCCCTGAGTGATAACGGAAGGGATTTATTTAGTAAAGATACTATTACATTTAGCACTGAGTGTTCCAAAATCTCTCAATTCCTTCACACTGGCAAGTTGTGGGTCTCTGCATTAATTTCTTCTACCGTAAGAAGCTTCTCTTGAGGATGACAGAGTAAGGCACTAATCTGTGGGTGCAGCACAAGTAGGGTGACAGGAGAGGTGGGAGGATCTGGGAAGAGTTGGGGGAGAGGAAAGCCTGATCAAAATACATGGTATACATTATTTTTCCTTTATTTGAGAATTTCATGTATACATATAACATGTTTTGGTTAAATTTACACCTTCACATAAACTTCCATTTAGTATTGGCTAATTTACTCTTAGATTTGGCCCAAATTTATAATTAAAATCTGTGATTTCATGAGCAGACTTAAAGCAGTCTTTTTCTGGGAAATGATAGATGTGTGCTGAAATAATAGGAAATATTTTCAGGGGGTTAGTGAGGTTTTATATGCCTTTAAGAAGATATATTGCGAACATTTCTTGAAACATTCTTTTCTCTTTTTTAAAAATTCTTTTATTTTTTTTACAGTCAAGACAGGTTCACCCTCCAACTATTCTGCATCCCACACCTCCTCTCCCATCCCATGTCTCCAATAGTATGGCCCCACCCCAACCCCATCCCCTACCAGAACCCCTAGTCTTTGGGGCCCCGTCTCTCAAGGGTTAGGTGTATCTTCTCTGACTGAGTCCAGCCCTGGCAGTTCTCTCCTGTACATGTGTTGGAGGCTTCATATCAGCTGGTGTATGCTGCCTGGTTGTTGTCTCAGTGTCTGAGAGATCCTGGAGGTCCAGGTTAGTTGAGACTTCTGTTCTTCCTATGGGGTCACCCTCCTCCTCAGCTTCTTCCAGCTTTTCCATAATTCAAACACAGGGGTTTCCAGCTTCTGTCCATTGGTTAGGTATAAATATCCACAACTGACTCAGATGCTTGTTGGGACTTTTGAAGGGCAGACATGCTAGGCCCCTGTTTGTCAGTACACCATAGCATTAGTAATAGTGCCGGCCTTGGGGCTTCCCCCTAAGCTGGATCCCAGTTTGGGCCTGTCACTGGACTTCCTTTTCTTTAGGCTCTTCTCCATTTCTGTTCCTGAAGTTCTTTCACACAGGAAAAATTCTGGGTCAGAGTTTTGACTCTGGGATGGCAACCCTATCCTTCCACTTGATGCCCTGTCTTTTACTGGAGGTGGACACTACAAGTTTCTTCTCCCACTGTAAGGAATTTTATCTAAGGTCCCTCCCTTTGAGTACTGAGAATCTCTCACCTCCCAGGTCTCTGGTACATTCTAGAGGGCCCCCACCACCACCTCCTACTTCCCAAGGTAGCCTGTTTCCATTCTTTCTACTCATCCTCAGGGCTTTAATCCTGTTTCTACCCTCATATCCAACCCCAATACCTGATAATGTTCCTCTCCTCCCCTCCCTGTCGCCTTTCCCACCCAGATTCTTCCCTCCCTCCCCCTCCTGTGATTGCTTTCTTCTTCCTCCCTAGTGGAACTGAGGAATCCTCACTTGGTCCCTTCTCTCTGTTAGCCTTCTTGGTTCTGTGGATTGTATCCTTGGAATTCTGTACAATTTTTTGGCTAATATCCTCTAATAAGTAGACATTAGTCAAAAAAAGAATATTGGTTTTTATTTATTCAGAAACTCAAACATCCTATTTCAAATACCTTTTAGTCCCTTTCAGCATGTTTATTTCCATGAATGCTGCTGCATCTCTGCATAATCTCCTTTCTTGGCTGTGATGGCTATGAGCGGCAACTATGGCAGGAAGGAACCTGAAACTAGGATGGCAGACATGGCAATTACAAAACCAGGGATTCAAGTTTGGTGGCACGTGGAAGACCCCTTGTATGGTGGACATGAAAACACCACTCAGAGCCATTCCTTTTCTTTTACCTGCTCTGAGTCTCAGCAGTGTTCATATGGGTAACAGTAGATTTGTGGGTAATGTCAGCTTTGCACATACACCAAAGATCCTTGTATGTATGCTAAGTAATTGTATTTTGTGATGATTCATTGTCTCTCTTCTTGATGTTATCTTTCGTCAGGAGACTCTTGTTTCCAACATAGTCATTTCCTTTACTTCAGGGAGAATAGTCTTTCTTTCTTAAAGTTCTACTCTTCCTGCCTACTATTATCCCACAGCTGTTCATGTTGAATCTCTTTTGTAAATTTGAACCTCGACATTATAATACATATTTACTTTTCACTCCTATTTTTCTTTGCATAAAAAATGTAGCATGGAATAATAATATTTTTTCATAGTATCAACTAGATAGATCAGTGGGCAAAGGCATCTTCAGCCCAGCCTGTCAATCTGAGTTAAATCCAGGCAAGATGGCCTTTGACATACATGTGAATGAACACATGAAAGCCTGCACACATGCACAAACATGCAACTGCAAAAAATAAATAAATGAAATATAAAAATTTAAATACATTGTTATAGGATTGTTTTGTCTTATTAATTATTTAAAGAAAAAACTTGTAATTTGAGACTCAGTTCTCTATGTTTCATTCCTCCAAACAAAAAGACTTTCTAGGTGTTCGTGAGAGTAGTTATAGCCTAACCACCTACACCATGGTTTATTTTTGCCCTGACTAGAGATTTTCCAATGAAATATAACTGATAAGAGAATTTAACGTCATGTTTTTATTAATAATATTGGTTCAGTTTTTAATAGGATAAATAAGATCCAAATTATTTTATAAACCTTTGGATCTGAACAGACAGTAAAGTCTATATAATGAGCTGAAAGATGTGAGTGCACCTTGGTGACAGTGCAAAGCCAGCAAAGCTCAGTGAAAGGGATGGAGGGTTAAAATGAAAGGATGAAATTATTAAACTGTCAGACAGAGCTGTAGTGTGAGTACAATAAAGGACTTCTGGTAGGGTAGCAGTCTCATGAATTTAGTTGAGGAATAGCTCATACTTCCAGGATTAGTTCACATTGTCTTTTAGTCTTTTGAGTTATGAAGGACTGAGCATAGCATATTCTGTGCTTTTATCTTTTTCTTTTTTTCTAATGTGTGAGTAGATGGAGGTTCGTCTTTCCTGGCTACCTATTTCTAAGTGAGAGAAATGTGACATCGAAGGCAGGATTCAGTAAAAGGTAGAATCAGATCCTTCCCATCTACTATTTTTGTACAGAAAGGATGTGGCTCTGTAGAGCTGTGGATAAACTGCTGGCGCAGAAGTACAAAGATGTCTGGTTTGTTTTAGCAGACACCAGAATCAAGGAGAAATGCTCCCGCTTCTTCCGCGAGACCCTGTATCCTTCAGGGATGTCTCCTTCACTGTTACTATCAATATCATATGAGATATAAATCAGCTGTAACCCCAGACCAGGGTCTTGTCGATACCAGTACATCCTTTCGTGGTTCATGTCCTGTATACATTCCAGCAAAACAATATCTCCCATTTCTTGGATCAGGTATCTTGGCATCTGGGTTACCTTCATGTCCACAAGGCCTGTAGTGAAAAAGAGAGTGAAGACAAGACCACCAAGCAACCTGACACTAGAAAATCCTGGTAGGCAAGGCACACAGGTAATAGTATACAGTTTGTCTTTATTGCCAAGGACACACAAATTTCCAGGGCTCACCTGTTCCCAGGAAACATAGAACCACAGCAGAGATAAGCCTAACACTCATGGTGGTTTCAAGGAAAGTGTGGATCCTTCTGTTGCTCTAGATTAAGTGCTTATGAGGTCATTGTTCTTGACTACGCCCATGACCTCTCCTACTTCGTGTAGATTAAACCATAGGGAGGTGTCAAGAGAGGAAAGAGGGCATCATGGAAGTATTTTTCTCTGTGTGTGCACTTCTATGTACATGTATATGGAATGATACTGTGCTTGTCTGGGAAAACATCAGCTTAGTCTTCTGAAAGTGTTTATTTTTAAATACTTCCAATTTTTGCCATTCTGGATCCATAGGTAGCAGTAATTTTTATTGATCCTTTTAATATACAATTAGCTAATTCCTCTCACAAAAATATTTGTTTTGTTTATGTTCCACAGGTGGTAGTGACAACAATGGTGTAAATATCATTTACAGGTTTGCCAAAAGGACTGATGGGAACAGTGGCACACCACAAGTATGCTCATGGGCAAGCAAAAAAGTATGAGTTGTAGATAAATAATCTGTTTTTTAGTAATTTTTTTATTTATTTAAATTGCAAATGTTGTCCTTCTTCCCAGATTCCCCTTCACAAATCCCCATCCCATTCCCGTCCCCTTTCCCTCTATGAGGGTTCTCCTCCATGCACTCACCCACTCCTATCTCTAACAAGCACCACACTCACCACTCTAACAGTCCTCTATGCTGGAGCATCAAGCCTGCATAGTACCAGAGGCCTCTCCTCCCACTGAAGTCAGCTAACGCCATCCTCTACTACATAAGTAGCTGGAGCCATGGTTCCTTCCATGACTCTTTGACTGATGGTTTAGTCCCTGGAGCTCTGGATGGTCTGGAAATTGACATTGTTCTTCCGACAGGGATGCAATCCCCTTCAACTCCTTCAGTCCTTCCCTTACCTCTTTCATTGTGATTTCCTGGCTCAGTCAAGTGGTTGACTATAAGTATCTGCCTCTGTATTAAGGAGGTGCTGGCAGAGCCTCTCATGGGACAGCCTTACCAGGCTTCTGTCAGCAAGTGCTTCTTAGCATAAGCAATAACATTGGAGTTGTTGTCTGCAGATGGAATGGATCCCTAGGTGGGGCGGTCACTGGATGTCTTTCCTTCAGTCT
This sequence comes from Apodemus agrarius, assembly GCA_964023405.1. Lineage (NCBI taxonomy): Eukaryota > Metazoa > Chordata > Mammalia > Rodentia > Muridae > Apodemus > Apodemus agrarius. Next base: position 66,710,360 of record OZ030006.1, on the reverse strand, counting down.
CTGCTCCTTTTTTTTGGTCCCTGCATTTCCTTCAGATAGAAACAATTCTGGGTTAAAAGTTTTGAGAAGGTTAGGCGACCTAATTCCTCAACTGTGGGCCATGCCTATCTACTGGAGGTGGTCACTAGAGATTCTATCTCTTCTTTGTTGGTTATTTTGGCTAATGACATTGGCTAATGTCATTGGTTAATGGGTCCTTGGAGCTTCTCAATTCGCTGGCTTCTGGGACTGTCTACTGGCTACCTCCATTTCCCCATCCCCCACTGCTCCATATTTCTATTCAAGTTCCTGACCCTCTGTATTTCTTTCCTGTCCCTTTCTCTATCTGATCCTGATCCCCCTTTCATCTCCCCCTGTGCCCCCCTGATTCTCTCTCCCTCCTAGTTCCCTGGCCCCCTCTACCTCCTGTGATTGTTTTGTTCCATATTCTAAGTAGAATTGAAACATTCACACTCACTTTGGTCTTTCTTTTTAAGCTTCATATGGTTTGTGTTGTATAGAGGTATTCTGAGCTTTGGAGCTAATATCTATTTATCAATGAGTATATACCACGTGTGTTCCTTTGTATCTGGGTTTTCTCACTCAGGGTGATATTTTCTAATTCCACCCATTTGCCTATGAATTTCATGAAGTTCTTAATAGCTGAGTAGTACTCCACTGTGTAAATGTACCCCATTTTCTGTATCCATTCTTCTATTGATGGATAGCTGGGTTGTTTACAGCTTCTGTCTATTATAAGCAAGGCTGCTATAGACATAGTAGAGCGTGAGTCCTTGTTATATGTTGGAGCATCGTTTGGGTATATGCTCAGTAGTGTTATAGCTGGGTCTTCAGATAGAACTTATGTCCAGCTTTTTGAGAAACCTAGGCAAACAGTTTGAAAAGCATACTTAAAATGTTTGTTTTTGCCAAATGCCAGAAAATTCTAGCATTGTTCATGATAGATGACTCCAAGAAAAATCTGAGTAAAGTTTGATACAGTCTGCAATGTTCAGTATAGTCTGACATGTTTAAGTAAAAGTAGTTACATTAATATTTAAATGATCTCTTATACAGATAAATGAAATCAAGCTTTTATAGTCTCTGAACACCACTGTGTAGACATCAGGTCTTCCTGGGAGGTGGGGTGAAGGATACAGGGTGAATTAAAACTCATTCTGTTGCAGGGTCTGGATTGAAGAGTCCCAGTTGGAAACCCCAACAAGGAATAGTGGAAAGAACACACTGAACTTGTGGCTTCTACCGTGAGTGCACCTGAGACCTCAAATCTTTTCCTGTGCAATAACACTTCTAGGGGCTTCCTTTCTGTGGGGAAAGCATTTTCCCACAGTAAGGGCAAGGCTCAGAAGTAAGAATCACCTCCTCTCTTGGTGACAACAATTTTTGTGCATTGAGGATGTAATTTTCAGGATTGTGGTCTAACTGATGATAGAGGAAACAGGGTCTATACATTTTGAGTGTGAGAGGAAAGCAGAAGTCTTATTTTAGGAAAACCCATATCTCTTAAAGGCCTGCACTTACTTAGCACTCCAGGAACCAAGCAAATAATAGATTAAATATTGCCCTATATTAGAATCAGCTATCCAGGCCAAGGTACATATTCTAGTTGCATCACAGACTCATCATCTGTCTTCATGACAATATATAACAAGTGCCTCAGTGAAACTGCAAACATAGATATTATGGACAAAATAAAGAGAATGTAGGAAGTACAGTAATGTATATGCATAAGAGCTAGTAAATCTAGCCTACCAACTGTAACATCATACCTATGCTTCTGACCTACCTATTTTAAGAAGACAAAGACTATACAGCAGAGCATACTATGGCTGCCCATTACCATTAAGCACATGATGGGGTCCTGCATTTATGCTAAGGTTGCTCAGGCTGTTATAGGAAAACACAGCAGTGAACTCACCAGGCTGTTAGAAGATCACTCAACCCATCAGGATGTCTAGAGGAGGAAAGCATGTGTCCAATATTACATGAGGAAATTATCACTTAGAGAGGTGATCTGATAGAGTGGCATTACTAATGAGGAGTGAGGAGTTAGTATAGGGTACGTCTTGAAACTGGAGAAGAGGAAATTTCTCCATGAGAATGCAAGCCATCAGAGTAGCTAAAGGAAAGCAGAAGTTTATATCAGAAAAAGGGATGTAGACTTACAAGCTATTGACATTGGGAAAAGATGTTCCTTTCTCTGTGCTGCAGTACTGACTCCTGAGGGAAGAAGTTTCTTGGTCATTTTGTGTGTCCCTTTTGTGTACACAGCAGCTGTCTGTGCAGCATTGCACTCACTGACAGCACAGAAGTGCAGGCATGAGTGGTCAATGCTGGTAGATGGTAGTGTGAGAGGAAAGGCCATTTTTTTCTCTTCTAGAGATGATGTACCCATCAGAGACTTCTTCCTTTTTTGATAATATGATCATTAATTGAGTAATAAATAAACTTTAGACCTAGACATGAGTTTTATCTATGCCCAAACATACAGTTATGACTCATAGTCAGAGAACAAGTTATTTTCAACTTCATTCCAGTATCTTTGATGAGGTGTTTTGGGATTTGGATGACTTGAGCTTCTGTGGAGACTAAGAATGAAGAAGATAGAGGTTGAGATAGCCTGTTGGGTGAAAAGAGCTAATGTTGATAAGATCTGAGATTTGGTCTACAATCTGTAGTCACTGGTCACTCATGTGTTTTAGAAGTCACTTGTTCATAGGAGATAAAAACCACACAGCTTGAGACTGGTGACCATGGAAATATCAAAATAAAACCCCTGCCTCAGTTAGACTCAAAGCTGCCTATATGTGATGGATGCTTCTCCCTCTTTTAAGCACTTGGGTGTTAGAAACATTTGAGATCAGAAAGCTGCTCCTTTTTCTGCAGAAATTTGGTGAGTACATAGGCACTGAAACAGCCTTTACAATTTGTGTCATTTCCTTGATTTCTTTAGGGACATGTGTCTATATACATGTGCCATGTTTTTGTATTAGCACACTCTTGTAAAATTGTCAAATATTTATGTATTTTGAATCCTCACGACATGAACTGTAATAACGTGTGACTACCACCTAAAAATGTGAGAACAGAAAGCTTACTCTGCTATCAAAACAGTGTTTTATTTTTAGAAGCTATTTCTACACTGCAGAAAAGATTCCAAGCATCTTCCCTAGCCGACTCATTGATGTGTTTTCTTAGTCACTGTCTTTTAAAAGATGCAAAGGTATAAAAACTCAGTCAAATTCACATTATTTTGCCATCATGTATCCCATTTAAAATTTTAGAACACCTATCCCCTGCTCTTTAGCAGATAAGAGTTAGTTGGTTGTTCTTGCCAGAACCTGCTTGCCTGGTATTTATTATATATTTCTTCCCCTTTTCTTCCCTCTTCTTTTCCAGAAGAGTCTGGTGGAATGCATAGCATGTTTGGATTTTGCTCTGCTTCACCCTCCTCCTCCTCCTCCTCCTCTTCCTCCTCCTCCTCCTCCTCCTCCTCTTCCTCCTCCTCCTCCTCCTCCTCCTCCTCCTCCTCCTTCTCCTTTCCCCCCTTTGCGTCCTCTTCCACTTCTTCTAATTAAACTATAGGAGTTCAAAAGATGGTTTGGTAGTGAAGAGCACAGTTGATGATGTTCCAGAGTTACCCACAAGACAGCTCACAATTTGGTGAAACTCTTGTACTAAGGAATCTGATGGCATCTTCTATCTACCACTACCACTGACACCAGGCAGCCATGTGGTACACAGACACACAGACACATAGACACACACAGACACACACACACATACAGAGAGAGAGAGAGAGAGAGAGAGAGAGAGAGAGAGTCAGAGACAGAGACAGAGACAGAGACAGAGAGAGATTTGAAATAATCATAATAAATTAAATTGTATTTAATGGGTAAGATTATATATTTATGTAAAGTGATGGCCTGAGAGGAATATGATAATGCACATATACTTACATAAAATATACTTATGATGCTAAATTCTATGTGCAATCATTATAAATCAAATTCCGAGATCCAGGAAAGAACGGTTGCATGTATTTATAGTATGAAATGTGCTCTTTTGCTAATAGTGTACCTTTAAACTTCTCTTATGCTGTGTTGGAAACAAAGCATTTTGGGGTGACAAGAAATATGAGAGAACCCTCCATCCTTCCTAAGACTTCCAACCACCACCAGAATTTCTCTGAGATTTCCAGAATTTTACTGAATTATTTTCAACTCCAGGAAAGTTTTAGGCCTTCATCCTGTTCTATGGGCTATGACTTTTGCTCCGAGGCTCCTTCATGGTAGAAAGGGCAGGCCCATCAGTTTTCATTCCATAGTATTGAGAGAAGAATGGTTGTTGTCATATTATGTCTAAGAAATAGTTTTTCATTTTCTTGTCTACAATCTCGTTCTGAAAGAGAGCATGGAGAACAAGTTTGATTTAGCTTCAGACAGAAGTGTTTATACTGCCTTTGAAAATCCTCCATGTAGCTTAGATGTTGTCATATCATGTCTAAGGAATAGTTTTTCATTTTCTTGTCTACAATCTCATTCTGGAAGAGAGCATGGAGAACAAGTTTGATTTAGCTTCAGACAGAAGTGTTTATACTGCCTTCGAAAATCCTCCATGAATGTTAGATGCTCCTAATGAAAGGAAAGTAGTTTCTTACCTCAAAAGTAGACTGAAGAACATAATATTATATGACCTAGAAAACTCTGACACTCAAATTTTACAGTAAGAAATCTGGTCCTGTACTTGCACACATTAAATCCTAATTTATCGGGCTTTTCCTGTGTTTACAGTGGTTCCATTTCTGTAGAGAAGATAGTTACACTTCCAATTTTTCACTTTTCCTTAAGTACTTTTCATATTAGTATAGAAAAAAGAAACAAAATGAAACAACCAGATCGTAGCTGGTTCTGCCTTCCCATCCTGTGCTAGTTAAGTTGCCTTTACCCCTGATGCTTCACTGGTATCTTTCCTTTTCTATATTAATCAAGGCACTGAGATGATGCTGTTGGCTTGAGTCCTGATGCCTTTATGATAGGAGAAAGTTGTCTACTTCCTATTCTTTGTATCACCTTCAATCTGATCTCCTCTACCCCACCCCACCATATTCAAAAGTTTGAGGTACCAGTTCTACTTTCAGTACTTGGCAGTCTTTATGCCTTTAAAAACAAGACCTAAAAGAAAATAGGAATCTCTTCTCCATTTTGCATTCTAATGCCATGTACACTGTCCTATCTTCCCTGTTTTTCTTTCACTTTTCAACTTTGCTATCTTTATCTGTTATGTTCTTCCTCCTTCGAGGCACAGCTCTCAGCCTTGTTTCTTATCTACTCACACTGGGTAAAAGTATTGTCACAAAACACTAAGTTTGTATCGCATCCTCAACAGAGGGGCTATTTATTAAACACCTGTATGAGAACATGTGTTTTGCACTTCACCTAAATGGATATCTTTTCTTTTGTATGATTTTGAGCCCAGGTATGGACTAACAAAATTACCATCATGATTATAGTCACAGCTCAAATTACCCTAAAGCTATTTAAGTTTTGAAAGGTGTATTCTACCTTATATCACTTTGTTCTCTATCACCAAACCCTGAGAATACAAATTAAACACGTGTGTTTTAAAAATAATGCATATAGATGAACTTTGTTTCACTCACATTATTATTTGAAATGTGATATATATAACAGAATATGTTACTGCCCTCTAGTGGAGTATCTAGTGAATATCACTTGAACCAAGTTTAAGACTAAATTGTGTAATCTATGAATATACTTAATTACACAGGCAAGGGGAGTTAAGTTACAGAAGTCACTGAAGCTGTTGATGAGCAGATCTTGGTATAGAGAGAACATCTTTGACATCCAGGTGGTTCAAATCTGATCACATGAGTCCTTAAAAGCATAGAACCTTCCCTAGTTATAACTCAAAGAAGCCTTCATTATATAGCAGAGGGTCAGATGGATGGAATGTGGATTCATCCCTCAATCTTTCAGAAAGGAATGTAGCTTTCCTCCTACCCAATTTCAGTCAGGTGGGAATAGGTTGGGATTGTGTCTTTTAAGACCCAAGCTGTATGTTAATTTGTGTTATGACAACAGAATTTAGTATGATCGGAAGCCAAGATAACTGGGAGTAGGATATGGTGAAAAAGGTGAGAAGAAAGAGAAGGAGGATAATTGACTATAGGATGCTCCTTGTATGTGGGTGGCTCCTCTGAGTTAGGTGATGCTCACTGGGAACTTGGATTTGTAAATTATTGTTCAGCAAAGATTGTCTACATGGATAAACTAGCACAGAGAAATCTAAGTGCCTTCTTAATGTTGGAAGATTAAAATGTCTGGAATGATAATTATTTTTCTTTCTTGTGGTGGTGATGTAGACTGAACTTAGGGCCTTGTGTACTCTAAGTAAATGCTTTGCCACTGACTTACATTCCAAGACCTCAGGGTCTTTTTTTTTTTTAAATATTACACTCACTCAGGGCATCATTTTCAAAGGTGTGAACTTCAGAGAAACAGTGAATAACTTTATGGCTTGTCCTGGATCTATTGACCTAGATATCCAATTTGATTTCATACTCTGAAAACAGTCCAGTACAGCATGCTTACAGCTTCTCTGAGCTAGGTTCTCAGTACCTATGTTTTGTTGAAGTCTCTAAGGCCTGTGTTAGAAAGGTGTGGAAATGAATCAGAAAGTCTACTAGAAACCCTATATAAGAGCAAAACTCCCCAGGTGGAGAATCTGGGACCCTGAATTGAACACTCTGCACTCTGGAGGCTACACAAACCAGAGTCCTCAACTCTGTCCTCCGCAACCAGTTCTTCTCTTGACAGAACTTCATCTAGGTATGTATTTCTTAGGCCAATTCAATTCTGGAAAAAGTCTTCTATTCCACATTTTCTGTCATATTTGTTCATCTTTCCTGACACATCCTTATTTGCCAAGCCATGCATTCTTTAGATAAGCACAGCTTCTACTATAATGAGGGAGACACATTTTTATGTGTTTAAACTTGAATCTCATTCTTTGAGCAATTTACTTATGCAATATGTGATCTAGTGTTTGTAACTGGGTGTTGCTGGTTTACTAGCATCACCATAACAAAGTACTACAAACTGCTTTAAATGACAGATGTTAATTTTTCCCCCACTTCTTATGGTGAGATCAAGGTGTCAGCTGAGCCACTGTCCCCAGAGGCTTATCTTCTTGATTTATAGATGGACATCCATTTACTGTCTTTTCTCAAGGTCTTTCCTCCCTGTATCTGTGGCCTGATCATTTTGCATACAGAGTGTAACCCATGTGACTTCATTTTACTTAATTATAGCTTTGAAGATACTATCTCCAAGTAAGTAGTTCTGTGAAACATTGGTTTTTTACTTCATAAGTCTATAAGATTTATGAATACGTATAGACTGCATAAGTGCAGCAGACAGGAATGTCTCATCCTGTAACACTGGGTCTATAAAGAATACTGACTTCAAGGGTATGTTAAGGTAATAATGATGAAATGAGTAAATGAGTAAAGAGGTTCAAGCTTTGTCAATCATATATTTTCACAGTGCCATCTCACTGCTCCTTAGGCCTACAATACTTTTGAAATGTTATTTCTGTGATGATCCCGTGTTAAATTATTCACATATTGTTTTCTTTGAAATTGCTCCTCAGTTCTGGGATGCACATGCCAGTTACTTAATTTTATAGATGTGAAACTGGAGTCTGAGAGGGGTGACTGCATTCCTGAAGTTTTGAAGTGACCAGCTTTGCTTGACTATAGATGCTGCATTTGACCATGGGTTTTGAATATTTCAGTATCCTACTTAAACACGTAGGTTGAATGAGCAATAAATCTCTAATTTTTAAAGCAATTTGGCCTTTCTATTACTCTCTATAGGAAACGCTTTCACATTGACTCCATTTCAACCCCGAAAATATACCTAGTATACCTCCTTTAATGTCCTGTTCCTTGTCACATTTAATTTCCTGTATTCAGTGGAATCTTTGTCTGGTTTTCTTTATGTTATAGATGATGTGAATGGGTCTCCCCAGCAAGGTTGGCTCTTCTGACAGCTTAAGTGTGTTCCCAGAATCAGCCTTGAAATGAATGCCTTCTGTCTTTCAATTTTCTAGTTATCTTTTGTTTTGCTTTAAAAATAACAACAGGAGTTTGATTGAATAAGGTTTTGTACTGAACAAGATTTACACTCTAAGTTCAAATAAATACAAGTTTCTATTTACTGAAACTGTATCATTATTGTCTACAATTTGTAATTGTTCATCTTCTACTTTAATCATATATTTTCCTAAGTGTTTGCTACAGAAGCATTATATGATAATCATGAGAGGCGTTATGTTACTTTACTATACATGGTGAGTTTCTGTTTGTGTGAGTGGGACAGGGGAATGCAATGGGTTTTCTTTTGAAACTCATAGTTACAAGAACAAATCACAGTCCAATATGTGGCACTCAGAAGATTACTTCTGTCCTCTGTCAAGATATTATTGTTTTGCTCAGTAGTAGCTACATAGCAAAGGCCAACACATACTCTGCAGACCACAGCCATGAAGAATGGAAGAAGAAATTCTTCCTATGAGAACAGCCTCTCTCTGAGGTAAAGATGACTAGAAAGACACAAATGTCCATTTGATCTATAATGAAGCGTTTTCAGAAAGGGAACAAGCTGTAGCAATAAATGAATAAAATTTGCTCTTAGAAGTGGCATTATCTGATGGAAACCCTACTTTGTCTCTTCACCGTTCCTTGGACTACTTCCTAGTACAGTTTCACCTTCTTTTGCTTGCTTGAAAATGGAGTTGTGAAATGATTTTCTACGGATGGTGTAATAAATCACTATAAAATTAATATCATAAATCATCAATCACAAAGCTACCATGTACAATACTACAGATTAGAAGTTAAGCATATTTCTCACTGGATTTACATCAAGAGCCAAGAAGAATTATCTTTGTCTTTGAGTATCCATGGGAGAATCTGTCTCCTTATTTTTTCAATTCATAAAGACCACTTCGATTCTCTGGCTCCTCTTATTTATCTTCAAAGATACTATCATACTAATTATAGTCACTGTTAATGACATGTATGTTCAGACTGAGTCCAGCTATACAATCCGAACAATAATCTCCTTGTATTGAGTTAGCTGAGCACTAAATTGCACCTCCACATTGCATTCTCTTTTTTTATATAAAGTAATATATTCCTAGTTATTGAGAAATAGGAGGTAAATATTCTTGGAGTCATTACTTTAACTAACAGAAGGATGATAAGACTGAGAATTGGTTAAATCTATGAAAACATTTTGCAAAGATTGTTCATATATCTTAAAGGTTTTTTAAAATACACTTTATTAATGCTTGGCAAATACACTTCCAGAAAATCAATTACTTCAAAAATAAAGCTTTATAACTATATTAGTAATAAAAAGCTAAAAACTGAAATGGATCAAATTTGCATTTGACAAGTGGTTGGAAAACCATATCCACAGGATGCAACCATTTTCAGCACTAAGAATGTAAGAAGTAAAGTTATTGAAAGACTTAGTCTTTCAATACAAATGGGTTGGCCAATAAGGCCCACTGACCTTTCTGTTTCCAACACTCCTCACCACAGGGGTGGAGTTATAGGTGTATATAGCTCCATCTAACTTTTCATATACATTCCAGGGATCTGAGTTCTCATGATGTTGTGCAATGAGGGCTGTGAAGAAATCTCCCCAGCCAGTATATCACCTTGGAAACAAAATACCTTATAATTAGGACCAAAAGTCAAATAAGGAGATGTCTTCCAAGGATATTAAGGAAGTACATCAATTTATGTCCTTCATTGTTCTAGATAAAAAGTCACATAAGTAGGAGCTGAAGCTGTAGTAGCAGAGATTTGAGTTGGAAAAATGCAAGAGGGGGAGGGCTGCATATGAAGGAATGAGCTTAACATGAGGAAGGATCCATAAACTAGGCTGGAAGGAAAACAAAAGGGATCATGTCCTATTTCTTATAAGAGACATGAAAGTCAAGTGTGTGATGGCCTCAACTGAGCTGGCAGTTACAGGCAAGGAGGCTCAGCCCTGCCTATAGTGCTGGAGTATTCTCTACCTTGCAAAATGAGTCAGGGGTCATCCCTAGTCTGCATTGTGACTTAGACCATACTCATATCTGGTTCATGAAGTATCTGGTAAAATTTCCTGTGGTTTCTCCAATTTGAGATGTGGATTCTAGAGATGGTCATGTTTTTGTGCAGTTTGTAGGTACTCATGTGGCATATTGTCTTTGCTGCTGGCAGAGAACACCTGGTCCTGTTCAAGGGTCTGGCAGACCACTGTGGGAGGGATATGTTCTTTTCTTTTTCTGGGAATAGTACACTAAAAAGAAATCTCTAATTTCTGTGTATTGTTAATGCCATATGAACAATGGCTCAGCTATAGTTCCATTCCTGGTTCTTGCTTATACCAGTAGATTTTATCACAGTCCATGGCTTGAGAACATTCCAGAGTAATTTTCTTTCTAGTCCCCATAATTGAGTACTTTGGAGTCTGGAAGATATTAACTTCCAACAGGCCTGTAGGCTGAGACAACTTTTTGCAGTAGAGTCAAGGGTGGGATTTGAGAACATAATAACCACCACCACCACCACCACCACCACCACCACCACCACCACCACGATGATGATGATAATACACAAAGGACTATTTTTCTTCCTGAATGTGAAAATTCTGCAACTTACCTGTTCCCAGATAATTAAAGGCCAGATAACAGAAGAACTTGACAGCCATGGAACAGACTGGGGTAAAGCAGGAGTTTTGGGTCATGGGCCAGAGAATGGGCTCTTCTGGAAGTTAGTGTATTATAGCCTAACCCTGTCAACTACTCTGGCTCCCATAATCATTCTATTCAATACAGTTTCAGCTTTATTACTTTTTGCATCAAAGAAAAGTTATTTGTTCAATTTCCTCATCCAAAGTAGGTTTGACACTCTGTTTATTTCTCCTAATTCTTTCTTAGTCTTAGAAAACCCTCAGTTGCTACTGTTTTGCAAGTTTTGGAGATAAACATACGTCAGATCTTTCAAAGTCTATAACAATGGAATTTGGTGTAATTATGAAGGCTGGAAGTGAAGCAATGTTGTGTGAGTTCTGAAGAATAAAGAGGAATGGAATCTGACAATCTGAAAGTGAGGATTCATCAATGGAAAGAGTCATAAATGGAGTTGCTACTTCAGACCAGCAATGGGGCAACTGTGAGCAGTAAATCAAATATTTATTTACATAACATGCATAAAAGATCTGGCAAATCACTGATTTCCCAGAAAGCATAGAATGAGTGGTCATCAGTCAACCATCTCATCACCATCTTCACTGACTTGTTAGCATTTTATTAACTTAGACTTCCCCTACGATAATTTTAGGTTCATCTTTCACTTAGAAGTAGCTTCAAACACAGAGAGATCAGAATATTCTAATCTATAGTTCTCCCTGGCACACAATTTGGTAACACTGATAAATTAAAACATGGTTAATATTACATACACATATAAACAGTTCCATGTATGTTTTCTGTTCCAAAATGGCAGAGTCCCTTAAAGTAAAAAATAGCTCCTCTTTCTCCATTCCATTCTTCCATATCTGCTTATTCCTAGATCTCGGCTAATTATATATCACCATAATATTTAATTGTGAGAAATATATGTGTATACGTGCACATTCTTTTATTCAGTGAAACAGTCTGTTTTTAAACTTCTCTGAGCCAATCTTCTTAGAACCAACCTTTTTTTTAATTTTCAAAGGGACTTAGATATGAGAGGTGCAGAGAATTTAAATAGACATTAGCCAGAAGTCATAAAATATGTTCTTGGAAGAGAATCTTGAAGAACTAACTACTTGAAGTCATAGTTGAGCCTACTTTTGTCCCTTTCTCCCTTCCTCCCCACATGCTATCTTCCAGGAATTATACTCAGTACCAGACATATAAATCTCCCAACATATCACTCCTAATCTAAAGAGTCTTATGATGACTCTAAATGGAAAGAATCATAAAATGCCATCACTGTGTCTATCATTTTGCAGGAAAGAAGAGTTGCTTCTCTTTTCTGTAAGGGTCAGAAAAGCATGAGTGAATAGCTCTTCCCTGGCTGAAGAATAGAAATATGTGTAAGAGGTAAAGAAATAGACATAGGAGAGAGCTTTTAAAAAGGTACAGCTGTCCCAATTCAACATGATCTATTTGAGGAAATACAGCATGTTCAACTAGGCTGAAATTCAAAGTGCTAAAGTGAATTTAGAACATTGGGACAGATTTTATTGTGCACAGAAATGTTTATAAAAGGCTTTGCATACTGCATAAATTCAGAAAGTTAAACATGGACACCCTGGTGGCTATTTGTATGATGGTAAATAGATGGGCTATGAGGAATGAGAGCTTGGTGTTATTTTCTAGGAAGCAGGCAGTGAAAGTGGACACTAGATCCGAAAAAGAGAGGGAAAAATTGAATCTGATGAACATATTTGCTTCGTAAGTCATGAGATTAATTATGACCTTGTTGAATTGTCTAAGCTAGAGAAGGCTCTTCGTTATCCCTTCCCAGATCCTTGTTGGGTCTTAAGTATAGCCAACTCCAGTGATGTGTTTACATGGAAAGAGAACATGGATCCTGTCACCCTCACATCACAACCATGACGGATGCAGTTCAGCTCCAAACGTCCTTGAAGAATCATATAAGTGCTATGCTGGAATTGTACCCAATCCCAGATCTATTCCTGTCCAAACACATCCTCTAATGCACCATTGTTGACTGCCAGGACATTTCCAGCAACTATAGATCTTCCTCTAAGAATTGCATGATCTTGCCTTGGGGCACTGTGGGCGGCTGGCAGCTGTAGCCAGGTGTGTGGACAGAGTCTTAACCTAACCTCGACTATGACAGCTCGGCTTTCACCAACCGCTGAGGTCCAGCTTGATCAGCTTGCAGAGGAGGACGCCTTCTTGCCTCGGGGCACTGCGGGCAGCTGGCAGCTGTAGCCAGGTGCATGGACAGAGTCTTAACCTAATATCGACTACCCCATCAGGCTCTTCCCAGCACCCAGAGTCAGAGCAGTTCAGCTGCAGGAGGTCTGTGCACAGAGAGCCCAGCGGTGCACCCAGAGCCAGATCAGCTAGGTGGGCGGTCTCTGTGCCAACCTGGGCGGGCACCAACTTGCTGGGGGGGGATCTGTGCCTGTAGTACAGCAGGAGGCCAACATCTTGCCTCAGGGCACCACAGACAGCTAACCAGACAGAGCCCTGTGGACTGGAAGTGCTATCATCTAGGCTCCTCCAGAGCACAGGAGGTTATTTCAGAGCCCAGTAGCAGAAACCTTACAGTCTCCACCTAGGGAGAATGGATGCCCTCTACAACAGAAGGACCAAATCCCAGGCTTACAGGAGCTTCAAACACCAACCGGTAACAACAAGACAAACTAACTCCAGAGATAAACAGATGGCAAAAGGCAAACGTATGAACATTACTAACAGAAATCAAGGCAATATGGCAGCATCTGAACCCAATTCGCCAACCACAGCAAGCCCTGGATACCGCAACACACCAGAAAAGCAAGAGTTGGATTTAAAAACACTGGTCCTGATGGTGCTAGAGGAACACAAAAAAGACATAAACAAATCTCTTAAAGAAATGCAGGGGAACATTAATAGGGTAGAAGCCCTTACAATGCAAACACAAAAATCACTTAAAAAATTCCAGAATATGGATCAACAGACAGAAGCCAATAAAGAGGAAATGAAAAAAATCATTTAAAGAAATGCAGGAGAAATTGAGTCAATGGTCAGATGTCATGAGAGCGGAAACACAAAAATCTCTTAAGGAATTTCAAGGAAACACAAACAAACAAGTGAAGGAACTGAGCAAAACCATCAGAGATCTAAACACAGAGGTAGAAACAACTAAGAAATCACAAAGGGAGACAACTTTGGAGATAGAAAACCTTGGGAAGAAATCAGGGGTCATAGATGCAAATATCAACAACAGAAAATAAGAGATCGAATAAGAATCTCAGATGCTGAAGATACCATAGGAACCATTGACTCCACAGTCAAAGAAAATGCAAAATTCAAAATGCTTGAAACCCAAAACATCCAGGAAACCCAGGACACAATGAGAAGACCAAACCTAAAGATTATAGGGATAGATGAGAGTGAAGATCTACAATTTAAAGGGCCAGCAAATATCTTCAACAAAATTATGGAAGAAAACTTCCCTAACCTAAAGAGATAGGTGCTCAGGGCTGAAAACAATCAAGTTGAAACAAAAAGAACCATACAATCAACAAAACCAGTAGCTGGTTCTTTGAGAAAATAAAAAAGATATATAAACCCTTACAGAGACTTATCAAAGGGCACAGAGACAGTATCCAAATTAACAAAATTAGAAATGAAAAGGGATATATAACAACAGACACTGAGGAAATTTAAAAAAAAACCATCAGATCCTACTACAAAAGCCTATACTCAACACAATCTGGAGGAATCTGGAGGAAATGGACAATTTCCTAGACAGATACCAAATATCAAAATTAAATAAGGATCAAATAGATCATCTAAACAGTCCTATAACCTCCAAAGAAATAGAAGGGGTCATAGAAAGTCCTCCAACCAAAAAAAAGCACAGGACCAGATGGTTTTAGTGCAGAATTCTATCAGACCTTCAAAGAAGACCTAATACCAATACTCTTCAAACTATTCCACAAAATGGAAACAGAAGGAACACTACCCAACTCATTCTACAAAACCACAATTATTCTGAAACCAAAACCACACAAAGATCTAACTAAGAAAGAGAACTTAAGACCAATCTCCCTATGAACATCAATGCAAAAATACTCAATAAAATTCTTGTCAATTGAATCCAAGAACACATCCAAACGATCATTCACCATGATCAAGTTGGCTTCATTCCAGGGATGCAGGGATGGTTCAATATACAGAAATCCATCAACGTAATCTACTACATAAACTCAAAGAAAAAAACCCATGGTGATCTGATTGGATGCTGAAAAAGCATTTGACAAAATTCAGCATCCTTTCATGCTAAAAGTCTTGGAAAGAACAGGAATTCAAGGCCCATAACTAAACATAGTAAAAGCAATTCAGAGCAGACCTGTAGCCAACATCAAAGTAGATGGAGAGAAACTTGAAGCAATTCCACTAAAATCAGGGACTAGACAAGGCTGCCCCCCTCACCATATCTTTTCAATACAGTACTTGAGGTACTAGCTAGAGCAATTCGACAACGTAAGGAAATCAGAGGGATACAAATTGGAAAGGAAGAAGTCAAACTATCACTATTCTCACATGATATGATAGTATATTTAAGTGACCCAAAAAACTCCACCAGAGAACGCCTACAGCTGATAAACAACTTCAGCAAAGTGACTGGTTATAAAATCAATTCAAGCAAATCAGTAGCCTTCCTATACTCAAAGGAAAAGCAGGCTGAGAAAAAAATTAGGGAAATGACACCCTTCACAATAGCCACAAACAATATAAAGTATCTTGGTGTGACTCTAACCAAACAAGTGAAAGATTTATATGACAAGAACTTCAGGTCTCTGAAGAAGGAAATGGAAGAAGACCTCAGAAAATGGAAAAATCTTCCATGCTCGTGGGTTGGCAGGATTAATATAGTTAAAATGGCAATCTTGCCAAAAGCGATATACAGAATCAACGCAATCCCCATCAAAATCCCAACTCAGTTCTTCATAGAGTTTGAAAGAGCAATTGTCAAATTCATCTGGAATAACAAAAACCCCAGGATAGCCAAAACTATCAACAACAGTAAAAGAACTTCTGGAGGAATCAATATCCTGGACCTCAAGCAGTACTACAGAGCAGTAGTGTTAAAAACTGCATGGTATTGGTACAGTGACTGGGAGGTGGATCAATGGAATAGGATTGAACACCCAGAATTGAAGCCACACATCTATGGCCAATTGATCTTTGACAAAGGAGCTGAAAACATCCAGTGGAAAAAGATAGTGTTTTCAACAAATGGTGCTGGCTCAACTGGAGGTCAACATGCAGAAGAATGAGAATTGATCCACTATTATCTCCTTGTACTAAGCTCAACTCCAAGTGGATCAAGGACCTCCACATTAAACCAGACACACTAAAATTAATAGAAAAGCAACTGGGGAAGACCCTTGAGGACATTGGCTCAGGGGGAAAGTTCCTGAACAGAACACCAATAGCTTATGCTCTAAGATCAAGAATACACAAATGGGACCTTATAAAATTGCAAAGATTCTGCAAGGCAAAAGACACAGTCAAAAGAACAAATTGGCAGCCAACAAATTGGGAAAAGATGTTCACCAGACCTACATCTGACAGAGGATTAATATCCATTGTATACAAAGAACTCAAGAAGTTAGACCCCAGAAAACCAAATAACCCTATCCAAAAATAGGGTACAGAGCTAAACAAAGACTTTTCACCTAAAGAAATTTAGATGGCTGAGAAACACCTTAAAAATGTTCAACATCATTAGTCATTAGAGAAATGCAAATCAAAACAACCCTGAGATTTCACCTCACATCAGTCAGAATGGATAAGATTAAAAACTCAGGAAACAGCAGGTGTTGGTGAGGATATGGAGAAAGAGGAACACTCCTCCACTGCTGGTGGGACTGCAAGCTGGTACAACCACTCTGGAAATCAGTATGGTGATTCCTCAGAAAACTGGACGTGATACTTCTGGAGGACCCAGCCATACCACTCCTGGGAATATACCCAGATGATTCCCCAGCATGCAATAGGGATACGTGCTCCACTATGTTCATAGCAGCTTTATATATAATAGCCAGAAGCTGGAAAGAACCCAGATGTCCCTCAACAGAGGAATGGATACAAAAAATGTGGTATATATACACAATGGAGTACTATTCAGCCATTAGAAACAATGAATTCGTGAAATTCTTAGAGAAATGAATGGAGCTGGAGAACGTCATACTAAGTGAGGTGACCCAGTCTCAAAAGAATACCCATGGTATGCACTCACTGATAAGTGGATATTAGCCTAAAACATTGGGACACCAAAGACACAATCCACATACCAAATGATGTCCAACAAGAAGGAAGGAGTGGCCCCTGGTTCTGGAAAGGCTCAGTGCATCAGTGTAGGGGAATACCAGAACAGGGAAGTGGGAAGGGGAAAAGGGCATGTGGGACCTTTGGGGGGCAGGGAACCAGAAAAGGGGAAATGAAATATAAATATAGAATATATCCAATAAAAAAGTAAAAAAAAAAAAAAGAATAGAAAGCACCCACACCAAAAAAAAAAAAGAATTTAATTCATGACATTGTGTGACAGGAAACAGATTTAGAAACTGATATAATTGGAAAGGGGAGTTCACAATAATTCAGTCACTAAGATGGAAGTACAGTGTGCCTAGATTGGGGGCTAGTTGAGGAGGCAATAAATTCAGGAATAAATTCCTTGACTTTGAGTTGCCTGTGGGGAAGTAAGCTTGCACTGCTCACTCACAGCTAATACTGTCAACCAGAAACATAGAAGATGCAATTACTATGGATGGTAAACATGAAGGGAAAATGGAACAGGCAGAAAATAATTAAATAAAGTGTTAAATTAAATAGCTTATGAGAAACGTTTAGTTACATATGGAATTACTGTTGAAGTTTGTCTAGAAAGCAAGAACAAAGCTCATGAAAAAATATTTTTTTATTTTTTTTATTTTCTATATTCTTTGTTTACATTCCAAAGGCTTTCCCCTTTCCCAGTTCCCCCCTCACCATGTGTCCCATAAATCCTCTTTCCCCACCCATTCCCCAATCACCCCCCCCCCCACACACACACACACGCACCATTTCTCTGTTCTGGTGCTCTCCTACAAAACTGGATCCAGTCTTTTTGGGGAAAAAATATTTTAAAGAGATCAATTAAATGATACAGAGTACTCAAGAGAGACTGGAAATTGTGAACAGCATTCTTTTGAGAATAAGAGTGAGAATGAGAACATGTAGAAGTCAAAACCTGTTAGGTCCTTCCTTGCTGAACAGCCATAAAACCAGTGGATTCTTTGCTGACTTGATTGAGGCTAGTTGGGAAACATGATAAAGCACATGCTGATGCTTTTAACATGATTCTGAGACTCTAGAAGTTCTTGATTAAATACCATTGTTCCTATTACTCACTAGCTTCTAGATGAGTGCTGCTACAGAGGAATCATCCAGTAACAATACTGAAAGGGGCATCTCCACTCTCCAATTTACCTCCTAGTAGGCAGATTATTTTGATGTTTTAATTCAGTATATCTAGATAATAACAGATTGATCTGCTCTAAATTGTTCTTGGCATAGCTCATAATGCAGAACACTAGGTGAATACTTATTTTGTAGATCAAACTCTCTGATATCTTTTACTTCTCAGCTAAGTATAATAATAATAATAATAATAATAATAATAATAATAATAATAAAACAAATTTAAAGTTAAAACTTAAAATCAAGACAATATGTTCTTTATATACAGATAAGTGGGTATAAAAATAAAGGGTGAGGTTGAGCTCAGAGAAACTGGGACTGAGTAATGGCACACAGAATATAAGGACTGTTAGTCAGGAGAGAGTGCAGTGGGAGACTGTGAAAAAATAGATGGAAGCAAAGAAGAAACCACAGTGTATTTGAGCTGATAGAAAATATTCTTGAAAAATCATTAGTTTACTCAGGCCAGAGAAGTAGATCTGTGCCTTACTTAGTCACCATCTTAGAGAAGATGGAAAGAAATGCAAAGATCCACCTACAGACATTATGCATGGGAGAGACCTTGAAACAATCAGCCTTGAATAGGATGTCTCCATCCAATTCTTCTTCTCAGGGCTCAGTGATCCTCATAAAAGAGAAGGCAGATATACTGTAAGAGCCAGTGGGGAAAAAGGACACCAAGTAAACAAAGCTGTCTCAACGAACATATCTGATGCACGCATGAACTCACAGAGACTGAGGCAACATGCACAGAACCTGAAGAGTTCTGTATCAGGTCCTTTGTTTCTCTTGGGTTCTTTTCCTTCTGTTTGTA
Source organism: Apodemus agrarius (assembly GCA_964023405.1). Taxonomy (NCBI): domain Eukaryota; kingdom Metazoa; phylum Chordata; class Mammalia; order Rodentia; family Muridae; genus Apodemus; species Apodemus agrarius. Next base: position 66,691,261 of record OZ030006.1, on the reverse strand, counting down.
AGATTTGCCCAATTCCTTTGTCATTTTTAAAATTTTATTTTTTTAAAAAAATCATTAAATGCTGATAAATATTTGAACTCATTATCCTGAAATACTGTTGATAGATCATCTTAACTTCTCCTGGAAGTACACATTAGAACTTATCATCAGACAGAAAGAAAGCATTGGGGTTTCTAAATCACAGCATTATCTACAGACATCGATCCAAATTCACACTTAGATGTGACTCATTCAAATAGGACTTCTAAGAATCTAAGTATACCATACTTCACATTAAGGAGAGCTTCTAAACTCTCAGAAAATTCCTCACTCGTTTGCCAATCTTTCTGTGTAGTGATCAGGTGGCCTAGAATAGGCATAGGTATAAAGGACTGATTAGGAGTGGCATTCCTTAAAGACAGCAAAATAATGATCTTGCTCCTTTCTAGAGACATTGTACTCATAAGAGATCTCTCCTTTATTAATGCCATTTGTAATAAGGGAATGGTAGATCAGCTGTAGCCTTTGTCCTGGGTCTAGCTGATATCCATACATTGAAACATAATCCTCATTATGGGGGCATCCCATAATAAAACTCTTTTCTGACTACATGATTTTGCTCTGTAGGGTCTGAATAATATCTGAATTCATAGACTCTTTTAAAGAAACAAGACAGTAATGGAGATAGAGTTGAGGAATCGGCATTATACAATTTCTAGGGAGAAGCCTAATTCTAGCCTGAAACACACACACACACACACACACACACACACACACACACACACACAATAATATGGAGTTCATGCAAAGGAGAGGCAGGATGAAGGTGTTTTCAGGTCTAAATATTTGGAGAGTTAGTACAAAAATAGGAAAAAGAAAGTTTTCAAGCTCAAAGTAGATCCTTCTCTTTACTGGGGATGAGAGATGATTGCAGACACAACCCTATAACAGCAATATTTGCACCTCTGTATGACTCAGCACGAAGTAGACATTTTTGCTTATATACTATAAATGTTCTTGGTAGGCAGAAGCTATTCACTTCATTCTTATCTCTTTATTTTTCATTGACAGTTACTGGAGTTGACTTTCTTTATCTTCCAGGTTCTGTTTCATTTACTCAAGAGAACATTATCCTCTTGAATACACAGCACAAGAACCCTTTGCCATCAGAGAAAATGGATACACTTTCTCCAATCATCAATCAAATTCCAGGAGCTTCTCAGCTAAGGATGGGCATTTAGGACCATGTCCCCTCTTCCATGTTGACTTTTGTCTTGCCCTACCTTGTGCATTCTATCACATTGCTGTGAGTTCTCATGCTTCTGGCCTACTGTGTCTGGAAAATACTGTCTCCTTGAAGCATTCTACCACCTATGGCTCTTACAATTTTACTGGCCAGTTTTTAAAAGGTTCTGTGAACACTGAGGGAAGAAATACAACATTCTCAAATAAATAATAAAAATATTACTTAAAAATATACCATAAAATGTTTAGCTATGATATATAAATAGTGGAAGTTCCTGGGGCATTTAGATATATTCATAGTAAAGTCCATGTTGTTGGTTTTGGGGAGCAGAATGCATTCAAACTGAGGAGTGTGATTACACAATCATGTTAGGTAACTGAAATTTTTCTTTCCTTTTTTAAAAACTATTTGAAAATTTATTTAGTTTTCATTCTTTTTGTCCTTTTTAAATAGATATTTACTTTATTTATATTTCAAATGTTATGCTCTTCCCTTGTTTCCCCTCTGAAAACCCACTGTATCATACCCCCTCCCTACCTCACAACTCACCAATTCCTGATTCCTTATCCTGGCATTCCCCTACTCTGGGATATTGAACCTTCACTGGACCAAGGGACTCTACTCTCAATGATGTCCAGCATGGCCATCCTATGCTACATATGCAGTTGGAGTCATGGGTCCCTCCCTGTGGACTCTTTGGCTGGAGGTTAAGCTCCTGGCAACTCTGTGGATACTGGTTGATTCATATTGTTGTTCCTCCTATAGGGCTGCAAATCCCTTCAGCTACTTGGGCCCTTTTTCTAGCTATACCATTGGGCAACTGTCCCGCGCTACCCTCTCGCCAGCAAGAACGACGCGGCACACTCAAGATCCTTCTGCAGTAAAGCTTTAATGCTCTTGAGAGGGAGAGCATAAGCCTACAGAGTGGAGACCCAGATACCCAGAAGCCCATCCCTTATATAGGCTGCAACCCCTGCCTCGGACGTGTCATCCCCTGATTGGCTGCAGCTCGGGAGAGGCGGAGACCAAGGGATGGTAAACTACCCAGCACCTGCGCACTGACTTGTTTACTTCACACCGGCAGGATGTTTGGGCCGGCACGATGTTTTGGGCCGGCTGTCGGCTCCCCACATCTCCCCCTTTTTTATTATTTAAAATAAAGACCTCAGATTGTCGATCAACCTTCAGGCTCTTGTCTGGACCTTCAGGGTTCAAAACAATCTAATAATGAGGCCCTTTTGCTCCTATAGCAAGTAGGTCACCCAATCTTTAAGGGGTGGAGACAGAGGTCGAACTCCCAAGCAACAAAATTAAGACTTCGTACGAGAGTCGCCACTAGGCTGTTGGTTTGACCCGAAGCGCCCTCGACCTGTCACTCTGCCGTTTTTCTGGGAAAGGGAAACTAGGGCAGGCAACCCTTATGCAGGATAACATGCCTCCCAGAGAGACCCTTATGTCAGGTGTCTCTCTGTGTGATGCTTTGCTAGGCATCCCCCATGGGCTGCTCAAGCTGAACACTCTACCCTGTGCAATGAGTCTAAGCTCCGGGTGTGCAAGAGCTGTCCAGCCGGCGGCCTACTGCTTGAGCACTGTTAGCCAAATGTCAGTGGGAGCTCCTTGTTCCAGAGCCACAAGCGCTTGGGCAATAACCACCTTGTCTCTCTTGGTTTGAGCCCTGAGCCTACAGACCAGCCAGAGAAGTAACACCAGTCCACAGCAAAGGGCTGTGCCAAACAATCTCACCTCCACCCATTCCTTAAAATAGGAGACAGCTGAAGCGATCCATGATGATAGTCCCTCCGTCAAGGACAGGTCAAGGCTCGTAGAGTTGACCTGGATAATGGCTGCTCTCAACTCTCGGAGTGTGAGTGACTGGGCGATCTGCAGTGTCCTTCTGCTCCAAAATTGTTCTAGTAAGCCTCTCAGGGACCCAGAAGGGGTTTTCTTCATTCTGTGGGAAGACACAAACGGCTCCCCTGGATCTTATTAGAATAGGATCCGGGCCTTTCCATTCATTAGTCAACACATCCTTCCATTTTACCAATTCTTTAGGTCGATGCAGGTCTGAGCAATGTCGCTCTGCTGCGGTCTGATCATGCTTATCTGAATTTAGAAAATTTATAGTAAAGAGTGCCACTGCTATGGCAACCCGTGGCATGGGGGGGCAGATCTTTTATTATTCACCCTTTTTGTTTAATTAAATATGATTTGATCATATGGTGTGCGCGCTCAATGATACCTTGTCCTTGAGGGTTATATGGCAAGCCCATAATATGTGTGACTTGCATTTGTGCACAAAATTGTTTAAATTTTTGAGAAGTGTAAGCGGGTCCATTGTCAGTTTTTAAGCACTTAGGCTTTCCCCAGGCACTCTATGCCTCAAGGCAATGTTGGATGACGTGAGAGGCCTTTTCCCCAGTGAGTGGCGTAGCATGGATTTCGCCAGAGCATGTATCTATTGATACATGTACATATTGGAGCTTCCCAAAGGAAGAAACATGAGTGACATCCATTTGCCATACTTGCAATGGTAGAATTCCTCTGGGATTTATCCCAGTATGGCGGGTAGGGAGAAATTGACAACAGTTGTGACATTGGGTGACAATATCACGGGCTTCTTTTCTGGTAAGAGAGAAACGCTTGCGTAGGGTTTCAGAAGTGACATGAAAATTATCATGAAAGGCCTTGGCGGCTTGCAACGGAGGAACAAGGACCGCTGCAGCAAGTCTGGTAGCTTTATCTGCCAGGTCATTTCCTAGGCTCATCGGGCCAGGAAGCCCTGAATGAGCCTGGATATGGGTAATATATATGGGAGCCCTCCTATTTAGCAAGCACTCTTGCAGGTTTTGAAATATAGACGCCACTTTGCTGGCTAATGATTCCAGCTGTCTCTAATAAATTGACAGCATTCACCACATAGGAGGAGTCAGAGACAATGTTAAGGGGACCTGAAAACTTTTGAAGAACATCTAGCACCACCAAACATTCTACTATCTGCGGGGAGGTTGATGGTTCTATGTGTCCCAAAGCCAATTGTTCTGCAACAAGATTAGTCACAGCTTCTAGTTTTTCAGAGGTTAACAGCCACTGGGGAACCCACACCAGGTCCTCTATCTTCCATGGTATGGGTCGTGCTGCCCTAGTGGCACCTAGGAAAAACCCAGGCCCTGTCTTCCTTGATTTTGGACGGGGGATATAGGTTCTACCCACCCTCCTTCAGGGCCTTCAAAGACTGGGTAAGCAAGGCGCAGATTTCTTTTTACCTTTTCAGACAAAAAGGAGCAAACTTCGGGCATGTCTCATAGGGAGAAGGCTCCGAAGGAACAACCTGTGAAAGGGTTGTTAGGGGCTGCCATTTTCGAGGTTCTTTACTATTCTTCCTTCGATCATCCGGATGGTATCTTTCCTCCTCATATCTGGCAGCTTCCTCCTCTAACTCAGCCTCTTCGTCGGGGTCCAAGACCTCATCCTCTGAGCTATTAGAGCTATCAGAGTTATCAAAGTTTAAAGCCTCAAGATCATGTACTGGATACAAGCTAGCTCCTCCTCTTGGCTTAACAATAGGAGAAGGTTCCTTAAGATCTGACACATTCACTCCCTTGTCTCTAGACTCTCCGGGAGGTCCTTTTTCCTTTTTTGGGACTGGTTTTTTCTTGCGCGTGCCCAACCTCTCACTACACTCGGTTTCTGATATGCTATCCTGGACCTCTTCAAGGGTGTTCCGACCTTCCGCCACGGCAGCCCTACAAGCTTTATCTTCTAGACAGTTTTTAACAAGTTTCCCAATTGCTTTTGTCCACTGCCTCAAGTCTCTTTCCACCATTTTGCGGTCAAGATCTCTACCTAATTTGTTCCACGAGGCAAGAGCCAAAGACCTGGAGCATTCATACATGGCAAAGAGAAAGATTAAAAGGGCTCCAAGAATGGTCACAAAAGCTTCAATACTACCTTCGCAGGGTGGCGACAATCCCAAGTCGAAACCAAAGAAGAACATACCTCTCCAAACGTATCTGCCTGCAGTTCTGAATCTTCCTCGTAGCCGAGGGGTCTCCGATGGTGCTGAAGATGATGAAGTCTCGTATTCCCGGGTTTCGGCACCAGATGTCCCGCGCTACCGTCTCGCCAGCAAGAATGACGCGGCACACTCAAGATCCTTCTGCAGCAAAGCTTTAATGCTCTTGAGAGGGAGAGCATAAGCCTACAGAGTGGAGACCCAGATACCCAGAAGCCCATCCCTTATATAGGCTGCAACCCCTGCCTCGGATGTGTCATCCCCTGATTGGCTGCAGCTCGGGAGAGGCGGAGACCAAGGGATGGTAAACTACCCAGCACCTGCGCACTGACTTGTTTACTTCACGCCGGCAGGATGTTTGGGCTGGCAGGATGTTTTGGGCCGGCCGTTGGCTCCCCACAGGCAACCTCTGCTCAGTCCACTGGAAGGCTGTGAACATCCACATCTGTATTTGTCAGGTGCTGACAGAGACTCTCAGGAAATAGTTACATCAGGCTCCAGCCAGCGAGTACTTGTTAGCATCTTCCATAGTGTATACCTTTGGTAACTGTATATGGGATGGATCCCCAGGTAGGGCAGCCACTAAATGGCCTTTCCTTCAGTTTCTGCTCCACACTGTCTCTGTATCTCCTCCCATGGGTATTTTGATGCCCTTACTAAGAACAGAAGTATCCACATTTTGGTCTTTCTTCTTCTTGAGCTTCATGTGGTCTATGAATTGTATTTTGGTTATTACGAGCTTCTGGGCTAATATCCACGTATCAGTAAATGCATACATACCATGTGTTCTTTTGTGATTGGGTTACCTCACTTAAGTTGTTTTCTAGTTCCATTTATTTGCCTTAGAATTTCATGAATTCATTATTTTTAATAGCTGAGTAGTACTCCATTGTGTAAATGTACCACATTTCCTGTACCCATGCCTCTGTTAAGGGACATTTGGGTTCATTCCAGTTTCTGGATATTATAAATAAGGCTGATGTGGACATAGCAGAGCATGTGTCCTTACTACATGTTAGAGCATCTAATGGATATATGCCCAGATGTAGTATACCTGGGTCCTTAAGTAGTACTATGTCCAATTTTCGGAGGACCCATCAAACTGATTCCTAGAGTGGTTGTACCAAATTGAAATCCCACCAGCAGAAGAGGAAGGTTCCTCTTTCTCCACATCCTCTCCAGCATTTGCTGTCCCCTGAGTTTTTGATCCTGGCCAGACTGACTGGTGTGAGGTAGAATCTCAAGGTTCTTTTGATTTGCTTTTCCCTCATGACTAGGAATGTTGAACATTTCTTTAGGTGCTTCTTGTCCATTCGGTATTCCTCAGATGAGAATTCTTTGTTTAGTTCTGTACCCTACTTTTAATAAGGTTTTTTTTGGTTCTCTGGAGTCTAACTTCTTGAGTTCTTTGCATGCATTGAATATTAGCCCTCTATTAGATGTAGTGTTGGTAAAAATCTTTTGCCAATCTGTTGGTTGACCTTTTGTCGTATTGACAGTGTCCTTTATATTACAGAAGCTTTGCACTTTTATGAGGTCCTATTTGTCAATTCTTGATCTTAGAGCATAAGCTATTGGTGTTCTGTTCAGGAAAATTTTCCCTAGGCCCATGTGCTCAAATCTCTTCCCCACTTTATTTTCTAGTAGTCTCAGTGTATCTGGTTTTATGTGGAGGTCCTTGATCCACTTGGGCTTGAGCATTGTACAAGGAGATAAGAATGGATTGATTTGTATTCTTCTACATGCTGACTGCCAGTTGAACAAGCACCATTGTTGAAAATGCTGTACTTTTTTGCACTGGAAGGTTTTAGCTCCTTTGTCTACAATCAAGTGACCACAGTTGTATGGGTTCATTTCCATGTCTTCAATTCTATTCCATTGATCTTCCTTACTGTCAATGTACTGACAATATGCAGTTTTTATTCTTATTGGTCTGTAGTAGAGCTTGAGGTCAGATATGGTGATTCCCCCCAGAAGTTCTTTTATTGTTGAGAATAGTTTTTGCTATCCTGGGTTTTTGTTACTCCAGATGAATTTGGAAATTGCTCTATCTAACTCTATGAAGAATTGAGTTGGCATTTTGGTGGGGATTGAATTGAATCTGTAGATTTCTTTCAGTAAGATGGCAATTTTTACTATATTAATCCTGCCAATCCATGTGCATGGGAGATTTTTCCAGATTTTGAGATTTTCTTTGATTTCTTTCTTAAGATAGTTGAAGTTCTTTTCATTCAGCTCTTTCATTTGCTTAGAGTCACATTTGTATATAAATAAATTTATTTATATATTTTACTTTTATTTATATTTATATATAAAGGCATTTTATATTATTTGTGACTATTGTGAAGTGTTTTGTTTCTCTAATTTCTTTTTCAGTCTGTTTATCCTTTGACTAGAGGAAGGCTACTGATTTGATTGAGTTAATTTTATATCCAACCACTTTGCTGAAGTTTTTTTTTATCAGGTTTAGGAGTTCTCTGGCGACCAGGTGGTTGTGGCACACACCTTTAATCCCAGCACTTGGGAGGCAGAGGCAGGTGGATCTCTGAGTTCGAAGCCAGCCTGGTCTACAGAGTGAGTTCTTGGGGTCACTTAAGTATACTATCATAGCATCTGCAAACAGTGATATTTTGAATTCTTCCTTTCCAATTTGCATCCCTTTGACCTCCTTTTGTTGTCTAATTGTTCTGGCTAGGACTTCGAGTACTATATTGTACAGGTAGGGAGATAGTGGACAGCCTTGCCTATGGTCTGAATTTAGTGGGATTATTTCAAGTTTCTCTCTATTTAGTTTGATATTTGCTACTGGTTTGCTGTGTATTGCTTTAACTCTGTTTACGTATAGGCTTGAATTCCTGATCTTTCCAAGACTTTTATCCTGAAGGAGTTGGATTTGGTTTCTCAGCATCTAATGAAACTATGATGTGGTTTTTTTCTCCTTGAGTTTGTTTATATAGTGGATTACATGAATAGATTTCTGTATATTGGACCATCCCTGCATTCTTGGGATGAAACCTACTGGATTGTGATGGATGATCATTTTGATGTGTTCTTTGGATTCAGTTGGTAAGAATTTTATTGAGAATTTTTGCATCAATATTCATAAGTGAATTTGGTCTGATGTTCTCTTTCTCTGTTGGGTCTTTGAGTGGTTTAAGTATCAGAGTAATTGTGGCTTCATAGGACAAATTGAGTAGTCTTCCTTTTGTTTCTAATTTGTGGAATAGTCTGAAAAGTATTAGTATTAGGTGTTCTTTGATGGTCTGATAGAACTCTACACTAAACCCATATGGTCCTGAGCTTTTGTTGATTGGAAGACTATTAATGACTGATTTTATTTCTTTAGTGATTATGGGACTATTTATATCATTTATCTGATCCTGATTTAACTTTAGTACCTGTTATCAGTCTAGAAAATTGTCCAACTCATCCAGATTTTCCAATTTTATTAAGCATAGGAATTTGTAGTAGGATCTGATGATTTTTTGGATTTGAATTGATTTTTTCTTGTTATGTTTCCTTTTTCATTTCTGATTTTGTTGATTTGGATACTGTCTCTGTGCCCTCTGGTTAGTTTGATTAAGGGTTTATGTTTTGCTTATTTTCTCAAAGAGCCACCTTCTGGTTTGTTTGATTCTTTGTATAGTTCTTTTTGTTTCTACTTGGTTGATTTTACCCATGCGAATGATTATTTCCTTCTGTCTACTCCTCTTAGGTGGATTTTCTTCTTTTTGTGCTAGAGACTTCAGCTATGCTGTCAAGCTGCTAGCATAGGTTCTCTCCAGTTGCTTTTTGGTAGCACTCAGAGCTATGAGATTTTCTCTCAGCACTGCTTTCATTGTGTCCCATAAGTTTGGGTATGTTGTGGCTTCATTTTCATTAAATTCTAAAAAGTCTTTAATTTCCTTCTTTATTTCTTCCTTGACTGAGTTATCTTTGAGTAGAGTGTTGTTCAACTTCCATATTTATGTGAGTTTTCTATTAACTTTTACTTTTATTAATGACCATTCTAAGTCCATGGTGATCTGATAGGATGCATGGTATTATTTCAATCTTATATCTGTTGAGACCTGTTTTGTGACCAATTATATGGTCAATATTGGGAAGGTTCTGTGAAGTGCTGAGAAGAAGGTATATGCTTTTGTTTTAGGATAAAATGTTCTATAGATATCTGTTAAATCCATTTGGTTCATAACTTCTATTAGTTTCACTGTGTCTCTGTTCACTTTTTGTTTCCATAATCAGTCCATTGATGAGAGTGTGGTGATGATGTGTCCCACTATTATTTTGTGAGGTGTAATGTGTGCTTTGAGCTTTAGTAATGTTTCTTTTATGAATGTGGGTACCCTTGCATTTGGAGCATAGATGTTCATAAATGAGAGTTCCTTTGCCAGTATGAAGTGTCCTTCCTTATCTTTTTTGATTACTTTAGGTTGAAGGTCTATTTTATCTGATATTAGAATGACTACTCCAGCTTATTTCTTGTGACCATTTACTTGGAAAATTGCTTTCCAACCTTTTACTCTGAGGTAGTGTCTGTCTTTGTCACTGAAGTGGATTTCCTATATGCAGCAAAATTTTGGGTCCAATTTCTGTCTTTTAATTCAGGAATTGAGTCCATTGATGTTAAGAGATGTGAAGGAAAAGTGATGGTTGCTTCCTATTATTTTTGTTATTAGAGGTAGAATTGTGCTTATGTGGCTCTCTTCTTTTGGGTTTGTTAAAGAAGATTAATTTCTTGCCTTTTTTAGGGTAGAGTATCCCTCCTTTTATTGGAGTTTTCCATTTAGTATCTTTTGAAGGGCTGGGTTTGTGGATAGATACTGTGTAAATTTTTTTTTTTTGTGGAATACCTTGGTTTCTCCTTCTATGGTACTTGAGAGTTTTGCTGGGTATAGTACTCAGGGTTGGCATTTGTGTTTTCTTAGGTTCTTTATGAGGTCTGTCCAGGATCTTCTGGCTTTTATAGTCTCTGCTGAGACATCTGGTATAATTCTGATAGATCTGCCCTTATATGTAACTTGACCTTTTTACCTTACTGCTTTTAATATTCTTTCTTTGTTTTGTGCCTTTGGTGTTTTAGTTATTATTTAATGGGAGCAATTTCTTTTCTGTTCCAATCTATTTGAATTTCTGGAAGCTTCTTGTATGCTTATGGGCATCTCTTTCTTTAGATTAGGAAAGTTTCCTTCTATAATTTTGTTGAAGATATTTACTGGCTCTTTAAGATGGAAATCTTAGCTCTTTTCTATATCTATTATCCTTAGGTTTAGTCTTCTCATTATGTCCTTTTGGTTATCTCTGGTCTTAGTTGGTCTTGCTATCTCTGGCTGGAGCTTGTCCCTCCTTTGGGCCTCTAAGCCTGTGTCAGCACTTCTGGGATACTAGCTCTCCCCTGGCAGGACCTATGCCCAGAGTGCTGTGGGCTACCCCTAACTCCTGGGTGCAGATGATTACCAGAAGGACTCTGTCCCATTTGCTCTGTTGTTCCTGTTCCCTGTGTGCTCCTGGATGGACCCACCTTGAACAGTCACCTGAGAGAAAATGGACATCTCACTTCCAAGCCTGGGGGTCAGAGCACTCCCTGGAGACCAGCACTCCCCTTGCAGGACCCATGCACAGAGGGTTGTTGGACAGGCCTAGCTCCTGTGTGCAGATAGCAACCAGAAGGTTCTATTTTTAAAAATTAATTCTAACAGTTCAAGATAAACTCTACAAATGAATCATGTTCTATAAAATTCAGACTTTCATTTATTTTAAGGAGGGCATAATGACTGACTGACTGACCATTCCAAATTTCTCTTTTTTTCCTTGCCTCCTGCATATTTAGTCAATAGATTCTGGGTGGACATAGTTACTGGAAATATAGCTCACTGAAAGGACTGTTCAGTTTATGTGAGTGTACATTTCAAGGATATAATGCATTCACTCATGTTTTTAGGTAATTGAAAATAAGCTATTAAAAAGATGATTTTTATCACAACAAATTATACCAAACTTCAGAGAGAAAATGTTTAGAAATTCAATGCAATAAATGGCAAGGACCACAGTGCTACAGCTATTGGGTGAAACCTTGTTTGCTAGAATAATCAACTGGTCCCTTGTTACCCAAGGCCATATTCTTCATACAGCTTTGTCATAAACACAGATGTACCCTCATAAATATTAGTCAGTCTTATTACACATCAATTCAGTAGCATTATTTTAAGTTTCTACATATTTTTATAGTTTGAATGAAATTAATTAATTTTAGCAAATTAATCCATCCCCATACATATTTATGAAGTTCCAGGAAATTCTCATTCATAGAGACACTGAGTAACACAGGGCAATTACCATATCCTTTTCACAAATTTTTATCATTTGCTAATGGTGAGTACATTCAAAATCTTTTATTTTTAATCATAATCATCCTGTTGTGTATAACACACAAGAATATATTCTTCCTGTCTAGTTTTAACAAGGTGTACATTAACCAATATTTTCTTATCACCATGTTCTTTTAAAATGGTTTTATTGTTTGATAGCTTTATATATTTGTATAATGAGTTATAGTCATTTTTCATTCTTTAGTCCCCTCCTTTCTCTTCCTAATTCCATTGATACCCATCTTTCCAAAAAGTTCTACTTCTACTTCCATGACTCACTCATTCAGTGATTATGTCTCTGCATCATTGAATTTAATTAGGGATTTGTGCTTGAGCATGGTGAGAACTAGAACAAGGGCAATATGACAGTAGCTAAAACATTGAAGAAAATGATACCCCTCCTCTAATAACTGTTTGCATTGTGTCCCATAAGTTTGGGTATGTTGTGCCTTCATATTCATTGAACCCTAAAAAGTCTTTAATTTTTTTCTTTATTTCTTCCTTGACCAAGTTATTGAGTAGTGTGTTGTTCAGCCTCCATGCGTGTGTGGACTTTCTATTGTTTTTGTTGTTATTGAAGACCAGCTTTAGTCCATGGTAGTCTGATAAGATACATGGGATTATTTCTTCTATCTGTTGAGGCCTGTTTTGTGACCAATTATATAGTCAATATTAGAGAAGGTACTGTGAGGTACTGAGAAGAAGGTATATTCCTTTGTTCTATAGATATCTGTCAAATCCATTTATTTGATAACTTTTGTTAGTTTCACTGAAACTCTCTTCTGTTTCTGTTTCTGTTTCTGTTTCTGTTTCTGTTTCTGTTTCTGTTTCTGTTTCTGTTTCTGTTTCTGTTTCTGTTTCTGTTTCTGTTTCTGTTTCTGTTTCTGTTTCTGTTTCTGTTTCTAGGATCTGTCCATTGCTGACAGTGGGGTGTTGAAGACTCCCCTATTATTGTGTGAGTTACAAAGTATACTTTGAGATTTAGTAAAGTTTCTTTTATGAATGTGGGTACCCTTGCATTTGGAGCATAAATGTTCAGAATTTAGAGTTCATCTTGGAAGATTTTTTTCCTTGACTAGAATGAAGAGTCGTTCCTCATCTGTTTTGATAAATTTTAAGCGAAAGTTGATTTTATTTGACATTAGAATAGCTATTGTAGCTTGTTTCTTGGAACCATTAGCTTGGAAATTTGCTTTCTGGCCTTTTACTCTGAAGTAGTGTCTATCTTTGTCACTGAAGTGCATTTTCTATATGCAGCAAAATGTTGGTTCCTGTTTTCATGTAGATTTTCTTTGTCTATGTCCTTTTGTTAGGGAATTGAGTCCACTGATGTAAAGAGACATTAAAGAAAAGTGATTGTTGCTTCTTGTAATTTTTTTTGTTAAAGGTGGAATTACATTTGTGAGCTTCACTTCTTTTGGATTTGTTGAAAGAAGATTAAATTCTTGCTTTTTCTAGGGTGTAGTTTCCCTCCTTATGTTGAAGTTTTCCATCCATTATCCTTTGAAGGGATAGATTTGGAAAAAGATAATGTGCAAATTTGTTTTTGCCATGGAATATCCTTGGTTTCTCCATCTATGTTAATTGAAAGTTTTGCTGGATATAGTAGCCTGGGCTTGCATTTGTATTCTCTTAAGGTCTGTATAACATCTGCCAGGATCTTCTGGCTTTTATAGTCTGCTGAGAAGTCTAGCGTAATTCTCATAGGTCTGCTTTATATGTTACTTGATCCTTTTCCATTACTGCTTTTAATATTCTTTCTTTATTCTGTGCATTTGGAGTTTTGATTATTATGGGATGGAGGAATTTCTTTTCTGGTCCAGGCTATTTGGTGTTCTGTAGGCTTCTTGTGTGTTTATGGGTAATTTTTCTCTATGTTAGGGAAGGTTTAATCTATAATTTTGTTGAAGATATTTACTGGCCCTTTAATTTAAGAATCTCCTCTCTCTTCTAGACCTATTATCCTTAGGTTTAGTCTTCTCATTGTGTCCTGGATTTCCTGGATGTTTTGGGTTAGGAGCCTTTTGAATTTTGTATTTTTGACTGTTTCGATGTTTTCTATGGTATCTGTCTCTTGTATTCTTCTGGTGATGCTTGGATCTACGACTCTTGATCTCTTTCCTAGGTTTTCTATCTCCAGGGTTGCCTCCCCTTGAGATTTCTTTACTGTTTCTATTTCAATTTTTAGATCCTGGATGGTTTTGTTTAATTCCTTTACCTATTTGGTTGTGTTTTCCTGTAATTATTTAAGGAATTTGTGTGTTTCTTCTTTAAGGGTGTCTATGTGTTTGCCTGTGTTCTCTTGTATTTTTTTAAGAGAGTTAGTCATATCCTTCTTGAAGTCCTCTATCATAATCAGGAAATGTGATTTTAAATCTGAATCTTGCCTTTCTGATGTGAAGACATATCCAGTCCCCTTCCCCCTACTTCTATGAGGGTGCTCCTCGACCCACCTACACACTCCAGCCTCACACCATAGCATTCCCCTATGCTGTGGCATCAAGCCTTCACAGGACCAAGGTCCTCTCTCCCTTTGATGTCTGATAAGGCCATCTTCTGCTACAAATAAAACTGGATCCATGGATCCCTCCATGTGTATTCTTTCTTTAATGGTTTAGTTTCTGGGAGCTCTGGGGAGCGTGGAGGAGTCTGGTTGGTCAATATTGTTTTTCTTCCTATGAGGTCGCAAACTCCTTCTTCCCTTTTATTCCTTCCCCTAATTCTTCCATTTTCCCTTCCTTCTATTCCTCTAAGTTCCAATGGACCTTTCCTCTCCCTGACAAACTCTCCCTCTTTCTTTTCTCTTCACATCTCATTATGTTCAATACTGTGTGTGGAGGATCATTCAGTTCCTCATGGGAATCCTACTAACACCAAATCCCCAGAGAAAAATTACTCTTTGTTTCCTAGCTACCATCACTTCCTATAGCTTCTTACCTAGAAGAGAGGTCTCCCCATCCTCTCCCAAATCTGTGCTGGGATTTTTAACTTGTTTGTTTTATTTGGTTTTGTGCTGTGATGGGACTTATCAAGAATGGAATGTGGGTTTGTAATTTTCTTTAAAAAATACTTTTGATAAATAATTCAATTTCCTATACATACAAATTTTCACAATTTTTAATGTTTTTTTTTAAGTTCTGTTTCTCCAATTATGCTTTCATCTGTGTAGAATTATTTGGCATATGCTTTTTTATAATGTTCTATCATTGTTTTAATGTATTTTGCAGCTATAAAGAAATTCCATCTTGTTTCTTTGGCCTAGTAATTTGCATCTTTGCTCCCTGTCTTGATGTGTAAGCTCAACAAATATTATTGGTTGATCCAATTATGAGAATATCATCCTCTAACTCCTTTGGATAATAGTTGAATGAAATTTCCAACTTCTGTGCTATTTCATGATTTCTTTCTATTGATTATTTTTGGTTCCTATGTATAGTTATATTTTCCCATTTTATACCATATCTAATACTTTTCTTAGTGTCAACATTTTCGAGTTTTGAACTAGACGTATTCTCTTGAAACATAAAAGCTGAGATGTGTTAGACTATAGAGACTATTTTTGTCTGGCTGCCTTGGACTCTGTACAGCAGGATCTCAGCATGGCTTGCTGATGGATCTATTCACTAGTGGCATCTTGAAAAATATGAAGGACCTTATATGCCTCAGCCAGATTGTATCATCTCCTCGGGGAAAAGTTAATCTTTAAAAGCATGTCCTATTTTCCTTTTCTGTTCCATCTTTATTAGTTCTTCAAAGAAATTTAGGTACTAACTTTCATTTTTGTGTTCATGTTTTCTCTCATAAGATCATTCAGTTTTCAAATCCTATGAGAGTGATTTTTTTTTGGTGTGGTCAGTTATTGTAGGTCAATGCAAACCTCAAGGATCTTTTTCTAAGATTTAGAAGAGACTTCATATCAGTGAAGGAAAATACTGTTTATTTCTGTCATTTTTAATTGTGTTTTGTATTCACAATTCCCCAAAAACAGAGGGTTTTTTTTATGTTTCCCATATACCTTCATAGCATTTTAGATCTCAGATTATGCTAATCTCCATGGCAATAGTCTACCCTAGTTGTTTGGAGTGGCAAATGGAGAGAACACAACTAAAGATATTTACATCTACATCAGAAAAGTGTGAAACGTTTGAATCCATAAGGTGGGTAGCTAGATTACTGAAACACACTCACATATCTGATTATAATCACAAGATTTCTGCCAATTTAAGGAAGAGTTAAATGTCCTATTATATTGTAAAAATTTCCATATACCATTTTTATTTTTTTAGTATTTTCATGTGGTCACTAGAATTGTGCTCTGAATCTAACTGAACTCAAACACCAGTGAGTGAAATTCTGCTGTCTTCTGCATGTGTTGTCTCCAGAAGCAATTTCAATTTGGATACAGGAATCCCTGTGATATGAAAAATTTTGTTTATGAACCAATTGCTTTAAATAATAGAAACAAACAAACACACACACACACACACACAGAGAGAGAGAGAGAGAGAGAGAGAGAGAGAGAGAGAGACAGAGAGACAGAGACAGAGAGAGAGAGAGACAGAGACAGAGACAGAGAGACAGAGAGACAGAGAGACAGAGAGACAGAGAGACAGAGTCAGAGACATAGGACTGATTATCTAGTACATGTCAGGAATTCCTACAAAACCTTGGTAAAAATACAGAACTTTTAATAAGAGTCTAAAGATATAAATGAACCATTTGAGAACAAAAATCTAGAGGAAGCATCATCATATGATTAAGAACTAAATACAAGGTAATGAGAGTGATGCAGATGAAAAGGTAGATAGATAGAAATTTCTCTCATTCTCATCATCTCTTCGTCCTCCACATCAATTATTACAAATTTGGAGTTTTCTCTCATTATATTGTTATTTGCATTGTGATTCCAAACACCAGTGATGCATATGGAGAGTGAAAAAGAAAGTAAAGAGATAGGAGGGAGAGTAAAGGGAGGGACAGAGAAAACAGTAAAAAGAGAAAAAGAAAAAAAGGGGATGAAAAGACAATGAGAAAGAGGAGAGAGAAAGAGAGAAGAGACATCAATAGAAAGAAAAATGAGAGGAAAGAAGAGAGAAGAGAGGGAGATATAAAAGCAAGCAACCTTGACCAAGACAAAACATTTTAAATTAAAAACAATAAAAATCTCAGAGAACTCTGTGCTAGCTAAGGTACAAATCTTCACAAATTCCATGCTATGTGAAATAGTTATTACAGAAAATATCAGCAGACAAAAAGATTCATTATAAGTATAAGGTAAATTCCACAGCACTTCACAATAAAAAGAAAACATAGCTCTGTATGTAAATAGGCTAGTTATAGAAGTGTTGCAAGAAGAAGAGGGGAACACTAACATTCTCCACTTTTAGTATCTGTTTAATATGTTAAAATGTATACAAAATCGTGGAGTCCAGCAACTTATGCTTTTGATTAAGCTCGATGTATGACCTCAAGTCTCTTGATAAAGATCCAGATAAACATCAAATGAATTGTTTCCATCCAGGAACCACAAAAAATCAACAATGTCCACAACAAAACCAACCAACCAACCAAAAATCTCTGGAAGTTTCTTGAAATTATTTCTCTTCTTCCACTCTGTAGGTCTTGGAGTTCAAACTCAGGTTATCAGATATGGTAGAAAGTGACTTTATCATATAAGCCCTCTTATAGATTGACATTCTCATTTTCTATAAGCATATCAGTATGCTTTGTTCATATATGCCTCACTGGCTGTACTCACATCTTCCCTCTAAATAGTTTCTCTATCTGCTATCATGTCACAAAGATCTACTACTCACTCTTCTCTCCCCACTTGAGAGCTTTATATTTGTAAACACATGCATGCACATGCACACACACACATGTATGCTTATATATGTATAAATCTACATTCTATATATGAGAGAAAATATGATATTTGATGATAATCTCAATATTATTTCACTGTACATATCAGTCTATGGTCTGATACAGATTTCTTTAAATGCCATAATTTCATTCTTTTCTGGAAATAAATAAAATTTAATGGTGTGTATGTACCATATTTTCATTTGCTATTGAGCTATGGATAGATATTTATACTGATTCTATATCTTGGTTAAAGTGAATAGTGAAGGTATAAACATGGATGTGCAAGTCTATATAATAGTGATTTAGAATCTTTTAATTTTATCACCACGATTTTGATATATATATATATAATATAGTATACACAATACCTATATCTTATTACATATCTGATATATATTATATATTACATATTTTATAATATATCCTATATGTGTCTTATATACCATATATATACCATATGTGTGTGTGTGTGTGTGTGTATATATATATATATATATAATATAGTATACACAATACCTATATCTTATTACATATCTGATATATATTATATATTACATATTTTATAATATATCCTATATGTGTCTTATATACCATATATATACCATATGTGTGTGTGTGTGTGTGTGTGTGTGTGTGTGTATATATATATATATATATATATATATATATATATATAAAACCTGAACTTTCCAGTCTAAGGTTTTATATTAAAGTCATTGTTTTAAATTTTATTTTGAGACAGACTGAGAGATGTGGATATTATAGTTATGTAATTTTTCTACCATCAGTATGAAATATATTAATTTATTCATACACACACAAGTAGTTTGATTATATTTACCTCCCCATCACTTCTCCTACTTCCCACCATGTCAATCTCCCAGATTCATAACCTACCTGTTTTTAGTTCTTTCTTTTATAGTGGTTTCTAACCTATTGAGTCAATAAATCATATACTCCTGGATGTGGAGCCATCCATAGGAGCATGGTCACTCCACCTGGGTCCATACACCTAATGAAAACCAACTTTCCCATCCTACCTCTGCTCAGAAGCCATCAATTATAAGTATCTATTCATGAAAGGATAGGGGTTCATGAGCACCTCCTCTATTTGTGTTGAAATGTTGCTTGGCTTGATTTTGGTCAGGTCTTGTACAGGTAACCAGAGCTGCCATGATGTCATGAGTAGAAGGATCCAATCAAGACCAGAAGAAACTGTTTCTTCCAAGTCCTTTCCAACCTCTTCTTAAAATCTCCTGATTTTTAGCTAGAAAGATACGTGATATAAATGTGCTATTTATGACTGAGCACTAAGTAGACACTTATTCTGGACCAATTGGCCAGTTTTAAATTAACCATGTCAATTAAACGAAAACATGAGAGTTGGGGATTGCACTAATCTATGCATATAGAGATCATTATTTTGAAGGCAGTTTGACACTATGCCTATTAATTAAATAGAAGTAGCTTCTATGTTAGAACTTACTTTGATACTTGGCCAGATTTTCAGTAATTAATATGAGTCTTCTTCTGACGAGCAGTCTTTAACTTTGATCAGAAAGTAGCTGTTTACTTCTCCCAATATCAATTCTCGAATAATCTGTCTTTTCTCAAAAGTATATTTTGAGACCTTTTAAAAAGATTAGGATCCTCTGGGCCTTCTTAGAAGGGGGAACAAAATACCCACAGAAGGAGATACAGAGACAAAGTGTGGAGCAGAGTCTGAGGGAATGACCATCCAGAGACTGCCCCACGTAGGGATCTATCCTATATACAGTTACAAAACCCAGACACTATTGTGGATGCCCACAAGTTCTTGCTAACCAGAGTCTGATAAAGCTGTCACCTGTGAGGCTCTGCCAGTGCATGACAAATACAGAGAGGAACACTCTCAGCCAGCCATTGAACTGAGCACGGGGTCCCCCATGGAAACGCTAGAGAAAGGACCCAAGGAGATGAAGGGGTTTGCAGCGTCACAAGAGCAACAACAAGATGAACCACCCAGTACTCCCAGAGCTCCCAAGGACAAAATCATCAACTAAAGTTTACACCTGAAGTTACCCATGGCTCCAGATGCTTAGGCAGCAGAGGATGGCCCTGAAGGCTCGATGCTGCAGTGTAGAGGAATACCAAGACAGGGAAGCAGGAGTAGGTTGATTAGGGAACAGGGAGAGGAGAGATGGGTTATGGGATTTTTGGGCGGTAGCAGGGGGGTGGGGAGTGGGCGGGGTGGGGGGGAGGAGACCAGGAAAGGGGACAACATTTGAAATGTAAATAAAGAATATATCTAATAAGAAAAAAGTTTTAAAAAGAAATGCACATACAGTAGGTAGTATTATTAGATCAATCACTCATTGAATTAACAATACCTAAGAAGCATGGAATTCAATAGTGAAATATTTATTGATGAAGTAATGAGACAAGGAATGGCATTACTAACAAACAAAGCCTCCTATCAAAATTCTACACACACCCACTAGTCCACTGCATTCCATTTTTCTGTGATCTCTGTGGGGCTGTGTCATTTCACCATTATTTGGTATTATTTTCCTGCCTCTGTTGTTGGAATTTATCCAGACAGTGACAAATTTTTGTCTCCACTGTTAAAGTTTAAAGTTTCCTGTAACTACCCTAAATAGAAGGCTTCTGTGCTTCCATGACACTAGGATATATTTGGTTGATCTCCACAACTGTCATCACACTAAATATTTGTATTTTCATCAGACTGAATACTGCTCCAGAATAAGATCTTTGCTACAATTTTGTGCAATGTAGCTGGCATAAGTTCAGTCCCAACTGCACTATAAGGACCACAATCAATGTGTAAAAAAGTACTGAAGAACTCATTGATTAAATGTATACATTTGAAATTCCTAAAAAAATTAGTGTTGTGAATACAATCAAATCTAATTTGGAGAAATCTGTCTCTCTTTTTTGAACATCAGTTTCTGCTGCACAATCTTGGGTGTTGCAGATGTGTGAGAGAGTGGAAGGGTCTATGATAAGAAAAAAATTAGGTGGTTATAACTGTGACTTTATTCCATCCACAATATCAGTCTGTTTTTCCTAGCATACTTATCATTATCAGCATGGTATTATGGTACTAATTGGAAATGTGATATCTAGTGTCAGTATTATTTTTGCCATGAATACAAAATGAAAGGAGAAGGAAGTGTGCAGAATGAGAAAAACATAAAGCACACAAAAGAGAAGAAGAATGAGAGCTGATAAGGCAATCAACTTGAATGGACCCAGAGGGAGCTATTTCAAAATATCACTCCTAAACTGTAAAATGCTCACTAACCTGGTATGAAATCCACTGTGATTGATACAGGTTTCAGTTAGTTTCTGTCACTTCCTTTCAACTCAGAGCATCACCTGGTTCATGAGATGGATCCATGATGGGTTTATGCCCTGGAGGGAATGCACATTTCAACACTGTGGACAGACTGCTGACACAGAGATATAGTGCTAAGTCCCCTGCCTCAGAGAAATGAATTTCTAGGCTGCAAGGTGAGTTTGAAGGACACTCAGCAGAGAATTGTTTTTTGAGGGTCTTGTCTATCTGCTGAAGAACTTCTTGATTCTTAAAGTTAATCAAAAATCTAAACATATTGTTCTTATTTTGTTGATACCAGGATACAGCTGCATGTTCATTTTCAGGGATGTACCTCATCTTTGATTTTGGTCCTTTCCTTTTGACCAGATACCTTGGAGTCTGAATGACTTAAGTTCAAAGATTCTAGAAAAGAAGAAAATAAAAGATGTTAATACAGACAAGAAGGGGCCTTGACAAGGATAAATACTTAGATATGGGTTGGCAATCTCAAGGTCAAGGGTTGTATGTTTGTTCTGAGGACTCACTTGGTCCCAGGAGACAAAATGATAGGAGGAGCCTTGCAACCATGGTGGCTTAGAAGTAAGAAAAGAATGAACTGTTCTCATTCTTTAGCATCACACTTACCTGTAACATGACACCTGTAGATCCATAGCTGTTGTATTGCTAATTCATGGTACTTTTCAATGTAGTCTATGAAATGTACAGAGCCATAACAGGATGACATGCCACTTGGTAGGAGCTGACATTGATCAAGGTAAAC
This sequence comes from Apodemus agrarius, assembly GCA_964023405.1. Lineage (NCBI taxonomy): Eukaryota > Metazoa > Chordata > Mammalia > Rodentia > Muridae > Apodemus > Apodemus agrarius. The sequence goes on along the minus strand of OZ030006.1, from coordinate 66,669,688 downwards.
TTCCTCTCCCAGCCTTTGTTGAGCAGTGATTCCTGTGCTAGTCAGGATCCTGCTCCACCTAGTGGAGTGCTCAGAATGAAGGTGAAGTTCATTGTTCCCCCAGGTCTACGAATTTCTCAATTAAACAGGTGACCCAATGAACAACAAACAGCCAGACCAGTTTCCTGGAACTCACCCTGGAGTCTGGGAGGAGGGGCTCACCCAAACTGTTAAATGGTCTGACCTCCATTAAACTTTGACCTCAATCAGTAAACTGTCATGCTGGCCTTCATTCTTTTCACTGCTCCCCCATCTATCCCTCAGCTTCTCTTCCAGGAACTAGTTTGCAGAAGCTGCTGGCAGCTACAATGAAACAGTAGGAAATATTTTACCCTAAGACTGAAAACAGACTGGGTGATATTTTATATATTTAAATTTACTTCATAGGGATAAGGCTGTATATGTAGTTCAGTAGTAAAGTGCTTGCCTTGAATCTATGAGGCCCTAGTTTCAATACCTAGGATTTCCAAAATATGTTTTGTAACTCTTTCTAAAAAGATGAACAGTATTCCATATTTATAAATGTTTATAATTATAACACAATAAAACATCCCCAGAAAACCAAATAACCCTATCCAAAAATGGGGTACAGAGCTAAACAGAGACTTTTCACCTGAAGAAATTCGGATGGCTGAGAAACACCTTAAAAAATGTTCAACATCACTAGTCATTAGGGAAATGCAAATTAAAACAACCCTGAGATTTCACCTCACACCAGTCAGAATGGCTAAGATTAAAAACTCAGAAGACATCAGGTGTTGGCGAGGATGTGGAGAAAGAGGAACACTCCTCCACTGCTGGTGGGAATGCAAGCTGGTGCAACCACTCTGGAAATCAATATGGCGGTTCCTCAGAAAACTGGGCATGATACTTCCGGAGGACCCAGCCATACCACTCCTGGGAATATACCCAGAAGATTCACCAGCATGCAATAAGGATACATGCTCCACTATGTTCATAGCAGCCTTATATATAATAGCCAGAAGCTGGAAAGAACCCAGATGTCCCTCAACAGAGGAATGGATACAAAAAATGTGGTATATATACACAATGGAGTACTATTCAGCCATTAGAAACAATGAATTCATGAAATTCTTAGAGAAATGGATGGAGCTGGAGAATGTCATACTAAGCGAGGTGACCCAGTCTCAAAAGAATACCCATGGTATACAGTCACTGATAAGTGGATATTAGCCTAGAATCTTGGAACACCAAAGACACAAATCACATATCAAGTGATGTCTCACAAGAAGAAAGGAGTGGACACTGGTGCTAGAATGGACCAAAACATCATTGTGGGAGAGTACAAGAACAGTAAAGTGGGAGGGGTGGATGCGGGAGCAGGGGGAGGGAAAAGGACATGTGGGACCTTTGGGGGTGGGGAACCAGAAAAAGGGAAATGAATTGTAAATATAGAATATATACAATAAAAAAATCAAAAAAAAATAAAAAAAAAAGGCACGTGCAAAAAAAAAAAATCAAAATACAAACCAAGTTCATTGTTCTCATACTTGGTCCTCCACAGCTCAGTTGTTGGCAATTGCAGGATTATGCATAATACCAGGCTCTTCTCTTTTGCCTTAGTATCTCTATCCTTACAAAACAATTGTCCTATTATATATTTTATCATACTTATTATTTATGTTATCATCTGCATTTTATGATAAAAATCACTGATTGGAAGAAAACAAGATATCAGTACCTCTTAAAACAGTCTTTTTTAGACTGTCTTGATCTACATTGCAGGATAAAGTAAAGAGACATTACAAAGATAAAGGAGGAAGCCTACTGTGCTCAGTAACTCTGTGTGTATATACATGTACATATGTATGTATGTATCTATGTATGTATATGTTCATGTGTGCATGTGTATTGAGTATGCATGCATGTGCAGAGCAGAGGTCAACACCAAGCATCCTTAATCCTGTACCTAATTTTTAAAGAGATTTTAAATTACTTACATTTATTTTTTATTTTGTGTTGGGGTTGGGACTTATATGTGACAAAGTCAGAGGACAATTTTCAAGTCAGTTTTCTTCTTCCACTATGTAAGCCTGGGGTGGAAAAAGAAAATCTTCACACAGTAACAAGCATACCTTTCCTATACCATTTTTTTAGAGAAGGGATGTTGGAGAAAGAGAAAGTCTTTGAATTTTATCAAGAGCTCACAGATTCTGCTCAGAGAGCTGACTAGCATGCTATAAGGGACATATCTATCCTCACCTCACCAGCATTGTGATTGTAAGTATATATCATTGTGTCAGGCTTTTTTAGAAATGTGGACTCTGGATTTTAATTTCAGGTCCCCATATAATAAGCATCATGGCACTCAACACTGCCAGTACCCTATTTAGTAATTTTGATTACATACCTAGTAATAAATGGAGACAAAAGAAGGAAAAAATATGGTACAAATAGCAACCTTCCCACACTAGACTTGGGCTATATTAAAGCTGTCAGCCCTTGACTGATGAACACACTGGACAGTGGCTATGTCTCACACTGGATCCAGTTAATAACTCTTATTCACTTCCATCTCATATGTTCCCTACTTCCTGGTATGGGTCTAGGACTGGTCTGTGCATTATGGAAAATGCACATTTCTGTGCTGTAGACAGACTGTTTGCACAAAGGTTCAGTGTTGATTCTCCTCTTTTGAGGACTGACTTTCCAGGCTACAGTTGGATACATTTGAGGGACACAGAGTAGAGATGCAATTCTTAACCATACTTGTTGACTATGAAAAATGGCCAAAAACTTTAATTCCATTTTTTCCTGTTGATACCAACAAACAGAATTGTGTCCATTTTCAGGATTACAGTTCATCTGTGTCCTGTACTTTTTCCTTCTACCAGACATCTTGAAGTCCAAGTAATTTCAGCATCAAACAAACCTGGATAGGGGGAAACATAAGTGGTGAACACAAGACAAAAAATGGTAGGATCTATAACTGGAAATTTCAAGACAAGGACTGTTGTTCTGTTTTCAAGGCTCACATGCTTCCAGGAGACAGCGTGCTACATAGCAGTGGAGCCTATGATCCATGGTGGCTTAGAAACAACACAATGTTGGCATGTTTTCTTTCCTCATCAGAAGCCTTCTTGTGACATGATCCCTTTGCAGATGCATAATTATCTTGTTGCTGCATTGTTATTTGTTGAAATACTTCATGCTGTAATAAGGTAGCTTTTATGAAATCTTGGCAAATAGACTGGGTGATACTTTAAACATACTGTATACTGACTTCATAAATCCAAACTGTCAAAAGTTATAAAGAAAGAATCAAAATAAATCCTCATAGTATTATTTAACAATGTAATCATAGGTCATTTGGTCATATTCTCTCTATGCCTTACTCTGACCCCCCACTTCTCTCTCTCTGTCTCTCTCTCTCTCTCTGTCTCTCTCTCTCTCTCTGTCTCTCTCTCTCTCTCTCTCTCTCTCTCTCTCTCTCTCTCTCTCTGTCTCTCTCTCTTCCTGTGTGTGTGTGTGCATGTGTGTGTGTGTGTGTGTGTGTGTGTGTGTGTGTGTGATTTGCTGTGAGGCCTATACTGGACTCAAATGTCTCATCTTCCATCCTTAGCATACTTCTCGTAAAAAAATGCAGGCATATACAATCATACTCAGCTTTTTCTCTTTTATTTCTGTACCTGCTTTTCCAACTAGATAGCTTATTTTATTTACTGTTTCTTAAGTTCTCATCTGAATTCTATAATCAAGTGATATCTTTAGAGGAAGTGAAAATCTTTCCTGTCCTCTAAAAGGCTTTTTACTGCTTTCATGGCAATTCTACATGTGAGAGAATATTTTTCTGTATATAAGTAAAAACATGATATTTCATATTTTCTTTCTGATCCTGGATATTTTTCCCAAAATGATTTCTAGTTTTATATACTTTTGATTCTTCTTTGCACGTGAATAAAATTCTACTGCATATATGCAGTACACTAATCTATCCCTTCATCTGTTGATGGAGTACTAGGTGTTTTCTTTTCTTTTTCTTTTTTTTTAAATTTTTATTTTCTATATTCTATGTTTACATTCCAAAGGCTTTCCCCTTTCCCAGTTCCCACCCACCATAGTTCCCATAGTTCCTCTCACCCCCAACTATTCCCCAATCATTCCCCCTCCCCCCTCAGTTTCTTTACTAAACTGGATGCAATCTTTACAGGCCCAGGGTCCTCTCCTTTCTTCTTCTTGGGAATCATTTGACTCGTTATTTGTGTCTTGAGTATTTAGGGCTTCTGGGCTCATTAATATCCACTTATCAGTGATTGCATTTCATGTGCATTCTTTTGTGATTGGGTTAATTCACTCAGGATGATATTTTCCAGGTCTAACCATTTACCTACAAATTGCATGAATTCATTATTTTTAATTGCTGAGTAGTATTCCATTGTATAAATATACCACATTTTCTGTATCCATTCCTCCTTTGAGGGATATTTGGGCTCCTTCCAATTTCTGGCTATTATAAACAAGGCTGCTATAAACATAGTGGAGCATGTGTCTTTATTGCATGCAGGGGAATCCTCTGGGTATATGCACAGGAGTGGTATGCCAGGGTCCTCTGGAAGTGACATGCCCAATTTTCTGAGGAACCGCCAAACTGATTTCCAGAGCGGTTTTACCATTTTGCAATCCTACCAACAGTGGAGGAGTGTTCCTCTTTCTCCACATCCTCGCCAGCACTTGTTGTCTCTTGAGTTTTTAATCTTAGCCATTCTGACTGGTGTGAGGTGGAATCTCAGGGTTGTTTTGATTTGCATTTCCCTGATGACTAATGATGTTGAACATCTTTTAAGGTGTTTCTCGGCCATCCGAATTTCTTCTGGTGAAAATTCTTTGTTTAGCTCTGTGCCCCATTTTTTGATAGGGTTATTTGGTTCTTTGCGGTCTAACTTCTTGAGTTCTTTGTATATATTGGATATTAGCCCTCTGTCGGATGTGGGGTTGGTGAAGATCTTTTCCCACTTTGTTGGTTGCCCTTTTGTCCTTCTGACAGTGTCCTTTGCTTTGCAGAAACTTTGTAATTTTATGAGGTCCCATTTGTCGATTCTTGATCTTAGTGCATAAGCTATTGGTGTTCTGTTCAGGAACTTTTCCCCTGTGCCCAAGTCCTCCAGGGTCTTCCCAAGTTTCTTTTCTAATAGTTTCAGTGTTTCTGGTTTTATGTGGAGGTCCTTGATCCACTTGGAGTTGATCTTAGTGCAAACAGATAAGAGTGGGTCAATTCGCATTCTTCTGCATGTTGACCTCCAGTTGAACCAGCACCATTTGTTGAAAAGGCTATCTTTTTTCCACTGGATGGATGTGGCTCCTTTATCAAAGATCAAGTGACCATAAGTCTGTGGGTTAATTTCTGGGTCTTCAATCCTGTTCCATTGATCTGCTTGCCTGTTGCTATACCAATACCATAGAGTTTTTAACACAATTGCTCTGTAGTACTGCTTGAGGTCAGGGATATTGATTCCCCCAGAAGTCCTTTTATTGTTGAGAATAGCTTTAGCTATCCTGGGTTTTTTGTTGCTCCAGATGAATTTGAGAATTGCTCTTTCTAGATCTATGAAGAATTGAGTTGGGATTTTGATGGGGATAGCAATGAATCTGTATATTGCTTTTGGCAAGATGGCCATTTTTACTATATTGATCCTGCCAATCCAGGAGCAAGAAATATTTTTCCATCTTCTGAGGTCTTCTTCGATTTCTTTCTTCAAGGACTTGAAGTTCCTGTTGTACAGATCTTTTGCTTGTTTGGTTAGAGTTACGCCAAGATACTTTATGTTGTTTGTGGCTATTGTGAAGGGTGTTATTTCCCTAATTTCTTTCTCTGCCTGCTTGTCCTTTGAGTACAAGAAGGCCACTGACTTGCTTGAGTTAATTTTATAACCTGCCACGTTGCTGAATTTGTTTATCAGCTGTAGAATTTCTCTGGTGGAGTTTTTTGGGTCGCTTAGGTAAACTATCATATCGTCTGCAAATAATGATAGTTTCACTTCTTCCTTTCCAATTTGTATCCCTTTGACTTCCTTGTGTTGTCTAATTGCTCTTGCTAGAACTTCAAGTACTATATTGAAAAAATATGGAGAGAGAGGGCAGCCTTGTCTAGTCCCTGATTTTAGTGGGAATGCTTCAAGTATCTCTCCATTTATTTTGATGTTGGCTACTGGTTTGCTGTAGATTGCTTTTACTATGTTTAGGTATGGGCCTTGAATTCCTGCTCTTTCCAAGACTTTTAGCATGAAAGGGTGCTGAATTTTGTCGAATGCTTTTTCAGCATCTAATGAGATGACCATGTGTTTTTTTTCTTTCAGTTTGTATATAGTGGATTACATTGATGGATTTCCATATATTGAACCATCCCTGCATCACTGGGATGAAGCCTACTTGATCATGGTGGATGATCATTTTGATGTGCTCTTGGATTCGGTTAGCAAGAATTTTATTTAGTATTTTTGCATCTATATTCATAAAAGAAATTGGCCTGTAGTTCTCTTTCTTTGTTGGATCTTTTTGTGGTTTAGGTATTAGCGTAATTGTGGCTTCGAAGAATGAGTTGGGCAGTGTCCCTTCTGTCTCTATTTTGTGGAATAGTTTGAAAAGTATTGGTGTTAAGTCTTCTTTGAAGGTCTGGTAGAATTCTGCACTAAAACCATCTGATCCCGTACTTTTTTTTGGTTGGGAGGCTTTCTATAACCCCTTCTATTTCTTTAGGGGTTATGGGACTATTTAGCTGGTCTACTTGATTCTGATTTAATTTTGGTATTTGATATCTGTCTAGGAAATTGTTCATTTCCTCCAGATTCTCCAGTTCTTTTGAGTATAGACCTTTGTAGTAGGATCTGATGATCTTTTGAATTTCCTCAGTTTCTGTTGTTATGTCTCCCTTTTCATTTCTAATTTTGTTAATTTGTATACTGTCTCTGTGTCCTTTGGTTAATCTGGCTAAGGGTTTATCTATCTTGTTGATTTTCTCAAAGAACCAGCTCCTGGTCTTGTTGATTCTTTGTATGGTTCTCTTTGTTTCTATTTGATTGATTTCAGCCCTGAGTTTGATGATTTCTTGTCTTCTACTCCTCCTGGGTGAACTAATTTGTTTTTCTTCCAGGGCTTTAAGGTGTGCCGTTAAGCTGCTAGTGTATGCTCTCTCCAGTTTCTTTTTGGATGCACTTAGATCTATGAGTTTTCCTCTTAGCACTGCTTTTACTGTGTCCCATAGATTTGGGTAGGTTGTACCTTCATTTTCATTGAATTCTAAAAAGTCTGATTTCTTTTTTTATTTCTTCCTTGACCAAGGTGTCATTGAGTAGAGTATTGTTCAGTTTCCATGTGTATGTGGGCTTTCTGTTGTTTTTGTTGCTTTTGAAGACCACTCTTACTCCATGGTGATCTGATAGGAGGCATGGGATTAGCTCGATCTTCTTGTATTTGTTGACATCTGTCTTGTGACCAAATATATGGTCTATTTTGGGGAAGGTACCATGTGGTGCTGACAAAAAGGTATATTCTTTAGCTTTAGGATGAAATGTTCTACATATATCTGTTAAATCCAATTGGTCCAGAGTTTCAATTAGTTTCACTGGGTCCCCGTTTAGTTTCTGCTTTCCTGATCGGTCCATTGAGGAGAGTGGAGTGTTGAAGTCACCCACAATTATTGTGTTAGGTGTAATGTGTGCTTTAAGCTTTAGTAAGGTTTCTTTTACGAATGAGGGTGCCTTTGCATTTGGAGCATAGATGTTCAGTATTGAGAGCTCTTCTTGGTGGATTTTCCCTTTGGCCAGCAAGAAGTGACCTTCTGAGTCTCTTTTGATGATTTTAGGTTGGAAGTCAAATTTATCTGATATTAGAATGGCTACTCCAGCTTGTTTCCTGAGACCATTTGCTTGTAAAATTGTCTTCCAGCCTTTTACTCTAAGGCAGTGTTTGTCTTTAACACTGAGATGTGTTTCCTGTATGCAGCAGAATGTAGGGTCCTGTTTCCGTATCCAGTCTGTTAATCTATGTCTTTTTATTGGGGAATTGAGTCCATTGATGTTAAGAGATATTAAGGAATAGTAATTATTACCTCTAGAAATTTTTGAAATCATATTTATTTATCTTATTTATTTTTTATATTCGAGAGGTTATCTTCTTTTGGGTTTGATGAGAGGAGGTTTCTATCTTGCTTCTTCCCGGGTGTAGTTTCCGTCCTTGTCTTGGTGTTTTCCCCCTATTATCCTTTGTAGGGCTGGATTTGTGGAAAGATATCTTGCAAATTTGGTTTTGTCATGGAATACCTTGATGTCTCCATCAATGGCGATTGAGAGTTTTGCTGGGTAAAGTAGTTTTGGCTGAAGTTTGTGTTCTCTTAGAGTTTGCATGATATCTGCCCAGGATCTTCTAGCTTTCATGGTCTCAGGTGAGAAGTCTGGTGTTATTCTGATAGGTCTTCCTTTATATGTTACTTGGCCTTTTTCTCTTGCTGCCTTTAGTATTCTTTCTTTGTTTATTACATTTGGAGTTTTGATTATTATGTGACGGGATGTATTTCTGTTCTGGTCCAGTCTGTTTGGGGTTCTATAGGCTTCTTGTATATTCATGGGCATCTCTCTCCTTAGGTTGGGGAAGTTTTCTTCCATAATTTTATAGAAGATATTAGCTGGCCCTTTAACTTGTAAATCTTCACTCTCGTCTATACCTATAATGCTTAGGTTTGGTCTTCTCATAGCGTCCTGGATTTCCTGGATGTTTTGGGTTACCACCTTTTTGCATTTAGTATTTTCTTTGACTGTTGAATCAATGGTTCCTATGGTATCTTTGGCTTCTGAGATTCTGTCTTCTATCTCTTGTATTCTATTGTTGATCTATGGCCCCTGATTTCTTCCCCAGGTTTTCTATCTCCAATGTTGTCTCCCTCTCTGATTTCTTAGTTGTTTCTACTTCTGTTTTTAGTATCTGGATGGATGTGCTCAGATCTTTCGCTTGCTTGATTGTGTTTTCATGTATTTCTTTAATAGATTTTTGTTCTTCCTCTTTCATAGCTTCTACTTGTTGGCCCACGTTCTTCTGTAGTTCTTTAAGTGACTTTTGTCTTTCTTCCTTATTGTCTTCTTCTTTTTGATCCATCTTCTCCTGAATTTCTTGAAGTGATTTTTGTATTTGCCTCGTAAAGGCTTCTAACTTTTGATCCATTTTCTCCTCTATTTCTTTACGAGATTTTTCTATGTGTTCAGCTACCAGCATCCTGACCAGTGATTTTATATCCAAGTCTTGTTTTTCTGGTGTTTTGGGGTATCCAGGGATTCCTGTTGTTGGAGAACTGGGTTCAGATGCTGTCATGTTGCCTTGATTTTTGTTAGTAACTTTCCTTCATTTTCCTTTTGCCATCTCGTTATTTCTGGTGTTAGTTGGCCTTGTTGTCAGTGGCTGGTGTTTGAATCTCCTGTGAGGCTGGGCTCACCTGTTGTTTCTCTACTGGTGAATATGTGTGACTGCTGCTTTAAGGGATCATAAGCTGGCTGCCACCCATGTGATTGTAGCCCCTTTTGGAGTCTGTCTACCTGGGCTTCTCCAGCTGTGTCCTGGTTGCAAGGAGTTCGGCCTGCTTGGCTCCGAGAGCCTAGCAGATCCCCTGTGAGGGTAGCCCTGGAAGGGGTGTCTACCTCGGCCTTTCCAGCTGTGTCCTGGTTGCAATATGGAGGCCCGCCGTTATCGCTGGTCCAGGGGCCGGCGAGCTGGTTGCAGAACGCAGCCTCAGTGCAGGGCCAGAGGGCGCGGGGATGTCCCACAGAGCCTCGGCCTTTCCAGCTGTGTCCGTACTAGGTGTTTTCTATATGCTACCATTGTGAACCGTGTAGTAAATATATATGTGTGTGTGTGTGTGTGTGTGTGTGTGTGTGTGTACAAATATCTCTATAATATCCTAGTGTAAATCCAATGGATTTACCCACATAGAATAAGGCATAAATGGTTCATGATACTTTTATTTGCATTTCCCTCAGCAACATAAAAGGATTCGACTTTCGTATCTGTCTCAGTGATTATCTCTTGCTGTCTATCCTCTTAGTCATAGCCACTATGAACACAGTTCAATGTGGTTTTTATTTGCACTTCCATGAAAACTATGTGTATTGAACACCTTTTCAACTCCCATTAACAACCTGTTTCTATTTTTTGAGAATTCTATATTTAATATATGTATTCATGTATTGACTAGATAATTTATGTGAGGCAGTGTTTAACTTTTGTACCTTTTCATACATTATAAATAAAAATCTCTTTCAGGTACACAATGAGAGGACTTTATTTCATTATGTTAGTTATCCCTTTAGAGATTATTTTCTTTACTGTGAGAAGATTTCAAATTTCATGATATCAACAAAATTATTTCCTACAGTTCCATTTTTTTTCAGAAAAACCTTCCCTATATCTATATCTTTAAGTATTTTAACTCTATTTTATTTCTCCCAGCATTTTAAGAGTTCCAGGTCTTAAATAATTGAAGTCTTTGATTAATTTTGAATAGATTTTTTGTGTGGAAGAAGAGATGTACCCCTTATTCTAGTATTTTACATGTGGTATTCATTTCTACAAAAACCTTCCCGATATCTATATCTTTAAGTATTTTAACTCAATTTTTTTCTCCCAGCATTTTAAGAGTTCCAGGCCTTAAATAATTGAAGTCTTTGATTAATTTTGAAGAGATTTGTTGTGCAGAAGAAATGTACCCCTTATTCTAGTATTTTACATGTGGTGTTCATTTCTACAAGCACTGTTTATTAAAAGAGACATCTTCTTTCCTGTGCATAATTGCCATGTCTCCTTCAAACATTAGGAGATGATAAATACTATAAATAGGTGAGTTTATTTTTTTAATGCTCCATTCTATTCATTGGTCTGCACATTTCTTTTTGTGCACAACCTGATATTTATCAACAGGGTAGGGTAATGTTTGCTTTATTTGTGATCTTGTTGACCATTTCATCATCTCCATAAGTACTAAATTAAAGAAGAAAATTTATAGGTAGGAAAATAAAACAATAAGGAATATAAAAGAAGCAAGGCAGTGGTGACCTATACCTTTAATCCCAGCAGTTGGAAGGCAGAAGCAGACGGATTTCTGAGTTCAAGGCCAGCCTGGTCAACAGAGTGCAATCTAGGACATCCAGGGCTATGCAGAGAAACCCTGTCTTGAACAACAACAACAAAAAAAAACAAGAAAAGGAATATAAAAGAAAACTGATATATAAAAAATCACTGTTCTAGTCCAGACTCACAGTAAGGGAGAGTTATATTAGAATTTTCAGTTTATCATCAACTCCAAGTGGATCAAGGACCTCCACATAAAACCAGACACACTGAAATTATTAGAAAAGAAACTTGGGAAGACCCTGGAGGACTTGGGCACGGGGGAAAAGTTCCTGAACAGAACACCAATAGCTTACACACTAAGATCAAGAATCGACAAATGGGACCTCATAAAATTACAAAGTTTCTGCAAAGCAAAGGACACTGTCAGAAGGACAAAAGGGCAACCAACAAAGTGGGAAAAGATCTTAACCAACCCCACATCCGACAGAGGGCTAATATCCAATATATACAAAGAACTCAAGAAGTTAGACCGCAAAGAACCAAATAACCCTATCAAAAAATGGGGCACAGAGCTAAACAAAGAATTTTCACCAGAAGAAATTCGGATGGCCGAGAAACACCTTAAAAGATGTTCAACATCATTAGTCATCAGGGAAATGCAAATCAAAACAACCCTGAGATTCCACCTCACACCAGTCAGAATGGCTAAGATTAAAAACTCAAGAGACAACAAGTGCTGTCAAGGATGTGGAGAAAGAGGAACACTCCTCCACTGTTGGTGGGATTGCAAAATGGTAAAACCGCTCTGAAAATCAGTTTGGCGATTCCTCAGAAAATTGGGCATGTCACTTCCAGAGGACCCTGGCATACCACTCCTGGGCATATACCCAGAGGATTCCCCTGCATGCAATAAGGACACATGCTCCACTATGTTTATAGCAGCCTTGTTTATAATAGCCAGAAATTGGAAGGAGCCCAAATATCCCTCAAAGGAGGAATGGATACAGAAAATGTGGTATATTTATACAATGGAATACTACTCAGCAATTAAAAATAATGAATTCATGCAATTTGTAGGTAAATGGTTACACCTGGAAATATCATCCTGAGTGAATTAACCCAATCACAAAAGAATGCACATGAAATGCAATCACTGATAAGTGGATATTAATGAGCCCAGAAGCCCTAAATACTCAAGACACAAATAGCAAGTCAAATGATTCCCAAGAAGAAGAAAGGAGAGGACCCTGGGCCTGTAAAGATTGCATCCAGTTTAGGAAAGAAACCGAGGGGGGAGGGGGAATGATTGGGGAATAGTTGGGGGGGGGAGAGGAACTATGGGAACTATGGTGGGTGGGAACTGGGAAAGGGGAAAGCCTTTGGAATGTAAACATAGAATATAGAAAATAAAAATTAAAAAAAAAGAATTTTCAGCTTATCAATCCATGACTTCTAGATACCATGAAGCCTTGTGAGAAGCGAAACTCTGCAGCTTGTATTAACTCCAGTTAACTTCTGCTACTTCCTTCCAATCAAAAGCATCACGTGCTTCCTGAACTGACTACACATAGGATTTGCACACAAATTAGAGTATATATTTCAGAGTGGCTGGCACAGAAGTACACCACAGGCTCCTCTACTTCTAAGGACGCTATTTCAAAGATGAACGATGAGTTTTGAGAACATTTTTCTCAGGATCACTTCTTGACATTGTCTATTTGTTGAATAACTTATTGATTATGTAAATACAACAAAACACTGGTTCTGTGACACCAAAACCAGGAATATGCCACTTAGGATTATAAGCTCATCTTTGTTCCTTGTCCTTTCCTTTTTATCAGTCTGAATTAGAGTCTGAATAACTCTGTCATAAAAACAAAATTCAAAAGAAAGAAACAGAAGGAGGAATGCATACCAAAAGGGGCATAGGCAAAGAAAGGCAAGGATGTATAGCTAGCTACCTCTAGGCAAATATTGCCCTGAGGGCTCATCTGCTCCCAGTAAACAGAAAGCTATAAAGCAAAACAGATTTGCAGGTAAGATGACTTAGAACTAGGAAAAGGATGAGGTTCTGACATGTAATTAGAAACATTCCTGTGAGGTGTTCCCTTTAAACTCATAATTGTGATGTTGCTGATCATTTATAGTAAGTTAGCAAATTTGGCTGCATATCCCATTCTTTGAAATTATTTTATGTTGACTACATTATGTTATACATGAAAATGTGCAATAACACATATTTTTATTTAGACAACAAATATCAAAATAGAAACAGTATACTACTAGCCATGTAATCATTGGCAATAGTCTCTATCTCTCATACTCTCTTTTAGTTCTGCTATACAGGCTATGCTAGATTCTAAATTGTGATCCTCTGTCTTATCCAGGTCCACTGAGGAATTATAGGCATTGAATTGACAAATGGGACCTCATAAAATTACAAAGTTTCTGTAAGGCAAAGGACACTGTCAGAAGGACAAAACAGCAACCAACAAATTGGGAAAAGATCTTCACCAACCCCACATCCGACAGAGGGCTAATATCCAATATATACAAAGAGCTCAAGAAGTTAGACCCCAAAGAACCAAATAACCCTATTAAAAATGGGGTACAGAGCTAAACAAAGAATTTTCACCAGAAGAAATTCAGATGGCTGAGAAACACCTTAAAAGATGTTCAACATCATTAGTCATCAGGGTAATACAAATCAAAACAACCCTGAGATTCTACCTCACACCAGTCAGAATGGCTAAGATTAAAAACTCAAGGGACAACAGGTGCTGGCGAGGATGTGGAGAAAAAGGAACACTCCTACACTGTTGGTGGGATTGCAAGATGTTACAACCACTCTGGAAATCAGTCTGGTGGTTCCTCAGAAAATTGGGCATGACACTTCCAGAGGACCCTGTCATACCACTCCTGGGTATATACCCAATGGAATCCCCTGCATACAATAAAGACACATGCTCCACTATGTTCATAGCAGCCTTATTTATAATAGCCAGAAGTTGGAAGGAGCCCAGATGTCCCTCAAATGAGGAATGGATACAGAAAATGTGGTATATTTATACAATGGAGCACTACTCAGCAATTAAAAACAATGAATTCATGCAATTTGTAGGCAAATGGTTTCATCTGGAAAATATCATCCTAAGTGACTTAACCCAATCACAAAAGAATACACATGAAATGCAATCACTGATAAGTGGATATTAATGAGCCCCAAAGCTCTGAATACTCAAGACACAATTAGCAAATCAAAAGATTCCCAAGAAGAAGGAAGGAAAGAACCCTGGTTCTGAAAAGACTGGATACAGATTTGTAGGAGAGCATCAGAAAAGAGAAATGGGGGGGTGATTGGGGAATAGTTAGGGAGGAGAGGACTTATGGGACATATGGGGAGGGAACTGGGAAAGGGGAAAGCCTTTGGAATGTAAACAAAGAATATAGAAAATAAAGAAAAAATGAGGAAAAAAAGAAAAAAAAAGAGAACACTTCAGGGATTTCTTTTATTTGTGTATTTTTTCTATTAAAAACTTCACATTGTATCTGAAGCTGTCATCTTCATTTTATTATAAAAACCAATGATGTCCCAGAAAATGGTAAAAAGCCTGGAATTTCTTAATGTATAGACACTGTAAAACTTCTCTAACTAAATAACTAGATAATTTCAAGAGGAGATATATGGATAATGGAAGTTTATGTTGTATGTTAAAGTTAGATTGTACAGTATACAGTAATTTTCAAACACTCTCTGGTGCTTTGTCAACACATAAAGTAAAATAACCCTATATTAAGGTTTTCATATGTTTAACACAGTGAGTGGCACTATTAGAAGGTGTGGCCCTGTTAGAGTAGGTGTGAAATTGTTGGAGTAGGTGTGTCACTGTGGGTATTGGCTTTAAGAACTGCATCCAACTACCTGGAAGCTATTATTCTGCCTCACAGCCTTCAGATGAAGATCAAGAACTCTTCACTCCTCCTGGACGAGGCCTACCCAGAAGTTGCCATGTTCCTGTCTTGATGATAATGGACTAAACCTCTGAATCTATAAGCCAGCTCCAATTAAATATTGTCTTTATAAGAATTGCCTTGGTCATGATATATTTTTTCAGCAGTAAAACTCTAAGATACTCTTCATGTGTCAATAATCATTATTCTGAGAATATAATACCATAATGTGACTTAAAAGACACATGATAACTGCATAGAATTCTCCATATGTGCGTTTTCAGTACTGGTAGAAGACCAGAGGAAAAGTGGTTTCCTTTCCAGAAAAAGGGGATTCCGTGTAGGTCATTAGAAGAAAGAAGCTGCCTGACTCACAGACACATGGTTTTGCTCACTTCAAGCTTAGGAGAGAAACTGAGTGCCAAAAATGCATCCATAATAAAATGACGTTTGCATGACATTCTACATATACAAAATATGGCTAGAGTAGGGTTCTCTTCAAGAAGACAATTACTATACCATAAAATTTGTTTCATTCTCTTAAGAATTAATCACAAAATCAGGAGGCTAGAAAGATGGTCAGAAGTTAAGAGGATCTGGTTCCAGATGATATAGGAACTCAGAGCCCAGCACTTAATCCAGTGGCTCGCAACTGTCTGTAACCCCATCTTCTGAACTCCATGGGCATCTACACACAGATATACATACATGTATATGCATTCTCATATGCATACACACACACATACTCACACAAACTTAAATCTTGAAAATACTGATATTAGTCAGCATCAGTGGTATGGAAAGATGCAATCAGAAGTTATGATCTTTAGATCTATAATGAATTTCTTATCTCAACCATGAGCACTGTGTGAAGGGAGGGAGAGTGATGGTCAATAGGTACAGCAAACATGAGACAAGCAAAGAAAATAAGAATGTGGTATAAAGAGCAGCTATCTCAGACCTGGCCTGTTGCTCATCTGCTTCTAGATACCCTCCAGCCCTGTGTGAAATCTGCTGCTGTTGGTTCCAGAACTAGCAAGTTTCTGTTAATGACTTCCAGTTTCTGGTATCACCCACTTCCTGAATTGTATCCACAATGGTTTATGCATAGAGGGCGATGTACATTTCAGCGCTGTGTATAAGCTGCTCGCACAGAGATACAGTGCTGAATCTCCTTCTTCAGAGGATAGGATTTCCAGGATGCACTGTGAATTCGTGGAACAGTTAGCTGAGAATCTCCTCTTGACCAAGTCTGTTTGCTCAATGATTTCTTCATTTCGAAAGTTAATTAAAAAATTAAGTCCATTTTTCTGATTCTGTTGATACCAGTAAAATCCAGTATGCCCCTTTTCAGGACTACAGCTCATATGTGCTTTCTGTCCTTTCTCCTTGACCAGGTATCTTGGAGTCTGGGTTACTTCAGCCACAAAA
This sequence comes from Apodemus agrarius, assembly GCA_964023405.1. Classification (NCBI taxonomy): domain Eukaryota; kingdom Metazoa; phylum Chordata; class Mammalia; order Rodentia; family Muridae; genus Apodemus; species Apodemus agrarius. The sequence continues at coordinate 66,653,197 of OZ030006.1, read as the reverse complement.
GAGCCTGTAAGAGGGGGAAACAGAAAATGAGAACAGCTCAGGAGGGAGTCTGAAAAGGAAAAACGTTGGGAAGTGTAATTTGCAGTTTGTGGACAAGTCCTTTCCCTTTTGACTCAATACTCACCTGCCACAAGCAGACAAAGTGCTACAGAGTAGAGCAGTCTTGCACCCATGATCACACTAGGGCAGCAGAGGACACAGTGCTTTCGTGTGTCATCTGCAGTCTTCTTATGACATGACCTTTTGCAGACTCCACTACTACCTTACTGCTTTGTGTGACCAGTGAGAATGAAAATGTTCTATGTATCAGAAAGAAAGCTTTTCCTCGCCTTTGTTAGAGATAGCTCATTGACTCTTTAGTCATTCAAAAACAGTTTATGTGTATTTGATTAACATAACCAATGCATTTGCATTTTTTGTGAAGTCATGAAATTATAGGTATATCAGATCAAAATATACTACCACTGGACAGTGTTTATAGTACATGTTCTATATTTTATTCTTTAACAATTGTGTTGTATGCATACTAATTATTTATGCAAGTATTTCTTTGATCATATTCTTGCCATTGTCTCCACTAATTTTCTTCTCTTCCCAATGAACCTCTGTTTTCTTCCCAACAAATCTCCCTTATATTTTCTTAATATATTAGTGATTATTTCTCTCAGCCACCCCGGTGTCATCATCATAGGCTCAAACTACCACAGCAGCTTTCTCTCTCTCTCTCTCTCATCTCTGCACATATCGTTGATCATAATCTCTTCTATTCTTGTTCGCTAATAAATTATTGATATTATTTATTTATTATTCTTTGTCTGCATCTCTGTCATGGAATTGTTGATGTCTCAGGACAGATCAACATGAGATTGTGGAATAGAGCCAAGTTACTGGCAGTGCAAAAAAATGGCTTGATCTGGTCACTGGATAATGTCAGTGGGAGAGATAAGGATAAGAGAGAAAGGCTTGTGTGCTTCACTATGGGACCAGAACATACATTAATTATGAATAATCTTTTGGTAATATGAAGATATATAAAAATAAAACACACAGTGAACACTCCATATTTCAACCCTCACATGGAGGACATGTAATATCATGAAGTTATTGTATTTATCTATGTAAATAGGTACATGGGTTTCAATTTTGTAAGGAAGCTGTGGACAATTTATTTCCTTTCTGGAAAAAGTAGATTTTGAATATCCTCTTTCATTTAGAAGAGACAGATTAGATGAGCACAGAATCATGAAATGCTTCACTCAAGTTGACCTCAGAGGAGTTACAAGCATCAGTATTGTAGTATGTGACTAAGATACTACAAATATGTGTAGACTTTAATATTCACCAAGAAAACCATGACTAAGTCATTACAAATCTATTTCCCTTAAAATATAGGTTCAGAAGTAACCATACTTACCAATTTGGCAAAATGATACCAACTTTATGATATTGATAATCATCTGATTATTACCGTGAAGACCATGTGAAAGAAAAATCATGGCATGAAAGATCAGAACAGAAGGAGAAGGAGAAGGAGAAGGAGGAGGAGGAAGACTAGAAGGAAGAGGAGAAGGAGGAGGAGGGAGAGGAGGAGGAGGAGAAGGACAAGAGGAAGAAGAAGAAGAAGAAGAAGAAGAAGAAGAGAAGAAGAAGAAGAAGAAGAAGAAGAAGAAGAAGAAGAAGGAGAAGAAGAGAAAAGCAATGTTTTCTGACTTGATCTGGATATTCTGTTTTAGAAGTGTCTCTTCTAAACTCTATCCTGTGTGAAATCTGTTGTTGTGGTTTGCACTGACTGCAGTTAATTTCTCTTCCTTCCTTCCAACATCACCTGTCCCATAAGTGGCTCCATGGTGAGTTTATACACAGGGACGTGTGTACATTTCAGCACTGTGGATTGACTGCTGGAGCACCAGTAGAGTGCTGAGTCTTCTGCTTCAGAAGTTTTGATTCCCAGGCTGCAGTGTGAGCTTGAGGAGCACTCAGCTGAGAATCTCTCCTTGACCATGTCTATTTGATCAAGAGGCCGTTGATTCTGAAAGTAAATCAGGAATGTTAATTCTTTGCTCTGTTTTTGTTGATACCAGAAAACTGCATTGTGCCCCTTTTCAGGGTTACATTTCATCTCTGCTTTCTCCCCTTTCAATTTGATCAAATGTCTTGGAGTCTGAGTAACGGCAGCATCAAAAGAGCCTGGAAGAAAATTAAAAATAAAACATGAATACCGGCCAGGAGAGACCCCAGCAAGGAAAATTATTTGGGTGTGTTTGAATCTGTCTTGCAAGCTTAGGTCTCACCTGCCCCCAGGAGGCAAAGCGCTACACAGCAGAGGAGGAGCTGTGCACCCATGGCCCACCTGGAGCAGCAAAGTATGAGGTGTCTTCTTGTTTTATCAGTAGCCTTCCTGTGACATCATCTCTTGGTAGACTCTGTTCTTACATTATGACTTTGTGTTACCACCAAAGCAGTTCACAGTATTATAAGAGCTTTTCTCTGCCAGAGTCTGACTTATACAGAGGTGGATGCTCATAGCCAACCATTGAACTGATCATGGGGTCCTCAATGGAGGAGTCAGAAAAAAGGACTGAAGGAACTGAAGGGGCCTTACACTTGAATCCCTCCTGCTTTTTGCTTACTTGGATGTCAGGTACTATCTACCACTGAACCTTTCTTCTCTTCTTTCTTCCCCTTGTCCTCTTCAACTTAGTGTTAAAACTGGCAGTCTCTTGGAGAGTAAAGAAAAGATTGTAGAATCTACATGGGACTGATTAACTGGTCATCCTAGGTCAGTGGGAAACATCATAGGGAGATGGGAGGGCTTGGGAGGAAGGCTTTGAACTTCTACATTAAAAATGGATCTAAAGTCCTTTCATAATCTACAGATATTGAAAATAATATAAGCCTTCATTTCTCCATAATCACATTTCTAAATGTGCATCACACATTGACAATAACAGACTATGAGATGCTGTAAGTCTTTAGTGGTTTAACAGACTATGAGATGCTGTAAGTCTTTAGTGCTTACAGAAAAATTGAAATACTTTTGGGGAAGAAGTGTGTGTGTGGATAACACAAAGAAATATGGAGTGTTTCATTTACTTTGACCTTTGGAGCAGAGTGAAAATATAGGTAGCATCCATAAAAATATAACATTTATATAACTTAAAATGCATACACAGATGGCTAGTGTTAGATATTCCCTGAGAAGGGACTGATAGATCATCATGTCTCTATTCTCTTGAGATCATTAAATTCGGGCTCTGAAAGAGACATCTTGATCTTTATCAGCCTGGGAAAATGGTGAAACAAAGTTTCAGCTCTTTGGTGACCACCTTATTTTCATCATGAGTACCACATGAAAAGAAACAGTAGATACAAACAGAAACACACAAAGCACAGAAAGAGGAGAAACACATCATAAAAAGATAATTTTGCCCAGGTCTGGCCCCAAGATCTTTCAGACTTGTCAAGCTGTCACTCCATTTCTGGACACCTTCTAGTCTTGTGTGAAATCTGCTGCGGTTTTCACTGGCTCCAGTTAACTTATCTTATTTCCGTCCAACCCAGAGTATCACCTGCTTCCTGAGTTGGCTCCATGGAGAATTTGTGTGCTAAAGACAATACATATTTCAGTGCCATAGACAGACTGCTGGCACAGAGGTATAACGCTGAGTCTCCTCTTTCAGAGGAATGGATTTCCAAGCTACAGGGTGAGTTTAAGGGACAATCAGCTAATAATCACTCTTTGAACAAGTCAATTCTGTCACATCACTCTTTGAACAAGTCAATTCTGTCACGAACTTCTTGACGTTGAAAGAAAATCAAAAACTTTAACTCTTTGTTTTGCTTCTGTCGGTACCAATAAACAAAAGTGTGTCCCTTTTTGGGAATACAGCTCATTTTTGCATTCTGTCCTTTCCCTATGAACAGATCTTGTGGAGTCTGGATAACTTGGCAGTCAAAGAAGCCTAGAAAATAAGAAAACAGAAAATATTAAAAAGCCCAAGTGGCCCAAGAAGAAATCCTGACAAGAAAAAGAAGGCTTGGGGCTATTATCAAGAATCTCAAAACCAAGACTCACCTGCTACCAGGAGATAAAGGGCTACACACCGGAGAAGCCTCGTGTTCATGATTGCATTGGCTAGAGAAAAGATGCTTCAGACCGCATCTATGACTTCTTTGTGACTAGATCCCTTTTCAGATTCACGGTCGTCATGGTACACACATGTCATTGCTGATGCACTTCACAGTATGGAAAGAAAATTTTAACACAGTAAATAAATTTGCTTTTCCTTTCTTTTTCTTTTTGAACTAATAAAAATAACACATACATATTTTAGATAGATAAAAGTCTTACTGCTACTAGACAATGGCCAAACTGTGCATTAATAATAATAATCTCTGAAATTTTCTAAGTCCTCTTTCCATTAGAATATATGTGAGTGTATAAGAATGCTTATTTTCATATATGTGTATATAGTGTGTCATATTACTTTTTACCTAATTGTCCTTAATTGTTCCTTTATGGTCCCTTTTAGCTAATTATTATCCTTCTCTGGTACCATATTTCATCTTATGGACCATTTAATTTATCTTTAGTGTTTCTCGATTTTCTCCTAAGCATTATTTCTCAAAAATTTATGCATAGGTTTCTATCTCACAGATGGACATTGTTTTGGGTTATTTATCATCTAATTAACTCAGTGTTATTGGTCAATATTATCACTACTGTTTTATAAACTTTGTGACTGACCCCTGCTTTGAAAATGTTTAATCCTGTAGCTATTTTCTTCTGTCTTTCAGCTTGTTCATTTGCTAGTGTTTGTTTTAGCTAACTTCACTTTTTCTTGCCTGTATTTTCCAATCACTGTTTTAAATTGTACAGTCTTTTTGTGGACATTTTTGTCTTTATTTTATTCGACCTCATTCCAATTTTCAGTCTATGGAAATAAGATAACAGCCTGAAGCATGTATTTCCATGAATTTTTCCTTTCTCATTCAATTGAAGGTTCCTTCACTTTCTAAATTGGTATTGAAGTCTAGCCCTGACTATATTTTATATATAGCTTTTTCTTAGTCATTCTTGTTTGTATACAGATTCTTGATTTATATTTCTCCTGAGTAATTGTAAATTTTAATGATGTTCTTATCTTGTGAGATGCTCATTTGGCATTTTGCTTATTTTTTTTTTACATGTGCTATATTTCTTTATTGATTTTTAAGGAAATTAATTTGTAGGTACTTTTATGAGTTCTCTGCAATAGCCTTTCTTGAGTATGTAAATGTTGATAGAAATAACAATTGTGTTGTGGATAAAATATAGATATATCACTATACTTTGGCACATAGCTCTTTTATGCTCTTGATGATTAGCTCTGATAACTGTCTCAATTTTGATGTGTTCATTTCCATCACTCTCTTATAACGAAGGAAATATTAAATACTTCCTTGTCTAGAGAAACTCAAACAGTACCAGTATTTTGCATTAAGGAAGAAAGAAATCCACTTTTCTAAAGATTTTTCTGATTAAAACATGTTAACTTTTAAAAACCTGAAATGTATATATCTGTATCCTTTGAACTGACTAGTTAGGAAAGGTGTGTGTTTCTAATCACATCCTCTTCACATGCCTCTCAGCATGTCCATATTCTCATGTTCACATTCAAGTTCTATCTCTGATAAGTCTGTGCAAGCTGATTCATATTCATTCATTGAGCGTTTCTCTGTCTGTCTGTCTGTCTGTCTCTGTCTCTCTCTCTCTCTCTCTCTTGTTCTAACTCTGGAAACTCTTTAGTATTTTTGTCAGTTGCTTAGATATATCAAATGCTTGTTTGTCTTTCTTTGACCTTTTATTTTATAATATAATTGCTCCAAGCCCTTGGGTAACTTTAATTGCCCCAAATTAACAGAAAACCATAGTTTATATTTGCAGGGATTTTTTTCTCTACTGTCTATATTTTTGAAGGGCTCTCAGGACTCAGAAAAATTATCTTTTATAAACTTAGTTCTGCTGAGTGTAAACCACATGCCAGCTATACTGCATCTTTATTTCACATTGAGATACTTCTCAGCCTAGTTTAGGTTTTCACCCAGTGTCCTATAAACTTCATTGAGCACCTTTTACCACAAATGAGAATCACAATTGTTGAAAAGATCCTATTTCATTTTAAATTGTGGTCTTTGTAGAGAAACAGTGCCACAGAAAGAAAATCTAAATTAATTGTGTTGATAGCCTCTCTCTATTGAAGGAACCCAATAGCAAAATATGCATTCATATCCACAGAATCAAAACTGAACTTAAAAAGAAATAATCAGTTTAGTTTCCTCAACTTTTCCTGATGAACATACCATGCCGGATTCCTCTTTGATAATTGCTCCCCAAATATTGCTTTCTTCGATAACTTTTGCATAAATTTTTCCTCTTGTCATTCATATTCTGCTTGAGACCATCTGAATCAGATATGGCCTCCATTTAGCATCTTCTGATCTACCAGAAAAAAATGGGAATGTGCACTGACCTCCCAAGCAAGTCCAATTAGAGTCTTATTTACTACCATAATACATTCAGTCTTGCTAAATTCCCTTATAATTATGTACTCATTAGATTATTAGCTCTGTGGATTAATGTGTTTGCTATTCAGCTAACCCTCAGTATTTGAAAAAGTAGCATGACAGAGAAAACACTCAAGAACAAAAACATATCTTGTGAAACTGTTCTCATGAGTATTCTATGAGAATTCAGAAGACAGGATAGGAAATAACAGCTAGTGGAAGAAAGAAGATAAATGAGGATATGTTAGGAGGGCAGGCATGGAGAATTTGATGCACAAAGGGGTTGACCTCTGCTACTGAGGAACACTACAAGAACAGAGGTCCAAAGCCATTTGGCTAGTGCAGATCAACTTCATGGAGAGGGAAAGTGTCTCCTCTATTTGAGAGAGAAGCTTTATCCTCACGTCTCCCCGCTGAGCATCATTTTCAACTGTTGAACAGTAAGTCTGATTCAGTCCTTTCTCTAGACCCTGCTGGTACCAGTGCATGGCATTATACACCTGTTAAGCTGGCACCCCAGCATTAGTCCTGTCAAGTTCCACTGAATAGAAATTGTATTTGAAAGATGTACTATTTGTGGATCCTGAATAAAAGGAGACAAGGACTGAGGATTGGGCTCAGAAGGGAGCCTGATGCTATTGAGAGAAGAAGGTGTGGAGCAGGGTTCTGGCAAATCTGGAAAAGGAATTTAATGTGTGTTGAACTCAGACTCACCTAGTACAAAGAGACAAAATGTCACAAGCCAAATCATATAATTCTCAGTTGCAGTGGAAAAAAATCACTATGTAGCTTCGTCATAGGCTCTCAGAAATTGGAAGGCAAGTGTCCCACACAACAAAATGTGTAGAATTCATTATTGACACATGACAAGTGTCAATCAATTCTTTCTGATGGTAAAACAAGTGTTGAGAAAGTTGCAGTTTCTTGCACTTTTTTCCTGCTTTTGGAAGCTGTGTATACCCATTATAACTGACAAATAAAGCTAAACAAATGGGATGGTTTTGTATTCAAAGTCACAATCAGAATGGTGTGTGTGCATTGGGGTAGGTGGTGGCTGTAGTTAGAGCTTGGAAGGTAAACTCCTGCAATTTTCATACTCTATTGACTCCTCTCATTCCAACTCTATTGCTAAAATGAAAAAAAAATCCACACAGAAGAGGTAGCTCAGATGATCTGTTGTTTCGTTTGAAAAACTCTTTTTATCCATTACCTATGTTTGCCATAAGTAATTAATGTGCTGAGCATAGTGGGACTGCTCCTAGAAGCTTGCCAACCACTGAAGGCATGAAGCTTTACTGAATAGTTTAGAGCAGAGGACTGGGAGGCAAGGGAGGCTCAAATCCTAGTACTGCCATTTTCAGCTAAGCATACTTGATAACATGGACCTTTCTTTGATTTAATTTTCTTTTCTGTAATATCCAATAATGAGTATCTATTTCAGAATAACAGAGAATTTAGAGAAGTTCTTAGCCCAAATCAAACACTATATGTATATTTGTTATCATTAATTTTAGGATCTGATATTCTAACCAGAAAAGCATTAATAATTTAATACCATGTCAAGAGAAATCAGGCATGTATTGACATGGAATTTCAACTGCTAATGAAAATTATTTCCCATTACTGAATTTGTATGAAAAATTACACTAGGGTAAATGTATTGTATAAAATAGATTCTTCTCAAGAATCTTAGGTAAATAGAAAGGACATAAATGATTTCTTAAAGATGCTATTCATCTGCTAAACAAATGTTATATTTCATCCAAGGTCACCTGTAATAATTTTAGGTATAATGCTTTCACAATAATATTTTGGTTGAAATACAATGGTTTTGCAGATGTTTGTGACCACTGATAGAAGCAAAGGGGAAGTCAGAGACACCATGGTAACAAGGAAAAGGAAAAGGGTTAGAAGTGGGGGTGGGAGGAGAGTGTGAGAACAGAAATGGATACTACTCATTAAGAGGTGCTATTAGCCTGGCGGTGGTGGCACACGCCATTAATCCCAGCACTTGGGAGGCAGAGGCAGGCAGATTTCTGAGTTTGAGGCCAGCCTGGTCTACAGAGTAAGTTCCAGGACAGCTAGGACTACACAGAGAAACACTGTCTTGAAAAAAACAAAAAAGAAAAAAAGAAAAAGAAAATAAAAGAAAGAAAGAGGAGCTATATGTTCTATTCAGGAAATTTTCCCTGTGCCCACGTACTGCAGGTTCTTCCTCACATTCTCTTCTATTAGATTCAGTATATCTGGTCTTATGTGGAGGTCCTTGATCCACTTGAACTTGAGCTTTGTACAGGGAGATAAGAATGGATCAATTCACATCCTTCTACATGTTGACTGCCAGTTGACCCAACAGGAATTGTGGAAAATGCTTCGATTTTTTCCCACTGGATGGTTTTAGCTCCTTTCTCAATGATCAAGTGACCATAGATGTGAGGGTTCATTTCTGGGTCTTCAATTCTATTCCATGGATCTTCCTGCCTGTCTCTGTACCAATACCATACAGTTTTTTATCACTATTGTTCTGTAGTAAAGCTTGACGTCAGGGATAGTGATTTCACCAGAAGTTTTTCTTATTGTTGAGAATAGTTTTCACTATCCTGGGTTTTTTGTTATTCCAGATAAATTTGTAAATTACTCTTTTTAACTCTATGTAAAATTGAGTTGGAATTTTGATGGGGATTGCATTGAATCTATAGATTGCTTTAGGCAAGATGGCCATTTTTTACTATATTAACCCTGCCAATCCATGAGCATGGGATATCTTTCCATCTTCTGAGATCTTCAATTTCTTTCTTCAGAGACTTGAAGTTCTTATTACACAGATCTTTCTCTTGCTTGGTTAGAGTCACACCAAGGTATTTTATATTTTTTGTGACTAATGTGAAGGGTGTCATTTCCCTCATTCTTTCTCAGCCTCTTTATCCTTTGAGTATAGGAAGGCTACTAATTTGTTTGAGTTAATTTTATATCCACTTTGATGAAATTGTTTATTAGGTTTAGGAGTCCTGTGGTGGAATTTAGCTTATGCTCTAAGATCAATAATTGACAAATGGGACCTCATAAAATTTCAAAGCTTCTGTAAGGCAAAGGACACTGTCAATAGGACAAAATAGCAACCAACAGATTGGGAATAGATCTTTACCAATCCTACAGCTGACAGAGGGCTAATATCCAATATATACAAAGAACTCAAGACGTTAGACTCTAAAGAACCAAATAACCCTATTAAAAATGGAGGTACAGAGCTAAACAAAGAATTCTCAATGGAGGAATACCAGATTGTTGAGAAATAACTAAAGAAATGTTCATCATCCTTAATCATCAGGGAAATGTAATCAAAACAACCTTGAGATTCTACTTCTCACCAGTCAGACTTGCTAGGATCAAAAACTCAGGTGACAGCAAATGCTGCAGAGGATGTGGAGAAAAAGGAACACTCCTCTATGACTGGTGGGATTGCAAGATGGTACAACCACTCTGGAATTCAGTTTCTCAGAAAATTGGACATAGCACTACTAGAGGACCCAGCTATACCACTCATAGCATATACCCAGAAGATGCTCCAACATGTAATAAGGACAAATGCTCCACTATGTTCATAGCAACCAGAATCTGGAAAGAACACAGATGTCCCTTGACAGAGGAATGGATAGAGAAAATGTGGTACATTTACAAAATGGAGTACTATTCAGCTATTAAAAACAACGAATTCATGACATTCTTAGGTAAATGGATGGGGCTATAAAATATCATCCTGAGTGAGGTAAGTCAGTCACAAAAGAACACACACAGTATGCACTCATTGAAAAGTGTATATTAGCCCAAAAGCTCGGAACACCCAAGAGACAACACACAGACCACATGAAGCTCAAGAAGGAACACCAAAATGTGGATAATTTGATCCTTATTAGAAAGTGGATCAAAATACCCATGGCTCACAGCCAACCAGTAGAATGAACATAGAGTCCCCAAGGGAGCAGCTAGAGAAAGGACCCAAGGAGCTAAAGAGGTTTACAGTCCTGCAGGAGGAACAATAATATGTACCAAACATTACCCCCAGAGCTCCGAGAGGCTAGACCACCAACAAAATAGTACACATGGAAGGACCCATGACTCCAGCTACATATGTAGCAGAAGAAGCCCATTTCAGACTTCAGTGAGTGAAGAGACCATGGGTGCTGTGAAAACTCCATTCCCCAGAATAGGGGAATGCAAGTCAGGAAATTGGGGGAGGGATAAGTAGGGGAGGGAGAGGGGATAGGGGATTTTCAGATGGGTAATGGATAAAGGGGATACCATTTGAAATGCAAATAAAGCAAATATCTGATAAAAAAGAGAAGCTATGTGGTTGCATTTAGTGTCTACATCTTGGCTTTCCCATTTAAGTCACACCACAGAGGTGAGGGCCTCATCCCTTATAAGGGCCTCTTCATTTTTGTCAGTCTGACAAACCTCAAAGGCCCTTTTTGAGTATATCTAAAGGTATAAAATGAAATTCATGTGAAAAGTCTTTGTTTAGCTCTGTACCCCATTTTTGATAGGGTTATTTGGTTTTCTGGGGTCTAACTTCTTGAGTTCTTTGTATATATTGGATATTAGCCCTCTGTCAGATGTGGGGTTGGTGAAGATCTTTTCCAATGTGTTAGTTGCCAATTTGTCCTTTTGACAGTGTCTTTTGCCTTACAGAAACTATGTAATTTTATGAGGTCCCATTTGTCTATTCTTGATCTTAGAGCATAAGCTATTGGTATTCTGTTCAGAAACTTTCCCCCTGAGCCAATGTCCTCAAGGGTCTTCCCCAGTTGCTTTCCTATTAGTTTTAGTATGTCTGGTTTTATGTGGAGGTCCTTGATCCACTTGGAATTGAGCTTAATACAAGGAGATAGGAGTGGATCTATTCTCATTCTTCTGCATGTTGACCTCCAGTTGAGCCAGGACCATTTGTTGAAAAGGCTATCTTTTTTCCACTGGATGTTTTCAACTCCTTTGTTGAAGATCATTTGACCATAGATGTGTGGGTTCAATTCTGGGTCTTCAATCCTATTCCACTGATCCACCTCCCTGTCACTGTACCAATACCATGCCTTAAGAAATGTTCAACATCATTAGTCATTAGGGAAATGCAAATCAAAATAACCCTGAGATTTCACCTCACACCAGTCAGAATGGCTAAGATTAAAAACTCAGGAAACAGCAGGTGTTGGTGAGCATGTGGAGAAAAAGGAACACTCCTCCAGTGCTGGTGGGAATGCAAGCTGGTACAACCACTCTGGAAATCAGTCTGACGGGTCCTCAGAAAATTGGACACAATACTTCTGGAAGACCCAGCCATACCAAACCTGGGCATATACCCAGAAGATTCCCCAGCATGCAATAAGGATACATGCTCTACTATGTTCATAGCAGCCTTATTTATAATAGCCAGAAGCTGGAAGGAATGCAGATGTCCCTCAACGGAGGAATGGATACAAAAAAAAATGTGGTATATATACACAATACAGTACTATTCAGCAATTAGAAACAATGAATTCATGAAATTCTTAGAAAAATGGATGGAGCTGGAGAACATCATACTAAGTGAGGTAACCCAGTCTCAAAAGAATACCCATGGTAAGTGGATATTAGCCTAGAATCTTGGAACACCAAAGACACAATCCACATACCAAATGATGTCCGAGAAGAAAGAAGGAGTGGACCCTGGTTCTGGAAAGGCTCAATGCATCAGTGTAGGGGAATACCAGAACAGGGAAGTGGGAAGGGGTAGATAGGGGAACAGGAGGATGGAAAAGGGCATATGGGACCTTTGGGGGGGTGGGGAACCAGGAATAGGGAAATGAAATGTAAATAAATAATATATCCAAGAAAAAAATTAAATTCATAATATTACAGATGAAACTGTCATTTCTAGTGGAGGTATTACAATATTACTTAAATTTTTATTATTGTGTTAATATATAGACAACCAACCTCAAAGTCAAATGAATAAACTATATACTGATTAATTTGAAAACTAGCATGATTTCAAAACAGTGGTAAAGGAAAATGGTATTTACTCTGTGTACTGCAATATTAAAAAAATGACTTTCAAATCCCTGTAATGTATGCAATCTATACAAATGAAAATGAATGTGATTTACAGTATCAAGTAGGTTACAGATATTACCAAAACTGTAACTGTTAATTCACTAATTTTATTGTGAAATAAATGGTGTCTTTTAACTAGGCATTAGTGAAAATACAGATGTGCTTTTCCATTCAAATCTTTGTACTCTCCAAATTTTATCTGTGTAGCACCAAGAGGTCCAGAAATAATGGTTTAAACATGTCTGCTTTAGGAAAGAATATGCTTTACTCTTGAAGAGATGCATAGAAAATGATAGAAAGCTTGCATAGCCTCTAAAACTCCTTGTACACCTGTATAATTCCTACTGATGTCAAAGGGTATCAGTATCTATTTCTTTGTATTGACATTGATAATTAAAATAGAGCAATCATTTATCAAAATTGTATTCCTGTCTTGGGAATGTGAAGAAATTTGCATAATCAGTTCTTCTACACAGTATATTTGCTGTCAGCCATACTTTTCATTACCAGTGTCATTATCATTACCATCCTTCTCACATATAAGTAATTCCCAAGAAGCATCACTGTAAAATGATAGCACATAGTATCAAATACACAAGATTCAAATTTGTTCTAAGAAATCCTAAAATCAGGAAAAAATACTCCTAATTAGAATCACTGAAAGATAAATACACTACATGTTTTTAAACTATCTGCTTAGAATCCTACCATCAGGAGGCAGAGGCAGGAGGGTGTCTGTGGTTTTTAAGGATAGCCTTGTCTACATCGGGAGTTCTAGGACAGCCAGGATTAAACAATGAGACATTGTCTTTTTAAAATTCTTTGCAATAATGTGTGCAAATAACTCCAAATCTGCCTCACAATTCAATGATATCGTATGTTAATGTACACATTAGCCTTTTTGAGAGAAATGTAGACAGTTCTACTGGGAAAAGAACTTTGTTGTATTCTCTGTTAGGAAGTATAATACTTTAAATGTAACTCAAAGAGGTAAACAGCAAGGAAGGTTATGCCGCTAAATTTTGTGTACACAAGAAATTTATTTAGCAAACTATTTCTGCAAAGAATTGACATCAGATTAATTCATTATTATAATCTTTACATTTACTGACAGTTACCTCTACTTGTTTGTGCTAATTATTCATCTGAATGCTTAAATACTTTTAAGTTAATAAACTATTTTAAAAAATGTTATGTTTACAGCAGATCCAGTGGGTAAGTGGGGACTATTGCTCCTGAGAACTACTGCCTAGGCTCTTTTCTGTGGGCATCTATAAGACTGCAGGCACCATGAATGTGGCCCTTGTGGATGTGTAGACTGGACTAGCTAGACAAGGCACAACACCAAAATTCTCCACACCTCATCATATGCTTACCCATACGGGTTCCCTTTTTTGTGTGTGTGTGGAAAAAATATACTTCTTAGTGAGTACATTGCATATGTTTTACAAGTTTTCTGACCAGTTAAAAAGAGCATTGTCTACCTTGAAACAGAATAGCTAATAGTAGATTTATGTGAAAATAGATGATATAAAGAATTCACCTAGGTTTGCTTGCAGTTACTGACATCGTAAAACATGCCTTCTTCGTGTGCATCCATTATACGAAATTATAGGTTTTATTTAGTAGTCTCATAGATGTATTAAATATATTTTGATCACATTCATAACTCTATGACTTGGAAGAATTTTATGTAATATGCTGTGGGGTATCAATTGAGACATGTAAGGACTACGGTAATTTAATCTGATAACAGTTTTGTATAAAAATGATTTAATATGTAAGTTTCTGATGGATATTATAAAATAATTCATGTTTATTAAAATAAGCTTAGAAGGTGTATATAGTAGCTGATGGTGATAACCCCAGAACTCAGGAAGTTCAGGCAGGATGATTGAGAATTCAAACCAGAATAATCTAAATAATGAGATTCTGCATTAATAAACTAAAATATATTCAGAAAATAAATCAACAAAATGAGTTGAATACCTACATAGTAAAAATACCAAATCACATAAGATTTCAATTTTTGTTATACTGAGGGAAAAAAAAACTCTTTTGTGTTGAGAAAATAAAGCTTCAAAAATAATTAGTAAAAAAACCCACCAATATAATGTTTTGTCCTTTCAATACCAGCAAATCTGGGGACATACTGAGGATGATGTTAAAACATCCACAGGTGAAATGTACAAGTGTGTCTTAAAGAAACCTTTCTTTGTGATTGGAGATAGGTCTGAAATAAAGTAAACTGATTGGAGGTTGTCACAGCTGCTTTTAGGAGTCGTGCCAAGGGCTTTATTATCTCCCTCCCCATCCCCTACCTTAGTAAAAATTAGAAATATAATTGCAATGTGCAAGACAAATATGGATTGAACAAATATGTTTCACATTTTGAGCCACAGTCTAAATATTAATTAATAGCTTGATCTGACTAATGAATGCAGTGTTTGCATTCTCAATTTTTCAGCCAATACAGGTGCTTCCCAAAGCCCATTCTGAAATGGGAAACCCAGGTGTCCATTCCCACATTCACTGAGAGAAGCAATGTGTAGGAATTCATAATCAACGACAATGGTATTCCTGATCCACTGAGCATACTAGTCTTGAGCACTCTGGACAAGATGAGAGTCAATGTAGCAGTTTTTGTCCCAAATGATAACCAGTGATCTAATAAACTGCCATCAGCCCTATTATTACTAATCAGTAATCTCAATGCTTTAAATAAGCCAAGGAATCGACAAATATTAGGTGTGTGTACTATTTCTAAAAACCACAATCTAAGAATGATAAATTATCAATATAATTTAGTATTTGCTAATTTTACTATACTCTTTTGTTATGTATATATAGGGAAGTCATAGAAATTATAAATTCAATTTGAGTAAAGTTTAAAACCATATATTTTATGATAAAGAGCCTTTAGCTTAAGGTGACCAAAGCACTGATGTTATATATTTGCTATAAAGAGAATTATAAGACTTTTGTTTTCTGATATTAAAAGTTACTTAATAAAGACTTGTTTCCATTAACTTGATAAAATGGCAAATCAATACTGAGATGTTACTATTAATATCAAAGACCTCAACAAAGAAATGTTGGGCAATATCTGTATTTATAATCTATCTTCTATCTATCATCTATCTACCTATGTATATCACCTGTGTGAACACATGTCAGACAGACAGAGACAGACAGGCAGGCAGGCAGACAGACAGACAGACAGACAGATAGATTGATAGATAGATACGTAGATACGTAGATACATAGATACATAGATAGATGATAGAATCAATGAACCTTGGTTAATCTTGCCTATACTCAGCACATTCAGGAAACTGGGCCTCTTTACCCTCTCCTCATCATTCTCTCTCTCTCTCTCTCTCTCTCTCTCTCTCTCTCTCTCTCTCTCTCTCTCTCTCGTCTCACTTAAACTCTCAAATCTAACAACTGTGTAGTCCATGGAGAGAGGTCATGACATGAAAAGATAGCCTAAGGAGGATAGGAAACCTTCAGAGAAGGCAGCCGATCAGCACTCTCTTAGTTCTTGCTTATACACTTTCATAGTGTGTTTATATTAGCTTTCAGTAAGCTAACGTACCACTTATTTCCTGAGCAGTGACTATGAGTTTGTGTTCTAAGAAAAGCCAGTAGTCAGCACTGTGGATTGACTGCTAGCACAGAAGTACACAGCTGAATCTGTTAGCTTGCTGGACTGGATCTCTAGGGTACATGGTTCCTTTGAAAGGCATTTCGCTGAAATGTTTGTACCAATCATATCTGTTTTATCAATGATGTCTTCATTCTGAAAGTAAACCAAAAATTTGAGCTCTTCTCCCAGCTTCTTGTAGTACCAATAAACGTAACTATGTCCTTTTATGGGGGTGCAATCCATTCTGGCTTTCTGTTCTTTTCCCTTGACCAGATGTTTAGGATTCTGGATGACACCAGAGTCAATGGAGCCTGTGGAGGAAGGAAATAGAAGCTGAAGATAAGTTCAGAAGGGAATATATTGACATAGATATAAGAGAACATACTAGAATTGGAACACAATCCACTCAAAATGGACTTACTTGCTGTCCAGAATAAAAGGGCCACACAGTAGAAAAGTTTGCAGTACATGGTTGATTCATAGAAAATGCTGATCAGCTGCCTTCTCTGAAGGTTTCCTCATCACCCTGATGCTATCTTCTCATGAATTAATCATTCCCCCATGGACTACACAGTTGTTTGATTCAAGAGACAGACAGGATGTGGGAGGGGATGCTGGAGGTGAGTCTTAGTTGATGTGAGTTTTGGCCTACTTTTATTTTTCTTCTCCTTTGAATTACTATTTTGCCTAGTTTCAATAAAATTTTTCATAATTTATATAATATTTATTTAGGTCATTTAAACTTAATTTTCTTTCTACATTTATTTTATTTTATTTATTTATTTGTTTGTTTGTTCATTTATTTATTTATTATTTTCTATATTCTTTGTTTACATTCCAAAGGCTTTCCCCCTTCCCAGTTCCCCCCCATATGTCCCATAAGTCTTCTTCCCCCTGCCCATTCCCCAATCACCCCCCACCATTTCTCTGTTCTAGTACTCTCCTACAAAACTGGATCCAGTCTCTTCAGGCCCAGGGTCCTCTCCTTCCTTCTTCTTGGGAATCTTTTGATTTGCTAATTGTACCTTGAGTATTCAGCGCTTCTGGGCTCATTAATATCCACTTATCAGTGATTGCATTTCATGTGTATTCTTTTCTGATTGGGTTAACTCACTTAGAATGATATTTTCCAGATCCAACCATTTGCCTACAAATTGCATGAATTCATTATTTTTCATTGCTGAGTAGTATTCCATTGTATAAATATACTACATTTTCTGTATCCATTCCTCCTTTGAGGGACATCTGGGCTCCTTCCAGCTTCTGGCTATTATAAATAAGGCTGCTATGAACATAGTGGAGCATGTGTCTTTATTGCATGCAGGGGAATCCTCTAGGTATATGCCCAGGAGTGGTATGACAGGGTCCTCTGGAAGTGTCATGCCCAATTTTCTGAGGAACCACCAGACTGATTTCCAGAGTGGTTGCACCATCTTGCAATCCCACCAACAGTGGAGGAGTGTTCCTCTTTCTCCACATCCTCGCCAGCACCTGTTGTCTCTTGAGTTTTTAATCTTAGCCATTCTGACTCTTGTGAGGTAGAATCTCGGGGTTGTTTTGATTTGCATTTCCCTGATGAATAATGATGTTGAACATCTCTTAAGGTGCTTCTCAGCCATCTGAATTTCTTCAGGTGAAAATTCTTTGTTTAGCTCTGTACCCCATTTTTAATAGGATTATTTGGTTCTTTGGGGTCTAATTTCTTGAATTCTTTGTATATATTGGATATTAGCCCTCTGTCGGATGTGGGGTTGGTGAAGATCTTTTCCCAATTTGTTGGTTTCCATTTTGTCCTTCTGACAGTGCCCTTTGCCTTACAGAAACTTTGTAATTTAATGAGGTCTCATTTGTCAATTCTTGATCTTAGGCTATTGGTGTTCTGTTCAGGAACTTTCCCCCTGCCCATGTCCTCAAGGGTCTTCCCCAGTTTCTTTTCTATTACTTTCAGTGTGTCTGGTTTTATGTGGAGGTCCTTGATTCACTTGGAGTTGATCTTAGCACAAGAAGATAAGAGTGGGTCAATTCGCATTCTTCTGCATGTTGACCTCCAGTTGAACCAGCACCATTTGTTGAAAAGGCTATCTTTTTTCCACTGGATGGTTGTAGCTCCTTATCAAAAATCAAGTGACTATAACTCTGTGGGTTCATTTCTGGGTCTTCAATTCTATTCCATTGATCTACTTGCCTGTCGCTGTACCAATACCATGCAGTTTTTAACACAATTGCTCTGTAGTACTGCTTGAGGTCAGGGATATTGATTTCCCCAGAAGTCCTTTTATTGTTGAGAATTTAGCTATCCTGGGTTTTTTGTTACTCCAGATGAATTTGAGAATTGCTCTTTCTAGATCTATGAAGAATTGAGTTGGGACTTTGATGGGGATTGCATTGAATCTGTAGGTTGCTTTTGGCAAGATGGTCATTTTTACTATATTGATCCTGCCAATCCAGGAGCAAGAAATATTTTTCCATCTTCTGAGGTCTTCTTCGATTTCTTTTTTCAAGGACTTGAAGTTCCTGTCATACAGATATTTCACTTGTTTGTTTAGAGTCACACCAAGATACTTTATATTGTTTGTGGCTATTGTGAAGGTTGTTATTTCCCTATCTTCTTTCTCAGCCTGCTTGTCCTTTGAGAATAGGAAGGCTACTGATTTGCTTGAGTTGATTTTATAACCAGCCACTTTGCTGAAGTTGTTTATCTACTGTAGGAGTTTTCTGGTGGAGTTTTTTGGGTCACTTAAGTATACTATCATATCATCTACAAATAATGATAGTTTGACTTCTTCCTTTCCAATTTGTATCCCTTTGACTTTCTTATGTTGTCTAATTGCTCTTGCTAGAACTTCAAGTACTATATTGAAAAGATATGGAGAGAGAGGACAGCCTTGTCTAGTCCCTGATTTTAGTGGGATTGCTTCAAGTAGGAAATGATTCTGAATAATTCCTGGATAAGCATTATAGCTTTGCCACACAAACGACTCCACATAGCCGTTGCTTTGGAGATGTAAATTTTGAATATTTAAATTTACAAAATGATTTAGACAAATATGAAGTATAGTTAGAGCACTAATAAATGTCCTTGACTCAAGCAGTGAGCTGAAGAGAAAGATTATGGCTGAGCAGTTTTGAGTCTGTAATGGCCTTAGATTTCATCACACTCAGTTATGTGTACAAAGTAAACTTGTCATTTATTTGTTTTCATTATAGTGTTTGATATTTATATATAAATATTGAATGACATCATGCAAACTTGTATGCCACTTGAACTTGTCTCAAAAAAGTTATCCTATTTATATATTTGTACCTCCTTCGATGTTATTTTCCATTCAGATTCATTGTGGTATGAACAGTCATAGACAATTCATTCCCCCTCATACTAAGCATTCTATTGTACTCATTTGCTGATGGTCATTAACGATTCTTGATAATTTTATCAAACTAGGGTTTTTACTACTACAAAAATACTTTACATATCTTGTACATAAGATTTTCTTTGACTTTAGAAATCTACACACAGCCACATTAACTTTACACAACATGGCAAAATCTTTGCTGAAATAATTGAGTAAAATAATTCTACCAGCACGTTATGAGTATATTCAGTGAGCCATATCCCTGGCTAAACTAATGCTCAGTAGTTCTCTATTTTTATATATTAAACTGAAGTTTTGCCTTGTGGTAAAATATAATTTTAATTTATATTTTGTCTGACAAAGTGATTGAATATCTTTTACATTCGTAGGTGACTTGTATGTCTTTGAAATGGTACTTTACCCATTAGTTTTTGGCTGATTAGTTTTTTTTACTCATGTTATTTTGGTACTTCTTGGGTATTACTTCTTTTGGTGGTCTTGCTGTTCTTTCCAATTTATGATTTGCATTTATACTCTCTGAAATGATTTTGTTAATTTTTTTTTAACTTGTGGAGGAATGAATTTATTTCATTTACAAGTCTTAGGTTACATTCCATCACTGAGGGAAGTCAGGGCAATGACTCAAGGCAGAAATATGGAGACAGGAACTGAAGCAGAAACCATTGAAGAATAGGCTTAGTGACTTGCTCCCCATGGATTGAGCCTGTCTGCTTTTCCATATAAACTAGGATCACATGCCCAGGGCTGACTCTCCTCACAATGTACTGAGCCTTCCCATACCAATCATCAATCAAGAAAATGCTCACAGGGTTACCCATAGGTCAGCCTGGTGTGCGCCTTTTCTGATGCCTTCAGAGTAAAGGCCCAACAGTAGCCCTTAACTGGAAGAAGAATTGGTATAGACAAAAATTGTAAACAAGAATCTGAGTTACTTGCAAAAGCAAGCATATTGGTTAACTGCCTTTCTCCAATCCTTGTACAGACAAGTGGATCCTCGGTGTACTCAGTGAGGGAGTGTGTACACTGTGCAAGTTTCTTACCTAAAAGACTTTCATTGTCAACAAGCATTAATTCATTCAAATTACTATCTTTTGGATTATACAAATGCTTGTATTATTTACAAGACATTCTCCAAATTCAACCTCATGATTATCTACCAAGGTGTGCATTTGAGTTTACATTTAAGCACTTAATCCATTTGTAACTTATTTTGTTTCATGCCCATGAAGAAAGGTTTAAATTCATCATTTCTTGTAGGGTAAACCACTTATTCTAGATTAGTTCATAGTATACTACAAACTCCCCTTTATCTGCAGTGACAGTTCTATCATATATTAAATTCATCTACAAATGCCTATTATGTTATTTGACTATTATTTCCATTTAGTAAATATTGAAAATAATATTTATTATTATTTTCTATATTCTTTGTTTACATTCCAAATTATTTTCCCTTTCCTGGTTCTCCCTTCCCCTAAATCCCATAAGCCCTCTTCCCTTCGCCCATTCCCCAATCAAGCCCCTCCCACTTCTCTATCCTGGTAATACCCTACAATGCTGCATCAAGCCTTTCCAGGAGCAGGGCTCTCTCCTTCCATCTTCTTGGGAATGATTTAATATGTGAATTGTGTCTTGGGTATTCTGAGCTTCTGGGCTAATATCCACTTATCAGTGACTGCATTCCATGTGTATTCTTTTGTGACTGAGTTACCTCACTTAGTATGATATTGTCCATTTCCATTTGCCTAAGAATTTCATGAATTCATTGTTTTTAATTGCTGAGTAGTATTCCATTGTATAAATATACCACATTTTCTGTATCTATTCCTCCATTGAGGGACATATGGGCTCCTTCCAGCTTCTGGCTATTATAAATAAGGCTGCTATGAACATAGTGGAGCATGTATCCTTATTGCATGCCGGGGAATCCTCTAGGTATATGCCCAGGTATATGTCATGCGTGACACTTACTGAAAATAATTTTAAAAGCACTGGCAAATTACTTTGCTTTATAGTTTTTCAGTATTATCTTACCTATACTCCTCTTTTATCCACTTATATTTTAGTTTTTCCAATTTTTACAAAAATGTAATTCCTTTTGTGATTGTACTTAGTGTTCTCCTAAATACTTAAATGATCATGATATGGGTGGGTAATCTCACTATCTGGCTCATTTTTTGTGACCATAGTATATATTTTCACTTATTTCAGATTTCTGAGATATTTTCATCTGTAATCTAAGTAATTCTCTGCATTAAAATCTTGCTTATCATCTAATGTATTTGTTCCCGGTTCTTTAGAACTTTATATTGTCTTACTATTTTAAATACTTTCTTGTTTTTGAAATTCTAACATACTTATATCATTTCCTCATACTTTTTTATCCCTACATACTTTCCCATATACCCTTCCTTGCTTTTTTTTATATTAATTCTTATATATTTCTAAGGTGTCTCTATTTGTATATACTTATAAAATGTTTCAATTTAAACTGTTTGTTATTGTGTACTAAGAATTTTGTATGTATAAATAAAACAGACCCTTTATGTTGGTGTTATATCCAGTAAATCTACTGAGGTTAGCTGTTAGTGGTGCAGTGTTTCTCTGGTGTTTGCGGTGTGTGTGTGTGTGTGTGTGTGTGTGTGTCTAAACGTCATCTCCCACTAATTTTTTCTTTTATCTCCCGGGTCAACTTTCTTCTTGTTCCACTAAATGCATAATCAGCACAATATTTAATAAAAGGTTTGGATGATGTTGATAAATTACTTAATTATTGACCAACTGTTGATCATATAAGACTAGAACAGTTAATTTAGGTTTTGAATCTCTAGTAGGTGTTCTGGGGATAGCAAAATCTAATATTTTATTCAACTAACTTCTCAGATAACTCAGCTTACACTTTTGACCCATCTTATCTAGAGGCTTTGTGTCAGATCTGTAAGCCAAGCCATATTGAGTATTTTACAGAAATCCTATATCGCCCCCTTGTGTTCGAAACGCAAAATTCATCTATGTCTGCTCATTTTACTGTCCCTTTGTGAGGGGAAGTACCCTCACAAAGGTTCAATAGTAATTGAGTGAAAATCCTATAAACCAGTGCCAGAGAGTGCTTCTTTATGGCAATGCCAGTTAACCTCATGTGCATAAGCGAGGTGTTGTATAAGAAATGGAACTATAGACTAAGGCTATGTTATTCATGTCCAAGGGAATTGCTCTGGTCAGTTTTTATGAACTTGACACAAAGTTTAGCTACCTAAGAAGAAACCTCAACTGAGGAATTGCCTCCCTCAGACTGGACTATGGTGGTGGACACATACTTTAAAACAGATATTGGAGGGCGCTGCTATTTATGGGCAGGTAGTCTTGGATCATTTAATAAACAAATGAAGCAACCCAGCAGGCACCATTCCTCCCTGGTTTCTGTTTTAGACTCTGCCTCTGGGTTCCTGAATGAGTTCTTGTCCTGACTTCTTTCAGGATTGGACTCTGTGTCTGTCAAATAAACCACATTTTCCCCAAGTTGGTTTTGATTGCTATTTCAGCACAGCAATAGAAAGCAAACCAGGACAGAAACGAAGGTCTTAAAGCACATAACATCTCTCCTCTAACATCTCCATTATAATATAGCCCAGTACATGCTGTGTGTTCTCTCTCTCTCTCTCTCTCTCTCTCTCTCTCTCTCTCTCTCTCTCTTTCTCTCCAAAATCAAATCAAACTCCAGCACTGCAGCACACAAAGAGGTAAACACAGACCTGAGAACTGTCATTCCACACACAGACCTGCCCTCCAGTCCACAGCACAGGCAGGCTATAGACACTCATTTGCTGCCTTGCAATGCAGCATGGATGGGGGATGTCATCCAGAGGCCCACTAGCTTCATACCCAAACTGCAGCAGGAGCCACCACAATGTGCAAGTATGTGGTCATCAAATGGGAAAGAGGAGCTGAGCAGCTAGAGCATTACTAAGAGCGATGGGACTGAAGATCTATGCTTGGAGAGGAGTAGCCTGTTGTGAGTGGCCAGTCTTACCACCTGGGGCCATGGTGATGCCCCAGCCTAAGCTGGAACTATGAGCCATGTCTGCGTCCATGGCTATGTAGCTGCAGGGGTCAGTATGCTTTGCTGACCACGCCCCTCATTAGATGAGGTGGTTTGGAGATCTGGCCCTATCTCTTACCACTCCCAGCACTCTGGAAAGTGAGTCCTGTGCCTCTGCCAGGCAGCACAGTGGTGCTGGCCCTTGTGGTGGGGGTATGGGTGAGCCAGCTCAAAGGCTATTAGTGTAGAGAAACTAATCCCACTCTTACGTACCATGAGGGCTGGGGTGATATGAGTGCAGCCCCTCACCACCTGCAGTCATGAGTTCAGAAGAGCTATCCCTGATCCTCACCAGTGCAGCACTCAAAGAGCAGGCTCTTCATTTTGCCTTGCCTGGACAGCACAGCAGAGAGAACTTTGAAGATGGGAGTGCAGAGGAGCAGCCAGAGGGCAAGAGCATGGGAGCGCTGTCCCTGCCGCTTGTCTGTTGGGAGGTGATGTGGGTTGCAAGGGTGTCTCCTTATTCTAACCACTTGCTGCAATCAAGAGAACTGACCCTGCGGGTCTGAGAGCTGGTGCTCTGGCTGTCAATGAGGCTCTCCAGTTGTGGCACTCAGGAGAGAAAGCCCTGCACCTACTCTGAGCAGCACAGTAGTTCTGGCCCTGGTAGAAGGGGCACAAGAAAGCTGACTCAGAGGAGGAGAGCCTGGGAGAGCTGGCCCCACCAGTCATCTGGCATGAGGTGGTGAGGGTGACAAGATGACATCCTCCTCCTTTGTCCTTTGCTACCTGCAGCAGGGAATAGGGTCATGAGAAGGCGAGAGCTAGCTCTCACTCACTGGCTGTAACACTTGGGAGAGTGGACTCTGCACCTCACCTAACCAGCACAGTGGAGCTGGTCATGATGGTGAAGGTACAGGGTAGCCAGCCAAGAGGGTGTGAAAGCAGGAGGGTTGATCCTGCCTCCTGCAGATGGTGGCATTGCATGACCTACCCAGAGCAGTGCGGGAGAGCTTGCCCTGATACTGGAGATAACGGATAGCCTACATGCTGACAAACTCAGCTGACACCCAGGCCCAGTTCTGGGGCTCTGAGTTGAACCACCTCAAAATCTATATCATCTGCAAATGGTTGAGATACATGAAAGGGTCAGTCCTGTTGATCCAGGGCAGCAAGAGGATGATCCAGGGAGTCTTGGGATGGATAAGATATTAATGGTGTCACAGAAGCCAGAGACCTTGGTTCAGAGCAACAACTCATTGGAATGAACATTTGTAAGCAAAGAAGTATGGACAGAAGGATCTACTGTGAGGGACTCACTGTAACGTAGGACAGCTTCCTCTGTGAGATGTTTTTAATGCTTTGTTGTTGTTGCACGCTCACAAGCATGCACATGTGTGTGTGTGTGTGTGTGTGTGTGTGTGTGTGTGTGTTATTTTGCAGCAGAAGTTGCAAGGGTGAAAGGGGGATATGAAGGGATGGGTAATGAGCAGTATTGTGGTTCATGATATGAAACTCACAAGAAATCAATAAAAAGTATGTTTTAAAAACACTTGCACGTTAATGGAACACATTATTAAGATAGTTCCTATGAGCCTCTTTCAGGAAAGCACAATTGAACTGTTTTATATTCAATAGCATTGCCATACTCCCCACAAGCAATGCATAGGAGCAGCAGACTGTCTCCAACAGCCAGTTGGAGTCACAGCAGGTCTGAATACAGTGGCTCTCTGTGGTGATAGACTTAAATATCCTTCAGCTCATTGTGTGGAAGGGGAATTAATGATTCCAGGCAATATCACTGTTACTGTGTTCTCACCATATTTCAGTCGTATTTTCTAAAGATCACGTCAGTGGTATGTTTGTAGTGGAATATTGAGAAGTATTGCACTGGTTCTTTTCTCTAGGCAGAAGCAACTGAGTGCTTCGTTTCAGAGTTAATAAGCACAATCCAAACTGACTGGACCTTGGTGCGTTATTGAAGCAGCAGAAGCAAAACAGAGTCCCTATGTAAATTTCACATGCCTCCATTCTCATTGCAAAGTTTTCCTGTTCACATGAATTGAAAAGCCACCAGATACTATTGGCTTGAACACTGAATTCTTAGAGCGGTTAATCCAAACACAAATCCGTGTGACTGGTCATAGACAACAAAACAAAAGAAAGACAGTAATTCAGTTTAGCAGGTGTTTAACAAGTAAGAAACTGACAAATGCACCTAAATGGTCAATCTTTTTGGCTTGGTTGGGGGAATAACTTGTAATGTTTTCCCACAGTACGCTTCGCCTAGTCCATGATACACTCTTGGTAGTACCTAAGCCATGTGCAGTTTGGCCTTACATTATTTATGAATTGTTTTCTATTCCAATAAGCTATTTTAAAATGTAACCTGAGCAAATATATCGTTGGCCAGTTCTCATCCATGTTAGCTACTCTTCTCTTATTGCTGCGACGGAAACCCTGACAAAGTAACTTAAGGAAAGAAGGGTTTATCTCAGTTCAGTTAAAACCATTGCCTAGCATCTGGAAAGAGGTGATAATCTTTGGATTTTGGTTGGTGTTTGAGCACGTAAGATTTAGGGGGCTCCTAAGATAGACTAAGTTGATTTTGCATTGTGAGATGAAAATAAGACTTTGTGAGTTAAGGGTGGAATGTTATGATTTAATCTGATGTGTTTGGATATCAGGGTGATAATTTTCATTATTACGAGATTTAGAACCACTGTGGATACATATACCTGGGATTGTCTATGAGGCAGTTTCATGGAAGGCTTGGCTATGGTAAGATAACCCCACCCTAACATGAGTGGCACCATGAGATCATTCGACTCTATAAAGATGAGACCACTATCTGGGCATTAGCATTTACTAAACTCTTGCCTGCATTTTTTTTCACAGACAGGACAGATCATATTCAGCAATCATGAGTGAAAATAAGGCTCTTATTTTTTAAGTTACCTTTGTTGGGTATTTGGCTACAGCAATGACAAAAGTAACTAGCACTCCATTCTATTTTGTGAAGTCTCACTTCGGGCAAGGTCAAGGAATGTGTGATGGTTGGTTTAGTTGTCAACTGTTGTATAAGAGTGTCCTCCTAGATCACAGCAATCCTTCCTGCAGGATGCTCCTTAAGAAAGAATGTAAATAACTTCAGAAGTTCTTGAAAAGGACCAGATTCTCTAGCACCCTCCCTACCAGAGTAAGCAATAAAAGCTGAGAGTCCTCTCAGATGGAAAACAGCTGAATTACAAAGAAGATTCTCAGAAGAGAAAAGCTGCAAAGAAGACTCTTGAGGCCAGACTATCTGCCTGGAAGAAGCAAAAAGTAGCCAAGGTACCAAAAAGAGGTGTAGACCAGAGACACTCAGAAAAGACACTTTCCAGACTGTTTTCCTGCCTACAGGCTATGCAGCGTGCTCCAGGTTTCCCAGGTGGGCTTTGTGATGAAGCTGTCTGGGTCTTTCTGCTCCTGTAAGTAACCCCTTACCTATAGTCTGTAAGTAAAACTCACTGGTTCACAATTTGGACTTTGGTGGTATCTGCACTTCAGTGTCTCATGGAATCCCTAGCTGGAGTGAGTAGACATGTGATGTCTATTTCCCCGGGAAAGGTTTTGTCACACCACATCAATTTACTACCATGAGAACCATTTGGGAAAGAGAGCCTGTTGATGGAGGGCCTAGATCAACTTGGCTTGCTGATCTGGCTGTGAGCGATTTTTTTACCTGATAAGAAACCACACACTGAATGTGGAAGGCAACATTTCAAAGGCTCTCCCTCCTCTGTCCCCTCCCATTTCTTCCCTCTCTCTCACTCTTGCTCTTTCTCACATACATCCAGATGTCTTGGCCAGAGAAGCTGCGGTTTTTACTCCCTTACACCTATTGCAGTTTCTGTGTGGCAAGGAAGGAAAGCTGTCGCAAAGGTTCTTGCTGAAGTGTCTTGTTCTTGCCCCGCGCTGTGTCCCTAGCACCACAGAGATATGAGCCTCTGTCACCAGGATGTGCATTTAAAACTGTCAGAGATGAAAAGGTTAAGTTTGGATGACTGATGGGAAACTTGTCCTGGGTAAAATTTTGTTCATATTTGATTGCAGAGTTCACGGTAGAAAGTGCTATCAGTTCAAATGATTTTTGAGGAGATTGATTGCTGGGAGCCAGTCCCAGCAAAGGTGTTTCTTCTTGGTCCTTCTTGAGGCAGCGGAGGGGGGAAGAGCATCGGCGGGGGTAAAACTTTGTCTTACGGAAAGTTTAGGGTTGCTGTATAATAAAAGGTTTACTTATCTAAATCTAAGTTACTAGGCTAACATAGCTGACCTGCCTTCTGTGTTCCTCTGGAGCCAGAGACTGCAGTCTCAGGTATTTAACACCTCATCCTAAAACAGCAGGAGATTAAGTAAAGGGTTAATTGCTAGAGCCTTTTCCCTATTGTCCAGATGCCTCTTGCTTGTCAGTCTAGGGGGGAAGTTAGGAGCAATAAACTTCTAATGAACCTGGAGAAGAGAATAACACTTGTAGACAGAAAAATTTCTACATACGTGAATATGCATAATCTCACATAAATTCACACATACATCTTCATGCATCTTCATACATAGATTCACACATACATCTTTCACGCAGTCAGCTGGGCCCAGCTTGCATGCATTCTCACAATTTCATACTTACACACATACATGCACACATTCCCACAATTGCATACTTACACACACATCCATACTTACATATGCATATGGAGCAAAGACCAAGCACTGGTGCAGAAAGAACTCACTCATTCTAGATGAAAGATGGACTACAATATTTATTGCATGGAGAAAGAAAAAGCTTCCACCCTTTCAATGCTAAATGAATTAAATCCATGTTTGTAAGAAAAAGACTTTGTTTCTCTTAATAAGACTAAGCCTGCTTTGTCCTTACCATGGGACCTGTCCTTTCCAATGGTAAGGAGAAGCCTGCCTGCTCCTTCTACTCTCTGCAACATCTTCTTTTTTCCTCTTTCTCTCTGCCTCCTGCACATTGTTATTCTCTTAGTTAGTTTATGTTACCTATAGTTTCTAAGTTACTCCACTCTGCATTATCCTTCTAGTCTTGTTCTCTTCTGACTAAAAAACTTCTCCTCAGTTCAGTTCTCCTCTCAGCTCTGTCCCTCTCATTCAGTTCTTCTGGTCTGACTTCTCTTTGTCCTCAGCCCTTAAAACGTCTTTCAGAATGCATGATCACATGTTACAAAGTTCATCATAAGTTCACACAGAAAACCAAGTCCTACATTGAAATAGAAGCTTACAACAGAGAATGTTTACATACATATCCATTAGGAGTAATTATCTAGCTATCACTTATCTTCTCTACAGGTTCATAGAAAGTTTAAAACCATAACTAAGTTATAAGTGACGTTTTGTATAGAAAAACCCAGTCAATATTTTACCTTCTGTCCTAACACCTATAATAAATCCTAGTTCCCTTTTTATGACCTTTGGTTAATTGTTTTACAACCTCTTGGAATGTGCTCTGAGTAGGAGAAAGTCTGGTTGCCATCTAAGAGCAATTAACTTGTGACACTTGGGAGACTGGCAGAGTTCTCATTGCAGTTTGGCTATAGGAGGGATCTAGTAGCAGTCCCATTAGAAAAGAGCTTAGTAATCACAGATATAATTTTAGGAATTCTTATAGGATCATCATTAAAACTAAAGTCATCTATTTGTCTACATAGCATCACTATAAGACATCTTCATGGATCTGCAAGGATCTGCTCCAAAGGAATGTGCTATTACTATTGATTATTATAAATGTATAATAATAATAACAACAGGAAAAGCATATAAATAGCAGGAAATCTTTCCTAAAATTAGTCCCCCACAGCCTTGCTGAATGGGGGCTCACCTGTCGCAGATTATATAATAATCCGAGGCAGGCATTTCAGGATGAACATCTGCTAGTATATTAGCTTGTCCCATTATGGCTCCTGACAATTGATGATACCAAGCTACAGAAGTTGCCTGAACACCCACAGTGTGACACTCCATCCTTATGGAAGTTCCACTCTTACAGATGGTCCTTCTGGGATATTGATAGACGAGAGCTCCAAGGCCAAAGCCTGCCAAAAGAGAGGTCAGGATTATTAAAGACTTCAGAAGCCCCAGATGCAGACTGAGCCTGAGTCAAAGATAATCCCAGAAAATTTGGGTTCACTTCATTCTTTCTTTAAGCTCTTGGAAAATCTTCAATGTACCTATGCAAGTATCTTCTGAGACACTCCAGAGTCACAGACCTTCATTTTCCATGGATGTTTTCAATTATTACACCTTAGGTGCCCCAGATGTGCCTTTCCATCTGATTAGCACAAGTGATCTGCAATGAATCTTCACTATTTCACTCATGATAATGCATACACTTACACAGACATACAGGTTCATCCACATGCACTCTCACAAAGACAAGCTCCAAGGTACAACATGGCTCATACCAGGCCCCAGAAGTAGTAGAAGCAGTAACATCTTCAGTGTTGACTTCACACCACCTTCTTCGGAAGAGAGGTCTGACCAAGTCCTTTCCCCAGGTCTAAGAGAAAGGATGCTTGACTGCTTCATCCTGAGACTGCTTCAGTCTGCCCCTGGTGGTAGTCCTTGGCAGTGACACAGAACACATCAATCTCCCTAATGATTAAAGAAACATTTATGCCTCAAGAAGCCTCAGAAACATCCTGATTGACTTCTAAATCCAGAAAACACACTGATGTCTACAACACTGAAGTGATTGTATTTCTTTTTTTTTTATTGAATATAATCTTCATTTACATTTCAAATACTAAAACCTTTCCTGGTTTCCCTCCCTCCCCAAAAGCCCTCAACCCCTCCTCCTACCCCCTGCCTCCAAGTAAATGTCCCTCCCCCCACCCACTCCCACCTCCTCCCCCCACTTGATTTCCCTTTGTTGGGGCATCTATTGAGCCTTCACAGGACCAAGGACCACTCCTCCCACTGATGCCTGACAAGGTAAACCTCTGCCACATTTTTGGCTGGAACCATGTGTACCCCTTGATTAATGGTTTAGTCCCTGGGAATCCTGAGGCATCTGGGTGGCTGACCTCATGATTGTGTTTCTTAAATGCTAGTGATGTGTGCTTGAGTGGTAAAAACATTAAAATCAGTTCTTGGCTCCATTGGCATATCCACAGAGTACTCATACCAAGACTTTAATGGATCATAGTTAACCTCTAGAAATGCAGGTTGACACTGTCACACCTGCCCACAATGCCCAAGCCAGTGCCTAGGCTGAAAGTTCAGGGTTTCTTTACAATATTGATGTATCTATTTTCTAAATACATCATCATTAAAATATGGCATTATAACAAGAAATTCTCTTAATATCTATGGACTTAATTATAACAATATTTATTTATAATATATGACTTTATGTAAACAGGGTACTAATAATAATTTATTTATAAATAGTTTACTATAAGGGAGGCCATACTAGTTGCTAGCCAATCACTGGTTTATGGTGCTTAGAAAATTTGGTTTTGTGTGTGCTGGGTTAATATTTTGGGAGTAAGCTTTTTAATGAATAAGTATTGGAAAAGGATAGAAATCACTATGAGCTGGAGGATTTTCTGTTAGGGTGCTTTCCCTAAAGTACTCTGCTTTCACCTAAATAACAATCTCCTGGCTGTATTTACATTTGAACATCTGTGTTCCTGGGGCGGAGTAACTAGGTAGGCGTACTTAAGAACTGATCTGTCAGATTTTTGTTTGTGCTTATGGAAAAGCTTTTATTATTATAAACATAATCAGTCCCACATTTGCATTAATATGGCTGTTGAGTAGTTGCCTGCTGCAGTGACCATACTCCTTTTCCCCTCTGATTTGGGCCTCGTGAGTATATAGCTACCACACAGAAACTACTGTTTTCTGCAACAGAAAAGAATGGCCTGTTTAAGATGCCTTCTGGGTAAGAGTCAATGGAAACCTTTGGAATCAGAAGAAAAAAACATCTTCCTCATTCTTTGAAATAAATAACACCATCAAGAGCAGGAAATAGGTTTCTGGCAAGTTCTGTCTTGATACAGTTCTTGGTTGGAATTGTTTACAGGGGCATGGAAGGGTGTTGCAAGGGAAAATGGCTGCCATCATTTAACTGAATGTCACTATTGGTTTACAGTCATGACAAACAAGGTTGAAAGTGTTAGGCTGTGATTACAGCTCGATTGTAAAACATTGGCCAAGTTCAATCTCCAGCAATGATAGAAACAAGTTATCAGTAAATTCCAAATTGCCCAGGGTTTTCCATGTTCAATATCCAGCTCTGCATACTATCCTCCTCTCATGCTGATCGATAGGGACCTGCAGCCCACATCCAGATGCTTTCCTGAGAACATAGAGGACAGTCGGAACTCATAGCCAGAACCCTTACCTATCCATCCACCTTAACCAGAGTCAGATAGGAGGACTTTAACTCATTGTTCGTTTTCGTGTTTTGTTTTAGTTTTAAACTAATTTCACCTTCACTTGTATCAGGCCTGTTTATATAATCAATTATTATTCCTGAGTACTGGCAGTTTTTATATTTTGGTTACATATTATTTAAGACTGGGATAACATCTGTATCATCATTAATGCTGCCATACAATTCTGAATTAGCCATGGCCCAAGCCATATATTTTGTCAACAATCAACATATTCTGTAATTCCTTATTTTTCCTAGAATATCTCAGTGTCATTGTCTTTGTCTATGTCTTTTGGCATTTGAGAGACTCGGTATCTTAATACCTGTGAGAATCACTGATGAAGACCCAGAGTGGAAGTCTGTTAAAGAACAAATAGCAAAACTTCCCTGGTATTGTGTTCTGATATTCCCTGATGGGGCTCTGCATCTTTGCTCAGAATATTGTTGCCAGCAGTATTAAAGACAAAGCACTATGTTTTAAAGGGAAGAGGCAAAGCATGGTCAACTTTCTGCCCTGAGTTGGTTTATAAAGAAAACATCTATAAAGTGGAAATACTGACTATAGTATGTTTACCCAGGAAATTGACTCTAAATGCTAGCAAAAAAAAATACATCTAGCCATTAAAGTCAAACAGACTTAAAATTATAATCATCCAGAGCATTAGGAACCAAGAAGGGAATAAAAGTGTTACTCTAAAGTTTATATATGCTCCAGGAGAAACATAAAAATAATATTAATTTCAGGTTTTGTTACTGTGATAAAAATTTTATGGTTAACTATCAAAAAATAGAACAGAGCATGTATTTTTTAGCATGGAACTATGAAATAAGATAAACTTACTCAAAAGAAGCCAGAAAATGAGGGGGGAATGTGGGAAAATAAATATACAAAAAATGAAAATGAATCCAAGTATATTAGCCACTATGTATTATAGCATTCCGACACATTAAAAAGCATTAGGCTGAACATTCTAGTTGAATAAAACTTAAGACTAAAATGACATTACATAATGCTTATGAAATATTCTCCTGAAGATTAAGAACACACTAATCAAAGAAATACAAATGAAAACATCACCAGATGCTACCTTATTTTAATGAGAATTGCCAAGATCAAAAACTGTGTATGAAGTGCTGGAGACATGATTTGGCAGTTGTAAGTACTAGCTAAGCTTTCAAAGGACCCTCGTTTGATCTTGGTACCT
Source organism: Apodemus agrarius (assembly GCA_964023405.1). NCBI lineage: Eukaryota > Metazoa > Chordata > Mammalia > Rodentia > Muridae > Apodemus > Apodemus agrarius. The sequence continues at coordinate 66,619,857 of OZ030006.1, read as the reverse complement.
ACATGGAACCTCACACAGCTCTGTATCTTCCAACTCATGGCACTCCAGACCACCTTTTGACCTTTATAAGCTCTGCATGCAAATGGTGCATAGACATAAGATGCCAGCAAAAACAATCATACACTTAAAATAATTTTTCAAATATTTATGATAAATTCTGAGACAGGTGTGGAGAAATCAAACCTTAATGTACTCTATTATTTGGGATCTAACTTGAAAGAACCATTACAGAAAAGTATGGAATTTCCTCAAAACCTTAAAAATAGAATTGCATATTATCACTCAATCCTTTAAAGGAAATGAAAAAAAGTATGTCAGACACATCTGTACTTACACACATTTACTGTGGTATCATTCACAAGAGCCTCCCAAGGGAAACAGTCTAAAATTATACAGTAATAATTATTTAAATGGGATATTATTCATCCATAAAATGGCATTCTGTCACTGCAACAGCACAGTGCAAATGGGTAGTTTTACTGTGATGGATAAACCAAATATACAAAATGTAAATGCTAAAATTAAATGGTTCACCACATAGGACCTTAGCAAAGGATACTAGTTACAACAGGGTGAGAAAAGGTTTTAGTTAGACAGCAGTGTGAAGTTCTAGTGTCCTACTGACCATATATTTTTAAAAGCTGTAAGAATAGGTTTTGAATGTTTTCTCCATAATCAATAATAAATGTTTGAGGATCTAGGTATATTTAATCTGATTAAAGCATCATTATCATGTTTCTCTCTCTCTCTCTCTCTCTCTCTCTCTCTCTCTCTCTCTCTGTGTGTGTGTGTGTGTGTGTGTGTGTGCGCGCGTGCGTGTGTGTGTGTGTGTGTGTGTGTGTGTGTGTGTTGAAATACCACACAGAATCCCATTAAGATGTATGGTTTTGCCGGGCGTGGTGGTACACGCTTGTAATCCCAGCACTTGGGAGTCATAGGCAGGCAGATTTCTGAGTTCCAGGACAGCCAGGGCTACACAGAGAAACCGTCTCGAAAAACCAAAAAAAAAAAAAAAAAAAAAAAAAAAAAAAAAAAAGACAAGAAATCCTCAAACTCAGGGCTGAAATCAACCAAATAGAAACAAAGGGAACCATACAAAGAATCAACAAGACCAGGAGCTGGTTCTTTGAGAAAATCAACAAGATAGATAAACCCCTAGCCAGACTAACCAAAGGACACAGAGACAGCATCCAAATTAACAAAATTGGAAATGAAAAGGGAGACATAACAACAGAAACTGAGGAAATTCAAAAGATCATCAGATCCTACTACAAAGGTCTATACTCAAAACAACTGGAGAATCTAGAGGAAATGGACAATTTCCTAGACAGATACCAAATACCAAAATTAAATCAGCATGAAATAGAGCAGCTAAATAGTCCCATAACCCCTAAAGAAATAGAAGGGGTTATAGAAAGCCTCCCAACCAAGAAAAGTATGGGACCAGATGGTTTTAGTGCAGAATTCTACCAGACCTTCAAAGAAGACTTAACACCAATACTTTTCAAACTATTCCACAAAATAGAGACAGAAGGGATACTGCCCAACTCATTCTTTGAAACCACAATTACGCTAATACCTAAACCACAAAAAGATCCAACAAAGAAAGAGAACTACAGGCCAATTTCTCTTATGAATATCGATGCAAAAATACTAAATAAAATTCTTGCCAACCGAATCCAAGAGCACATCAAAACGATCATTTACCATGATCAAGTAGGCTTCATCCCAGGGATGCAGGGATGGTTCAATATACAGAAATCCATCAATGTAATCCACTACATAAACAAACTAAAAGAAAAAACCACATGGTCATCTCATTAGATGCTGAAAAAGCATTTGACAAAATTCAGCATCCTTTCATGCTAAAAGTCATGGAAAGAGCAGGAATTCAAGGCCCATACCTAAACACAGTAAAAGCAATCTACAGCAAACCAGTAGCCAACATCAAAATAAATGGAAAGAAACTTGAAGCAATCCCACTAAAATCAGGGACTAGACAAGGCTGCCCTCTCTCTCCATATTTTTTCAATATAGTACTTGAAGTTCTAGCGAGAGCAATTAGACAACATAAGGAAGTCAAAGGGATACAAATTGGAAAGGAAGAAGTCAAACTATCATTATTTGCAGATGATATGATAGTATACTTAAGTGACCCAAAAAACTCCACCAGAGAACTTCTACAGCTGATAAACAACTTCAACAAAGTGGCTGGCTATAAAATTAACTCAAGCAAATCAGTAGCCTTCTTGTACTCAAAGGACAAGCAGGCTGAGAAAGAAGTTAGGGAAATAACACCCTTCACAATAGCCACAAACAACATAAAGTACCTTGGCGTAACTCTAACCAAACAAGCGAAAGATCTGTAGGACAGGAACTTCAAGTCCTTGAAGAAAGAAATTGAAGAAGACCTCAGAAGACAGAAAAATATTTCTTGCTCCTGGATTGGCAGGATCAATATAGTAAAAATGGCCATCTTACGAAAAGCAATATACAGATTCAATGCGATCCCCATCAAAATCTCAACTCCATTCTTTATAGATCTAGAAAGAGCAATTCTCAAATTCATCTGGAGCAACAAAAAACCCAGGATAGCTAAAACTATTCTCAACAATAAAAGGACTTCTGGGGGAATCAATATCCTTGACCTTAAACAGTACTACAGAGCAATTTTGTTAAAAACTGCATGGTATTGGTACAGCAACAGGCAAGTGGATCAATGGAATAGGATTGAAGACCCAGAAATGAACCCACAGACTTATGGTCACTTGATCTTTGATAAAGGAGCCACAACCATCCAGTGGAAAAAAGATAGTCTTTTCAACAAATGGTGCTGGTTCAACTGGAGGTCAACATGCAGAAGAATGCGAATTGATCCACTCTTATCTCCTTGCACTAAGATCAACTCCAAGTGGATCAAGGACCTCCACATAAAACCGGACACACTGAAACTATTAGGAAAGAAACTTGGGAAGACCCTGGAGGACATAGGCACAGGGGGAAAGTTCCTGAACAGAACACCAATAGCTTATGCACTAAGATCAAAAATTGACAAATGGGACCTCATAAAATTACAAAGTTTCTGCAAGGCAAAGCACACTGTCAGAAGGACAAAACGACAACCAACAAAGTGGGAAAATATCTTCACCAACCCCACATCCGACAGAGGGCTAACATCCAATATATACAAAGAACTCAAGAAGTTAGACCGCAAAGAACCAAATAACCCTATCAAAAAATGGGGCACAGAGCTAAACAAAGAATTTTCACCAGAAGAAATTCGGATGGCCGAGAAACACCTTAAGAGATGTTCAACATCATTAGTCATCAGGGAAATGCAAATCAAAACAACCCTGAGATTCCACCTCACACCAGTCAGAATGGCTAAGATTAAAAACTCAGAAGACATCAGGTGTTGGCGAGGATGTGGAGAAAGAGGAACACTCCTCCACTGTTGGTAGGATTGCAAAATGGTAAAACCACTCTGGAAATCAGTGTGGCGGTTCCTCAGAAAATTCGGCATGTTCCTTCCAGAGGACCCTGGCATACCACTCCTGGGCATATACCCAGAGGATTCCCCTGCATACAATAAAGACACATGCTCCACTATGTTTATAGCAGCCTTGTTTATAATAGCCAGAAATTGGAAGGAGCCCAAATATCCCTCAAAGGAGGAATGGATACAGAAAATGTGGTATATTTATACAATGGAATACTACTCAGCAATTAAAAATAATGAATTCATGCAATTTGTAGGTAAATGGTTAGACCTGGAAAATATCATCCTGAGTGAGCTAACCCAATCACAAAAGAATACACATGAAATGCAATCACTGATAAGTGGATATTAATGAGCCCAGAAGCCCTAAATACTCAAGGCACAATTAGCAAGTCAAATGATTCCCAAGAAGAAAGGAGAGAACCCTGGGCCTGGAAAGATTGGATCCAGTTTTGTAGAGAAACTGTGGGGGGGAGGGGGAATGATTGGGGAATAGTTGGGTGGGAGAGGAACTATGGGCCATAGGGAGGGGGGAACTGGGAAAGGGGAAAGCCTTTGGAATGTAAACATAGAATATAGAAAATAAAAAAAAAAACAGCAAACTAAATTCAGCAATACTTGAAAAGGATTATATACTATGACCAAGTATCCCTGGATACATAGATGTTTCAACATACAAAAATCAATGGAGCATACAACAATGACTGATCTTTTAAATATTTGCATAAACTCCTTTTACAAAAGTTGAAAAAAAAAGATGTATGATTTTTATATGAAGCTCAAGAAGAAGGAAGACCAAAGTGTGGATACTTTGATCCTTCTTAGAAGGTAGATCATAATACCTATGGCTCACAGCCAACCAATAAAATGAACATAGGGTCCCCAATGGAGGAGCAAGAGAAAGGACCCAAGGAACTGAAGAGGTTTGAAGCCTTGCAAGAGGAACAATAATATGTACCAAACAGTACTCCCAGAGCTCCCAGGGACTAAATCACCAACCAAAGAGTACACATGGAGGGACCCATGACTCCAGCTACATATGTAGCAGAGGATGGTCTTTTCAGACATCAGTGAGAGGAGAGGTCATTGGTCCTGTGGAGGCTCGATGCCCACTGTAGTGGAATACCAGCTCAGGAAAGGGGGGGTTGTAAGCAGGGGCAAAGGTGATGGGATAAGGGGATTTCAGAGGGGTAATAAGGAAAGTGGATACCATTTGAAATGTAAATAAAGCCAATATCTAATAAAATAGAAAATGAAAAAGATATATGGACTTTACATTTTAGTTATATGAAAATAAATTTTATTGAGAAATCATAAAGATAGAGAAGGTAAATATAGCAAATAATTACTAAATAAACATTATATTTAAAGAAAATAGTATTAATAGAAACTTACAAAGTAATAACAAATGTTCAAATAATCATGACATCTAACTTTTAAGGGTGCAACCTGTGTCCTTTCAGCATTCACACTCATATCAAAAGTTCTCCTTTTGAAAATTACATTTTTATTAATTCTTTGAGGATGAGCATCTTATAAATTCATATGATATGTTTAGATCATAGCAACCATTTACTGCTCCTAACTCTTCCCTGTCCACCAAAGATCTACTTCTACTACCATTTCCAATTTTGTGTCCTCTTTACTTTTATTTCTTAATAATCCATGAATTCATTTTGCACTAACAAAAAATATCATATGAAGTCATTACTCAAGCACAGTGAAGAAACCAGGGGCCATATCATCACCTATGAGGCTCCCCACTCCAAGCTGTGATGTTGATTCATATTATCTTGTACAATTCTCCCATAAGCAACCAAGGCCGCTGTGAGTTCAAGAGTGCCGGATACTCTCATGTATCTGTCTGGTTCTCTACAAACTCAGTATCTTACAACTATTCTGCCCCATTTTCCAAGATAGTCCCTGAGCCTTTGGACCTTCTGAGCTTTCCTATGAGGTATAGAATACATATCACACACCATCTAGCTCTTAGATGATAAGCAAAGCTCAACCAAATCAATACATTCAAGTAGCCACCACCTATATCAAGATATAAAACAGTTCTAGAGTTCCAAGGCTTTGTGATCCCATCTAAGACAAACAAGTGATAAAGCCAAAGAAAATCATGGTTCAGACTTCATTAGAAAATATTTATTTGTCTATAATCTTTTCTTCCACATCACCCATCTTGTTTCCAATCAAGTCAAGTTTTTAAATGAATCTCCTTATGTACTGAGTATAACTCAGTCTACTTATTATTGCTGGCTATTTGTATATTTTTCAAGTTTAGGGCCATTATGAATAAAAGGTACTACTTTATCATGTTACCAAAGCCCACTGTATCTCAGGTTACTGCTCTAGTCTGTCCTTTACTTGCTATCCTCCACTTCTTTTGTGAATGCAAGTATTTATTCTGTGCCACTATACAGCAGATGTTTGTTAATGGGAATCTTTATTCTATACCACTGTACTAAAGATGTGTGTGTGTAACTTGGTTTGGTTTGGTTTGGTTTGGTTTGGTTTGGTTTGGTTTGGTTTGGTTTGGTTTGGTTTGAGAGTGGGGCATGGGTAAAAGAATGCCTTGAATACATTGGATTTCAGCTCTTTGGACAGTGTTGAAATTTTGAAAACTACGTGGATTAGAGAAGTTGCACTTAATGTATTTTGCATTGTAGGAAAAAAATTAGCTTATTAAGGCCAAGAGTAGTATGTTCTAGTTTAAATATCAAATGTACCCTACAGTAGACGAATGTGTTTAAACACTTGATTGCCTTGTGGTAGTTCTGTTTGGGAAGATTGTGAACCTTTGGGAGTGTGGCCTAGCTAGTAGAAGTTAAATTGTTTGAGCAAGCATTAAAGACAATATGTTTGTCGTTCTTGCCTAAGCTCTCTTCTTGCTGATTGGTGCCATAAGAAAAAGTGATACTAAAACCTCTACTTCCACAGACTAATATTCTCCATCTGTCAGACCTTCTCCACCTAAACAGAACTGCACTGCGTGACTCTCTAAGCTGGAATCAAACGCTCTTCCTTAATTTTCTTCTTGGTGGCATGCTATTAGAACAACAAGAATGGTAACTGTGGTGGTTTAAATGAAAATGGCCCCCATAAGCTTATATTAGAATGTGTGACCTTTTTAGAGTAGGTATTGCTTTGGTGAAGGAAGTGTGTCTCTGGGTGGGCTTTGATGGTTCCGATATTCAAGCCAGGCCCAGTGTCACTCTCCCTTCCTGCTACCTGCTGATCCAAATATAGAACTCTCAGCTACCTCTCCAGTACCATGTCTGCCTGTACGCTGCAATGCTTCCCACTATGATTATAATGGATTAAACCAGCCCAATTAATTGTGTCTTTTCATGGCAATACAAACCCTATGACAGAAACATACCACATTCTTGAAACTTTGGTCTTTGTGTGACTACCTGAGTTATAGTTGGAAGGAAATGGAAAGATAAATCCAGTATTGAAGAAGGAATTAAAAAGCAATGTATAGGAACAAGGTTTGTATACTCTGGAAAGGTATTCCAGAAAGGTTCTCAGAGTAATATAGCTGGTATGGCTATCTTAGAAATCTCTGAATTAGCTACTTCTGATGTTAAAAGACACAGCAGAAACTTTGACATAAAAACCCATTTCAATAAGCAATCACAGTTATATGCTGTAGATAACAGAGACTGTTACAAATTTTGAGAATGAAAGCTATGTGACCATATAAATATTTCAAACATAGTCCTAAAATTCAACATTAGTTTCCTAATCTAATGAGAAGACGGCAACACGTAAAGGAGGGACACTTACATCAAGGTCATTGCCATAGTTCTGTCTACCACCTGTCTGCTCAGCGATGACTCAGAAATTCCTCTCCAGTACAAATCACTTCTATAAGTGCCAGACATAGATTTACATATTCTCCTACACAGAAGCCAAATGAAGGTTCCGCTTATATATGTGTATATATATTGTTAAGTAACACACTTTATTCTTCCAAATCCCCCCCCCTTTCTTACAAATCTGGAGCAGCGTGGACTTGTCCACCTTTCTGTGCGATTTGATCTCATCACTGTTCTTTCATACATCCTATTGCCTCTTTCACTCTTGCCTTGTTTGTGGATAATTTCTTTTCTCTTAATCACAGAACTTAATTCTTCTGAGTCCCTTCTAGAATGTTACCAAACCAAGCCGGCTGCAAGAGTTCCTGAACTCCAGTTACTTTAATTGAAGCACACACATAATAATATGACTCTATTTCTCTGTCTCTGTTTCTGACTCTCTCTCTCTCTCTCTCTCTCTCTCTCTCTCCCTCCCCTGCCCCACTAGAGTTTTATTGATTATTCAAGGTATACTTTTTATTTCTTTCTAGTGTTCAGTAAAAAGAGAAAAAAACTTAATGTATGTAATAAAAATCAACCCGTCTTCTCTTTTCTCTTTCTGACTCCTTCTCTCATGTATATTTAATAGATGTATATTTGTGTATTATGAATATGTATGCAATTTTAAATGCTACTTTAATGAATGGGTTGAATTTTAAAACCCATTGCACAAAAAGTTCAGAAGGCTGTAGCTACTTTGTTTCAAGTCCTGGCTGAAGTGAAAGGACAGAGGACAGGGGAGGAGCTAAGAGCCACCTGGTGGGGGAAGCACGACTTTTGCACATTTATGCAGGGAGAGGGGGAAGGTGTGCTCCACTGTGCTAAGCTGCTGGCACAGAGATAAAGAGTCATCTGGTTCTGGGCAGAAGTAACAGTGAGAGAAAAATATGGCTTCTTCTCTCGAAAGGCACTGTAGCCGTCAGATAGGTCGCCTTTTTGAAGATCAGTTTCAGTTATTGAATAGTAGATCAGTCTCAGTCCTTTCCCTGGATCCTGTCGGTACCAGTACATCGAATCATGATTGAAAGACTGTTCACATTTCAAGGTCAATTCCTTCCCTTCCTGACCAATCAGGAATTTGGGTGTCTGAGTAATAGTGCCACCATGTGTGGTTCCTAGGGGGAAAAAAAAAAAGAGTGAGTATGGAAATAGGCAGGGAGAGGCTTGCATTGTTACCCAGGGCAGGGGGCTTAAGATGTGAACTTCAGGACAAGAACCCAGGGAATCCAGACTCACCTACTGCAAGGAAACAAAGGGCTACCCAGCAGAGAACCTGCTTGCTCATAGTGCGGAGGAATTTTGTTTGACTCTGATCATTGGTTAGAAGAGAGACATGGAGAGCTGCTTTGCAGGGGCTCCACCTGGCTAAATATGAGGACTAGAATGCTAGGAAGATTCTTGAGACTTTCAAAATGAGCTTCCTGCTGTGTCAGAAGGGGAGGAAGACCAGGGAGCAAGCCACTGGCTCCAGGCATCTGAGTCAGTCCTGAAAGGAGGGGCTGTCCTTACTTAGTTCAGCCCTCTAATTTGCATCTTTGAGATTCTATTGTTTCGACTACCATAAAAGGATTATAGACCCTTGTCTATAAATGGCTATAGGCTTAGCTTTCAATGCCTTCAGTTCTCCCGGGGTGTGTACGGAGTATCTGTGGTGGAATTGTGGGACAGCGTGGCCCAGAGGCCAGCCCTATCTGACAAGCAGTGCTGTTCTGTACACATCTCATTTCCATGCTCCCCTTTGCCTACCCTTCAGCCTCTCCCCTTTGGTTGGTTTTTACCTCTTTAAGCCCTTTCCAGCCCCACATGCCTTCTGTTGTCTTTCTCAAATGCTTTTTACTAAATTTTCCTTTGTGTTGGTTCTTTCTTTCACATGTATTTATTTATTTTGATTTTTTTTTTACTTTCATTTATTTCCTGAGTCTCTTCAGTCAATCTTCTTTTGTTTCTTTTGGTTTTGCTGCTTTTCTTCTTAATTTTTATTAATAGGCCCCTCTCCTGCCGACTTGTGTTGTTGAAACATTCTTTAAAAGTGTTCTTACCTAACTCTAATTTTTGTGTATGGAATCTTTTGGTTTTGTTTGTTTGTTTATTGAGAGTTCTCTTAATTTGTGTTTCGTGAAGTATGATTTTCCCCCATTTTCCTCCTCTTTTCTTTAAATAGTTGTCAGCGGACACTCTAGCTTCCTTGGATGGAGAATTATATTCTTATTATCCTTGTTTTCGCTATTATAATAATCATCATTATTTTAGGTGCTTTGACTTTGAATATTAGTTAGAAGAGAGAACTTGCCAAGGGGCCCCACCTGGCTAAATATGAGGACTAGAGCAGGAAGAATATTCTTGGGATTTTCAAAATGAGCTTCGAATACATAGAAGCAGTACTTTTGGAAACTTGTCCTTTTAAATCACAAGCCCTAGGTGGGCATGATGACTCAGCTGGTAAAAACACTGATCTGAGCAAGTTTGACTCCCTGAGTTCAAACCTAGTTCCTAGGAGTGAACCAACGCCCACAAGTGTCCTTTGATCTTCATGGGTGTGTCCACTTGGCATGTGTGCACAGACTTTCATACACATTCATCATGTGTGTGTGTGTGTGTGTGTGTGTGTGTGTAATGAATACATGTATATATATGTATGTATGTATATATGTATATAGATGCTAATAATAAAATCAAAATATAAAATAAATAAATGCCATGCCTCGCGCTGTGAAGAGATGACTTTTTCCTCCCCTTTCACACACCTGTCCCCCTTGGGTGATCAGGGGGTATGTTCTTCAGGAATGATCTCCAGCCATCCTTTCTCTTCTGCCTTATGGGAAGTCTTTATGCTTATTTTTTTATTTTCTTTCTTCTTTCTTTACCTTTTTCCTTCTTTCTTCTTTCCTTCTTTCTTTCTTTCCTTCTTTCTTCCCTTCTTTCTCTTCCTTTCTTTCTTTCCTTCTTTCTTTCTTCTTTCTTTCTTCTTTCTTTCTGAAATGAGGGAGACAAAATCAGAACCATCTGACGTTTCTTGAGAAAATCAAGATGCTGAGTGGCACCATGACTTACCTGCCTGGCTGGAGATGCTGGACTTGTCACATGTCCAATCACCTGAAATGACTCTGTACTTGTCTGTCTTTTGAGTTTCACAAATTGTTTTATACAAGCAGATTGGGGGAAAGTCCTGGTACCCGATAATGGACAAATGAAACAAACCAACAAACCAACAAAGAAACACAAATTCACTGAGATAGGAAAAAGTGGAGGTGTCACACTTCAGTGAGCAAGATCTGTGGGCTGGAGCCTTCTCTTGTATTCTAGGATACATACAGTTCAACTTCCAATATCTCTCAAATACTCCAGTTTTGTGGTTAATTTAATTTTGAGACAAGGTCTCATGTAATCCAGGTTGGAATTAAACTTATCATATGGCTAAGGATGACCTAGAACTTCTAACTCTTCTCTTTCCACCTCTCAAGTGCTGAGATTAATAGGCTCTGGTTATAGTTGCATGAGCCACCACCAGGCTTCCAGATCTGGGAATGTACGCCAAGATTCCATATATGCTAGGTAAGGACTCTACCCACTGAGTCACTTATCTGCCCCATCTCTTAGACATTTTAATCTTGTAGCAGAAGTTATGTCTCCTGGCTTCTACCCAAGCCTCTGTGGGAACTACTTGAAGAACAAAGCAAGGATTGTGCAATGAAGAATACCAGACAGCATGTTATAATCTGAAGCACACAGCTTTTACTCGACATACTTGGATTTCAATCCTGTCCTTGTCATCTGTTAGTCTTTGTTTTCCCTCCTTTCATTTACTCTTCTTTTAGAGAAAGAAAACCTAGCTGTTAGAAACAAATCGACTTGTGGTGAAATTAATAATCTGTTTTCTTTAAAAACTCTCCTTCAGATCATGTAAAATTATATGTGTAAAATATGATATTTGACTTCATATACAGTGTGGAGAGAGGAGAGCCATGAGGGTCAATGCGTGGTAATCTTAACTATTACTATCATTTTAAAATGTCATGCTTTATAAGTGAAGTTTTCCTCCCTAGGCATGGAGGGCTGAGATGTTCCAGGCCCTGTAATATTCCACTACTTTGATCCACAATCTGCCAAGCATGTTCAGGTTAGTGTGTTATTACCACCGGTGGATTTCCCACAGCCATACTGCTGTAGGGTGAGGAAACATTTAGAAGTATTGATGTGAATGAGTTGGCACAGAAGTATATCACTGCATCTTCCAGATCTGCTGGCCCCATCTTTAGCATGTTGGGTTCCTCTTTGGGAAATTTATCCAAGAACCATTTCTCCTGTATTTCTGGCCTCTCTTATACTCTTTTTGAACAGAAGTCACAAATCTCACATCTTTTTCCAGGAGCTGCCTATACCACTCCTGACTGTACCCTTTCACATCGAAGGGTCACATCCTATCACCTCTTCCTCACAGTGTATCTTAGGTTCTTGGTGATACCAGCATTCCTGAGATATTGAAAAAGAAGAGAGTTCACAGGAGCTCTAATGAGCTGTAATGTGTGTCTTCTCATGAAGAAGACAACTAATTGACCTCTAATGTGAGGTCAAAACCCTTTGAGTCCCTTATATCTCCCTCAATACTCACATGAACTTTGCTTTTTATTCCACAGTGAAATTAGTTAGTATAGGCCAGAAAATTACTGGATACCTTATAGGTCCAGGATATACTTTTCTGAGACAATATACAGATAGTGCTACAGAACCCAATGATGTTGATTCTTTGGTTCAGAATTTATCTATTCCAAGAAGACAAATGGTAACATAGGAGAGGAGTCTAGTGTCACTGCAGACCTGGACATAAGAGTGAGCTGTGCACAAAGCCTGGCCAGGTATTTTCAGCCACAAGTCAGGGGGCTAGACCTCATAGCTGCTTCCTGTGAGGTGAGTTTGCCGTGAGGTGTCCATTGCTCTGTGAATAGTGTTCTAGAACTAATCTTGTATTTCAGTTTAAATGATGAATATTTTATTCTTAACTACATACAATGTGGCCCAGCATATTTATGGTGGAGGGAGAGTTCAGAATGCTTTCATTTTTAGTTCATTGTTATTAAACATTGAAATGCTTAAATGTGCTTTTGGTTAAATTTGTTTCATTATCTCAAGGCATGTTTCCATTTTCTGGCTGCTATGAGACAGATATTTACCAGAGGTCACACCCAGATGCATGTGATAAGGAGACAGGGAAGTGCAAACAAACATCACTGGGGTTGAAAATGGTTTCACTCTCTCCTTCCCTCCCACCTTAGCTCAGTAACAGCTGCAATAGTTTTGAAGAAAATTTATTTTACAGATTGTTATTAATGTATACATCTACTTTAGACTATTCTCGGTAATTACAGGTACATGCCTGGGTTGGAGAGACCTTTCTTCTACGAATAAAAATGATTCTAATATTTACTTTCTTTTCCAGGTACTGCAAAAAGAAGATTAATTTTTTTAACTCACCATTTCACCTGGATGGAATCCCTAGACTGTGGACACACTGGCATCATGGACATCATCTTTACTCTTGGAATTTGTCTCATCCAACCTTCAAATTCTAATCCTCCATCTCTGATGGAAAGCACAGATCCTCTCTTCATCCTAGGCATGGAAAGGAGTGAGATTTTTCTTCTAGTGGCAAAATTTTCAAAGCATAGATCCTTTGCATACAAACAACTATAGGTGTCTCAGATGACTCACCATCAGAGAAATGTAAGTCAAACCTATTATGAGATATTACCTCATATCCATTAAGAAAATTACTATCAAACAAGACATGACAAGTGTTACTTAGTGAAGGTGTGGGCAAGGAAAGGCTTCTCTTCTGTCTGTGGAATGCAGAATGATGTAGCCATTACCTAAAATCTTATGGAAATTCTCAAAGAAATTAAAAATGTGACTATCAATAGACCTGACAGATACTCACCTGGACATACATGAAAAAAATTAAGCCGAGTCTCTCATAAAAATACTTGAGCACTGTGCTTATCATGCTGTTAATCACAATAGGTGGTTATTAAATAACTTAAGTGTCCATGGATGTGCAAATAGAAAAGGAACGGTGCTAAATATGTACAATAGCAGGTAGCTATTTGCCCTTAAAAGGACATCCTGAAAATTTCCACAAAACAATTTAACGCGGAGGATATTTAGCCAGATATCTAAAAAATATATAGTGCATGATCTTACTTATATTTACAAAGATAATGTCAATTTAAAACCAGTATTTTTAAACAGTGGGAAAACATACTTCAAACTTTATAAAGTAGCAGGTTTCTGTGATGAATGAGCCTAGAGTCCTTCACACTGCATTTAATATCACATCATAATATAAGATTCGTACTTAACCCTGCAGGCAGCTCCATCTTGTCTGCAGCTTCCCATCCAGCCGGTAGCAGGTCAGCCATACCTAGCCAGCCTGCCAGGTGCTGAGACCCTGCCGGCGGAACCAGGTACCAGAGACAGCCCGAGTTTAAGACCTCCGGGGACTCAGGTCTGGGGCAGGAACTGCGCACAGCCTAGCGGTTTGGAGTACAGCGGCCGTGCCTGCGCTCTGCGCTCGCAGGCCAGACCCCAAACCCCCTGCAGGCAGCACCATCTTGTCTGCAGCTTCCCATCCAGCCGGTAGCAGGTCAGCCAGACCTAGCCAGCTTGCCAGGTGCTCAGACCCTGCCCACGGAACCAGGATAAGCAACAATTCTTGGTTATTAAGAAGAGTGAGGACCAGCTATAGCGGCAGGCCTCCATATTGCAACCAGGACACAGCTGGAAAGGTGCAGATAGAGACTCCGTCTGGGGCTAGAGCAGGGAGAGCTGCTAAGCTCTCGCCCACAGGCGGGCCCAGGCGCCTAGGCTCTGCAGCACGTCCCTGCAAGCTTAGGCCGTGCACCGAGGCAGCCGGAACCACCCAGCTCCCCAGGAGCCCGGACCAGCAATAGCGGCAGGCCTCCATACTGCAACCAGAACACAGCTGGAAAGGAACAGGTAGACAGATTCCATCAGGGGCTACCACGTGGGGGGATCTGCTAGGCTCTCGCTACTAGGCAGGCCCAGCAGCACCTGCCGAGGCTCTGCTGCACTCCCCCACACTTCCCGGAGACCTCAGGCCGTGCACAAAGTCAGCGGGTGGCAACCAGCTCGTGATCCCGTTGAGCAGCAATCACGCATAACCACCAGTAGAGAAACAACAGGTAAGCCCAGCCTCATAGGAGATTCAAACACCAGCCAGTGACAACAAGGTCAACTAACACCAGAAATAACCAGATGGCAAAAGGTAAATGAAGGAATGTCACTAACAGAAATCAAGACAACATGACAGCATCTGAATCCAGTTCGCCAACAACAGGAAGCCCTGGATACCCCAAAACACCAGAAAAACAAGACTTGGATATAAAATCACTGGTCAGGATGCTGGTAGCTGAACACATAGAAAAATCTCGTAAAGAAATAGAAGAGAAAATGGATCAAAAGTTAGAAGCCTTTACAAGGCAAATACAAAAATCACTTCAAGAAATGCAGGAGAAGATGGATCAAAAAGAAGAAGACAATAAGGAGGAAAGACAAAAATCACTTAAAGAAATACAGAAGAACGTGGGCCAACAAGTAGAAGCTATAAAAGAGGAAACACAAAAATCTATTAAAGAAATACATGAAAACACAAACAAGCAAGCGAAAGATCTGAGCACATCCATCCAGGCACTAAAAAGAGAAGTACAAACAACTAAGAAATCGCAGAGGGAGACAACATTGGAGATAGAAAACCTTGGGAAGAAATCAGGAGCCATAGATGCAAATATCAACAATAGAATACAAGAGATAGAAGACAGAATCTCAGAAGCCGAAGAAACATAGGAACCATTGATTCAACAGTCAAAGAAAATACTAAATGCAAAAAAGCTGTAACCCAAAACATCCAGGAAATCCAGGACACAATGAGAAGACCAAACCTAAGGATTATAGGTATAGATGAGAATGAAGATGTACAAGTTAAAGGGCCAGCAAATATCTTCTACAAAATTATGGAAGAAAACTTCCCCAACCTAAAGAGAGAGATGCCCATGAATATACAAGAAGCATACAGAACCCCAAACAGACTGGATCAGAACAGAAATACTTCCCGTCACATAATAATCAAAACTCCAAATGTACTAAACAAAGAAAGAATATTAAAGGCAGCAAGAGAAAAAGGCCAAGTAACTTATAAAGGAAGACCTATCAGAATAACACCAGACTTCTCACCAGAGACCATGAAAGCTAGAAGATCCTGGGCAGATATCATGCAAACTCTAAGAGAACACAAACTTCAGCCAAAACTACTTTACCCAGCAAAGCTCTCAATCACCATAGATGGAGACATCAAGGTATTCCATGACAAAACCAAATTTGCACGATATCTTTCCACAAATCCAGCCCTACAAAGGATAATAGGGGGAAAACACCAAGACAAGGATGGAAACTACACCCGGGAAGAAGCAAGATAGAAACCTCCTCTCATCAAACCCAAAAGAAGGTAACCTCTCGAATATAAAAAATAAATAAAATAAATATAATTTCAAAAATGTCTGGAGGAAATAATTACTATTCCTTAATATCTCTTAACATCAATGGACTCAATTCCCCAATAAAAAGACATAGATTAACAGACTGGATACGGAAACAGGACCCTACATTTTGCTGCATACAGGAAACACATCTCAGTGTCAAAGACAAACACTGCCTTAGAGTAAAAGGCTGGAAGACAATTTTACAAGCAAATGGTCTCAGGAAACAAGCTGGAGTAGCCATTCTAATATCAGATAAAATTGACTTCCAACCTAAAATCATCAAAAGAGACTCAGAAGGTCACTTCTTGCTGGCCAAAGGGAAAATCCACTAAGAAGAGCTCTCAATACTGAACATCTATGCTCCAAATGCAAGGGCAGCCTCATCCGTAAAAGAAACCTTACTAAAGCTTAAAGCACACATTACACCTAACACAATAATTGTGGGTGACTTCAACACTCCACTCTCCTCAATGGACCGATCAGGAAAGCAGAAACTAAACAGGGACACAGTGAAACTAATTGAAACTCTGGACCAATTGGATTTAACAGATATATATAGAACATTTCATCCTAAAGCTAAAGAATATACCTTTTTCTCCGCTCCACATGGGACCTTCTCCAAAATAGACCATATAATTGGTCACAAGACAGATGTCAACAAATACAAGAAGATCGAGCTAATCCCATGCCTTCTATCAGATCACCATGGAGTAAGAGTGGTCTTCAATAACAACAAAAACAACAGAAAGCCCACATACACATGGAAACTGAACAATACTCTACTCAATGACACCTTGGTCAAGGAAGAAATAAAAAAAGAAATCAAAGACTTTTTAGAATTCAATGAAAATGAAGGTACAATCTACCCAAATCTATGGGACACAATGAAAGCAGTGCTAAGAGGAAAACTCATAGCTCTAAGTGCATCCAAAAAGAAACTGGAGAGAGCATATACTAGCAGCTTAATGGCACACCTTAAAGCCCTGGAAGAAAAGCAAGTTAATTCACCCAGGAGGAGTAGAAGACAAAAAATCATCAAACTCAGGGCTGAAATCAATCAAATAGAAACAAAGAGAACCATACAAAGAATCAACAAGACCAGGAGCTGGTTCTTTGAGAAAATCAACAAGATAGATAAACCCTTAGCCAGACTAACCAAAGGACACAGAGACAGTATACAAATTAACAAAATTAGAAATGAAAAGGGAGACATAACAACAGAAACTGAGGAAATTCAAAACATCATCAGATCCTACTACAAAGGTCTATACTCAAAACAACTGGAGAATCTGGAGGAAATGGACAATTTCCTAGACAGATATCAAATACCAAAATTAAATCAGCATCAAGTAAATCAGCTAAATAGTCCCATAACCCCTAAAGAAATAGAAGGGGTTATAGAAAGCCTCCCAACCAAAAAAAGTACGGGACCAGATGGTTTTAGTGCAGAATTCTACCAGACCTTCAAAGAAGACTTAACACCAATACTCTCCAAACTATTCCACAAAATAGAGACAGAAGGGACACTGCCCAACTCATTCTTCGAAGCCACAATTACGCTAATACCTAAACCACAAAAAGATGCAACAAAGAAAGAGAACTACAGGCCAATTTCTCTTATGAATATAGATGCAAAAATACTAAATAAAATTCTTGCTAACCGAATCCAAGAGCACATCAAAACGATCATCCACCATGATCAAGTAGGCTTCATCCCAGGGATGCAGGGATGGTTCAATATATGGAAATCCATCAATGTAATCCACTACATAAACAAACTGAAAGAAAAAAACCACATGGTCATCTCATTAGATGCTGAAAAAGCATTCGACAAAATTCAGCATCCTTTCATGCTAAAAGTCTTGGAAAGAGCAGGAATTCAAAGCCCATACCTAAACATAGTAAAAGCAATCTACAGCAAACCAGTAGCCAACATCAAAATAAATGGAGAGAAACTTGAACCATTCCCATTAAAATCAGGGACTAGACAAGGCTGCCCTCTCTCTCCATATCTTTTCAATATAGTACTTGAAGTTCTAGCAAGAGCAATTAGACAACATAAGGAAGTCAAAGGGATACAAATTGGAAAGGAAGAAGTGAAACTATCATTATTTGCAGACGATATGATAGTTTACCTAAGCGACCCAAAAAACTCCACCAGAGAACTTCTACAGCTGATAAACAACTTCAGCAAAGTGGCAGGTTATAAAATTAACTCAAGCAAGTCAGTGGCCTTCTTGTACTCAAAGGACAAGCAGGCAGAGAAAGAAATTAGGGAAATAAGACCCTTCACAATAGCCACAAACAACATAAAATATCTTAGCGTAACTCTAACCAAACAAGCAAAAGATCTGTACAACAGGAACTTCAAGTCCTTGAAGAAAGAAATCGAAGAAGACCTCAGAAGATGGAAAAATATTTCTTGCTCCTGGATTGGCAGGATCAATATAGTAAAAATGGCCATCTTGCCAAAAGCAATATACAGATTCAATGTGATCCCCATCAAAATCCCAACTCAATTCTTCATAGATCTAGAAAGAGCAATTCTCAAATTCATCTGGAGCAACAAAAAACCCAGGATAGCTAAAACTATTCTCAACAATAAAAGGACTTCTGGGGGAATCAATATCCCTGACCTCAAGCAGTACTACAGAGCAATTGTGTTAAAAACTGCATGGTATTGGTATAGCAACAGGCAAGCAGATCAATGGAACAGGATTGAAGACCCAGAGGTTAACCCACAGACTTATGGTCACTTGATCTTTGATAAAGGAGCCACAACCATCCAGTGGAATAAAGATAGCCTTTTCAACAAATGGTGCTGGTTCAACTGGAAGTCAACATGCAGAAGAATGCGAATTGATCCAATCTTATCTCTTTGCACTAAGATCAACTCCATGTGGATCAAGGACCTCCACATAAAACCAGACACACTGAAACTATTATAAAAGAAACTTGGGAAGACCCTGGAGGACTTGGGCACAGGGGAAAAGTTCCTGAACAGAACACCAATAGCTTATGCTCTAAGATCAAGAATTGACAAATGGGACCTCATAAAATTACAAAGTTTCTGCAAAGCAAAGGACACTGTCAGAAGGACAAAACGGCAACCAACAAAGTGGGAAAAGATCTTCACCAACTCCACATCCGACAGAGGGCTAATATCCAATATATACAAAGAACTCAAGAAGTTAGACCGCAAAGAAACAAATAACCCTATCAAAAAATGGGGCACAGAGCTAAACAAAGAATTTTCACCAGAAGAAATTCGGATGGCCGAGAAACACCTTAAAAGATGTTCAACATCATGTCATCAGGGAAATGCAAATCAAAACAACCCTGAGATTCCACCTCACACCAGTCAGAATGGCTAAGATTAAAAACTCAAGAGACAACAAGTGCTGGCAAGGATGTGGAGAAAGAGGAACACTCCTCCACTGTTGGTGGGATTGCAAAATGGTAAAACCTCTCTGGAAATCAGTTTGGTGGTTCCTCAGAAAATTGGGCATGTCACTTCCAGAGGACCCTGGCATACCACTCCTGGGCATATACCCAGAGGATTCCCCTGCATGCAATAAGGACACATGCTCCACTATGTTTATAGCAGCCTTGTTTATAATCGCCAGAAATTGGAAGGAGCCCAAATATCCCTCAAAGGAGGAATGGATACAGAAAATGTGGTATATTTATACAATGGAATACTACTCAGCAATTAAAAATAATGAATTCATGCAATTTGTAGGTAAATGGTTAGACCTGGAAAATATCATCCTGAGTGAATTAACCCAATCACAAAAGAATGCACATGAAATGCAATCACTGATAAGTGGATATTAATGAGCCCAGAAGCCCTAAATACTCAAGACACAAATAGCAAGTCAAATGATTCCCAAGAAGAAGAAAGGAGAGGACCCTGGGCCTGTAAAGATTGCATCCAGTTTAGTAAAGAAACCGAGGGGGGAGGGGGAATTATTGGGGAACAGATGGGGGGGGAGAGGAACTATGGGAACTATGGTGGGTGGGAACTGGGAAAGGGGAAAGCCTTTGGAATGTAAACATAGAATATAGAAAATAAAATAAAAAAATAAAAAATAAAAAAAAAGATTCGTACTTAATAAACCTTTAGTTGTCATTGTTACAAAAATAAAATAACTATGTGAAGTGACAAGTAAGTAGCTTGGCTTTTATTAACCATTTCACTACCTCCATGTGTCCTCTTCAGTTTATAGAATAAATTTTTTTTGTTTGTTTTTTTCTTTTTTTTATTAGATATATTCTTTATTTACATTTCAAATGTCCCCTTTCCTGGTTCCTGCCTCCCCCAGAAAATCCCATAAGCCATCTCCCCTTCCCCAATCAACCCTCCAACCCTTCCCTTTCTTGGTATTTCTCTACACTAGGGCATCAAGTCTTTTCAGGACCAAGGGACTCTCCTCCCTTTGGTGTCTAACAAGGCCATCCTCTGCTGCCTATGTCTGGAGCCATGAGTAGCGCATGTGGACTCTTTGGTTGATGGTTTTGTCCCTGGGACCTCTGGGAGTACTGGGTAACTCATATTGTTGTTCCTCCTGTGGTACTGCAAACCCCTTCAGCTCCTTGGGTCCTTTCTCTAGCTCCTCCATTGGGGATCCTGTGCTCAGTTCAAATAAAATTTTATTTAAATAAATTTAAAATGAAAATGTAATGAAAAGAATAGATTTGTGAATCTAATACTGCCATCTGCTGGGAGAGACAGATGTGAGGGAAGAAAGAAGGTTAATGTAGGCCTTTATGTCTCCTTATGTTGATGTCTGATTGTGTGTGTGTGTATGTGTGTGTCTGTGTGTGTGTGTCTGTGTGTGTGTGTCTCTCTCTCTGTGTGTACATGTGTGCACATGTTCTAGAAATTGTTGATAACCCTGGCCATAGAAAAAGGAAATCTTTGATCCTTAGAAAAGATGTATGGATGTACCTTAGATATAGATCAATTTGAATACCCTTATTCTTGGAGTTTTAGGGCCATTTTTATCTATTTAACTTTTGCCACTTCTAACATCAAATAAGTAATAAATTCTACTAATTCTATACCTAAAGAAAAAACTGTTTCTTTCCTTTAAATTCTCCTCAATAACTCATTGAGAGGGATTTTCCTTAGTTAAGATGAAATTGTCTTCCATGAGAAATCTAAGTAGCTTATACTAATAAAGTATTAATCACTGATTTTCTTTTGGATCTTGTCATTATCCTTCTCTGAGAATCACTAGATTGCATTGAATTTTACTAGTTCCAGAATTTTGTTAGGTCTGGGGCCACTGATCTTCCCTAAGACTCAGAGACTAACATCTTCACATTTTGCTGCCCAACTTCATGACTTGGCACCAATATAGGCTCCTGATGGAACCAGCATTTATCTGCCTCTGCTTTCTGCTGGTAGATGTAATATGACCAGACACTTCAAGCTCCTGACACCAAAAATTCACAACCATAATGGCCTTGAAATGTATACCAAAATAAGCTTGCCTTCTCTCTTTTTTTTATTTTCTATATTTTTTTGTTTACATTCTAAACGCTTTCTCCTTTCCCAGATTCCCCCTCACTGTATGTCACATAAGTCCTCTTCCCTCCACCCATTCCTCAATCACGCCCCCCCCCCCAAATTTCTCTATTCTGGTACTCTCCGACAATACTGGATCCAATCACAAAGGAATACACATGATATGCAATCACTGATAAGTGGATATTAATTAGCCCAGAAGCTCTGAATACTCAAGGCACAATTAGCAAATCAAAAGATTCCCAAGAAGAAGGAAGGAGAGAGTCCTGGTTCCAAAAAAGCCAAAAAGACTTGCCTTCTCTCTTAATCTTTCCTCTCTCTGTCTCTTTCCATCTCTGTCTCTGTCTCTGTCTCTCTCTCTCACTCTCTTGCTCTCACTCTTTCTCTCCTTCCTATTTCCCTCCATCCCTCCCTCCCTCCCGCCTCTCCCTTATCTCAGTGACAGGGAACGTAACTAAGACAGAATAGATTTATTAAGGATGACTTAACGATTCCCTCTGCCACAAGAACAACCATGTCCATCCCTAGACACAAGTAGCAGAATATGAGATATTTCTTAGCCTCTTTCTTAGCTTGTCAAAATCTGTGGATCTTACTAAACATAATTATCTCTGGATACTGAAGGGCCAAGTGGCAGCACGAGGAAAGCGGTCCAAAGTGGGTACATACTAATGAAACCACCAGGGAGGCACTTAGAGCCAGAGACCTAAAGAAAAACAGGACGAGCAATCTATATGCCAGAACAGGGGCAACAAAGCATGGAGAGTCTAGTTCTCTTTTAGTTTCTCAGAAACACAAAGCTTGACATAGAGCTTGCATCTGTCTCTCTGGAGCTACCTTTCTCAAATTTCAATGGGCTGGTCTGGGGCACCTAGGAATTTGCTAATGTAGCACTTGACCAGTAGGCTTTCTATCTGTTATGGAAACTGAGGCAGAGGTCAGAGTAATCACTGCAGCATCTTCTGCACTCAAACACTAGGAACAACAGGGTTGGAAAACTTATGAACACACACAGCAGCGTCCTCAAGGCATGCATGTGTATGTATAAGATGGGACCGTCGAACTGAAAAGAGAAGAAGATGCAGACATTATCCTTAACCCAGAAGTTGTAGAACTGACCACCACTTGCAAAGAAAAAATTGTTTTCTCGAAAGGAAAACAAACCACTCATAAGGGCAGGTCCTATGCCCAGCCATAGATAAGCAGCACAGAATTAGTTCAATGGCATCTTTGGGAGTTCTTGGTCTAATAATGTGAAGTCAGGACAGTGGTTTTTGTTGTTGATGGTATTTTTTCTTTTTAATTTTACCTTGAAGATTTTTGTGGATATATTATGTCTTCTAGTTTTGTATTTTTATGAGATTGTATATGTAAATATTTGTGTCTCTGTATTCATGTGTATTATGCATTTCTTGTGCTTTTCTTTGTTCTGGCTTTGTCATATTCTAATGTTTGGTTTAGCTAACCTTTCTAATTTTATTACTATTATTTAGATACCTGTTTGTTTTCTTTTGTTTTTTTATTTAATCTTTGTTTGTTTGTTTGTTTGTTTGTTTGTTTCAGTCCAGATTTTATTCCTGCCACCTCCAGTCTACCCTCAGACTGCTCCACATCCCAAAGTTCCTCCTTACCCCCTGTCTCCACAAGGATGTTCCCACCCACCATGTCCCACCTAACTACACCTCCCCACTCCCTGGGGCCTCCAGTCTCTTGAAGGTTAGGTGCATCTCTGACTAAATATCAGGCCCAGCAGTCCTCTGCTGTATATGTGTTGGGGGCCTCATATCAGCTGGTGTATGCTGTCTGCTTGGTGGTCCAGTGTTTGAGAGATCTCGGGGGTCCAGGTTAATTGAGACTGCTGGTCCTCCTATAGGGTTACCCTCCTCAGCTTCTTCCAGATTTTTCTTAACTCAACCACAGGGATCAGCAGCTTCTGTCCATTGGCTGGGTGCAAATATCTGCATCTGACTCTTTCAGCTGCTTTTTGGGTCTTTTGGAGGGCACTCATGATAGGTTACTTTTTGTGACCATAGCCTCAGTAATAGTGTCAGGCCTTGGGACCTCCCCTTGAACTTCAGCAAAGTGGCTAGACATAAAATTAACTCAAATAAATCAGTAGCCTTCCTTTATACAAATGATAAACAGGCAGAGAATGAAATTAGGGAAACAACTCTCTTCAAAATAGCCACAAATAATATAAAATATCTTGGGTAACTTTAATCAAACAAGTAAAAGACCTGTATCACAATAACTTCAAGTCTCTCAAGAAAGAAATCAAAGATATCAGGAAATGGAGAGATGTTCCATGCTCACAAATTGGCAGAATTAATATAGTAAAAATGGCCATCCTACCAAAGGCAATCCACAGATTCAATCCAATCCCTATCAAAATCCCAACATAATTCTTCAAAGACATGGAAAGAGCAACTCTCAAATTCATCTGGAAAGGCAAAAAGTCCAGAATTATGAAAAGAGTTCTTTTTTTTATTTTCTATATTTTTTGTTTACATTCGGAAGGCTTTCCCCTTTCCCAGTTCCCCCCTTACCATATGTCCCATATGTCCTCTTCCCCTACCCCCTTCCCCCCTTCCCCCAATCACCACCCCACCATTTCTCTGTTCCGTTCTGGTACTCTCCTACAAAACTGGATCCAGTCCTTTCAGGACCAGGGTCCTCTCCTTCCTTCTTCTTGGGAATCTTTTGATTTGCTAATTGTGCCTTGAGTATTCAGAGTTTTGGGGCTCATTAATATCCACTTATCAATGATTGCATTTCATGTGTATTCTTCTGTGATTGGGTTAACTCACTTAGGATGATATTTTCCAGATCCAACCATTTGCCTACAAATTGTATGAATTCATTATTTTTAATTGCTGAGTAGTATTCCATTGTATAAATATACCACATTTTCTGTATCCATTCTTCCTTTGAGGGACATCTGGGCTCCTTCCAACTTCTGGCTATTATAAATAAGGCTGCTATGAACATAGTGGAGCATGTGTGTTTATTGTATGCAACAAAATCCTCTGGGTATATGCCCTGGAGTGGTATGACAGGGTCCTCTGGAAGTGTCATGCCCAATTTTCTGAGGAACCGCCGGACTGATTTCCAGAGCGGTTGTACCATCTTGCAGTCCCACCAACAGTGTAGGAGTGTTCCTCTTTCTCCACATCCTCGCCAGCACCTGTTGTCTTGGTTCAACTGGAGGTCAACATGCAGAAGAATGCGAATTGACCCACTCTTATCTCCTTGTATGAAGATCAACTCCAAGTGGATCAAGGACCTCCACATCAAACCAGACACACTGAGCCTACTAGAAAAGAAACTGGGGAAGACCCTGGAGGACATGGGCACAGGGGGAAAGCTTCTGAACAGAACTCCAATAGATTATGCTCTGAGAGCTCATAAAATTACAAAGTTTCTGTAAGGCAAAGGACTCTGTCAGAAGGACAAAACAGTCATCAACAAATTGGGAAAAGATCTTCACCAACCCTACATCCGACAGGGGGCTAATATCCAATATATACAAAGAACTCAAGAAGTTAGACCCCAAAGAACCAAATAACCCTATCAAAAAATGGGGTACAGAGCTAAACAAAGAATTTTCATCAGAAGAAATTCGGATGGCCGAGAAACACCTTAAGAGATGTTCAACATCATTAGTCATCAGGGAAATGCAAATCAAAACAACCCTGAGATTCTACCTCACACCAGTCAGAATGGCTAAGATGAAAAGAGTTCTTAACAATACCAGGAAATCACCATCCCTGACCTCAAGATTTACTACAGAGCAATAGATAAAAACTGCATGGTTTTGGTACCAGAGACAGACACATTGATCAGTGAAATAGAATAGAAGACCCAGAAATAAAGCCACATACTTACAGACACTTGATCTTTGACAAAGAAGCCAAAGATATGCAATGGAATAAAGAAAGCATCTTCAATAAATGATGATGTCTAAACTGGCTGTCTGTATGTAGAAAAAATGAAAATAGACTCATATTTGTCACCTTACACAAAGCTCAAGTCCAACTGGATCAAGGACCTCAACATAAAACCAGATACACTGAATGTAAAAGAACAGAAAGTGGGAAAGAACCTTGAAACCACTGGCACAGGGGGAAATTTCCTAAACAGAACTCCAATGGCTCATGTTCTAAGACCTGTTCATTTTCTAAGAAGAGATAGATGTGGGTCCAAATGGGAGGAGATATGGGGAAAGCCTGAGAGGCATAGGGAGAAAGAAAACTGTGATCAAAATGTATTATAGGAAAAAATAATTCTTAGCAAAAGAAAAAAGCAAAGTAAAATAAATGAAAAGACAAAAAGAAACAAGAAAAAACCCATTTATAAAACTGTTATACCGATAGCTACTCAATCCCATGCCAGTCTTCTCACTGGTTAAGATTTCTGACTTCCTGAAGCAGTGTGCATTAGTTACTTCTGCATAACTCTGACCAAGTTATCTGTTGCAAACAATGTAAGGGAGGAATTATTTATTTAGTTCAGAGTTATAAAACAGCCATGCCAAGACAAGTGCAACATAAATCTCAGCATCCAGGAAGCAGATAGAGGGGCACTTCACATTCAGATGGACAGGAATAAGAAGAGACTCATAAGTCAGTGGACACAGTCAGAATCTGCCCGCAAAGGCACAGCTCCCACCAGACTGATATTTCACAACTCACCACTCCCCAAATTCTATTCAGATTTTGAACCCAATCATGGCTTAACCTAGTCACTGAGTCAGAGTCCTTATACCAAATCATACATGGAAACACCATTGTCACACCCAGATATTTCTTAACCACTTAGATGTTTCTTAATCCAGTTGTGGTAATGATAAATTATGTGGTACTGATAAAACTCTGGTAATGATGATACCAGAGTTTTCCAAAACTATTCGCAAGTTCACTGGACAGGAAGAAGCATAGGATCTTGGAGTGGTGCCCAAAACTAAGAAAAGTACCCAGCCTTATTTTTCTCCAGAGAACTTGCTTCTTTTTATTTTCCTGGAAACATCTATACCATCTGGCTTCCTACTTTTCTGATAGTCATCTGTTGGCTGTCTGTATCCCTAGGTTTTTTTTCCTATTTGCTTGTTCTAATGCCTGTCACTTTTAATTGAACATGATAACAACAGTGAGTTGAAACCAATGAAAACATTATTTCAAATGTCAGACAAGCAATCAGCTGACTGCGCATCTTACATACTCTCCCTGTATTTCAATTAGGAAAATGGGAACATGTTACAGGTCGTATTTTGTTATGGGAGAAAACTAGGCAGAGAACTATGTGTGAACTATCTAGCATAGTACTTCCTATATTCTGATGTCACTGCCTAGTTGGGCCTTCTTATACCAAATTTCTGCTCCTTATATTGCATCACATGTTCCTCTAGGACAAAATTCATTTAGCTATGAGTTGCAAACACATGAAGTAACAGCATGTGAGGAATCACACTAGAAATTGGTAACATTACAATGTTTCGGAAGTTTCAGTGGACATTTTTTAAAAATAAAGCATATGACAAATCTGAAACATGACACCAGGCAATAGAGCCTTTGGTGACTTCACTGCATGCCAGTATCAAATTAGTATCAAATACATTTTGATTATAATGCTTAGGGAATTCTCAATTTTAAAATGCGGTGTTTGAGTTGATGTCTTGAGGTTCCTAAAAAATGCCT
This sequence comes from Apodemus agrarius, assembly GCA_964023405.1. Lineage (NCBI taxonomy): Eukaryota > Metazoa > Chordata > Mammalia > Rodentia > Muridae > Apodemus > Apodemus agrarius. The sequence goes on along the minus strand of OZ030006.1, from coordinate 66,592,714 downwards.
AAATGCATTTAGACTTAGGATTAGAACAGAATGCAGAACAGTTTATGAAGTGGCATTAAATTTCAGCCACTTTGTACTGTATACTGTGTAAATTATTATTCTCAGTATTATTATAGAATAAAAATATCTATCTAGTTTGCAAAACATTGCACATGCTATCCTATGGCAAAAAAATATCCAGCAGAGATGTAATTCTGTATGCAAAAACATACAAATTTATTTTCTCACTACTATAAAACTTTTTCCACTGGTTAATAGATGATAAAAAATATATGTATGTTGAAAATTGTCTACAAATAAATTTATGATTTATTATCAAAAATATTTGATATTTGTATGTCTATTTTGCTGGATAGTTTTTGTCAACTTAAACTAGAGTCGATTTCGATTCAGTTGAGGAACTTCAGGAAAAAGCCTCTATAGCTTGGGCTATAGGCATTTCTGTATGGCATTTTTTGAAGGTTTGTGGTTGTAGGAGAAACAAACGCATTGTGGGAATTGTTAATCGAGAGATTCACCAGAGAAAAACAAGTTCCACAATTTTGAGCCAACTTTTAATTAAATATAGACCAGGATGCCCATTGGTCAGGACAATTCCCCAGAATTCCCAGTTGAATGACCGTAAGACATATTTTTCAGGGGCTATTTAAAGACAAACCCAAACAGCCACTGTATTTTCTCATGTGGAATTATTATTTTCCAAGAACTATAACTTTCAGCATTCCAGGAAGTTACTTGGTCCTTGGGTAAGTGCGGCTTACAGGTTAACTTCAGGTGTTACAAGGTGTCACCCCTAAGCAGGTGATCCTGGGAAGTATTTAAAAAAAAATCTGAGCTTGAACACGGAAGCAAGCCAATAAGCAGATTCCTCCATGATTTCTCCCTCTGATCTCTCCTTATTGAGTTTCTGGCCTGACCCATACTGTAGGGATATGAACCTATGGAGCTAAGTCTCTGGTCAGACAGGGCAAGGCAGGACAAGACAGGGCAGGGCAGGACAGGATATACAGTCTCAATTTAGAGTAGGTTACAAAGGCCATCATCATACTATGGCTAGAAATGAAGGCACCTTGTCTATTTCTTTTAAGGTAATGGCAATTGACCAGCATCTTTAAACCACATTTGAATTCTGTTGAACCAGGAGAGGCTATTAATGTCACTTAAAGGATTACAAGCCAACATAATGTTTAATTTTGTGCCCATGAACAGTAGTCCAAGGTTGTGGGATCTGGCACCTTGGGCATAACAGGAGCAGAAGTTGCTGTCACAGCTGGTTGGTGAACTCAATATGTGGGAACTGCAAGGCATGGAAGGATGTTCCATCTTAGTCACAATTCACTATCTCCTGGAAGGCAGAGGTCCCAGAACACAAGAACATATGGTCATGACCATGGTAGGATCAGTGTAAAGATAATATGTCTTCTAGGTCTAGAGTTGGTCTCTCTATAACAGGAAAAATCCATATATCTGACATTGACATGCCTCAAACAAACCATCTAAGATGACCATGATCATCCTTAGATCCACTGACATCTGTCTTTTCTGAATAGTTTGTTATTGGAATACTTGTGACTAGGAACCCAAGAACCATATACCTTGGGTTAACTCTAATCCTAACCTTAAACAAAGAAAAAAGAATCATAGCCGGATCTAATATGAGCTGTTCTCATTCGTGTGTGTGTGTGTGTGTGTGTGTGTGTGTGTGTGTGTGTGTATAAGAAGATTTCAAGTAAAAAAACTAAGTTTATTTGCTAACCCCATATAAAACATGTATTTGTAAATGTGTATTTGAAGTTTTTAAGATAAGTTAGGAAGAGGGCATTGTGTTTGTTGGTTTGTTTATTTTTTCAAGACAGCGTTTCTCTGTGTAGCCCTGGCTGTCCTGGAACTCACTCTCTAGAACAGGCTGGCCTCAAACTCAGAAATCCACCTGCCTCTGCCTCCCAAGAGCTAGGATTAAAGGCGTGCAGCACCACCACACGGCCATTGCGTTTATTTCTGAGGGAACTATTTTTACCTAAAAATTATCATAGCTTCTGTGTATAGAATCTAAATACTAGCATCCATGCATTTTAAAATCCTATGTCATGTCTAGTTTGATTCTAACTCTGAATTCAGTAGACACATGGTTAGGACTTAAACATTCTCTAATGTTCATGCCTGTCATGCCTGGAGCACAGGAACATTACCCTGAGCTGCACACAGGACCCCTTCTGACCTGCACCTCTGATGTCAACAGTAGAGACAACAAAGAAGTAAGTGTTTTAAGATTACCCTATCCCTTTATATTTTATGTTTTTCTTCAGAACACTCTTATCACCAGGGTTGTTAATTTCAAGATAAGATATAAATATATACTCTCATTGGACTCTTAATAACATTTGAGTATTTTCTGTTCAGCTCTTAGACAAAGGATCCAGTATCACTCAGGGGTAGTTGTGTTTATTTTATAATTTTCCTTGGGGATATTCTCTTGAGTTTTCACCTCCTTTTGTGTCAGATCGCTTACTTATATACAGATGACTGTAAGATCTTTATCCTCAAACATATTCTCCTTCTTATTTCAATGTAATTAATTAATCTAATAATGGTTTCCATTTAGTCATGTAAACAGGTCCTCCTCACCAGATATGAATAGATTGATATATGGATATTTTCTTGCAATAGGACTTTTTTAACAATATTTTTATGTTGAGGAACTGGCAATTTCCCTTTCCCATTAGATGGATAGTTCTTTGGTGAAGGAGATGAAAATTTATAGATTCTTATAGACTACAAAATATATTGAGTTCTCCAAAGGCCATATACTTGCCTGTTTATAATATTAGTTTTTGTCAGCCTTCATATAACAGGGCTTCTATTTTGAAGAATCCTATGTAGATAAAAAGAATTGGGTGTGTTATTTTCTATTTTCCCACTGAAGAGGAAAGAATTGGAGATAAAATGAATATCACAAAGTGGATGCTGGGCACATGTAACCACTATTCTACTCTTAACATAACTGTCATGGTTTTAGTGGTTTATGGTCAACTTTTATCTGTGGATGAGAAATAACAGCCACAAACCCATTTCCTACTGTTGCAAGAGAAGAGAGGTGGTTCTAGAGAAAATACTTGGGTCTGTTAAAGGAAAAGGTTTATGAACAGAGGGAAGGTGATATTGTAGCCCTGTGTCTCTACTGCTAGCACAGAGGTACACAGCAGAATCCTCTAGGCCTGCAGAGCCGATGTCGAGAGAGCAGAAAGAAGTGTTAAGCCGACTGGATTGGAAGTTCTCAGCAGTGTCAGCCTCCTTGTTCAAACTCTCATCATAGTAGTAGAGAAGCAGCTTTGGTGCTTGTTTTGGCTTGTGTTGGTACCAGTACATTGCATCATGATTCATAGTCTGAGAACAGATCAAATTCACTGGTTTTCCAACTCTTGCAACCTTGTATCTTGGGTTCTGCATAACCATCATATCCACAAAAGCTGCAAAGAAAAGCATTAAGTGAGTTAAAGCATTGGACAATTTAAGATCAAAAAACTATAAGGCACAGAATGAAGAACATGACAGCCTTATTCAATGATTTCCTTTTTGTTCAGAACTCACGGGCTGCAAGAAGACAGATCACACAGCAAAGAAGTCTAGGATCCATGGAAGGGCCAGAATAGGAAAAGAATATTTGTCTTTTCAAGGCTTTACCCTACTTCTGGTCCTTGAGAGGGGGAAGTTCTGAGAGTCCCTGGCCCTTTAAGGAAGACCTGCCTGTGACTTCACTGTGGGAGAGTCACTGCTCATTGCAAGGCTGTACTCAGCTTCCTCGTGGCAGAGAAGGCTGGGCTCAGCTGCTCCACGTGTAAAGCAGAAACTTGCCTCAGTCTCACTGCTTCTCAGAGACATGTTTCTCCTGTTTTGATGCTCTTGCATCTGTCTAATGTCCATATAGAACTTTCCATCATGTTCCTAATTTCTCACATAGCAGCTCAGAGTTCACCTATTCATGTGTCCTACACTTCTGATTGTAGGCTTTTACATCAAGATATGCATAGACCTTCTAAGAATTATGGCACAAACAGGTTAATAATTTTTAAATTTGCTCTAGATGTGTTAGTGACTGTTGGCAATTCCTCGGAAATTCCTTCATAGTTATCATAGGTCATATCAGCAAGGTATTAAGAGTGCTCTCAGCTTATTACTGAAGAAGGAAATTTATTAATCTAAAGCAAGATACAAAGTCCAATGATAGTGTGAGAAAACAAGACACTGCTCCCTCATCTCCTTCATCCCATAGAGAACTCTGTTGTACATATAGTTCTCCTGGCCTCTAGTACCCAGCTAGATTCCAGGACTATATTCTTTCAAGATTCACATGGAATGTCCCCTATGTGGTTAAACATATAAATCCTATGCATCAGGGTTAAGAAATGGTCAGTTGTTTAAAGGAGACATCTTTTACTTATTCATATTGAATTCAAATTGTAGCTCTTTTAAATCATGGAGAATGAAAGGACCAGAAAACTCTTGTCTCTACTTGCTCCAAGAAGCAGCCTTTTGACCTAGCCCTCTCTGCCATTTACCTGTCAAATAAAATCTATTATTTGTAACATTGAGACATCTTTTATACTTAATTAAAGTAGAAAATGGTAAATGGAGCATGCTTTAAAGTTTATGAAATTCATTGTATACCATGCTGACTGTAGTGAATCATACTATATTGTATGCTTGAAAACTGGCAAGAACACAGGTCTTAAAATTTTTCACCCAAAAATGAAAGGAAGAAATGTCACCTAAATGGGGAGTATGTTTTTTAGCTTTAAGTAGTAACCATACAGAAATGCACATCCATCAAAGCATTTCCTGGAAACTTTAAACATTTCATTCTTTTTTTGTCAATCATAAATCAAAATGTTTAGAAAATTGAATAAATTAAATAAGCAAAACAAGATGTCTGAGTTGTTAGGACCATAAAGGAAACAGTGTTCTGCCTATGATAAAAGGTAATATCAAGTGTTCATATTCTCAAATGTCAAAGTACTTCATTAAACTCTCACTGACTATGCTTTGGAATCAAACAATTCATCCATCAAAAACCTAGTTTTCTTGCTAGCTGCTCTTTTCAGTTTTACTTATCAGACTAAAATGTTGAAGAATAAATGGACAGCTTGCTATGTGGCATGGTCTATGAATTGCATAGTAAAACAGAAGAAAGAAAAATCTACATGTGTCCCCACCTGCAATTTTAAGTGAAAACTTATGTGCATTATATGACTATTTGAAAAATCAATCTTCTTTTGTGCTTATTATTCTAAAGAAGGTAATGGGAAAGTTAGAGGTAAGAATTGTATTCATAGTATTGTGACAAAATTGAATATTTCCATTTACACATAAGAAATAGAGTACAGACTGTCTAAAATTTCAAACCTTTACAATTAGAATAAGAAAATAAGATTTGAAATGTATGAGAAAATTGAAATTTGAGGTCACTATCCATTTATCTAAAGAAATAGGAAATGAATTTGATGATTGTTTGAAGTACTAAAACCAATCAGACTAGGACAAATAAAAATTATTTTAGTGCATTTCAGGGCTGTTTACAAAACATGGCAAACAGAAAGAAGGAATAACTGAATCTAAACACTTACAAAGAACAACTGGATCTACATTAATGTCTCCTCATTTATAAGTCTCACAAATAATTCCACAATCAAATTCTTGCAACTAAAAATGCTTTGGGTTGAAATATATTCTGTAAGTATTGTTAATTGTGTTTCAACTATTAAAAAATCAGACCGTATCTAGTTAGGAAATAAGCTTTAATCTCTGAGAAAGGACGTGGCTAATCCACTTAACCATGGGATTTTTTTTCAAAGAATAAATTTGTTTATTAATGACAAAATAAATATATCACATTTTTTGTTTATTGGATATATTCTATATTTACAATTCATTTCCCTTTTTCTGGTTCCCCACCCCCCCAAAGGTCCCACATGCCCTTTTACCTCCCCCTGTTCCCTCTTCCACCCCTTCCCTCTTCCCTGTTCTTGTAATCCCCTACACTGATGCTTTGATCCTTTCCAGCACCAGTGTCCACTCCTTTCTTTCAAATGTCAGACATCATTTGGTATGTGAATTGTGTCTTTGGTGTTCCAAGATTCTAAGCTAATATCCACTTATCAGTGACTTCATACCATGGGTATTCTTTTGAGACTGGGTTACCTCACTTAGTATGATGTTCTCCAGCTCCATCCATTTCTCTACGAATTTCATGAACTCATTGTTTCTAATGGCTGAATAGTACTCCATTGTGTATATATACCACATTTTTTATATCCATTCCTCCGTTGCGGGACATCTGGGTTCTTTCCAGCTTCTGGCTATTATAAATAAGGCTGCTATGAACATAGTGGAGCATGTATCCTTATTGCATGCTGGGGAAACTTCTGGTTTGGTAACTTATACAAACTATACAAATATAACTGCTTAGTCTGCCCTGCTGACCCTGTCTCTGTCCTCATCACTGATAAGCCTACAAACCAGGAGTGAATGAACTAGGTTTCCATGGTTTTACTTCCATCAGGGAGTGTTCTCAATGTTATTATGAAAAAGGACATGAAGGTGTAGGCTGAGACTTGAGTCACAAACCTTCCAGACCAGCAAAGTGCACTAGAATTCTGCAGTTACCTCAAGATAATATATACTTAAAAACTGAAAATAAGATAGCAAATGCAAATTTCGACACTGACATGAGAAAACTGAGGATAACTCTCAAAAGTCAAATATTACAATCCACATTTTCTTTAATACTTATGTATTCCAAGAATGAATTCAAGTGTTTTCCCACTTCTGAGTGGAGGAAGCATGAAGACAGGGTTCTAGAGTGTTCCTGAGATTGAGAAGACAGAAGGATGTTGCCTACATCTGAAGGGCTTTACTGGGCATGATGCCATAGCCTCTAACACAGAAATAAGCACCAGTATCATCTGAGTCCTCTGGCTGGTCATCAGGGTGGCTGTCTTATAGGCTGTCATTCTAAGAGCTAATTGCATGTATGCTTCCCCTGGTTACAATTCTCTCTCTCTCTCTCTCTCTCTCTCTCTCTCTCTCTCTCTCTCTCTCTCTCTCTCTCTCTCTCTCTCTCTCTCTTTGTTTTTTTTTTTTTTTGAGACAGGGTTTCTCTGTATAGCCATGGCTGTCCTGGAACTCACTCTCTAGAACAGGCTGGCCTCAAACTCAGAAATCCACCTGCCTCTGCCTCCCAAGTGCTGGGATTAAAGGCATGAGCCACCATGCCCGGCTAAAACAACACGGTTTCTTTCTTTCTTTCTTTTTTCTTTTTCTTTTCTTTTTTTTTTTTTTTTTTTTTTTTTTTTTGGTTTTTTGAGACAGGGTATCTCTGTGTAGTCCTGGCTGTCCTGGAACTCACTCTGTAGACCAGGCTGGCCTCGAACTCAGAAATTCGCCTGCCTCTGCCTCCCAAGTGCTGGGATTAAAGGCGTGTGCCACCACTGCCCGGCTTCTCTCTCTCTCTCTTTTTTTTTAATGTCTGCAAGTCTCTCTGTGTCATCTTCTTGCCATCTTGGTTTCAGAGGCCAAGTCCTTGTTGAATTCTTCTCTGAACAACTTATTTATAGTTTGAAGACTGTACTCAAGCAACCCTGGTCCTGTCTTACCTACAGTTTGTTTCCCTTTGCTCTGTAGCATGTGTCATTTTTAAACATGCTATTTACATCATTCATTCCAGCTGATTCTCTTTTCTGTATTCCCCACTTAATACAATATTCTCATCAGTAAGACATGGTACCTTGCCTTCTTTTTCATTTTATTGATGTGTACTAATTAAAAACAATGACTCGGAATTTTTGGAGAGGAAGTGATGCTAGGATGACTAGGAATTTTTATTTATTCACTTTACATCCTGCTCACTGCCCCTCCTCCCTGTCACTCCCTTCCCCCAATTCATTCCTCATTCCCTCTCTTCTTCTGTGGGAGAGTGGAACAACACCCCCTCCCCAGAAATCCCTCAACCCTGGCACATCAAGTCTCTGCAGGACTAGGTGCTTCCTCTCCCACTGAGGTAAAACAAGACAGCCCAGCTAGAGGAACATATCCCACAGATAAGCAAAAGTTTTGGAGGCAACCCAAGTTAAACTTGTTCAGGACCCAGTTGCATATCTGCTACATATGTGCAGGATGGGAGGAGTCAGGTCCATCCTATAAATGCTCTTTGGTTGGTGGTTCAGTCTCTGAAAGTCCCAAGGGTCCAGGTTAGTTGACCCTGTTGGTCTCCCTGTGGAGTTCCTATCTCCTTCAGGGCCACAATCCATTCCCCATCTCTTCCTTAAGAGTCCCAAGCTCCCCCCACTGTTTGACTGTTTCTCTCTACATCCTCTCAGAAGAACGCCATGCTAGACTCCTATCTGAAAGCATAACAGAGTATCATTAATAGTGTCAGGAATGGATGTTCAAGATGGGTCTCAAGTTAGGCTGATTATTGGTTGGCCATTCCCTCAGTCTCTGATGTATTCCCCTTCCCTGCATTTCTTATAGACAGTATAAATTTTGGGTTGAAAGCTTTATAGGTGAGTTGGTGTGCCTATTGTTCCACTGGGGTTCCTGTCTGGTTCCATAAGGTGACTTCTTCAGGTTCCATACTGCCAATGATGTGAATCACAGTTATGGTCACTCCCATTGATTTTTGGCTGCTTCCCCTAACCCAGATCTCTATCAATCTGTCTCAAGTCATCCAGATTCCCCCTACCTTCCCATCTCAGTCAGTTATGGATTGCCATTCATTCACATGGCCACTTGGCAATCTCTCCTGTACTTCCCCATATGTGATCTCGAACCTCCCACACACGTTTTCTTCCCTATCCCCTCTCCCACCCAGTTCCCTCCTTCCATTTGCCTTCTATGACTGTTTTATTCCACCTTCTAAGTGATATTCAGGCATAGTCATCTGGGCCTTCCTTCTTCTTTAGTTTCTTTGGGTCTGTGGAGTATAGCATGGAATCCTATATTTTATGGCTAATATCCACTTATAAGTGAGTACATACCATGCATGTACTTTTAGGTCTGGGTTACTTCACTCAGGATGATATTCTCAAGTTCCATCCACTTGTCTGAAAAGTTAATGATGTCTGTTTTTAATAGCTGTATAGATGTAACACATTATTTTTATCCCTTCTTCAATTTAGAAACATCTAGGTTGTTTCCAGTTTGTTGCTATTGCAAATAAATCTGCTATGAACATAGTTGATCAAGTATATTTGTGGAATTGTGAAGCATCTTTTGGATATATGTTCAAGAGTAGTATATCTGGGTCTTGAGGTAGAACTATTGCCAGTTTTCTGAGAAACCACCAGATTGATTTCCGAAGTGGTTTTACAAGTTTGCAATCCCTCCAGCACTGGAGGAATGTTTCTTTATTCTACATCATCTGCTGAATGTTCTATCTCTTTGAATTTTGTTTTGTTTATCTTAGTCATTCTGACCAGTATAAGATTTGTAATCTCAAAGTTGTTCTGATTGGCATTTCCCTGATGACTAAGAACTTTGAACACTTTTTAAGTGCTTCTTGGCCACTTGATATTCCTTTGTTAAGAATTCTGTTTAGCTCTGTACACCATTTTTAATTGGACTATTTGGTTTGTTGATGTCTAACTTCTTGAGATCTTTATAAATTTTGGATATTATTTTTCTGTCAGTTGTAGGGTTAGTGAAGATCTTTCCCCAATCTGTAGGCTGCCATTTTGTCCTATTAACAGTATTCTTTGCCTTATAGTTACCTTTTAGTTTTATGATGTTTATCATTTATCAATTTTTTATCTTAGAGCCTGAGCCATTGTTTTTCTGTTCATGATGTTGTCTCCTATACCAATGAGTTCAAGGCTATTTCCTACTTTCTGATCTACTCAAATTAGTGCATCCAGTTTTATGTTGAGGACTTTGATCTACTTTTGTGCCAGGTGATAGATATGGATTTGTATGTTTCTATATTTAGACATTCAGTTAGACTAGCACCATTTATTGTAGATGCTTTCTTTTTATCATTGTAAAAAATACAATTGAATCTTGACAGAAGATTTGAGCTTTTGGGGGGCCCATGGAATGAATGGAAATGAGATCAAAGAGCCACACTCCCATTTTAGCTTGTTACAGTTTGAGAAGGGTATCAGATAAAAAAGATGAAGACTAGATTTGCAATCTAAGATTTGGGTATTAGTCTTATGTCAGCTGATGGTGTATATTAGGTTTCCTGTGGCTGCTTTCTCCTTTGGATTGAATGGTTCTTTATCAAACCTCCTTACTTGTGATGATTCTCGCATATCTCCTTGTATATTTCTAGAACTGAACACAAGAAAATCATCCAGGTCAGTACCAGGCTGCACACAACCCACAGACTTCCAAGTATTCATGTGTTAAGGTGGGATGGCCACAGTACTTCCTCCAGTGTGCTCCTTATTTCATAGACCTCTGTCTTTTGTTCTTCGGTTTACAGTAAAAGTCTTAGTAACTCTTCTTTTATACATCCTTTGTTTTGTTTTCACAAAAGCTACTTTAAGGGGGAGATTAACTCTAATCTCCCTGTTAATCTATGTTAAGAAATAAAAGTGCCTGCCAGAGCAATATTGAATTTCTTGTTTGATTTCCCCAAGGATTTTAATGATTACAGATTCCTTTTGATGAGCTTCTGAGCATGTAAATTTCTTTCTTTCTTTTCAAAGATTTATTTTTAATTTTCAGTGTGTGTGTGTGTGTGTGTGTGTGTGTGTGCTCTTTCATGGATGTGCCAAATGTGTGAGTATGTGCAGAGACCATAAAATGGCCTCAGGACCACCGGAGTTGAAATTTCAGGTGGTCATGAGCTGCAGGACAAGATGTTTGGAACAAAGCTCAGGTCCTCTGTATGAGTAGTACATGTCTTCATGAAGAGCCAGCTTCCCAATCCCATGAGATTGTAATTTTCCCTCTACTCATTAATATAAAATTTCATTTCAGAAACAGGCAAGGCACAGCAGGAAGTTTCATTTTCTCTTTGCTAATTTATCTTTTTATCTTTCACCCAAAGGCCTGATCAAACATTTAATCTTCTAACTTCATTTCTGGATTTTCAGCTGTAACACTTTTTGTTCACAAAGAATGGGACCATTTTGTGGCCCTAGGATTAATGTAAGAGATGTAATTCTAGAGCTGCATTTGTCGCATCTCTTTAAATGGTCCTTAAATTTTCAATTCCCACTGTGATGCACACATCTGGAGTGAATGTATGTAGATTATAAGGTTTTAGCTTTTCCTATATTTCTGCTTACCAATTACCTCCTTTTAAAAAGTGTAATTATTTTTCTTTCTGGATTGCATATATACAGTATTACCTTTACATTTAAATTTGGTTGTAATAGTGCTTCAAGCTTAGACAGGAAAACAAATAGACTAAGATAAGATGTTCATTTCTCTGCTCTTCTCTTTCCTCTCATTTCCCAGCTATTTGGAAATGTATTAAATACTTTCAACTTTCTTAAGAAAGTAGCAATGAATTTCAACAAAGATCTTTATTGGTTTATTGATTTCTTCTTTTCTTTTCTTTTAAATTATTTTTAATCTTTTTGTACAGTCCAGTTGTTATTCCCCTCCCTGTCTGATCCCCACCACAGTTCTAAATCCATCCCTCCTCTGATCTCCAAGGGGATGTCCCCATCAGCCTCCAACCCAACAGGCCTCCCTACTCCCTGGGGCCCAAGTCTCTTGAGGGTTAGATGTATCTTCTCTGACTAAGTCCTCTGCTGTGTATGTGCTGGGGGCCTCATATTAGTTGGTGTATGCTGCCTAGTTGGTGGCTCAGTGTCTGAGAGACCTTGGGGGTCCAGGTAAGTTGTGACTGCTAGTTCTCCTACAGGGTTTCCCTCCTCCACAACTTCTTTCAGCCTTTCCCTAATTCAACTATAGGGGCCCCAGACTTCTGGTCATTTGTTGGGTGTAAGTATCTGCTTCAGTCTCTTTCAACTGCTTTATTGGGCCTCTTGGAGGGCAGCCAGGCTAGGCTTCTGTCTGTAAGCACATCATAGCATCAGTAGTAGTGTCAGGCCTTGGAGCATCCCCCTGAGATAGATAACAATTTGGGCCAGTCACTGATACTTTAAATAAGCTCATATTCCTTGTATTACTTTGCAAAGTATTTTACAAAGTATTCTCTCTTTATAGCTTATTTTGCTTATCTCTTCCACTAAGTAGGTTATTATGCTTACTATCTTGGTTTTGACTTCTTTATGCAATTTGAAAAGAAATGCATATATTATAAAATATAACTTATTCACTTGGGTGCTTTTCATCTCCAAGGCTTATTGCCTCAGTCTACAGGCTAGGCCTCGTTGTAGAATCTTCTAGCCTCTGTCCAATCTAATCTAAACCTAGAATGTTTTCAGCCTCTGGGGCTATTTGCCTAATAAACTCACCCTTTCTCATTCTTTTTGAACACTAGCTGCTGGTTCAACTCAACTGTTCTGTATCAAACTCCTCTCCCAGATGACTTATTTAATGTGACTTTTCTCATGACCTCTGAATTGCTCTGCCTGTCCTCAAACTAACTCTAGCAATCTTTTCTAATCTTCTGTCTCATTCTCATTCTCTTTCTTGTTTTGTCTTTAACTGTGTCTAGCTTGTTCTCTCTTCCATCTGTCTCTGTATAACTCTCCTGGTAAAACTGCCTTCTTTTCCCTCTTTGCTGTTCTACTGTCCCTCTCAACTCTACTGTACAGCTCTCCAGGAACTCGACCATATTCCAGTATAGTCTATCCCTTCTCTAAATAGCTTTCTTTGCCCTCTCTTCTTGTAAGAGTTGGGTATATCCTATTCTGCCAAATCTTTCTCTGATTTGTCACCTTATCTACCAACCAATTAGGCATCACTTTCAAACATGGGTGCTTCTTTCTGCAAACTAACTTTACTTTTATTGTTTGGAATTAAAGGTGAGTACTAAGGGTGTGTCTGTATTCCAGCCAGAGGGATTAAAGGTGTGTGCTAAGGGCTGAGCCACACCCTAAGAAGAAACAGGTTCAAATATCATGTAAATATATGTATATACATAATATTATAATATTATATTAATTCAAATTAATATAAAATTTGAAATGTTTTTATAATTTTCAGAGGCTTAGGATATACCTATATAGCCAACAAACTCAAAAGATATAAAATATTCTGACAAAAGTAATGTCTAGGGCTGGAGAGATGGCTTAGCTGTTAAGAGCATTGACTATTCTTCCAAAGGTCCTGAGTTCAAATCCCAGCAACCACATGGTGGCTCACACCCATCTGTAATAAGATCTGACACCCTCTTCTGGGGTGTCTGAAGACAGCTACAGTGTATTTACATATAATAAGTAAGTCTTTAAAAAAGGTAATGTCTATTGCTGTGTATTGTAATCCTAAGTCCTGTCTAGGTCTACAAGTGAATTCTCGGTTACTGGTTTTGTTGGGCAAACCTTATTAATTAATTTATAAGTATTAGTTAAATAAAATGGCTAGAGCCAACTGGAACATTAGAGGTAGGTGCTTTTTTGTTTGTTTGTTGGTTTGTGTTTTTGTTTTTGAGCATGTGAGAAGGGAAATAACAAGGAGGAGAGAGGGGAAGATGCTATAGGAGGATATAAACCATGAGCAAGTGTGTGGGGAACAGCTGTGAGGAGGTAGCCAGGCCAGCAGTTAGACAAGTAAGCTAGGGGTAACCCCCCCAAATAATTCTCAAAACCAAATAAAATAACAATAGTCTGGATCTTATTTATTTGTAAACTAGTCAGGGATATGTTTAGAATATATTTGTACTACATATGCCTGGATCTGTTCTGTTCAGATGTGGGAGGAAGCCTCTCTCATTACAACTGGGTCAGGCACTGATATGAGTATAGCAGGATACCATTAGGAATCATTTCACTGAGTTTTGTTTTGCCACTCATGTTTGGTGTATCTGGGCTATCTAGCCTCTGGTTCCTGCTGTTTCTTCCAGACAGTATCAGACATCATTTATCTCTTATAGCATGGAATCTGGCTTTTTCTTTCTTTTTTTTTAAGGGGAAGAGAAGAAAACTGTTGTCTAAACTGTAATGAAAAGCAACTGGGAATGATCAATCTTCTGTACCCGTCTGACTACTTAATCTTCAGCTCACATAATTGTATGAAAACCCTACTGAAGGGCATGTGCACTTAATCATAGACTCACTTACCCTTTTGAAAAACGTATGAGGAATCCCATGAAGCAGTTTTGTCTGTAAGCCTCCCACCACATACCTTTCTTTACATACCTTTCTACTGGAAGACTTCTTAATGAGATACTCATTACCATCTGTTCTTGCCTTGTCTAAGATAGAGAAGACACTAAACCCATATACTTCCTGTTGTGAGAAAACCTCAGGATCACAGTTGAGAACAGCTTCTGGGAGGTGGACAGGGAAGGGGAAGCATATGGTTTCTGCCTCAGCAGAATATGATTCTGTAGCTCTGTGTCTAAGCTGCTGGCACAAAGATACACGGCTGAGTCCTGGGGTTGTGTGTTCTGGATCTTCAGAGTTGAGAGTGACTGATTGGGCATCTGAGCTGAGAATCGTTCCTTGGGCATCCCTGAATCATCTATAGGAGCTTGGTTGCTAAAGTAAGTCAGGAACTCCAGGCCTTGCACAATGGTCTGTCTGTACCAGAAAACAACAGTATGTCCTGAAATCGGCTCACACCTCAGAGTTGCTTCTTGTCCCTTCCATGTCACCTTGTGCCTAGGTGTTTGGGTGACACCAGCATTTGTTGGTTCTAAAGAGAAACAGAATACAGAATGAGGAAGGTAATTGTAACCATAACAAGCAATGATCAAAAGCTGCAAATTCTTTATTGCTGAAAACTCACCTGCTCTCAAGAAACAAAGGACCAGGCAGAAAAGGAGCCTCATGGCCATGGCAAGATAAGGAAGTGACTTCACTCATAGAAACTCCACATAAGCGAGAGAAACCCAGGCTGAAGTCTCTGGGGGCTCCCTATCCCCAAGGGGGAGCATGGGCTTGTGATGACACCACTGTCTCCGTCACTGCACAAAGGATCACCTTTCAAAAGTGAGCACTGATCCTCAAAAAAAAAAAAAAAAAAAAAAAAAAAAACTACTCCTCTTGAGTGTATTTGCTTCTTTTTGTTCTAGAGCTTTCAGTTGTGCTGACAAGCTGCTAATGTATGTTCTCTTCAGTTTCTTTCTGGAGGAACTCAGAGCTGAGTTTTCTTCTTAGCACTGCTTTCACTGTGTCCTGTAAGTTTTAGTATGTTGTGTCTTCATTTTCATTAAATTCTAAAAAGTCTTTAATTTCTTTCTTTATTCCTTCTTTAACCAAGTTATAGAGTAGAACATTGTTTAACTTACATGTATATGTGTATTTTCTGTTGTTTTTGTTCGAATTTAAGACCAGCCTTAGTCCGTGGTGATCTGATAGGGTGCATGGGATTATTTCAATCTTCTTGTATCTGTTGAGACCTGTTTTGTGACCAATTATGTGGTTAATCTTGGAGAAGGTACCATGAGGTACTGAGAACATTTAGGATGAAATGTTCTATAAATATCTATTAGATTAATTTTGTTCAGAACTTCTGTTAGTTTCACCGTGTCTGTTTAGTTTCTGTATCCATGATCTGTCCATTACTGAGAGTGGAGTGTTGAAGTCTCCCAATATTATTGTTTGGGGTGCAATGTCTTCTTTTGGCTTTAGTAAAGTTTCTTTTATGGATGAGGTTGCCCTTGCATTTAGTACTACTCACCTATTAAAAACAATGAATTCAGCCGGGCAGTGGTGGCACACGCCTGTAATCCCAGCACTCTGGGAGGCAGAGGCAGGTGGGTTTCTGAGTTCGAGGCCAGCCTGGTCTACAGAGTGAATTCCAGGACAGCCAAGACTATACAGAGAAACCCTGTCTTGAAAAAACCAAATCCAAAAAACAAAAACAAACAAACAAAAAAAAACCCAACAACAACCAAAACAATGAATTCATTAAATTGTTAGGCAAATGAAACTAGAAAATATCATTCAGAGTGAGATAACCCAATCACAAAAGAACACACATACTATGCACCCAGTAATAAGTGGATATTACCCCAAAGCTCAGGATACCCAAGATACAATTCACAGATCACATTAAGCTCAAGAAGAAGGAAGACGAAAGGGTAGGTGCTTTGGTCCTTCTTAGAAGGGGAACAAAATACTCCCAGGAACAAATATGGAGACAAAGTGTAGAGCAGAGACTGAAGAAATGGCCACCCAAGACTGTCCCACCTGGGGATTCATCCCATATACAGTCAACAAACCCCTACCCTATTGTGGATGCTAAGAGATGCTTGCTGAATTGATCCATTCTTATCTCCTGTACTAAGCTCAAGTCCAAGTAGATCAAGGAAATCCACATAAAACCAGACACACTGAAACTAATAGCAAAGAAATTGGAGAAGACTCTTGAAGACGTGGGCACAGGGGAAAAGTTCCTGAACAGAACACCAATAACTTGTGCTTTAAGGTCAAGAATTGACAAATGGGACCTCATAAAATTACAGTTTCTGTAAGGCAAAGGACATGTCAAAAGGACAAAATGGCAAGCAAAAAATTGGGAAAAGATCTTTACCAACTCTACATCTGACAGAGGGCTAATATCCAAGATATTCAAAGAACTCAAGAAGATAGACTCCAGAGAGCCAAATAACCCTATTAAAAATGGGGTACAGATCTAAACAAAGAATTTTCACCTGAGGAATACCAAATGGCTGAGAAACACCTAAGGAAATGTTCAACATCCTTAGTCATCAGGAAAATGCAAATCAAAACAACCCCAAGATTTCACCTCACATCAGTCAGAATGGCTAAGATCAAAAACTCAGGAGAAAACAGGTGCTGGTAAGGATGTGGAGAAAAAGGAACACTCTTCCACTGCTGTTGGGATTGCAAGTTGGTAGAACCACTCTGGAAATCAGTCTGGCGGTTCCTCAGAAAATTGGGCATAATATACTAACAGAGGACCCAGCTATACCACTTCTGGGTATATACTCAGAGGTTTCCCCAGCATGTAATAAGGATACATGCTCCACTATGTTCATAGCAGCCTTATTTATAATAACCAGAAGCTGGAAAATACTCAGATATCCCTCAACAGAGGAATGGATACAGAAAATGTGGTGTATTTACACTATGGAATACTACTCAGCTATTAAAAACAATGAATTTATGAAATTCTTAGGCAAATGGATGGAACTAGAGAATGTCATCCTGAGTGAGGTGACCCAATCACAAAAGAGCACACATGGCATGCACTCACTGGTAAGCAGATATTCGCCCAGAAGTTTGGAATACCCAGGAAACAATTCACATATCAAATGATGCCCAAGAAGAAGGAAGGAGAGGCCCCTGGTCCTAGAAAGGCTCAGTGCAACAGTGTAGGGGAATACTAGGATAGGAAAGCAGAAAGGAGTTGATTGGGGAACAGGGGAATGGAAGAGGGCTTATGGAACTTTTGGGGAGGGGGAAATCCTGGAAAGGGGAAATCATTTGAAATGTAAATAAAGAATATATTAAAATTAAAAAAAATTAAGAAATGCTTACTGAAAGAAGCCTGATAATGCCAGTCTCTGAGAGGCCCTGCCAGAGTATTACAAATACAAAGGTAGATGCTCTAGCAGCCAACTGTTGGACTGTACTCTGGGTCCCCAATGGAGGAGTTAAAGAAAGGACTGATGGAGCTGAAGAGGTTTGCAACCCCATAGGAAGAACAACAACATCAACTAACCAGACCTTCCAGATCTCCCAGGGACTAAGCTATCAATCAAGGAGTACACATGGCTCCAGCTGCTTTTGTAGCAGAGGATTGCTTTGTCTGGCATCAATGGGAGGAGAGGTCCTTGGTCCTATGACAGCTTGATAGATGTCCCAGTGCAGGGGAATCAGGGCAGGAGGCAGGGGTGGGTGGGTAGGTGGAGGAACACCCTCATAAAAGCAGGGGAAGGGGAGATGTGATAGGGGATTTCTGGAAGGGGAGAAACTGGGAAAGGGGATAACATTTGAAATGTAAATAAAGAAAATATCCAATAAAAAATAAAGGAAAAAAACCACTGAAATAAGTAATTGCTCTGATACATGCATGGGTGGTTCATGCAAAGACTTAAAGCACTCCTAGAGTTATTTATTTACCAAAGCCTTTGTGCTTCAGTGATTATCCAATTTCCCACCCCTACCCCCATAGTTTACTTTTCCTGAAATATTGCATATCAAATTACTTATTGGACACTTCTTTGTAGTAATTTTTACTTTTTCTTTGAATTTTTATATATGTGTTCAATGTATTTTGGTCTTATCCACACTCACCAATAACTCCAATGTTAGATCCTTTACTCACTCTTCTTCCTACTAGAATGGTATCTTCCTTTATTGTTACTACTACTACTACTACTACTACTACTACTACTGTTGTTATTGTTGTTGTTGTTACCTCCATGAGTTAATTAAAACTTACCATCTGTAGGGGTTGGAGTTCATCTAATGGAGCTTAAGAAAATAACATGATTTCTGTTGTGTCAAGACAACAGAAAGAAACAAATACAGAGACTGAAGGAAGGGCCATTCTGGGACTGCCCTATCTGGGAATCCATCCTATCTGCAAGCATCACTGTTGCTGCTGCCAAGAGGCACTTGCTGACAGGAACCTGGTGTGGCTACTCCTTGGGAGGTCCGGTCAGCAACTGGCCAATGCTTGGAGTCATCGGACTGAACTCAGGGACCCTGTGGGGGAGCTGGTAGAAGGACTGGAGGAGCAGAAGGGGATTGAAACCCCATAGGAAGAACACCATCAACTGGCCAGACCACCCAGTGCTTTCAGAGACTAGATCACCAACCAAAAAGTGAACAAGGAGGGATTCATAGCTTCAGATACACATGTTGCAGAGGATGACCTTGCCTGACATCAATGGGATGGGGGGTGGCATTTGTCCTGTGGGGGTTTGATGCCCCAGTATAGGAAGATGCTGGAGTAGTGGGGCAGGAGAGGGTTTGTGGTTAGAGAAGCACCCTCATGGAAGCAAAGGGGAGAAAGGGTCAATGTGGGTTGGGGGGTTTGTGGAGGTGTAACCAGAAATTGAGATATTATTTATGATGTAAACAAATGGAATTATTAATAAAAAACAAAGAAAGAAACAAATACAGGTAGGCATGGAAGCTTAGTACATAAATATTCTTAATGGTATAAGATCAGAAACATCCACTCTTCCATCTCTAATATTAGTGTGTGTGTGTGTGTGTGTGTGTGTGTGTTTGTGTAGGTGTAGGTGTAGGTGTGTGTGTGTGTTTGTGTACCTTTCTGTATGTGTGTCTGTCTCTCTCTACATGTGTATGTGTGACTGTGGGGAGTGGGGGAGTGTAAGCATGCATATAAGTGTATATGGTATATATTCTGTCTTTTTTATACTACTGTTCTTTTTTTTAAATTTTTATTTTCTATATTCTATGTTTACATTCCAAAGGCTTTCCCCTTTCCCAGTTCCCACCCACCATAGTTCCCATAGTTCCTCTCCCCCCAACTATTCCCCAATCATTCCCCCTCCCCCCTCGGTTTCTTTACTAAACTGGATGCAATCTTTACAGGCCCAGGGTCCTCTCCTTTCTTCTTCTTGGGAATCATTTGACTTGCTATTTGTGTCTTGAGTATTTAGGGCTTCTGGGCTCATTAATATCCACTTATCAGTGATTGCATTTCATTTGCATTCTTTTGTGATTGGGTTAATTCACTCAGGATGATATTTTCCAGGTCTAACCATTTACCTACAAATTGCATGAATTCATTATTTTTAATTGCTGAGTAGTATTCCATTGTATAAATATACCACATTTTCTGTATCCATTCCTCCTTTGAGGGATATTTGGGCTCCTTCCAATTTCTGGCTATTATAAACAAGGCTGCTATAAACATAGTGGAGCATGTGTCTTAATTGCATGCAGGGGAATCCTCTGGGTATATGCCCAGGAGTGATATGCCAGGGTCCTCTGGAAGTGACATGCCCAATTTTCTGAGGAACCACCAAACTGATTTCCAGAGCGGGTTTTACCATTTTGCAATCCCACCAACAGTGGAGGAGTGTTCCTCTTTCTCCACATCCTCGCCAGTACTTGTTGTCTCTTGAGTTTTTAATCTTAGCCATTCTGACTGGTGTGAGGTGGAATCTCAGGGTTGTTTTGATTTGCATTTCCCTGATGACTAATGATGTTGAACATCTTTTAAGGTGTTTCTCGGCCATCCAAATTTCTTCTGGTGTAAATTCTTTGTTTAGCTCTGTGCCCCATTTTTTGATAGGGTTATTTGGTTCTTTGGGGTCTAACTTCTTGAGTTCTTTGTATATATTGGATATTAGCCCTCTGCCGGATGTGGGGTTGGTGAAGATCTTTTCCAATTTGTTGGTTGCCGTTTTGTCCTTCTGACAGTGTCCTTTGCTTTGCAGAAACTTTGTAATTTTATGAGGTCCCATTTGTCGATTCTTGATTTTAGTGCATAAGCTATTGGTGTTCTGTTCAGCAACTTTTCCCCTGTGCCCAAGTCCTCCAGGGTCTTCCCAAGTTTCTTTTATAATAGCTTCAGTGTGTCTGGTTTTATGTGGAGGTCCTTGATCCACATGGAGTTGATCTTAGTGCAAAGAGATAAGAGTGGGTCAATTCGCATTCTTCTGCATGTTGACCTCCAGTTGAACCAGCACCATTTGTTGAAAAGGCTATCTTTATTCCACTGGATGGTTGTGGCTCCTTTATCAAAGATCAAGTGACCATAAGTCTGTGGGTTCATTTCTGGGTCTTCAATCCTGTTCCATTGATCTGCTTGCCTGTTGCTATACCAATACCATGCAGTTTTTAACACAATTGCTCTGTAGTACTGCTTGAGGTCAGGGATATTGATTCCCCCAGAAGTCCTTTTATTGTTGAGAATAGTTTTAGCTATCCTGGGTTTTTTGTTGCTCCAGATGAATTTGAGAATTGCTCTTTCTAGATCTATGAAGAATTGAGTTGGGACTTTGATGGGGATCGCATTGAATCTGTAGATTGCTTTTGGCAAGATGGCCATTTTTACTACATTGATCCTGCCAATCCAGGAGCAAGAAATATTTTTCCATCTTCTGAGGTCTTCTTCGATTTCTTTCTTCAAGGACTTGAAGTTCCTGTTGTACAGATCTTTTGCTTGTTTGGTTAGAGTTACGCCAAGATACTTTATGTTGTTTGTGGCTATTGTGAAGGTATACTACTGTTCTAATGAGTATATTGACGGGCTGAAGCATTGTGAGACCCACACACAAAGAAGGCAAAAGCTGGCATAGAACTTAGGAGGGAATATGAAATACAAATATCCAGAAAACATTCAGAATCAGGACACAGTATCCTAGGATGTACCTCAGACCTACCCTAATGTATAAAGTTTATAAAATAAACTAAGAACATAAAGAAAAAGGAAAAAGAAGGAATAAATAACACTAAGGATATTTGAAGAGCTCTAGGAGTCATATTATTTTATATTTACTTAAAATTTCTTGACCGTGTGTGTGTTTAAAATGAATCTATATCACTTGTGATAATAATGCTCCCCTCGACAGCCATAGCCTTTCTAATAAAAACTCCCATAGCAGGCATGAGAAGCCTTCTTTCAAGTTGTTAATCAGGGGATTCTAAGAGACTCCTAAATCAATATAAGCTATTGTACTTGACCTTAGTTTTCTGTCAGAAGATGAAATCAAGTTCTTTTGGCTGAAGAAACCACACACTTTGGATAGAGGACACAGAAGAATCTAACTGGATCTTACCCAAAAGCATTCTTCTTGTGAACTAGCTTTCATAGTATCAGAAGATGCCAAGTAAGCTACCAAAGGAAGAAAGCAATTAAGAATCCTACCTGGTTGTAGAATCCAAGAGCCAAGGCAATGACCACCATGGTAAGATAACCCTAATGGTGCAATATGGCACTTCTACCTTGGCAATAGCTGTACAATTGAGCTTAAGGCTTAGTCAGCAGGAGAGAAATCACACTTAGTCCTGGAAACACCCCTACTACCTCAGACTGGTAAGACCATGAATCTTAGAGGACAACATGTTATCATAGCTTTCCAGACCAGTATAATTCCCACCTGCATTCTAAATTCTGATCCTAATATACAAATAAATGTAGATCTCATCCCTCATCAAAGAAGCTTCTTCTGCAGCACATAGGGAACATTGCAGAAAGCCAGAGCTTATCAAAATGCGGAGAACAACCAACAACAGATCTACAACCTAATCTGTATACCTAAGGCTTGGGGGAATATCATAGCAGAGGAAGATGAAAGATTTTAAAACCAGAAAGGCAGCTGCAAGATTGGGATTTCTTGATAAGACAGGAGCTACACCCAGGAAATATCAAAAATGTGACTGTATAACCATATCTGAACAATGACAATACTAGTTGACACTTCAACACTGAAGAAGAAATCTTTCTCACTTGAGTAAAGTGAGCCCTACCCCCCAAATAAAGAATTACAAGCAATTAATAACTACCAAGAGATGGATCATTAGTCCCAGAAATGAACCCCTAATTGTTTTTCTAGCATCATGTGGCCAGATCTAATAACAAATATATATGTAACACTAAGGGGATTCAGCAGGTTGTGTTTGTATATTTATATGTGACAAGAAGAAGCCACAAACATGGGAAGTAGTGGGGGTATGGTATGAGAGGAGTTGAAAGGAGGGACTAGAACATAAAATAGTATAATTATATTTTACTTAAAATAAATGTAAGAGCTGGAGAGATGTCTCAGTGGGTTAAGAGCACTGTCTGTTCTTCCAGGGACCTAAATCTGATTCCTAGCACCTACATGGCAGGTTACAACTGAGGATAACAGCAGTCCAAGGGCATCCAATACACTTTTCTGGTCTCTACAGGCACCTGGCATGCATGTGTTGCATAGACAAACAGCTGAAACACTCATACAGTAAAATAAATAATTAAAAGTAGATAATAGATAGATAGATAGATAGATAGATAGATAGATACATAGATAGATAGATAGATAGATAGATAGATAGATAGATAGATAGATTTGGTTTTTCAAGACAGGGTTTCTCTGTGTAGTCCTGGCTGTCCTGGAACTCACTCTGTAGACCAGGCTGGCCTCGAACTAAGAAATCTGCCTGCCTCTGCCTCCCAAGTGCTGGGATTACAGGCGTGCGCCACCACGCCTGGCTGATGATATTTTTTAGAAAGAAATTTAACACATGATTGGGCAACTCTTTCTAAATTTTTTGTTTGTTCCTTCACATTTTTATGTTTATTGTAGGAAAAGTGTCATATTCTGGGCTCCCAAAAGGCCCCTCTGCTTGGAGCAGTGTCACTGTGCTTCTCAGAGCCCTGCTTTGAATTTTCTATCACAGAGGTAGTAGAAGCCTGGACTAGGTTACAGAAAGCTTTTTACAACAGCTGCCCTGAGATCCTTGACATGGTTCATTTACTTTTCTTGCATCAGGGTTCATAGCTGCCCAACACACTCAGAGGTAGAGGCTTAAAGGTGTTTCACAGGGCAGAGGCAAGTAGCCTGGAAAGCACCTGACTCATTTCTTTTTATCCCCAGGTCATCACTGATTACTGATTTTTTTTTTAATTGTTGGAAATTTCTTTCATTTGTTTGTGTGATTGGTTGTGTTTTGATATGTTTTTAAATCACGAACACTCTTCAGCAAGAACAATTTGACTGTCACAGATATGAATCTTACTGCCCAGTCTGAGTGCCCCCTGGACATCAATCTTTGTAGTCAATCACAATGCCACCTCCTTAAAGTTCTCTGTGGAAAGAAACCTTGTATGGGAGCCATCAAGTGAACTTATTTGTTTCTGATTTTTTTCTCACTGAACCTCTTCATAAAACATTATTTAAATTAGTTAAAGTATGTTAATGGTTACTTTGTCTAACAAATATCTATTGTAGTTAAAGTATGTTAATGGTTACTTTGTCTAACAAATATCCCAGACTCCCCCTCCCCAGCCCTTAATTACTATTGTTCTTTACTAATATACATAAGAAAAGAAGCCTTTGCACCCAACCTTTCAAGATTAAAATCCTGAGCCTCAACATTTTCTTCAATGCCCTAACTACCAGACAAGCCTCTGGGTCAGTGGCTCTCAACCTTCCTAGTGCTGCTATCCTTTAACATAATTCCTCATATTGTGCATGACTCCCAAACATAAAATTATTTCATTGCTACTCTATAACTGTAACTTTACTACTGTTATGAGTTATAGTGTAAATATATTATATGCAACCCTTGTGTAGGTTGACAGCCACAGCAATAGCTCTTTTAGAGTCACCTCAGTGACTCCTGGTGGCCACTGGAGTAGATGTTCAAGAAATGATTTCTCTGGCCAGTAAAGATGATTCTGTTACAATGGCTATGAGCAACACAAATCATGGTTGTTGGAATTGTAAAGATTCAAAAATAATGCTTCCCTTTCTTACATTACATGGAAAACACTCAGAAATGGGATAATGAAATCTGCAAAATAAAAGTCAAAAGGTCAATGTTGCAGCTGTGATGAAAAGATCAACCTACCCAACAAAGTTGACCAGCTTGAATCTATATGAGTACAGTACAGTGAAACTTTCCCTAGGGTAGCCAGCCTCTCCACTTGAATAAATCCTCTGATCACTGTTTTTCCCATAATTCGGAGGCAGGAGAATACAGAGCATTCATCTCATAGGTAGAGAAATACAAAGATAAAGGTAGAGGACTTGAGTCGTCATGCCGAGTTCCTTCTTTCATGTAATTAGACTCAGTTCTCCTACCACAGAGAAGAGTGAGAAGAGAAGTGGACTCGAGATATTACTCAAGAGACCCACCCATTATCAGGAGAAGTAGGGTAAAAACAAACATTTCCTCCAAGGTTCAGAAAATTTGTGTTGCCCAAACACCTCAGACTCATTCTGTGAGAACCCCTCTGTTCCAGCAGTCTTGAGGAATACTTTTCAAGATACTTGAAGAACTAAGAGTCCTGTTGCCAACTCTAAACTAGGAATTAATTTTCTATTCTTCTTTTGCCAGTTTATATACTATTTTATCTATTACAAAGAAAAAGACCCATGACAAACTTCAGTCATATATATCAGAAAGAACCACCTATAAGATGAAGACAATATTTAGAGCCATTCTAAAATTTGAATATGATATAAACTAATTTTCTTCAAATTTTGTATATGAACTAGAGAAGTGGCTCAACTGTTAAGAGCATGCACTGTTCTTGCGGGAGACTTGGGCTTAGTTCTCAGAACCAACATTAGGAAGCTAACAACTACCTGTAACTACTGTTCCAGGGAAATCCAACAATCCAACACCCTCTGACTTCCCGGAGCACCTATGTGGTACACATAAACTGTTGCAGGCACACACACACACACACACACACACACACACTAATAAATTTTAAAAAGAAAACGTTCTCTGTAGTATCTTAGGGAAAACTAATCTGTCTTTTTTATTATCAGTTCAGTGACTTTTCTCAGTTATGCTATGCTCCAGTCTTTAATGGTTTTCTTATTATAATTTTTTTAATTTCCTCTACTCTAGCATGCATTTTATCATTTTTCTCTCAATGTGCTATTGCTCAATCCTTTAAAAAAGATTAAATTGAATTTCTCAATCTTTAAAATGGCTTCTTTTGAATTTTTAAAATAATTCTCATCCAACAAGTAGTATTCATTGGCATAGACTACCTTCATTAACTTTATGCCTGAATCTGGGCCCACAGCATTAGTATTTCAAATCTACTCAGCTAGACTTTATCTCTATGGTCTTCTCTGGTGAGAGATATTAAATTTATAAACTCTGAAATATCTTAAACAAGAGCTATTAAAATAAATATGTAATGCCTCCTCTTTCTTGTCACATGAT
Organism: Apodemus agrarius; assembly: GCA_964023405.1. NCBI lineage: Eukaryota > Metazoa > Chordata > Mammalia > Rodentia > Muridae > Apodemus > Apodemus agrarius. The sequence goes on along the minus strand of OZ030006.1, from coordinate 66,566,792 downwards.
CTTCTACCTAAATTTCTCTCCTTATATTTTACTTGCTTCCCCTTTCATCTGTACCACACTTTCCTAAGAGCTGTAATTTTTACAATTAATCTGGCGGGTTCCTGAAGATCATATAACTTAAATATGTTCCTCAATCTCCTGAGGCATTTCTGTCAAATATTTGTGATTTTCAGAGCCTTTTCTTTTTTTCTTTTTTTTAATTTTTATTAATTTCTTCATTTAAATTTCATATGTTATCCCCTTTCTTAGTTTCCCCTCCAAAAACTTCCAATCCCATTCCCCCACCCCTTGCTCACCAACCTACCCACTTCTGCTTCCCTGTCCTGGCATTCCTCTATACTGGGACATTTAGCCTTCTCAGAACCAAGGGCATCTCCTCCCTTTGATGTCAACAAGGCCATCCTCTGCTACAAATGTAGTTGGAGCCATAGGTCCCTCCATGTGTACTCTTTGGTTGGTGGTTTAGTCCCTGAGTGCTCTGGATATACTGTGTGGTTTATATTGTTGTTCCTCCTATGGAGCTACACTCTCCTTCAGCTCCTTGGGTCCTTTTTCTAGCCAGGTGGGGCAGTCTCTGGATGTTCTTTCCTCAGTCTCTGCTCCACACTTTGTCTCTGTATCTCCTCCCATGTATATCTTGTTTCTCCTTCTAAGAAGGACCAAAGTATCCATCCTTTGGTCTTCATTCTTCTATAGCTTCATTTGGTGTGTGAATTGTCTCTTGGGTATTCAGAGGCTTCTGGATGCTGTCTCTTCCTTGGGGGAGTCATTCCAGTTTGCTTCTTCTAAGATCCTGAATTTTCCCTCTAATGGGATTTTCTGATTACCTTATCTGTCTTAGTCAAACCTAAAATAAATGTCTCTCTTGTCTCCCCAGGGAGCCATGAGACCTAAGTCTTTTCCCTTTTCCCTTTAAGAATCCAACTCTCCTGATCCCATACTCTGCTTTCTTCCACATGATGGTGCATGTTTTCTAAGATGCTGCTTTTCCTCATACAGAAATAATTTTTTACATCCATTCACATTTTTATGTTTTTGTAATGATTTGTAGATTTTTTAATTTAAGTCTTCAATATTCTAATGTATGGTGGTTTGGTTAGCCTGAATTTATCAGGTATCACATAAAGAAAAAGAAAACAAAATGCATTCTCTTTTAGTTTCATCCTTCCCAATGTATGCATTGGTTCAGTGTTTCCTCTGAGGTCTTCAAGATGTAGTAGGAACCTATGGCATTTTTCTATTTTAAACATCCTTCTTTTGCTGCCTTATAGGAAGGATCAAACAAATTTGAGCCCCTGAGTTATCTCATCTCTTTTTGAAGGAAACATGAATTCCCTTTGGCATAGTTCATCAACCACAGGTGTTCCTTTAATTATGTTTTAAGCTTTTGAAATAATTGTGTTGATTGATTTTGGATTTTCCTGTATACACAGTCTAATTTCCTTTTCCTTGAGAGTCCTCATAAGCACATTTTCTTCATCAGAAACAGCCTGACCAGTTGTGCTATCACAGACTCTAAATTATTCCTGTCTGGGAGCTCACTAATATGAATAGTTTATTTCCTTGACTTTGCAGAGACGTTTAGAAATAGTAATTCTCCAGTGATAATCCAGCTGATGAGTCCATTTCAATGAGAGATTTTTCACTGTCAGAAAAATTTGAATATCAGATAGGAACACAGAAATATTTTTTTAAATCTCTTACCATTGAACAAAGAATTTGTAATCATCTATCATTTTAGAAAATATTCAAACAATATTAGTGGCCATTCTGAATAGTTTTGTGTGTTGTAGAGAACCCAAAGCCTGCAACAAGAGCATTCATTTGAAATGAGCAAGTGGAGGAGCTGTTAGTGACACTATTATTAATTTCAAGTACATCTTTTGTGTTTTATTAACACATACTCAGAGTAATCTAGTACAAAAATACATATAATGTCATTTCTGTAGGTGAAGCAATTGGACTTTTTTCTCTAAAATATTTTTTTAATATTCTTTCTTCTTTTAAGTTCTTCTCTCAACTGGAGCTTTTAAGTTGAATTTGTGTGTGTGTGTGTGTGTGTGTGTGTGTGTACATATGCACCAAGTATGTGCAGGTTCCTGAGAAGGATCTCCAAGAACTGGAGTTACAGGCAATTGTGAGGAGTTCTACTTGGATGCAAGGAATTGATTTCAGGTTTTTCTTAGACAGCAGCAAGCATTAAGTGGTGGGTCACTTTTTCACCCACCATCTATTCTATTTATATATAAAAGAAAAACAAAGACTGGAAAATCAGCCTCAATAAAAGCCATGACCACTCTTGGGTCACTTAGAGACAGTACCGATGCTTCCTAAGGCATGACACCCAGGCAGAATAATGCTGTGGAACAAAGCTCTCCACAAATTCACTAGTTTAGAGCAACAACCATTTATTTACATTCTTGAATCTATGGAGTAGAGGGTTGATTCTGTGAATCTTAACTCACTATTTTAAATGTTAAATTTTTATAGAAAGGGTGATTTGAAAACACTCTATTTTGCAGCTTTTGTTTTTATCTTCAGAACAGGTTCTTTCAAAGAACAATGTTTTTTTTTTCTTTTCAATGAAGGAATGATTCTAAATGGTAAACAATGTACATTTAAATAGAAGCACACAGAACTGAGTGTCATTTTCAAATTCTCAAAGTACCATTTTTAACCAGTAAAAATGATCAGGATCAACCTACATGCTGCTTCTTCAAAAAATGGATTTTGTTACACCCTACTGTGAAAAAAGGAGTTAAGAACAGTAGTTTTCTGCTTCACAAAGAAGCATCCGACAGCATGGCAAGTGATTAGAAAGCTGGAAAGTGTAGAAATGGGAGTAGAATCTAGCAAAGCAGATGCACAAGGCCATGTTAAATTGTGTAAGACGGTTTTGCAAAGGCATGAAGTATATTTGACTACTTTAACACATAATCGCTGTGAAGCGTCAGCTGCCATCCTCAGTAGGGCTGTGATGCTGGTCTCAATAGACAACCACTGCAAGAAGCAGAGTTAGAAAGTGTCTTTCATGATCATTGTGTTACATAAGTAGGACACTGAGGCATTTGAAAGTATTCACAAAGGTGGAATAGCCCGCGTGGTTGCTGGGACACAAAAAAGAAGTTGGGACATCTGCAAATGTGTTTTCTAAAAGGACTGGCATGTCATTAAGTAGACTGGTTATGGGAATACCGAGTATTTGGTTTGCTACAGAACAGCAGCAGGTCTAAACAGCTTTGCCTGACATGTTTTTTTTTCAGTTAAAACTCAGAGATATTCAAAATACATGTATTTCTAACCTCCTTTAGTGTTATAATTTGCAGAGATATTAGAAAAAGTCTCTGCTCTTTGGATACTGTAGGCTGAGAAAAAGCATTTGTCTGTTAAATATGCACATGCTGTATTAATAAAACTAAATTTGAAAACGTTTAGAGAAAAAGAGAATCCTCCAGAGTAATGAAGTAAAAAAAAAATGGAGATAAAAACAATGTGTAAATTTTTCCATCCGAGTGAGTAGAGGGCAGGAGGATTAACTAGAAGAGGTATCCTGTGTGGATGAGCTGAGCTTATAGTATAGGAGGGAAAATAATCAGGAAGAAGAAAGAAGGAGCCAGGATAAGCTACATATAAAGATGTAGTGTATGTCTCTTGGTGCACATGAAAACATCTGCATGACATTCTGGATTGTTCTCATCTCAAATGTTAGGACTTGAGTGACACAGCTAACTCAAAAAGAGAAGGAATTTGGCTATAAGACAGAACTATTAGCTGGGCGTGGTGGCTCCCAGCACTTGGGAGGCAGAGGCAGGCGGATTTCTGAGTTCGAGGCCAGCCTAGTCTACAGAGTGAGTTCCAGGGCAGCCAGGGCTACACAGAGAAACCCTGTCTCGAAAACAAACAAACAAACAAACAAAATACAGAAGTATTTGGGTCAACCTAATTGCCTTGGCGACTCAAATATAAGCATCTTTTGCATGAGTTCATTTGATAAGAATTCACCAGTGTGGCATAAGATAATAGAAGAGCTCAGTAAAACTACCCAGACGCATTTCCAGTGCTGAAGACAAGCATATATAATCAGATGGAACATATAGATATGATTCTTAAGGAGATGAGATCATTAAGGAAAGGGCAAACAAGACAGGAGAAACTTGAATGGTTTATGATATTTCCATACTGGGACTTGCCAGGCCTAAACTCATCATCATAACCAGAAGCATTCTGAGACTACAAGAAATTGGGGCTGATATGAGACTCTACACATACATGTGGGGGGAGAAAAGAAAAATCCTATGGAAACACTAATTTGAAATTAACATTAAAATAATGTCTTCACAACTTTGTCTGAGGGAAAAGGGAATGAACAGCCAAATTAAATCATAGAACATTGCTCTTATCAGGACTGACTGCAGCATTCAGATGGGGAGAATAAAAAACATAGACTCTCCACCATGGGTACTTATAGCCCATGTGAGCTTTAGGCCCCCAACCATATGTGAGAAATCTCTGAACTTCCTTCAAGATCATTTTTCCATCCAAGCTTTCTTAATGCTGTATTATTTTCTGTCTTTATCATGACTTTATACCTTGTTGTTTTTGTTTGTTTTGTTGTAATGAAGGAAGGAGCACAGAGAACTTCAGAACTGCTAGGGCCTGGAGGGAGAGGAGGATACAACTCTTTTTGTCCTGGCAGGGCATCTTTGTGTAGCTCTGTGGCTAAACTGCTGGCACACAGATACACAGCTGAGTCCTGGGGTTCTGTAGGTTGAATCTTCAGAGTGGAGGATGAATCTGACATCTCAGCTTTGAATCGATCCTTGAACGTCCCTCCATCCTCCATAAGAGTCTTGCTGCGGAAGTAGCTCAGCAGCTCTAGTCCCCCTATCTTGGTCTGTCTGTACCAGAAAAGGTCATTGTGACCTGAAATTGGCTCACACTTCAAAGTTGCTGTTTGTCCATTCTTTATCACCTCAAAACTGGGTGACTGGGTGACTCCAGCATCTGTGTAATCTATATTTAAAAAGACAAAGTAGGAGACAAAATAAAAACTCTGTAGAGTCATGAATACAGTAAGCCAGTGTGATGATGTTAATTATCCTCTGGACTTACTTGCTATGAGAACACAAAAGATCACACAACACAGTATCTGGCTGCCCATAGTGGGATAAACACAGGTGTGAATCATATAGGCTAGGGTTTTACATGGGCAGAAAATTTACTTTGAGAACACTTTATTCTCATACAAGATATCTATTGGTTAGTGACATCATCTGATAAGACATGAAAACCTCCAACCCCAGCCACAATGTAAAAGCTTTTTTGAGAGGAGGCTGAAGCTCTAGAAATGAATCAAGCAGGCCTAGGTGAAACTGCACCTGAAGTAATGTAAGGGTTTGGGCATTTGAGGCTCCTGGTAGCTTAGTTTGGCTTTATCAGTTCTCGACGCCTTCTCTAGAGCCTCTGTCTTCTAAGAACCTGCTTTTTCCATTTGCACTTCAAATTCCAAGTAGTTAAAAATGGATTCACTGTCTTCTCAGAACCCATCTTCTCTGAAAACTTCCATATTCCATCATTGGTGGCATGGTTATCCCACTATCATATACTCAACTCACTCACTGAAAGACTTCCATGATCTATTATTACTGCATTTTGTCAAATTTTTCAACTCAACAATAGAAGCTCCCCTCAATCTCTACAACAAAACAATTAGGAATTGTCTTGTTCCAAAAGATTTGCAAATAAAATACTGCAGAATTTACTTATTCTTACCTCCTGAAAAATCGCCATGCTTGTTCATCAATAATGCCTGGTCCTTCACCTAACCTGTGGCCTACCTACATACTATCAGTCTAGCAACTGTGGAGAAATGAGAGAAGGTTCTGTGTCCTTCATTAATCTAATGAGTTACTTACTGATAAGGATGAAATAGTTTGAATTTTATTTTTGACACAGAAACACACTGCCAAATTCTATAAACTTGAGGGTACCTATATTTAAATAACAACTTTTAAATAGCTTATAAACTCACTAGGGTTATCTACAGTGCTTCTTTTTTCCTGAAGGCACTATCTTGCAACATGTTGGGTCTATGATAAAAACCATATAAACCAGATAAGCAAAATGAAGATCCCCCCTGTTAACTGGTGTCTGTGTGCAGGAGAAAGAATGGTCTTCAAAGACAAGTATGTCTAATTCTTCTGTGAGTATGATAAATGGCATTGCAAGAGAGAATTAAGCACCCAGTGAAAGTAAGTCGGTAAACCAGTTGACCTTACTTTGTCAAGGAGATGGTCTTCAAATTCCAAGTAGATGTGATGACAATCACAGGGGTCTTACAGTGTGAAAGACAAGAAAAATAAGAGTCAGAGAAGAACAACAAAGAAACTATCAGCTTATTGTTTGTTTTGATAATCTAAGGGACCATGAAACAAGTTGCTTATGGCTGTCTGGTTGACTGAAAAAAAAAATGAGAAACTTGACTCTCTTCTAGAGCCTCTAAAGGGAATGTGCATTCATGTAAACTGTGAGACAATACATTTGCATTGCTTTAATAGAGCAAGTTAGTTGGAATTTGTTATAGCAGCTATTGGAAAGTAATACACCATAGCATCCATGAGACTCATGTCTGAAACCCTGAAATCAGGACTGGAGAGATAGTTCAGTCAGCAAAGTGTTTGCTTTGCAATCATAAACACCTGAGTTCATATTGAATGTGGAGAAAGCAAGCCAGTGTGTACATAGAGCCTTCACCCCTACATTCTAGCATTTTTGGTATGAAGATACTCTGCAGACTACCAAAAATGAAAATTAAACACCAACCCAGCCAAAATATCTTTGATCTCCATTCTGTCCTACCTGCAAGATGTGCTAAGGCAGTGGTCAGACAAAACATGTGGGAGTAACCAATCAATGTTTCATTTGACTCAAGGCCCACTTGATAAGATAAAACCCACCCTTTCTAATGCTGATTAGGTGACCAAGAACAAGACACTATATTGTCTAGAGACCTAGGCTAAAACCAAATACCACTTGTCCAAAAAAAGTGTCAATAAAATGGCCCCTAATGACATTTTACTATACTCACAGATAGATCAGTGCCTTATTCAGCCATCATCACAGAACTCAGACATTATGCAGAGAAGAAGGAGAAATAATAAGAATAAAAATAAGAATAATGAGAAGGAGGAGGAGGAGAGAGAGAGAAGAGAGAAGAGAGAAGAGAGAAGAGAGAAGAGAGAAGAGAGAGAGAGAGAGAGAGAGAGAGAGAGAGAGAGAGAGAGACAGAGAGAGAGAGAGAGAGAGAGAGAGAGAGAGAGAGAGAGAGAGAGAGATATTTGAAAATACACACCTAAATGGGATGCTTCTATCATGTTCATCCCCTCATAGGTCAGTGGACCCCATGAAAGAGGAGACAGAAAAAGTGTAAGAGCCAGAGAGGGTGGAGGACACCAGGAGAACAAGCTTCACTGAGTCAGTTACGCAAGGTTCATATGAGCTCACAGAGACTGAAGCAGTAAGCACAGGGCCTGCAAGGATCGGCACCAGGTCCTCTGAGTATATATTACAGCTTTAGCTTAGTGTTTTTCATGAATTCCTGAGAATGTGAACAAGTTACTCTCTGATTCTGCTTTGGAGGCTCTTTTTCTTCTTTTGGCTTGCCTTGTCCAGACTCCATGTGAGGACTTTTGTTTGACCTTACTATATTTTATTTTGTCATCTTTGGTTGCTATCTCTTAAAAGCCTGCTCTTTTCCAATGAGAGACAGAAAGAGAGTGGATCTAAAGGGAAGGGAAGGTGGCAAGGAACTGGGAGGAATAGAGGGAAAGAAATCTGTAATCAGAATATAGTGTATGAGAAAAGAATATTTTTAATAAAAGGGGGAAATGCTAAAAGAAAGGAAGGAGGAAGGAAGGAAAGAAGGAGGGAAGGAAGAAAGAAATAAAGAAGGAAGAAAAGATCTGAGTTCAATTCTTAAAAACTACATTTTAAAAGTTTGCCATGATGTTATGAGATTGTTATTCCACATTGGAGAGCCACCACAAGCAGACTACTGGAGCTTAGCAACTGGCCTGCTTAGCCTGATTGTCAAACTCTAGGCCAGTAATATACCCAGACACAAAACCAAACAGAAACAAAAGCCAAACACCAAAACAAGACAAAACAAAAAACTCAGGGTGGGTATCATCTAACTATATTTTCCTAAGCTTTTACACAGATTCTAGCTAACAATGAAGCCACAGTGCATTCTAGTGGCCAGTGACAAATAGCAACCCAAATTGGAGCTGCGATTTCATTCATTTCACATAAAAGATGTGAGATTTTATAATGTGTCAGTGTTAGGGAGTGGTGAATCCATATTAATCTTACTTTTGTCTAATTTTTAAATTCTGACAGAGAATGGGTGACCATTATCTACCATACAACTGGATCTTCTGCAAAAATAGATTGAATGACATGAAGTGAAGGAAAATGAACAAACATTATGAGCTGCAGTTAGACTCAGAACAGAAGGACAGAAGGCCTGGAGGGTCTGAGAGTGCAGGTGCAAGCAGAACCCCTCCCCCAACCCTGCTGTTTTCCAAGAACTCCCAGTAGTTCACACCATTTCTCTTATTGTCTTAGAATATCAGGAAGGAGTTGGTAAGGGTATAGAGACAGACATAAAAAGGTATCATCAGGGCTTACATGGGGGCCCTGGGCTACTTTAGAAGTACTTAACAAGGGGAAGAACCTGGGATTTTAACATGCCAAGGAAGCATTGTAACAGACAAAGTCAGACAGATGAAATGTGTTCAACAGTCTCTGAGCTATCTGGATCAAACCTGAAATATTTTTGTACTTTGCTAGAGACATTAGAAAGCTTCAGCACTCTGTGAAAAGTAGTATTCTGCTTGAGTGGAAATTTGGACTGGGTGTGGTGTCGCATATCCCAAAGTTTGGTAGGTATGGACTGGAGGACCAGGACTTCATGGGAACTCAAATGTATTCTTCTAAAAAGTCTGTAACTCCCTTTAGGTTATCGATTTTGTGTATTTCTTTGAAGATAAAACATTGTTAAAACTGAATTAAGATTAATAAAAATAATAATAACAATAATAAATTTAATTATTATTGATGCATTTTCATACAAGAAAGAGCAGATATAATTACTCCAAACAAACAAATACATACTGTAGAGAATTTGTTCCTTTGAAAGTTCTAGTACAAAGGCATAGAAGCACAATATAAAGATGTCAACAAGTATAGCATTCTAAACACTCAGATGCTCCAGGTCCAGCGGGAATGCCTGTCGCCTGTTACTCACAGATAACCTCCATCTGTTCTACTGACTTTTAGATGGATTTTCCCATTGCATATTTCACAGAACAGGTATCTCCAGATTCTGATGACTGTGAGTCTGTGAAAAGTCACTTTCAGTTTGGGCTTCTTGAATTGTTACTGAAAAAGTAAAATACTTGGAGTCCCTGGGATATTATTTTTCAACCACTTGGCAGTCCTTGTGTTTCATGAAAGAATTTGTGTTCTCTGCTTATATGCAGCATGGCCTATATCTAAAGGCCAACTCTGTCCATGGGGTATAAGAAGTGGTGACAGGTCTCTACTGAAAGGTGGCTTGAAGAAAACCATCAGCTTTGAGCACAGCAGGGATGTGTCCCTTCACTGCTGTGGCTAAACTGCTGGCACAGAGGAAGGTGGCTGAGTCGCCCTGCTTTGCAGACTGGATCTTGAGAGTGGAGTCAATTCCTTTAGGCCTCACAGCAGAAAAACGTTCCACAGGCAACTGTGAATTATCTATAACAGTCTCATCCCTAAAGTAGACTAGAAGCTGGGGCCCCTGGTCTCTGAGATGCTGATACCAGTAAAGAGTATCATGTCCAGAAATAGGGTCACACCAAAACGAAACAGCCTGCCTTTCCTGTATGATTACATATCCGGGAGACTGGGTGACTCCAGCTTCAGACAGTACTGTGGGAAAAGAAAATAGTATGTCAAAATGGAAACAAATGGATGAATCCCCAGAGAAATGCAAGATGGAGACTATTTTTCTAAAAACTTACCTTTGTCAAGGAGGCAGAACAGTGCCCAGCCAAGAAGTCTGTTGCCCATGGCAGATTGAGGGCAGAGGAAGGCTTATCACAACAAGGTCTTAACAGTTGTATTACCTGTTGCCACACGAGATTTCACACGAAGATTTTACTGTCCCTGTCCCTTCAGAGAATCAATCTTAGCACAGTGCCTCTGAGTGTAAATGGTTTAGCATATGCACAGACTGCATGTGAATTCATCCAGTGTGCTCACACACAGCTCAGGCGTTAGAGGGCACAATCTTCTACAGCCTGAGGCCCTTCTTCTAAGGATCTGATTGGTGTTTCTTGAATATCACAAAGGCAACTGGAAGGCACCATTATTGGGTGGTGACCTCGTCGTCCTTCTTGTCATTTTCCTCCACTTTGGGCGGCATAGCTCTTTCAGCAGGTTCTGGCACCATGTATTCCAGACATCACATTAAACAAGCTGGCATATTTCAGAGGGATAAAATGAGGTCTGCACTTCTAGGACACCAATAAATAAATGCTAGAATTGTCCCTAACAAAAGCAAAGCTCTTTCTTGGCCTATAAATCATCATTGTATTATAACAATAAATGTAATTTTAAATAGGTTTTTACCATTCTTAACCCTTTAAAAATGGACAGAAATTAACCTAAAAATGGATACCTCAGATACAACTTAGAAATAAACTACACTGGTTAGTATCTGACTGTTGCTGTTCCCTGATGGGGCAAACACTGGGTACAAAAACACATATTTCTAATTGCCTGAGTGATATGGTGGGAAGGGAGAGGGAGTTGAGAACCTCTGGGAGTTGACATGAGGACTGAAGCAAGACATGTGTTCATAGACATGAAATGGTGTAGGTAGATGGCATAGATCATTTACCACATCTCCCAAATTTAGGAAGCACATGCCTATACCACAAGGTGAAGGGCTGAGGCATACAGTTAATTAACACACTCACTGGTTTTGTTTATTTGGTCTCCATCAATATTATAGAAAAGCTGCTGGTACAAAATAAACTTAAGACATATCGGCTAATAACTCAGTGATACAAAGTCTCTATGTAGCAAGAGGATGGTGTGTTTCATTCTTATGACCAGTGTGTTGGATGGTAGCAACATGTAGTGGTGTTAGACACTGTGCTCTTCAGATAATGTTAGACTGTGTTCCTCAGACAATGTCAGAGACTGTGCTCCTCAGACAATGTCAAAGACTGTGCTTCTCAGATAATGTTAGAGACTGGGCTTCTCAGACAATGTCAGAGACTGTGCTTCTCAGACAATGTTGAAGACTGTACTCTGTACTCTTCAGACAATCTTAGAGACTGTGCTCCCTAGACAATCTTAGAGACTGTGCTCCTCAGACAATGTTAGAGACTGTGCTTCTCAAACAGTGTTAGAGACTGTGCTCCCTAGACAATGTTATATTGCTTCTTAGACAATCTGTAAAATGCCAGAAATGGAAGCATTTAAAGGATATTGAGGAAAAGTCATTTGTGTTCCATTCCATCTTTTAGTTCCTGAATTCCTGAAGACAGAATCCATGTTAAGCTCAGAGTAAGATAACCTTGTATTCTGAGAAATCTAATTCATACTAAGGATACTTACTGTGTTGTTGCCTAGAATTTCGAACAAACTCATCTAGAAATGTCAGGAAATATTTGTTTTAATTTATCCTTCTGGAAAACACATGACCTATGTCATTCTTCCCTTTGGTGAATGGGGTTAAATAGAGAGTACAGGTGCACAGCTAATGTTACTCTGATGTGTTCCTGAGTATTCCTTCTCCTTGTAGATGGATTTCCATGTTCTCATGCTGACTTGTCGACCATCAATGTACTGGGTAAGATGAAAACATTCTTCCCCTAATCATCTGTTACAGCTCCATCTTTCCATAAGCAAAGACCACCTATATCATTGGAAGAAAAATGTCTCTCTGTGGCATTTCACATGTTACTGCCTATACATAGGATCCCCAAACCACTAGACGCTGGAATGGAGCCATTCTTCACACTCATTCATAGTGGCAGACCATGTGGGCCTTCACCCAACTCCAGCGCCTCTTGATGGGCTGCAGGTTCAGAATCAGTAAGCAGAGATGCTCTTTCCATGTTGCAAGGACAACTGTGGCACAACTTGTATTCTGCAGACATTAAAGTAAGAGCTAGATTGGGAGAAGTCATCCTCTAGACCTGCCTCTACTGCCCATTTTGTCAGACCATAATTTGTATTAACACCACTCTTTCCTTCTTTATATTTATCCAGCTTCTCTGAGATAGAGTTTATAATCAACCATGGAGATGTAGACATCTTCCCAACTCATAAAGCTCCAAGACAACAAAGAGTGGCTTGTCAAACTTCATGGTAACGAATAAAAAGGGTTTGTGACATTCCGTAGGGAGTGGCAAGCTTCTACTGATAGCTGCATTTTTAATATTTATTATTTTGAGAATTTCTTATATGAGTTTCTATTTCCACACCTGCATCATTTTCTCACTTCCCTATATCCCCTGCCATGTTTCCTGCAAATCCTTCTTGAATTCATAACATCTTCTTTAGTTATTATGGTAACATAAATAAAACAATTATTCTTCTGTTATTATTTTACACACACACACACACACACACACACACATATACACACACACACATATATACACACAAGCTATAGCTGATGAGAGAGAGATGAACCTCTCAATAGGTTACTGAATCCCAACTTGTCAGTCCTAGACATATACACACATAGCACAGTTGCATGCTTTAAGTTACCAGCTCCCTCTCCACCAATGTATTATTTTTATGGTTCTAAATATAAAGCAGAATTACTAAAATTCTGTGCTTTGGAGCACTACCCAGTGTTGGTTTTGTTTAAATTTTTAACTATTTAACTTTATTTTCTATACATTAGTGATTTGACTCCATGTATGCTTGTGTGAGAATGTTGGATACCCTGGAACAGGAGTTACAGATAGTTTTTAGCTTCCATGTGGATGCAGAGAATTGAACCAAGGTCCTCTGAAAGAGCACCCAGTGTTCTCAACTGTTGAGCCATCTCTCCAGCCACCATGTACTAAAAAAACTAGAATTATGATAGACCAAAGCCCTGTAAGATGAATGTAGTGCCAGGCTCTAGGAAAATCACCTCTGTATATGTATACAATCTTTTCCCATAAGAAAGTCTTCTGGCTTGCCGAGCAGTGGTGGCGCACTTGGGAGGCAGAGGCAGGTGGATTTCTGAATTCAAGGCCAGCCTGGTCTACAGAGTGAGCACCAGGACAGCCAGGGCTACACAGAGAAACCCTGTCTCAAAAAGTCAAAAGAAAAAAAAACACAGAAGAAAGAAAGTCTTCTGGTCCTAGCCAACAAAATGGAGTGATGTTGTCTAAAACCTGAAGGACTATACATTTCTTCTACCTACTCTCATCAGAGTAAAACCATTAATAACCTAAGGACCACAATAATCTCTAAGACATATCTGACAATAAACAATATTTCCCCAAAGGAAACAGACAAATATGCAATGAATACATAAGTAGATGCTTGACCTTGTTGGTTTACAGGTAGTTTAAAGGAACACACACACACACACACACACACACACACACACACACACAGAAAGAGAGAGAGAGAGAGAGAGAGAGAGAGAGAGAGAGAGAGAGAGATCCACAACAATAGTAATAAATGAATATGTGAAAAATTGGAAAGACTGAAAAACCTGGCACTTTCATACATTAATGTTTGGGAAATTGATGTAAAATGGTAGGGCTCCCTTAACAAATTAACTGTTTATTTAACAATTTATTTAACTAGATTTTCAAATAAAATAGCAAGATTTGACAGTTACTGAAAATATCAAACAGAATTAAAGTGTGACTCTGCAATCTCCTATACACTCCAAAAAACAAAACAAAACAAAACAAAACAAAACAAAACAAAACAAAACAAAACAAAAAATCTAAAGAGTAGGAGGACCAGAGAATTAAAGTTCAATGTCAGTTGAGTACTATTAACAATAACTGAGAGATAGAAGCAACTAAAAATCCATAAAGTGATGGGAGTTAGAAAATGTATAATTTTAATACAATGAAGTCAAGTTGTGATACTTATGCCAAGTGAGAGAAGTCAGAGTCAAAGAGAAAGAAATATATTTCTACACATACACTTCCTATAATAAGCAAGATCATGGGTAAGATGGAAGAATAGTTCCTGCTTAAAGGGTTACAGATAAAAATTTTGGAGAAACATGTCAATGATTGACCTACAACACAAAGAATAGGTGTAAAATGATTAAGTTACAGATATAAAAACAGCAATTTATTTCAGAAAAGTTGGTCCACTGTGTTACTTTGGTTTCTGCTTTTTCTGGGCTTGGAGATGAGCTAGAGCAGGAAAAAAATTTCTCAGTTTTCCCTGGTAGACTAAATGCAGATTCTCCTAAAGAAACCTGTGAGGCCCTCTCTGTGAGGACCCAACCAGGGAGGATTAAGCTATACCACAACAGAAGGAGACTCTGGAAAAGTCCTCATTGTGCTCACACAGTCATTCTCCCCATTCTCCCAAGGACATGTTCAGCTTCACCCAAAATAATTATTCTTCCCCAACTCACCTGCATCTACCTCAGCCAGTGAAGAGGGAATAGAAGTTTCCAGATACCAGTAAGAGTTAAATTTCATTTTCTTTTATTTGATGTCCTCAGGTATACAATTAGCTTGAATAGCTTTTTGCCTGTTAATCTATTAATTTATTTCATGGACTCAAATCAGAGAGTAAACAAATATATCCTTCCATACAACCGTAAAAGTAAAATTTTTATGTTACCATGTTTTAATTATGATGATTAAAAAGTAAAAAGGAAATAAAGACTATGTCAAGATGACAAAAAAGAAAGATAAGTAAATATCAATAGCTGAGTCCTCTGTGAAGGTACTTAAAGGGAAGAATGCAAGTAAGTCAGATGCATTGGTAACTAGCAGAAGTGGTGTTTATCAGAAAGCATCCTGTGAAGGGTTTCCTGGTGTGGCTGTAATTTTCTTCTATGCTATAAGACAGTTCTGGCAATCCACAACTCCATGCACATTCTGTATTGTAACTCTTTAGAAAATGTTCCTATCTGGTAAGCTTGAAATCAAGTCTCAATCACTTCAGCTGCTGATGCTTTATTTCTAAGTAGCAGCAAAAATAAAAATAAAAATAAAAATAAACTATATTCTCTGGTAATTTCAATTTACTCTTCTGTGACTTGAAAACTTAGGTGGAAAATTGTTGTGTTTCCTTGGTTATCTTTTTTGTTAATACTAATATTTATCTTTGGGGTAAGAATTATATTTAGGTATGTTGTGCTATATTACAATGCAAAATAGTACATATTTGGTTTAGATGTTAGGTGTCCCCCAAACATCCTCATTTTAAAGGCTTGAGTGTTCATTCAGAGAAAGAGCTTCCAGATATATTAGATGATGAAGGCTTTGATATCACCAATGGCTAATCCATGTATAGGTTTATATTAGAAAGGGCATTGAGTGATGAAAACATCTTTGGAAAGCAGGGAAAGTGGGAAGAAAATAATAGGTGCAATTCATCATAAACCAAAACCTTTGAAACACTGAGACAAAAATCCAAAATTTACATTTTCCTTTATTTTCTCAGACCTGTTACAATGCTAGAAAGGTGACCATCATGCATATCTCCACACTCAATGTTGACTCAGTTTTATTATCCGGTCTGTAAAATGCCAAGTGCCACCCATGGAGCCTAATTCTTACATGTTTTAACAAGAAAACCAGTTACAATGATTTCTAAACTCCTCAAAACCTGGAAGTAATATATCATGGAATCTGCATGACAGTTCCATTAGCATGTTTTTTCTTGAAGAAATTGAAGACTGCAGAGAGTGAGGCAGTTAGTCTTCACCTGGGTGAGTCCTTTACATGGTTATCTAATCTTACATGCTGAAACATAAAAAATATACATGGAAGTAACACTAACCATACTTAGCAGGTTGTACTTACGTATTTATTCACAGAACACACACACACACACACACACACACACACACACACAATTTAAAATTAATTTGAAAGAAGAGAAGAGCATGTTAGGGGTAGGAGGCAAAGGAAGGGTGATAGAAACAAGATAACAAAATTAAATTTTAAAAGAGAAAAAATATTACTATATAATATATATTTTAGAGGGAAGAATAGATACAGAAACAAAAGGGAAAGGCATATCTACAATACAGAAGAAATGCCCAGGGAAAAATATATCCAGAATGGAAAACAGCACACTACAAATGAGGAAGTAACTAAATGTAGACAAGTTTAGCTAGAAAGGAAAGAACCAGGAAATGCTAGGTAAAAGCTGATGATTCAGATGGGGGAAGAAAAAGGGTAAAGGAACATATAAGCTACTGTCCTGAAGAACAAAGGAGCTACTGACTTACAGAGTAAAAGCATCCAGAGAAGAGATTGTGTAAGTTTTTCAGTTGGGTAGTAAAGTGATTGAAGTGGTCACTGAAGACCACAGGGTGGGAGATGGTGGCTGTGAGATTATCATAAGAATGATCATGACCTTCAACTAACGGTTCATTTCACTGTCGGAAAACAGAAGCAAGTTCTGGATATATAACAGGTATCCATAGAAATCTGTCAGAATGACCTTCAGTAAGGCTGAGACCTATGGTCTGAGGTTCCTAGTTTGTCAGAGCTCAGTGGCTCTTACAGAGGCAGAGACTTCCTGGGGTACACAGGCAACTAGTTTTCCCTATTTGCTTTGTGTGCAGAGGGAAGGAAGCCACACATCGCTGTGTATCACTGCTGGCACAGAAATATACAGCTGTCTGAGAGAGGGAAGCAGACTCCAGAATGAGATAGAAGTCTTCTTTTTCTGGTCTGGAGGCCTTGAACCCATCAGGGACATCTCCCTTCTCAGTGCTATTAGTACTAAATGAGTAATGGATCAGCTTCAGCCCTTGCCCCATGTCCTGCCGATACCAGTACATATAGTCGTGGTTATTAGTCTGGTGACAGCTCAATGTCACCTTTTGTCCTGTTACTGTCAGTTTGTTTCTTGTGTTTTGGGTGACTGCAGCCTCCATGTGTTCTGCAATAAAGAAAGACAAAACCAGATGATGTCATCTTAGCAAAAAGACTTGGGAATTCTGCGGAGAGAAGCATACCTGTGGCCTGACCAGCACTCACTTGCACACAGGAGACTAGAGACTATGAAGAAGAGCCTGGAGCCCATCTCAGGACCCTGCTTGGGAAACTAGTGCTGGGCGTTCAATGACTCAGTGATGTCACTGTCTCTAACAAACACTACAGCTGCACAGTTAAGACACTCCACCACCTCTCGAGATACACAAGCCGATTTTTAATCATAGTCTCATAGTTGCATTGTTCAACAATTTTAAAGCGAACATACAATAATCACCAACTCAGATAGGAAAGGGTTTGTGGAGTTTTTTAATTCTAGAAGCATTTGCTCTTTCTCTGATTTTAGCCAGCATATGATTTTATTCCTACTATGATTCTACTGCTTATTTTATATGGTTTCAATCTTTACTATTACTCTAGCCTCAGCTGTACCCTCACAACATGTGGAGTTCTATGAGGTTTCTTCTAATTCTTTACTTTGGCTAAATATTTGAAGAAAATTTCAGTGCTATTGGTGGGTACAAAGACTGCTTGATACACAGAAAGCTTATAAAGCACCACATTTGTGGTCAGTATAATTTGAACAATTGTTTTAAGATCTCTCCAACCTCTTCTGGATACAAGATTTAACTTCAAGGCTCAGCTCTCCATGTTTCCTTATTGATTGGAATTCTCTATTTGTTTCAGGAGAGGCTTGAATAGCAGACATAAATTTTTGTCATTGTGCTTTCTGTTATAAAGAAGAAACCCCTGCAGCAATGTTAGAGAGTTGATCGCCAGGCAATATGCAGGTCTGGTGCCTCTAGGGTCCCAGGGAATTGTACCAAAATCAGCCAAAGCTCTCGTATCACCTTTCTCATGACTTTTGATAATATGAACACTTACCTCTACTCAATTGTAGTAAAGCTCCCTTCATAGGTGAAGCATAGCTCAGATACTCCCTATAGATATCTCAGTATGAAGCCCCCTTTCTATGTCTACACAACCTGGTAGGAACTTTCTATAACTGTGCCCTGGTGAGAAAGGACTCTAAAGCAGAAGCAGAGACAGAGGGGTTCAGCAGAGTTCCCATATGAAGAAGATGGCAGTAGGGGCTGGCTGTACCTGAAAAGACATTGTGCTCTATACCTAAAGCTTGGCTGATCTTCAGAGACCACGAGCCACCAACAAAGGAAATCATTGCCCATGGTTGAATCAAGCCAAGAAAGAAGCACTTAGATGGTTGGAGTAGGAAATATAAAAGCTCATGGCTCTTATGCTCATTTTAAACCAAAGCATGTTCTACCAGTTATGTTAGTCTTCTGAACAATACTTTCATTTTGTTGGAAGAGAGTGTGATTTGTACAACTATTTTTTTATCCCTGTTCACTTGATTTTTAATTGTTGAGTAGCAAGTTTTCTGTTTTTAACAGCATCTTCAAACTGTGACAAGGCAAGCATGATCTGACTTGATATTATACATCTATAACTTGGATATGTCACCCTCTCCCATTCTCACACACACACACACACACACACACACAGCTAAGCTGGTAAAGAAACAGTGAGCAGCTACATTTTTGACCAAAAGTAAGAAAGACTATAGAAAGTCATACTTTGATTTAGAAGGGAAAGAGATGTAGGTTTCAATCCTAGTGTTGATATTATTAAACACGAAATGTTGCAAAATTTCATGAGCTATTAATGCCTAGCTATAAAGCAACACATAGAAATCTTCATCTGCAAGTGGATACACTAATTTCTACCCTTGTTTTATAACATGTAGTTTGGATGACTACACTCTGGCACAGACTAGAATTCCTACCACTGGCTAAAAGCTGCAAGTATTGGCAGAGATATGAGAACATCTGGAGAGCTTGAGGCCAACCCCAGTGTTTAGGAGCACGAGTGTGGGTTTATCTAGGTGATGGGGGAATTGTTATAGAACTAGGAGCCTTTCTGGGCCTTGGATAAGACTATGTAATATCTATCAGTCTCTCTCTTATATATCACCAGCTAGGACAGGAAAATGAAGGCACAGAAAGCCAGTAGCTCTGAGGCTGCGGTGAGCTGGCACAGAAGTATACAGCAGAGTCCTCCAGCTCCAAGGCACTCAGGTTAATCTCAGAGTAATCTTCATTGAACTGTTGGATTAAAAATCGGTCAGGCATGTTTCCTTTCTTTCCCTCACCTTTCTTAGACTGCTGAATGCAGAACTTTAGTTCCTGCCCCTGAGTCTGTTGGTACCAAACCACGATGCTATGTTCAGAGGTGGGAATACATTTCAGAATGAATCTTTCCCCCTTTGCTTTGATTATGTGTCTTGGAGACTGAACAACATCAGAATTTCCTGACCCGGTGGAGGGAGGAGATGGGTGAGCATCAAGAGAAAGAGTAGGTCTGTGCACCAGCAGCAGCAGCAGCAGTAAAGGAAATCAGGAGCAGTCTCACCTGCCCTCAGGACTTACTTGTTCCCAGGAGAAAGACAGCAACCCAAGAAAGCAGGGTGGTGCCCCAGGCAGAATCAGGGAGGGCAGTGTTACACATGCTTCTTCTCAGGATGCTGGTTCCCTTGGTGAGAGATCAGGAGTCAGCTCCTCCTTTCTTTCTCCTCCCTTCATCTTGTGGCCAGTGATGTCAGGTTCTGAGGTCAATGATCTTGTTCACTCCCACTGGCTCTCTGTACACTTGAGCATACTCTGCTGGCTGTACCCCTCCTGCTTTAGGTCCAACCTGCTTAGTGGAAGGGGATATGGCTGTGCTGAATCAATAGGGTTGGGTATGGGGAAGTCCATTTCATGCTTTTCTCTGAGCCAGCTGTTTTCTTTTCTCCACCTAGCTTCGGAGGCTTTGGGTTGCTAATACCACAGCTCAAATCTACAGTTCATGCTGTCTGTGCTGAAGAATAGTTAATGTCCACCTATGCCTAACCACCCCTGCTCTGCTCTGAGCCTCCTGAGCCAGCAATGTTGCTGGTTCTGCAGCCAATTCCCTCCTGTGGCTCCAAACTAGAGCTCTGCCTAGATCCACCATCTGAAGACACCAGAACCTTACTAGATGGTCCTTCGGTGCCATCTAGTGACCACTGTGGAAATACTGGGCTGTACCCCTACAAGATATGCTTGAGGTTAGAAGCTCTCAAAATCAGACATCTGTGGTGAGCCAGAGCATGCCACAGAGCTGTTGGCAGATACAGTTTGCCCACCAAAGTCTCAAATATTATCTGTCCCAATTAGAGAGACCTAAAGGAAACTCATTTAAGAAAGAATAAACTCGAATTCCTATCACAGTGTTGTAGGGAGATATAGATTCGTCACAAGGTATCAGATGCTTTTAGGAGTGGACTTGGGCAAAACAGTCTTCAGCCTAAGTAAATTTTTATGATACATGGACTGTGAGTTCTGTCAATGGAGAAGTCTTCTAAGCATTTTGAAAAATAAACTAGTCTAAGGAAGAGAAAGCCTAGAAGGATAGAATGTAGGAATTATTGTTTTAGGCAGCTAGCAAGTCTTAAAGAAGTGTATATATTAAAATTTTAAATGAATTAAGATTGCATTTTTGACTCTTTGCAGTTATATTCAGTTCACCTATGCCTTTTTCTCATGTTCTCCATGTTTCCTTATATCATTTCCAAATTCATTTATCCTTCCTTCTGGAGCCTCCAATATACTACTACTTACATTTAGGGCATTTCCATCACAAACACTACAATTTCACTTCTAGGAGCTGGATTGGGATTTGTACAGTATCTCTCATTTCTACAAACTCTTCAATGTGCTGCAATTACGCTGTTCAATGTCACTGCCAGCAAATTTATCAGAAATAGTTTGGTTTCTAGTGATTGATTTTTCTGCTAGTGACAAGTTCTATTTTCCTGCTTCTTAGAATAGCTGTAAATTTTTATTAGATGCTGAACAGTATATTTTATGTTTTGGTCTTCTACCTTCCATAGTTTTCTTACTAATACATTTTTATAGGTTTATTCTGTAATATGCTCAAGTCATTGAGAAATAGAAATCAGAGGTATTCCTAGCAGATAGTTTTTGTTCTTTTAGGCTTTGAAAAAGACAGATATATAATTTAGAAGACTGGAAATGTGAGATATATAATTACAAAAATGTAAGATATATAACTTAGAGATGGACACAACATTAAATTAAGTAAAGGTAGAAAATATAATATGTAAATACAATAAAATATTAAAATAAGTTCTTATACACATCAAAATGTAACAATACACATACTAAGTGAAAAATAAGACACAAAAAGAAAAATATTATAAGTCTAAATATAGAGTTGCTAAAATAGGCAAGATCAGAGTCCTAGTAAAGAAATAGTTACTGCTTAACGGGCTACAGATGAAAACTGTTTGGGAAATATAGTGATGGTTGAACAATACAATGAATATGTGTAAAATACCACAAAGTTATAAATAATAACCAAGATGTAGTTTAGAAAATGGCAGTTCAGTATATTAATTTGCTAATTTTAATTTCTTTTGAACTAAAGGTGCAAAAGCAAGTATAGTAAAAAGTTTTTTTTCCATGGAAACATAAAACTCTTCCCCTGGTAGAAAACACACAGATACTACAAAAGATATATGTGAGGCCCTCCCTGGGAGTCCTACCAACCAGAGAGGATTAAATTTTACCACAGGAGGAGACACTGGATACCCATACTATGTCTAAAGAGAGTTCTCAGTCTATCAACAGTCTCTTAAGGACATACTGAGCTTTTCACCAAATATTTTATTCTTCCTCAGTTTACTCCTATTACCCTTCACTCAGCCTGTGATGAGGGAATAAAAATTTCAGCATACATGTAGGTGTTTAAATTTTTTTCTTTCCTTTTGATATCTCCATAAATGCAGTTACCTTCTATAGTTTTTTGTCTGTTAATTGGTGAATTCATTTCATAGACCCAAGGCATAGAATGAACAAGTATACCTCATGCATAAGCAAAATAAGCTTTTGTTATAATTTATTTCATTACAATAATAAGCCTCTAAAAAGGGACAAAGAAAGACTGTCTTCAAAATTACAAAAGAAACTGAATTCTCCAGGGAGACACTTAAAGAAAAAGAACACAATTAAAGCAGATGCATTGGTAATGGACAGAAGTGATGTTTGTCACAAAGCAGCCTGCAAAGGGATTTTTGTTGTGGCTGTAATTTTCTTCTGTGGCATAAGACAGTTCCTGGCTGTCCAGAGTTCAACAGACATTCTGAATTTTAATTCCTCAGAAAATATTCCTATCTGGTAATTTTGAATTCAGGTCTCATCACTTCAGCTGCTGATGCTTTATTTCTAAATGACAACTAAAAATTAATGTTTTGTGGTAATTTCTATTTACTCTTCTGTGACTTGACAATTTAGATGGAGCATTGTATTTCCTGAGTTACCTTTTGTGTTAATAAAAATATTCGGTATCTTTTTTATAAGAAGTATATTTAGGGACATTTTGCCATATTATGATGCAAAATGGTGCTTATTTATTTTATATGTTATGTATTCCATAAAGATCCACATATGAAAGGTTTAGTTTCTACACAGTGTTCAGACAAAGAGCTTTAAGAAAGATTAGATAATGAAGACTTGGATATCACCAATGGATGATCTATGGATAGGTTTATATTAAAAGGGCATTGACTCATCCTCACTCCCTCCTGCCTTCCTTTCTGACTCTCATGAGATGCAGCTCAGCTCTGCCACGTTCTTCCTGCTCGGCTGTTCTGCCACACCACAGGCCCAGCAGCATGCAGTCCAAATAAAAGTAGACCAAAGCTTTGAAACACTGACGAAAACGCACCTTTATTTTTTAATTTTCCCAGTCCTGTCATGATTCCAGTGTAAAATCCAGTGTGAATGAGCAGCTTTCTGCTACTGTCTACCCATTTACTACCTACTGAATCAAGTTACTGACACATTTTAGCAAAAGTATATGACGCTTAAATTTGTACATTCAGCAAGTTGTGAAAAAGGAGTTAAATAACTTGATATCTGGAATGGTAAGCACTCCAAATTTTTTTTCTGAGACATAGGGAATTAGTCCTCCACAAGACGCATCCCTTAAAAGGCTTTCCAAACACAAGTCGTCAAGCAAATATATAATATATATTATATATACAATAAGTATATATATATATATATATATATATATATATATACTTATTCATATTCACACCACAAACACAAAAAATTAAAATAACTAAAGAATAAGAGACCATGAATTTTAATGTGGGAGGGGGCCGGCAAATAGAGAGAGAAGTAGGGGAGGAAACAATGTAACTAAACTAACATCTTAAAATGGTTAAAGAAAAGTAATTCTTTCTGAAATATATTTCCAAGGGGAAAAGAGTTCCAGAAATAAGAGGGCAAGGTATGTCATTAGTATACAAGAATTGTCCTAGGAAAAACATCTCAAGGTTAAAACCAGCACAACACATATGAGTAAGTACTGACTGCAGATAAGTTTAAGTGGAATGAACCAGGGAAGGATAAAGACTGCCAGTACAGATGACTGATGACACAGGACCTCATGGCCATTGTTTGTTTGTTTTCTAAAGGAGCTACTGACCTATAGATTTAATATAGCCAGAAAAGATATCACATAATTGACCCCCTAGCAAAGGTTTAAGATATCATAGGTATAAACAAGGTGGTTAGGATTTCACTCTGTTAAACAAAAAATGCAGAGAAGAGAAAAGCACCTAGGAAAAAGTGTTAGAGTGGCCTCCAGTCCGGATGAGATCTATGTTGTAAGGTTCCTGGTTTGTCAGAGTTCAGTCACTCTTAGGCAGCGACCACCTAGGGTACACAGGTACTTTGTCTCCTAATTTCCTTTCTGTGCAGAGGGGAGGAAGCCACACATCACTGTGCATCACTGCTGGCACAGAAGTATACTGATGCCTGGGAGGAGGAAGCAGACTCCAGAATGAGGAAGAAGTCTTCTTGCATTGGTCTGGAGGCCTTGAACCCATCAGGGACATCTCCTTTCTCAGTGCTGTTAGCACCATATGAATAATGGATCAGCCTCAGTCCATGCCCCATGTCCTGCCGATACCAGTACATGTTGTTGTGGTTATTAGTCTGGTGACAGCTCAATGTCACCTTTCCTCCTGTTACTGTCAGCTTGTTTCTTGGGATTTGGGTAACTGCAGCCTCCATGTGTTCTGCAATAAAGACAAAACCAGATGATGTCATCTTAGCAAAAAGACTTGGGAATTCTGCGGAGAGAAGCATACCTGTGGCCTGACCAGCACTCACTTGCACACAGGAGACTAGAGACCATGAAGAAGAGCCTGGAGCCCATCTTAGGACCAAGGCAGGCTCTCTGATGTTCCAGCCCTCCTTGGGAAACTAGAGCTGGAACTTTTCAGTGACTTAGTGATGTCACTGTCTCCAACAAATGCTTGAGCTGCAGTTAACATGTCACACCCTTTTTTACACAAACAAGTCTACTATTGATTATAAGATCATAGTTGGACTATACAGCAATATTTGTAGTATATGAACACAAAGCATCAGCCCAGAACAGAAAGAATTTATGGCTTGTTTTATATTTATATTTGCATGCACTCTTTCTTTGATTTTAGTCAATGTATTAGACTCATTCCTAATAGGATACAATTCCTTATATTTTCATGTTTCTTATGTTTCCAATTTTGTTACTTCTGTGATCTCACATGCACCCTCACAACAGGTTCCATGCATTCTATGAGGTTTCAACTATTCTTCAAGTTGCCCAATTGCCCAAAGAAAACTTTCAGTGGTATCTGTGTCTACAAAGACTGCTTGACATCAGTAAGCTTACAAAGCACCAAGGCTGAGGTCATTACAATTTGGACAATGGTTTTAAGAACTCTCTAACCTATTCAAGAACACAAGATGTTCATTGTAAGCTCAGTCTATACTCAGTCTATCCTCAGTGATAGAAATTCTTTCTTTGTTTCAGGTGATACTGTAGCTGTTCGACTTCAGACTTTGCCACTGTATTTTCTGTCATGTGAAAACCACTTCATCAATGTGAGTGAGCATCGTCCATGTAATGTCTGATGCCTATAGGATTCAAGAGAGTTGTAACAAAATCCTTCAAAAGTTCTCATCTCACCTTTGTCCTAACTTTGATAACATGAAACACTTCTACTCAATGACAGTAAAGGTTCCTTCCTAGATAAAGCATATCTCAGCTACTCCCTACACAGATACTAACTCAGTATGAAGCCTCCTATCTGTGGCCACACATCCTGGTGGGGCTTTGATGGAAACTTTCTATAACCTTGCCCTGGTGGGGAAGGACTCAAAAGCAGAAACAAAGACAAAGGGGAGAGGGGTGTTCAGAACAGAATCCATGTGAAGAAGGTGGGAACAGGATCTGACCTTCCCAAAAAGGACATTGTCTTCCATGCCCAAAGCTTGGCTAGTTCCTAGAGCCCAAGAGCCACCAAAAAGGAGGCCATTGCCCATGGCAGAGTTAGTTTAAGGAAAAGGCACTTTCTATTTAAGACTTAGGTATTTAGAGCAAGAAACATTAAATTTCATAGCTTGTAGGATCATTTCAAAATAAGGTATGATCTACCAGTAATGTTAATGTTCTGAACAATACTCTGATTTCATTGGAGATAATAGAATTCGTATAAATATCTCCTTTTAACTAACAAATATTCTTTGTTGAAAATGTAAATCTCACCTTGAAACTATGAAAAACAAACATTATCTGATTTAATATTATACATCAATAATCTACTATCCCCCTCAAACACACACACACACACACACACACACACACGATCTTAAAATACAAGAAAACTGTGAGCTGCTATATATTTTTTACACAAACTGAGTAACACCAAGAAAATTCAGAACTTTGACTTAGAAGAAACAGAGATGTACCTTTTCAATCCTAGTCTTTATGTTCTTAAACAAAAAATGTTGGAAATTTTCATAGGCTACTGATTCTTACTAATGTGGTATATTTAAATCCTCACTGAGAAAATGTATATGATAATATCTAAACTTGTCTTAAAACATGTTGCCTATGGCCAAAACCATGACAGAGCAGAGTTTCTTGCCATTGCCTAGGGGCTGGAAGGTATTAGCAGAGATCTGAGAATAGCTGGAGGGCCTTGGCCCAGCCCAATGTTTAGGAATGGTCTGTGTGTGCTCAGCTAGGCAATCTGAGGATTAGTAACAAGCTAGAAGCATTTCTGTTGCTTGGCTATGGTTTTGTGGCATCACCCAACCCCTCTCTAGCATATCACCAGCTGGAACAGAAAGATTGAGTTACAGAAAGTCAGTAGCTCTGTAAGGCTGTGGAGAGAGCTGGCACAGAAGTACACAGCAGAGTCCTCCAGCTCCAAGGCACTCATGTTCATCTCAGAGTGATAGTCATTGAACTGCTGGACTGAGAATCTGCTGGCCAGGTTTCCTTTCTCTCTCTCAATTTTATCATAATGCTGAATGAGGAACTTTAGTTCCTGCCCCTGAGTCTGTTGGTACCAGGCCAAACCGAGATGCCCAGAG
Source organism: Apodemus agrarius (assembly GCA_964023405.1). Classification (NCBI taxonomy): domain Eukaryota; kingdom Metazoa; phylum Chordata; class Mammalia; order Rodentia; family Muridae; genus Apodemus; species Apodemus agrarius. Next base: position 66,540,082 of record OZ030006.1, on the reverse strand, counting down.
ATGGGAATACATTTTAAAATACACCTTCCTCCCTTTTCTTTGATTATGTGTCTTGGAGACTGGACAACCTCAGAATTTGCTGAACCTGTGGAGGAAGGAGACAGGGGTGAGCATCTAGAGAAAGAGTAGCTCTATGCAGCAGCAATAAAGGAGCTCAGGAGGAGCTGTGCCAGCACTCAGGACTTACTTATTCCCAGGAGAAAGACAGCAACCCAAGAGAGCAGGGTGGTGCCGCAGGCAGAGTTGGGGAGGGCAGGGTTACACATCCTTCTTCTCAGGATACTGATGTCTTTGGTGAGAAAGCACAAGTCAGTTCCTCCTTTCTCTCTCCTTTCATCTCATTGCCTGTGATGTCAGATTCTGAGGTCTGTGATCTGTTGATATGCTTACTCCCATAGACTCTCTGTAGTATTAGACCTTTTCTTAGCCCTTTCCCTTCTCAACAGAAGGGGAGATGGCTGTGCTGAATAAGTAGGGCTGGGTGTGGGAACTTCCTCTTCATGCTTTTCTCTGAGCCAGTTGCTTTCTTCTCTTCTAGCTTCAGGGAGTTTTGGATTGCCAAGACTACAGTTTAAGTGTACAATTCATGTTCCCTGTGGTGACACACAGTGTGTGTGCACAGATGATTGACTTCACCTCCCAGCCCTGTGCTTCCTGAGCCAACACTGTTTCTGGATCCACAGCTAAAACCCTTCTGTGGGCTGCATATCAAAGCTCTGTATCCATCTTGCCCACAGCTCATACTGACAGATCAGCAGTGCCCCCTAATGTGCAGCCACTGGATTGTACCTCTACTGACTATGATATAGGTGGGAGCTCTCAAAATAAGGCATCTGGAGTAATCCAGAAATCTTCACAGAGTTTGCAGTGCCTGTTAATGCCCTAAAATATCAAATTTTGCCCCTGATACTGAGAACAGTTTGAAAGGATCATCATTTTTCAAAACCAGACAAAACCCAAAGAAAACCTCAACAGAAATGCGGTTAAAAGATCTCTCTCTCTCTCTCTCTCTCTCTCTCTCTCTCTCTCTCTCTCTCTCTCTCTCTCTCTTTCTCTCTCTCTCTCTCTCTCTCTCTCTCTCTCTCTCTCTCTCTCACTCTCTCTCTCTCTCCCTACCAACTACCTATCATCTATCTATTTATCTATCTACCTACTTATCTACCCATCTATCTATCCTTACACCTCTTTCTTCTTTTGGTCATGAGATGGGCAGCTCAGCTCTGCCACATTTTTTTTTCTTTCAGTCTGTTCTGTAAAACCACAGGGCCAAAACAACAGGTCTATATATACATAGATCAAAACCTTTGAAATAGTGAGGCAAAAATTAAAATATACCTTCTTCATTTATATTGTTAGATTTGTCATGATGCCAGAAAGGTAACCATCACACAAATGTCCAGATTCCGTCCTGACTCTGTTTTACTGCTCATTATATAAAATGCAGTGTGGCTTGAGGAGGAGTTTTCCAATTACCACTGACTGGCACAAATTACTCACACATTATAGCAAGAGAATATCATATTTTTACTTGTAAATTCACTAAGATATAGAAAAAGAATGATATATGTTTTGAAATCCAACATGGTAATTCTGCCAGCTTTTTTTCTTGGCAATTAAAGACTACTGAGAGAGGGTCTATTATTTTTCCCCAAGATGAATACCCTATATGGTTGCCTAATCACAAGTGGGTAGACTTAAAAATACAAAACCAATTAGCAATAAATGGAGTTTGTAGATTGCATTTATTTGTTTATTCATACCACACATACAAAAATCAAACCAATAATAAGAATAATGTCAGAAAAAGAAGCCATGAATATGAAAGGAGGGCAAAACACGTGAAATGTTAGAGTTAGAACTGAAGGAGGAAATAATGTTATTAAATTGAAACCTTAAAAAGGTGAAAGAAAAGTAGTCAAACCTGAAATACATTTTCACTGGGAGAAGAGATCTAGAAAGAATAGGGAAAGGTTTGTCTTCCATGCAGAAGAAATGTCCTAGGGAAAAATAATCTCCAGAATAAAAAATACCACAACATATATGAAGAAGTACTTGAGTGTAGATAAATTTAACTGATGAATAAAATATTAGGCCATATTAATTAAAGGATGATGACATGTTGAGTGAAGGAAAATGACATGCTCTTGTTCTATACAAAAAAGAGGCTACTGACCTATAGACATGGGCTGGAAACAGATCATATAAGTGACTCAATTGAGTAGTAAAATGGTAGAAAGGTTAACTGAAGGCTATCAGGACTGAAATGATGGCTGTGAGATTATCCAAAGCATCATCAGAAACTTCAAGTAAAGATTCAGTTTAAGCCAGATGTGATTGCACAAGCCTTTAAATATACCACCTTAGAGAGAGAGAGATAGGCAGATCTCTATGACTCTCAGGCCAGTTTGGTCTACAATACTAGTTCCAGGCTGGCCAAGACTAATATAAAGAAAAATACTGTCTTCTTAAAAATTCATTTTTGTCTTTGAAAGCAGAAACAAGAAGTGGAAATAAAACAACTCATAAAAAGGTGTTAGAATGACCTTCGGGGGGCAGCTGAGATGGAAGTCGGTCTGTCATCATTTGCACCAGGGAGCCAGGCAGCTCCAGAGCCTTCTGTGTACTGCCCACCAGAAGAGAATGATCTCCCAGTGGCTCTTTCACTTCTGAACATGGAGGTGAGGTCTCCACCTTCTCTTTGGAGGGGAAGAGCTAGGAGCACACAGGGCATACAATCAATCAGTGGAACGGCCAGGACGGAAGTCTTCCCGCTGCCATTTGCAACAGGGGGCCAGGCGACTCCACAACCTTCTGTGTACAGCTGGCCAGGAGAAAGTGATCTCCCAGTAGAACTGAGTAATATCCCAGCAACACTTTAACTTCTGAGGTGAGATCTTCACCTCTCTGGAGGGGAACAGCTAGGAGCTCACAGGGCATATGATCAGTGGAGCAGCTGGGACAGAGGTCTTCAGGCTGCCATTTGCACCAGGGAGCCAGGCAGCAACACAGCCTTCTGTGTGCAGACCTTAACAGAAGTGAGTTGGTCTCTCAAGAGTACTGACATAGGCTTGCAGCCCCATAGGAGGGACAAGCTCCAGGCAGAGATGGCAAGACCAACTAGCACCAGAGATAACCAGAGGGCAAAAGGCAAGCACAAGAACCCTACCAACAGAAACCAAGGGAACATCAGAACCCAGTTATCCTACCACTGCAAATCCTGGATACCCCAAGACACCAGAAAAGCAAGAGTTGGATTTAAAATAACTCATGATGCTGATAGAGGGCTCCAAGAAGGACTTAAATAACTCCCTTAAAGAAATACAGGAGATCATGCATCAACAGGTAGAAGCCCTTAAAGAGGAAACAAAAAACTCCCTTAAAGAATTACAGGAAATCACAATCAACTGAAGGAACTGAACAAAACCATCCAGGATCTAAAAGTAGAAGTAGAAATGATAAAGAAATCACAAAGTGAGACATCTCTGGAGATAGAAAACCTTGGAAAAAAATCAGGAGTCATAGATGCAAGCATCAACAACAGAATACAATAGAAGAATCTCAGGTACTGAAGATACCATAGAAAACATTGACTTAACAGCCAAAGAAAATGCAAAATGCAAAAGCATGTAACCCAAAACATCCAGGAAATCCAGGACACAATGAGAAGACCAAACCTAAGGATTATAGATATAGAAGATACTGAAGATTTCCAAATTAAAGGGCCAGTAAATATCTTCAACAAAATTATAGAAGAAAACTTCCCTAGCCTAAAGAAAGAGATGCCCATGAGCCTACAGGAAGCCTTCAGAACTCCAAACAGGCTGGACCAGACCAGAAAGTCCTCCTGAAACATAACAATCAAAATACCAAATGCACTGCACAAAGAAAAAATATTAAAAGCAGTAAGGGAAAAGGGGAAAGTAACTTATAAAGGCAAACCTATCAGAATTATACCAGACATGTCACCAGAGATGATGAAAGCTAGAAATTCCTGGACAGGTCTCATACAGACCTTAAGAGAACACAAGTACCAGCCCAGACTACTACACCCAGCAAAACTCTGAATCACCATAGATGGAGAAAACAGGATATTCAATGATAAAACCAAATTTACACAATATCTGTCCACAAATCCAGCTCTACAAAGGATAATAGATGGAAAACACCAACATAAGGAGGAAAACTACACTCTAGAAAAAGCAAGAACATAATCTTCCAGAAAAAAGGAGATACCCACACAAATATAAAAATAACATCAAAAATAACAGGAAACAACAATCACTATTCCTTAATATCTTTTAACATCAATGAATCCAATTCCCCCCCAAAAAATAGACTAACAGAAATATTTTTCATGTAAATCTTCAATTTTATCAGAAAATATTTGTAATTCCTCTTTCAATTAATTTAGTATTTTTATGTCTACCATTTTATCTGCATCACTTTTCATAATCTTCAATTTTAACATGTTTTTCTATATATTTCTTCAATTTTATCAGAAATGTTTTCCATGTAAATTTCTGATTTCATCAGAAAATGTTTTGAATTCCACCTTCAATTAATTTAGAAAGGTTTTTTTATATTTACATTTTATCTGTATAATTTTCCATGAAATACTCAATTTTATTGTGTTTGTCTATATATTTCTTGAATTTTATCAGAAATGTTTTTCATGTAAATCTTCAATTTTATCTGAAAATATTTATAATTTCACTTTTAATCAACTTAGAATTATTTTTATGCCTACCATTTTATCTAAATTCCATGATAATCTTCAATTTTAACATGTTCTATATATTTCTTCAATTTTATCAGTAATATTTTCTATGTAAATCTTCAACTTTATCAGAAATGTTTATAATTCAACTTTCAAGCAACTTAGGAGTACTTTCATGCCTATCATTATAATATCAATATAAAATTTTCCATGATAATCTTCAATTTTAACATGTTTTCTACATTTTTCTAAAATTTTATCAGAAATATTTTCCATGTAAATCTTCAATTCTATCATAAAATGTTTCTATTCTATTTTTCAATTAATTTAGCAGTGTTTTTTGTACCACTTTACTCTTTAATTTTCCATGAAAACTGACAATTTTGTTTTTTTTTATTCGATATATTCTTTATTTACATTTCAAATGATTTCCCCTTTCCTGGATCCCCACTCCCCGAAAGTCCCATAAGCCTTCTGCCCTCCCCCTGTTCCTCCATCTACCCCTTCCCACTTCCCTATTCTGGTATTCCCCTACACTGCTGCACTGAGCCCTTCCAGAACCAGGGGCCACTCCTTCCTTCTTGGAAATCATTTGATGTGTGGATTGTGTCTTGGGTATTCCAAGCTTCTGGGTTAATATCCGCTTATGAGTGAGTGCATACCATGAGTGTTCTTTTGAGCCTGGGTTACCTCACTTAGGATGGTGTTCTCCAGCTCCATCCATTTGTCTAAGAGTTTCAAGAATTCATTGTTTTTAATGGCTGAATGGTGAATACTGCATTGTTTATTTGTGCCACATTTTTTGTATCCATTCCTCCATTGGGGGACATCTGGGTTCTTTCCAGCTTCTGACTATTATAAATAGGGCTGCTATGAGCATAGTGGAGCATGTATCCTTATTACATGCTGGGAATCCTATGGGTATATCACCAGGAGTGGTATAGCTGGGTCCTCCAGAAGTGTCATGCCGTTTTCTGAGGAACTGCCAGACTGATTTCCAGAGTTGTTGTACTAGCTTGCAATCCCACCAGCAGTGGAGGAGTGTTCTTCTTTCTCCACATCCTCGCCAACACCTGCTGTCTCCTGAGTTTTGTTTTTCTCTATATCTCTTCTATTGTTTTTTTTTGAAGCAAGATTTTATTTTTATTGAATATCATCTCCATTTACATTGCCATGGTAAAACCTTTCCCAAATTCCTCCCTCCCCAAAGACTCCCAACCCCTTCTCCCTCTCCCTGCCTCCACATATATGCCCCTCCACCCGACACACTCCCACCTCCCCTCCTCAGTTTCCCTTTGTTGGGGCCTCTGTTGAGCCTTTACCTAACCAAGGACCATTCCTCCCACTAATGCCCAACAAGGCCTTCCTCTGCCACATTTTTGGCTGGAACCATGTGTGCCCATTGGTTGACTGTTCAGTCCCTGAGGGTCTTGGGGTGTCTCGGTGGCCAAAATCATTGTTCTTCCCATGGGGCTGTAAGCCCCTTCAGCTCTTCTGGACCTCCCTCCAGCTCCTCCATTGGGGACCCCATGCCAAGCCCAATAGTTGGTTGCTAGCATCTGCCTCTGTATTTGTAAGGCTCTGGCAGAGCCCCTCTGGAGAAAACCATTGCATGCTCCTTTGGTATATACTTCTTGTCGTCCTTAGTAGTGTCAGGGTTTGTTGATTGTTAATAGGATGAATCCCCAGGTAGGGCAGTCTCTGGAAGGCCTTTACTTCAGCCCATTGTCTCCCTTATTGCTCCTGTGAGTATTTTGTTCCCTTTCTTAGAGGAACCAAAGCATCTTTACATAAGATCTCTTCCTCTTGAGCTTCCTGTGCTGGGTGAATTATAACTTGTTTATTTTGAGCTTTTGGGCTAACTTACACTTGATAGTGAGTGCATACCATGTGTGATCTCTTGTGATTGGGTTGCCTTGCTCAGGATGACACTTTCTAGTTCCATCCATTTGCCTAAGAATTTAATAAATTCATTGTTTTTAATAGCTGAATAGTACTCCATTGTGTATATATACCACAACTTCTGTATCCATTCCTCTGTTGAAGGACATCTGGGTTCATTCCAGCTTCTAGCTATTATAAATAAGGCAGCAATGAACCTAGTGGAGCATGTGTTCTTATTACATGTAGGAGCATATTCTGGGAATATGCCCAGGAGTGGTATAGCTGCATCAGCAGGTAGTACTATGTCTAATTTTCTGAGGAATCGCCAAACTGATCTCCAGAGTGGTTTTACCAGCCTGCAATCCCACCAACAATAGATAAGTGTTCCTTTTTCCCCACATCTTCTCCAGCATCTGCTGTCCCCTGAGTTTTTCATCTTAGCCATTCTGACTGGTGTAGGGCGGAATCTCAGTGCTGTTTTGATTTGCATTTCCCTAATAACTAAGGATGCTTAACATTTCTTTAGGTGCTTTAGGGCCATTCAAGTTTCCTCAGTTGAGAAATTCCTGTTTAACTCTGTACCCCATTTTTTAATAGGGTTATTTGACTCTCTGGGGGCTAACTACTTGAGTTCTTTGCATACATTGGATATTAGCCTTTTATCAAATGTAGGTTTAGTAAAGATCTTTTCCCAATTTGTTGGTTGCCATTTGGTGCAAAAATACTGAACAAAATTCTAGCCAGCCGAATCCAAGAATGCATCAAAACTATAATTCACCACGCTCAGGAGGTAGGCTTCATCCCAGGGATGCAGGGATGGTTCAATATATGGAAATCTGTCAATGTAATCCACTACATAAATAAACTAAAGGAAAATAACCACGCAGTCATTTCATTAGATGTTGAAAAGATTTTTGACAAAATCCAGCATCCATTCATGATAAAAGTCTTGGAGAGATCAGGATTCCAAGGCCCATACCTAAACATAGTGAAAGCAATATACTGCAAACTGGTAGCCAACATCAAGTTAAATGGAGAGAAACTTGAAGCAATCCCACTAAAATCGGGGACCAGACAAGGCTGCCCACTCTCTCCTTATTTATTCAATATAGTACTTGAAGTCCTAGACAGAGCAATCAGGCAGCAAAAGGAAGTCAAAGGTATACAAATTGGAAAGGAAAAAGTCAAAATATCACTATTTGCAGGTGATATGAAAGTATACTTAAGCAACCCAAAGACTTCCACCAGAGAACTTCTTTTTTTATGTCTTTTTTTCTTTTTTTTAATTTTTATTTTCTATATTCTATGTTTACATTCCAAAGGCTTTCCCCTTTCCCAGTTCCCCCCCATCATACGTCCCATAATTCCTCTCCCCCCAACTATACCCCAATCATTCCCCCTCCTCCCACGGCTTCTCTACAAAACTGGATCCAATCTTTACAGGCCCAGGGTCCTCTCCTTTCTTCTTCTTGGGAATCACTTGACTTGCTAATTGTGCCTTGAGTATTTAGGGCTTCTGGGCTCATTAATATCCACTTATCAGTGATTGCATTTCATGTGTATTGTTTTGTGATTGGGTTAACTCACTCAGGATGATATTTTCCAGGTCTAACCATTTACCTACAAATTGCATGAATTCATTATTTTTAATTGCTGAGTAGTATTCCATTGTATAAATATACCACATTTTCTGTATCCATTCCTCCTTTGAGGGATATTTGGGCTCCTTCCAATTTCTGGCTATTATAAACAAGGCTGCTATAAACATAGTGGAGCATATGTCTTTATTGTATGCAGGGGAATCCTCTGGGTATATGCCCAGGAGTGGTATGCCAGGGTCCTCTGGAAGTGACATGCCCAATTTTCTGAGGAACCACCAAACTGATTTTCAGAGCAGTTTTACCATTTTGCAATCCCACCAACAGTGTAGGAGTGTTCCTCTTTCTCCACATCCTCGCCAGCACTTGTTGTCTCTTGAGTTTTTAATCTTAGCCATTCTGACTGGTGTGAGGTAGAATCTCAGGGTTGTTTTGATTTGCATTTCCCTGATGACTAATGATATTGAACATCTCTTAAGGTGTTTCTTGGCCATCCGAATTTCTTCTGGTGAAAATTCTTTGTTTAGCTCTGTACCCCATTTTTTGATAGGGTTATTTGTTTCTTTGTGGCCTAACTTCTTGAGTTCTTTGTATATATTGGATATTAGCCCTCTGTCAGATGTGGGGTTGGCAAAGATCTTTTCCCACTTTGTTGGTTGCCGTTTTGTCCTTCTGACAGTGTCCTTTGCCTTGCAGAAACTTTGTAATTTTATGAAGTCCCATTTGTCAATTCTTGATCTTAGTGCGTAAGCTATTGGTGTTCTGTTCAGGAACTTTCCCCCTGTGCCCATGTCCTCCAGTGTCTTCCCAAGTTTATTTTCTAATAGTTTCAGTGTATTTGGTTTTATGTGGAGGTCCTTGATCCACTTGGAGTTGATCTTAGTGCAGAGAGATAAGAGTGGGTCAATTCGCATTCTTCTGCATGTTGACCTCCAGTTGAACCAGCACCATTTGTTGAAAAGGGTATCTTTATTCCACTGGATGGTTGTGGCTCTTTTATCAAAGATCAAGTGACCATAAGTCTGTGGGTTAATTTCTGGGTCTTCAATCCTATTCCATTGATCTACTTGCCTGTTTCTGTACCAATACCATGCAGTTTCTAACACGATTGCTCTGTAGTACTGCTTAAGGTCAGGGATATTGATTCCCCCAGAAGTCCTTTTATTGTTGAGAATAGTTTTAGCTATACTGGGTTTTTTGATGATCCAGATGAATTTGAGAATTGATCTTTCTAGATCTATGAAGAATTGAGTTGGGATTTTGATGGGGATCACATTGAATCTGTAGATTGCTTTTGGCAAGATGGCCATTTTTACTATATTGATCCTGCCAATCCAGGAGCAAGAAATATTTTTCCATCTTCTGAGGTCTTCTTCAATTACTTTCTTCAAGGACTTGAAGTTCCTGTCATACAGATCTTTTGCTTGTTTGGTTAGAGTTACACCAAGGTACTTTATGTTGTTTGTGGCTATTGTGAAGGGTGTTATTTTCCTAACTTCTTTCTCAGCCTTCTTGTCCTTTGAGTACAAGAAGGCTACTGATTTGCTTGAGTTAATTTTATAACCAGCCACTTTGCTGAAGTTGTTTATAAGCTGTAGAAGTTCTCTGGTGGAGTTTTTTGGGTTGCTTAAGTAAACTATCATATCGTCTACAAATAATGATACTTTGAGTTCTTCCTTTCCAATTTGTATCCCTTTGACTTCCTTATGTTGTCTAATTGCTCTCGCTAGAACTTCAAGTACTATATTGAAAAGATATGGAGAGAGAGGGCAGCCTTGTCTAGTTCCTGATTTTAGTGGGATTGCTTCAAGTTTCTCTCCATTTACTTTGATGTTGGCTACTGGTTTGCTGTTGATTGCTTTTACTATGTTTAGGTATGGGCCTTGAATTCCTGCTCTTTCCAAGACTTTTAGCATGAAAGGATGCTGAATTTTGTCAAATGCTTTTTCAGCATCTAATGAGATGACCATGTGGTTTTTTTCTTTCAGTTTGTTTATGTAGTGGATTACATTGATGGATTTCCGTATATTGAACCATCCCTGCATCCCTGGGATGAAGCCTACTTGATCATGGTGAATGATTGTTTTGATGTGCTCTTGGATTCGGTTGGCAAGAATTTTTTTTAGTATTTTTGCATTGATATTCATAAGAGAAATTGGCCTGTAGTTCTCTTTCTTTGTTGGATCTTTTTGTGGTTTAGGTATTAGCATAATTGTGGCTTCGAAGAATGAGTTGGGCAGTGTCCCTTCTGTCTCTATTTTGTGGAATAGTTTGAAAAGTATTGGTGTTATGTCTTCTTTGAAGGTCTGGTAGAATTCTGCACTAAAACCATCTGGTCCTGTACATTTTTTGGTTGGGAGGCTTTCTATAACCCCTTCTATTTCTTTAGGGGTTATGGGACTATTTAGCTGCACCAGAGAACTTCTAACACTGATAAACAACTTCAGCAAAGTGGGTGGATATAAAATTAACTCAAGCAAATCAGTAGCTTTCCTCTACTCAAAGGATAAACAAGAGGAGAAATAAATTAGGGAAATGACACCATTCACAATAGTCCCAAATAATATGTCATCCCTAGGTTTGACCCTGAGGAAGCAAGTAAAAGATCTATATGACAAGAACTTTAAGCCTCTGAAGAAAGAAATCAAAGAAAGTCTCAGAAAGTGGAAAGATCTCCCATGTTCATGGATTGGCAGCATCAATATAGTAAAAATGTCCATCTTGCCAAAAGCAATCTACAGATTCAATGCAATCCCCATCAAAGTCCCAAATCAATTCTTCATAGACCTAGAAAGAGCAATTCTCAAATTCATCTGAATATCAAAAAACCAAGGATAGCAAAAACTTTTCTCCACAACAAAAGATCTTCTGGGGGAATTACCATCCCTGACCTCAAGCTCTACTACAGAGCAATCTTGATAAAAACTGTTTGGTATTAGTAAGCAGACAGGCAAGAAGATTAATGGAATAGAATTGAAGACCCAGAACAGAGCCCACACACATACGGCCACTTGATATTTGACAAAGGAGCCAAAAACATCCAGTGGAAAAAAGACAGCATTTTTAACAAATGGTCTTCAATTCCCCTGAATTCCCAAGTCTTTTTGCTAGATGACATCATCAGGCTTTGTCTTTATTACAGATGTCATGGAGGCTGCCATCACCCAAAGCCCAAGAACCAAGGTGACAATAACAGGAAAAAATGTGACATTCAACTGTCACCAGACTAATAACCACAACTACATGTACTGGTATCGACAGGACATGGGGCATGGACTGGGGCTGATCCATTACTTATATGGTGCTGGCAGCCTCGAAAAAGGAGATGTCCCCAGTGGATACAAGGCATCCAGACCCAGCCAAGACACACATTTGGCTTGACCAGCACTCACTTGCACACAGGAGACTCAAAACCACAAAGAGCCTGGAGCCCATCTCAGGACCAAGGCAGGCTCTCGTGTGATCCAGCCCCATTTGGGAAACCAGAGCTAGGCTGTTCAGTGACTTGGTGATGTCATTGTTTCCAACAAATGTTTGAGCTGCACAGTTAACAAACCACACCCCTTCTCCATAGGCAATTCTATTAACTATCATCTCATAGTTGAACTGTATAATAACATTTGTAGTGTAAGCACACAAATTATCAGCTCTGAACACAAAGAATTTATGGCTTGTATTGTATTTATACTTGTGTATTCCCTTTTTCTGATCTTAGTCAACATATTAGGCTTATTTTATTCCTAATAGGATGCAATCATTTTATGTTGTTTGAATTGTTGGTACTTCTGTAATCTCGGCTTCTTCATCACAAAATGATGCATTCTATGAGGTTTGTTCTGATTCTTTACTTTTCCTAAATACTTGAATGAAAGTAAAACCACTCTAGAAATCAGTCTGGTGGTTCCTCATAAAACTGGGCATGATACTACCAGAGGACCCTGCTATACCACTCCTGGGCATGTACCCAGAGGATTCTCCCACATGTAATAAGGACACATGCTCCACTATGTTCATAGCAGCTCTATTTATAATAGCCAAAAGCTGGAAAAAAACCATATGTCCCTCAGTGGAGGAATGGATACAGGAAATGTGGTTTATATACACAATGGAGTACTATTCAGCCATTAAAAACAATGAATTTATGAAATTCTTAGACAAATGTATGGACCTGGAGAATATCATCCTGAGTCAGGTAACCCAATCACAAAGGAACACTCATGGTATGCACTCACTGATAAGTGGATATTAGCCTAGAAGCTTGGAATACCCAAGACACAATTCACATATCAAATGATGCCCAAGAAAGAGGAAGAGCAAAGTATGGATCCTTGGATCTTTTGTAGAAAGGAGAAAAAACCCACAGAAGGAGATACAAAGACAACAGGTTGAGCAGAGTCTGAGGGAAAGACCATCCAAAGACTACCCCACCCAGGAATGCATTGTACATACAGTTACAAAACTCAGGCACTATTGTGGGTTCCCACAAGTGCTGGCTGACTGGAGTCAGATATAGCTATCACCCTGGGAGGCTCTCCTAGTGCATGAAAAATACAGAGGGGGTCACTCTCAGCCAACCATTGACCTGAGCACAAGGTCTACAATGGGGGACCCATGGAGCTGAAGGGGTTTGCAACACCATAGGAGGAACAACAATATGAGTCACCAAGTACTCCCAGAGCTCCCAGGGATAAAACCTTCAACCAAAGAGTACACATGGAGTTACCCATGGCTCCAAACATATCGGCAACAGAGGACAATCTTGTTCGACACCAAATGGAGGAAAGGCCCTAGGTCCTGTAAAGACTTGATGGGGTAGTGTAGAAGAATACCAGGACAGGGAAGCAGGGGTGAGTTGATTGGGGAAGGGGAGATGGCTTATGGGATTTTCGTGGGAGGTGGGAACCAGGAAAGAGGTCAACATTTGAAGTGTAAATAAAGGATATACCTAACCAACAACAACAACAACAACAACAAAAAAAAAAAAAAAAAAAAAAAAAAAAAAAAGAAAGAAAGAAAAAGAGAAAAAGAGTTAGTCCAGACTATGGCTACAAGAACTATGTGACATACTGAAAGCTTATAAAGAAAGCATCAAGGTTGAATTAATTGCAATAACATTTGCTTTAAGATCTCTCATACCAATTCAGGGAAACAACTCTATATTCTAAGCTCAGCCTTCATTTTGTCCTCATTCATAGGAATTCTCCCTTTGTTTCAGGTAAGGCTATGGTTAGTGAGCCCACATCTTTGTTCCTGTGTTTCCTCTCAAGAGGAAATCCCCATTAGTAATATGGGTAGGTGGTTTGCCTAGTAATGTGCCCATCTGGTACATGTACTACCCCAAGGAATTTTATCACTTTTGTCATAACTTTGCTAACATATAGCACTTACCTTTACTCAAGGGCAGTGCAGGTTCCTTCCTAGGTAAAACATTTCTCAGCTACTTGTTATGTAGGTAATATCTTAGTATCAAGCCTCCTTTCTGTGTCCACGCATCCTTTTGGGATTTTGGTGGACACTTTATATAACTGCCCTGGTGAGAAAGGACTAACACCCAGAAGCAGAGATAACAGGGGGTCAGTCAAGCTCCTATATGAAGAAGCTGGCAAAAGGGTCTGGTCATCCCAAAAAGGACCTCCATGCCCAAAGCTTGGTTCATCTCCAGAAACCAAGAGCCACTAACAATGAGGCCATTTCCATGGTTGAGTCAGGTCTAGAAAATGGCAATTTTGATTCTAGAATTAGATGGTTGGAATGTGGAACATGAAATTTCATAGCTCTTAGGAACATTCCCAAAATAAGATCTGATCTACCATTAATGATAGGTTTCTGGAAAATACCCTGATTTCATTGGAGATAGAACCATCTGCATAAATGCCTTCTTTTTATTCCTTTTTAATTTATAGTATAATTGTTGAGAAGTAAATTTCCTTTTGTTGAAAATATGAGCTTCATCTTGACTTTCAAGATAAACACTATCTGGCTTAATATAATAATACATCTAAAAGCTCTCAGGATCCCACCCCACACAAACTAAGCTCAGCATGTCCTGTAACACAAGGAACCAAGCTTCTCTCTCTCTCTCTCTCTCTCTCTATATATATATATATATATATATATATATATATATATATGTGTGTGTGTGTGTGTGTGTGTGTGTGTGTGTATTTAACCCAAATTGGGGAACACCAAGGAAATTCAGAATGATGACTTTAAAGGCAAAGATGTATATGTTTCAATTCTGAATTTTATTGAAATGTCTAGAAATCTTTATCTCCAAAATGGGCATGTTAACATTTACCCCTGTCATAAAATATGTGGCCTAGGGCAACACTCCAGCACAGAATAAGGTTTCCTACATCTGTCTAGGAACTGAAATGTATTGGCAGAGATATAAGAACATCTATCTGGCAGGCTTGAGGCCAACCTCAGTGTTTGGGATGATCTATGTCAGCTCCAGTAGACCATAAAGGGATTAGCATAGAGATACAATCATTTCTAGGCCATGGCTAAGCCTTCGTGGTATTGCCCAGCCCCTCTCCAGTACATCACAGATGGGGCAGGAAGATTACATTACAGAAAGTCAGTGGCTCTGTAAGGCTGTGGAGAGAGCTGGCACAGAAGTACACAGCAGAGTCCTCCAGCTCCAAGGCACTCATGTTCATCTCAGAGTGATAGTCATTGAACTGCTGGACTGAGAATCTGCTGGCCAGGTTTCCTTTCTCTCTCTCCATTTTATCATAATGCTGAATGAGGAACTTTAGTTCCTGCCCCTGAGTCTGTTTGTACCAGGCCACACTGAGATGCCCAGAGATGGGAATACATTTCACAATGGACCTTCCTCCCTTTTCTTTGATTATGTGTCTTGGAGACTGGTCGACCTCAGAATTTGCTGAACCTGCGGAGGAAGGAGACAGGGTGAGCATCTAGAGAAAGAGTAGCTCTATAAAGGAGCTCAGGAGGAGCTGTGCCAGCACTCAGGACTTACTTGTTCCCAGGAGAAAGACAGTAACCCAAGAGAGCAGGGTGGTGCCGCAGGCAGAGTTGGGGAGGGCAGTGTTACACATCCTTCTTCTCAGGATGCTGCTCTTCTTGCTGAGAAAGCAGGAGTCTGTACTCTTAGGTATACCCTGCTGGCTGTGTCCTTCTGCCTTTAGGCTCAGCCTGCTTAGTGGAAGGAGAGATGGCTGTGCTAAATCAATCGGCTGGGTGTGGGGTAGTCCCCTTCCTGCTTTTCTCTGAGGCAGTTGCTTTCCTCTCCCCCTCCTTGCTTGCTTTTAGATCGCCAAGACTACAGTTTAACCTGCCTGTGCTGATGCACAGTGGGTTTGCAAAGATGACTGTCCATCCCTGCTCTGTTCGGTGTCTCCAAAGCCAGCACTGTATCTGGTTCCACAGATAAATAGCCTGCTGTGGGCTCCAAACCAGAGCTCTCTTTGCAGTTACTTTCGGGAGTAATGCCAGCCGCTTCCTCAGTGGGTCCACAGCGCCACCTAGTGATCAGCTTTGCAGTCACTGGCCTGTACCTCTAGAGTCTGACATTGAAGCTCTCTCCAAATCAAGCATCAGTGGTGGTTCAAAAAACATCAGTGTTGTTGATAGTACCTGGTACTTGCTGAAATCTCAGATTTTACCTGTGGTAATTAAACTAATCATTAGGTATCAGCTGCCTTTGGAAGTGATTAGACCTGGTAAATACAGGCTTTATTCAAAGCAAATACCCAGAAGACCACATGGTAGATGCTGTTGGTGAGGAAGCCTCTGAGCATTTGGAAAAAGTAAAGCAGTCTAAAAGAAAGAGAAAGCTGAGAAGGTAGAATTTTGGAAATGTTGTTGCAGTCAGCAGGCTACCCTTTGAGGAAATTTAAATATTAAAAATTTATGTTGCAATCCTGATTGCATATTTGACCATATGTGTATCTTCACCTCACGTACACCTTATTCTCATTTTCTTCGTGTTTCCTTTTCAACATCATCTTCAAATTCATTCATCCATCCTTCTGCACCATTCAGTCTACTCTTACTTACAGTGAGCTATTTCTCATCACAGACCCTGCCATTTCTACCTTGGAAGTTTGATTTGGATCTTCTCATATCTCCCTCATTTCTGCAAACAGGTTGATGTATGTGCTACAGTTACACTGGTTAATGTCATAGTCAACTGGTTTGTCAGAAACAAGTTGGTTTCTAGTGATATTTTCTCCTTGTGACGAGTCCTATTGACTTCTTTCTTTGCAAAGCAGTAATCTTTTGTTAGATGCAAAACCGCACATTTTATGTTTGAGGAAGTAGATACCATGATTTTCTTATTAATACATTCATAGATTTATTTTGCAATGTGCCTTGTGTCACTGAGAAACAAGTCAGAGAAATTTTTAGCAGATAGTTATTGCTCTGTGTAGGCTTTGAGAAGACAGATAAAAAACATAGATATAGTCACAACTTAAAAATCCATAAAGTGGTTGTGAGGGTGAAAAGTGTACAGCTTCAATGCAATAAGATATTGACATAAATCTAGTTTTATACACATTACAAATATTAGACATATTATGTGAAGTGAAAGAATCAGTGACAAAGAGAAAAAAACTGTAACTCTAACATACACTTCCTAAAATAGACAAGATGGAGGCTCTGAGGG
Source organism: Apodemus agrarius (assembly GCA_964023405.1). Classification (NCBI taxonomy): domain Eukaryota; kingdom Metazoa; phylum Chordata; class Mammalia; order Rodentia; family Muridae; genus Apodemus; species Apodemus agrarius. Next base: position 66,523,248 of record OZ030006.1, on the reverse strand, counting down.
AAGAATACTCTTCAGAGTTTGAAGATGAAAACTTCTCAGGAAAGCCATAGTGGTGATTGTTCAATGGTACCCAAACATGAATATAATACCGTGGGACAATAGATATGGAAACAGAGATGGAATTAAGAAAATGACAGTCCAGTATTCTACTTTCTTTCTGCTTCTTCTGAACTAAAAGTGCTTTTGAGAAAGCAAGTGCAGAAAAAAAAATTCTCTCAGCTTCCCCTAGCAGACTAAGCACTCATTCTCCAAAAGAAACATGAAATTTCTGTCCCGAAGTCCCACCAACCAGGAACGATTAGTTGCCTCACGTGAGGAGACACCAGAAGCCTCCCAGATAGACTGCTCGAAGTCTATTACTCATTTTCCAATGACCATCTCCAGGCTTCTCCTAAGCAATTTATTCTTCCCCAACTTGCCTTCATCATTTCATACCTCAGCCTCTGAAAAGGAAATCAAAGTTTCTAGATAAGAATATCAGTTTAGATATCCATTTTGCTTTCATTTCAGATCCCCGGGCTTGATATTCATTAACTTGTATGGTGTTTTGACTAATAATCTGTGAATTTATGTTAAGACTCAATGAAGAGAGTAAACAAATATAGACTTCCCATAGCCATCAGTGTGCAGCTATTTTGTTACTATTTCATTACAATCCTTAAAGAGTAAAAGAGAGAGACAATTTTCAAAAATGAGAAAGATGGATAAATGTGAGTATTAATAACTGAATCCTCCAAGGGGTACTTAAAGGAAAAGAACTCAAGTAATTAAGGTATTTGGTATCTAAGAAAAGGGCTATTTGTTGGAAAATGTACCATGAAAGGTTTTCTGAATCACTGTAATTTTCTTCGCTGGTATAACACAGTGTATGGCAGTTCATAGCACTATGACCTTCTGTATTGTAATTCTACAGAAAATGTTCCTATCTGATTAGTTGAAAGTCAAATCTCATCACTTCAGCTGCTGATACTTTATTTCTAAATAAATATAAAGACAGTTAATTTTTGTGGTTATCACTATTTACTCCTCTATGACTTGACAATTTAGGAAGAGCATTGCTGTGGTTATTGGGTAACCTTTATTAATAAAAATTGATGAAATTATTACTAATTATATTATGCTATACTCATAGATTGGAGACATCCAATCACCAGAGAGACTTCCTCCAGCACCAAAAGAGAGTAGGTGCAGATTTTGTGGGGAGAGAGAGTCTATTGTGAATGGCTCCCTCGGGTCCCTGCCCTTGGAGACTGGGGAACCCTGTGGAAGATGGGAAAGGAATACTGTAAGAGTCAAAGAAGGACACCAGGAAAGCATTATTGACCAAATCAATTAAGCATGGCTCATGTATGCTCACAAAGACTGAAGCAGCATGCACAGTACCTGCATGAACCCATACCAGTTTCTCGCCATATATGTTAAGTTAGCTTGGTGTTTCATGAGGCTTCTAATAGTGGGACTCATTTGTCTGTTTGTGAGATGCCTTTCCTCATATTGTGTTGTCTTATCCAGGCTGATATGAGAGCTTTTCCCTTGTTTTTACTTTTGTTTTAATTATTCTCTCATATAATGCATCTAGTATTTCCTTCCTCCACTCCTTCTTGTTTTGTCCTGTTTGCTGTAGTTTATTGGATGCCAGAATTTTTCTGAAGAGAAAACAGAGGGGGAGCAAATCTGGGAAAGAAGGAATGTAAAGGGAGAAAGGAGAAGCGAAGAGAGAAATCTGTGTTTGGGACATACTGTATGAGAAAAGTATATTTTCAATTAACAAAATAAATAAAATATTCTTTTTACATTTTGGATAAGAATTATATTAGGCAAAGTTTGCTATATTGCAAAGCAAAATAGTACTTATTTGGTTTAGATGAGAAGCATTTCCCAAAGATACATATACCAAAGGCTTAGTTGTTTACACTGTGTTCAGAGGGAAATTGAAAATATGAGACCCTGCACGATGGCTAATCTATGGAGAGGTTTATATTAGACAGGGCACTGAGTGATGGAAGCAGCTGATGAAAGCAGAGCCTCTTAGGATTTATGTCACCAGAAGCATACAGTTAAAGGTTCTCTCTCTGTCTCTGTCTCTGTCTCTATCTCTGTCTCTGTCTCTGTCTCTATCTCTGTCTCTGTCTCTCTGCTCCTCCTACTCCTACTCCTACTCCTTCTTCTTTTCTCTTCCTTCTTCATAGTCATTAGATGGGCAGCTCAGCTCTGCCAAATTTTTCTTGCTAGTCTCTCCTGACACACTACAGGGACCATCATAACAGGTCTAATTAATCATAACCCAAAATACACATTCTTCCTTTATTCTTACTATGATTCTACTGCTTATTTTACACGGTTTCAATTTTTACTATTTCTGTAGTCTCAGCTGCTCCCTCATAACTTTCTGACTTCTATGAGGTTTTCTGTAGTTCTTTACTTTGTCTAAATATTTGAAGAAAACCTTCAGTGCTATCTGTGATTACAAAGACTGCTTAATATGCAGAAAGCTGATAAAACACAAAGGTTGAAGTCATTACAATTTGAACAATTATTTTAAGGTCTCTCCAAACTATTCAGGAACACAACCTCTATATTCAAGGCTCAGCCCTCAGTGTGTCTTTCTAGATATAAATTATCTATTTGTTTAATGGGAAGCTTTGGATGGTAGACCTAAGTTTTCATCGATGTGTTTTCTGTAAAGAGCAAACCCCCTTCAGCAATGTAGTTAAGCAGTTGGCCTAGTAATGTGCAGGTCTGATGCTTCTAGAGTCTGGGAGTTGTACTAAAATCATCCAAAAGCTCTTGTATCACCTTTATCATAACATTATTAACATGAAACACTTCTACTCAATAAGACTAAAGGTTCCTTCCCAGATGAATCATAGCTCAGTTACTCCCTATGCAGACAATATCTCAGTATGTAGCCTCCTTTCTGTGGCCACACATCCTAGTGGGATCTTGATAAAAATTTTCTATAACCTTGCTCTAATGAGGAAGAACTCACAAGCAGAAGCAGAGACAAAGGGAATCAGTGGAGTTCCTATATGAAGAAAATGGCAGTAGGGGCTGGTGGTACCAGAAAAGACATTGTCCTATATAGCCAAAGCTTGTTTTCTTCCCTGGAGACCAAGAGCCATCAACAAATGGCGCCATTGCCCATGGTTGAATCAGACTAAGAAAGAAGTTTCTATTTTAGACTTAGATGGTAGGACTTAGATGGGAAGACTTAGATGGGAAATGTGAAATTTCATAGGTCTTAAGATCATTTCAAAATAATGTGTGACCTACCAGTAATGTCTTCTGAACAATACTCTGATTTCATTGGAGAGAGAAAAGTCAGTTTAAATAAATCCTTTTCATTTGTTTTCAATTGATTTTTTAATTGTTGAGTAGTAAATTTTCTTTGGATGAAAGTGTAAACCTCATGTTGAAACTATGAGAAGACCAACACTCATTCATGTATAATCTGTCACTGTCCCACCCAAACACATGTATTCATTAACACTAATCTCAGCTAGTCTTCTAATACAAGAGACTGGGACCTGCCACATGTTTTAACCAAACTATGAAACACCAGGAAAATTCAGAACTTTGACTTAGAAGGCAAGGAGATGTAGGTTTCAATCCTAGTGTTGATATACTTAAACATGAAATATTGGGAAATTTTATGTTACCGATTTCTATTGAAGTGATATATGCAAATCCTCACTGAGAAAGTGGATATGTTAATATCTACTCCTGTCTCAAAGCATGTTGCCTATGGCCATAACCCATGACAAATTAGGATTTCCCAACACTGCCTAGGAGTCTGAAGGTATTAATGTACATCTGAGAATATCTGGAGGGCATGAGGCCCAATTTAGTGTATAGGAGCACTCTGTATGAGCTCAGCCAGTCATTGAGGGGATTGGCCTAGATGCATTGTTGGGCCTTGGCTAAGGCTGGGAGGCATCTTCTAACACCTCTACAATACATCACCATCTGGAACAGGAAGATTAAAATAAAAAAAACTCAGTAACCTGTAGGACAAGTGTACCCTGCCACCAGACAGGTATAAAAACTGGCAAGTTTTAGTCAGGTCAAACCATGTGAAACTCAGAGATTTGAGACCAGTCCAAGTGCAGCCACTCCTTACCTGTCGCCATACTTTGGACATATCCTAACACTTGAAATTCTTCTCAATGCTATGGAAACATCTAAATAGCCTGAGCCTTCAGCAATGACCTTTGCTTTCTGGACATTCTTTCATGTAAGAGATATGTAATCCCTAGTTCACCCTGAATAACATGTATACATTCACATCCACCTTCAGATAAACCAATACAAACAAGCAAAGATTGTCTAGAGGGCTGCTTCATTAAGGACTGCTATGGGAAGGCCTCAGACTAAAGAGCTGCTCCTAAGACTCCCTATGAATGCATTCCTTTTCTTCCCCACCATTACTCTCAGCACTAGCTTTGAATCAGATGGGATTCCACTCATCCCTGGCTCTTCTCCCCAACTCCTGCCTGGCACACAGACACTAGAAGAGAAAAAGACAGACCTGGGGATCCCTGGTTCCTGACTCCCTCAGGCAGTACCACTTGGTGCCTGGGTAACCAGAGAGAACAGGAACCACTATGGTCTCCCAGTTTCAGCCTTTGCCTGTCTCTTCCTAGCTGCATGACTATTAGGCTGGCATCCAAAGCAGAGCGGCAGGACTCTGTATAGCAATAGCTCTGGAAAGCTGCACAAAGCACACAGCAGAGTCCTTCAGTTCCAAGGCATTTGTGTTCATCTCAGAGTGACAGTCACTGAACTGCAGGACTGAGAATTGGTTGGTCAGATTTCCTTTTTCTCCCTTCATTTTTTTTTGTAATGCTGAATGAGGAACTTTAGTTCCTGCCCCTGAGTCTGTTGGTACCAAACCACATTGCTATGTCCAGAGCTGGGAACACATTTCAGAATGTGTCCTCTTTTCATCTCATTGCCTTTGATGTCAGGTTCTGAGATTAGTCATGTTGTTGAATCACACAGTCTCTTTGTACACCTGGGCATACTCTGCTGGCTAAGCCCTTCCCCCTTTAGGTCTAACCAGCTTAATGGAAAGGAGATGGCTGTGTTTAATAAATAATGCAGTGTGGGGAGAAGTACTTTTTATTCATTTGTCTAAGCCTTTGCTTTCCTTTTTCCACCTAGCTCCACAGCCTTTGGATTGCCACGACTACATTCAAGTCAACAGTTATTTCTCCCTCTCGTGGTACAGTGTGGGCAAAGATGATTGACTATCCCTCCTAGTGCTGTGCCTCCTGAGCCAGCACTGTTTTTGGTTCCACAGATCATATCCTACTGTGTCTCCAAACCAAAGCTCTGCCTGCATCCACCTTCTGATGTGAAGCCAGAAGCTCACCCGTTGGTTTCTTGGTGCCCATAGTGACCTGCTATGCACTGACTGGGCTGTCACTCTACATGCTGTGGAGGAGGCTAGAAGCTCTCAAAATTAGACATCTGTGGTGGGCCAGAAAGCATCACAGAGTCATTGCCAGTTGCAGTTTACCCACCTAAATCTCAAATATTCTCTGTGCCAGTGAGAGAGAAACACATTTAAGAAAAAAGAATTTCTAATTCCTGTCACAGTGCTGCAGGGGGACATACACGACTCACTAGGTATCAGATGCCTTTGGAAGGAGTGACCCTAGGCAAAACAGTGTTCAGTCCGAGGAAATTTTTTTGATGCACCTACTAAGGATATGGTCAATGGAGACATGTTCTAAGCACTTGGAAGAATAAACTAGTGTAAGGAGTAGAAAGCTGAGAAAGGTAGAATGTTGAAATTATTTTTGTAAACCCCTAGCTCAGTTTCAAGAAGTTTATGCATTAAAATTATCATTGGAAGCTCAGATTGCATTTTTGACTATTTGCATAATCCTTGTTGTAATTGTACCTTGCTCCCATTTTCTGTTTCCTCATGAATACCACCTTGAAATTCATCAACCCTTCTCTCTAAAGCACACAATCTACTACTACAGTCATCTATTTCTCATAACAGAGACTGCAATTTTTACCTCTAGAAGTTTGGTTTGAATCATCGCATGTCTCCCTCATTTCTATAAATTGGTGAAAGCCTATACTACAGTCGTTTGATGGCATTGTCAAACAATTTGTCAGAAATAGATTGCTTTCATGGGATTGATTTTTATCCTGGTAATAAGCCCCATTTTCTTCCTTCTTTGCAAAGCTCTAATTTTTTCTTAGATACCAAACAGTATATTCATGTTTTGTGTTGCTAGATAACATCATTTTCTTATGAGTACAATCATACATAGCTTTATTATATAATGTGCTCAATTCACTGAAAAGTAAAAATCAGGGAAAATCTTGGCAGATAGTTGTTGGTCCTTGTAAAAAATATATATATACAAAATCATTATATATCACATATCATATCATATATACCATATATCACATATCATGTTACATATCACACATAATATATCATTTTATGTCATGTATCATGCTATACATTATATATTATTTATATATCACTTATATATTACACGTTTTATATTATATACTATATACTGTATAGTATATATCATGTTACATGCTATATATGTCTTATGTCATGTGTCATATATTCCATATCATATATTTATTATATATAATGTATCATACAACAGATTCAGAGATCTTTTCAGAGACAGTCATGATATTTTTTTAAGGCTGGCATTGACATTGCTTTGCTCTGACTGGGCCAATGCTTGCCATAGTGTAGACTGAGGTAGTGACATGGAGAGCTGAACTGTGTGTAAATACAATGCAAATTTGCAGTTTTGTAAGAAAGAATCTGTTTGTCACTATTATTTGCTCCCTTTGATGAGGAAGAGTCAGCCACTTCATTTGTTCAGAATTTAGGGCAGCAGTGAAGAGGGCTGAGCATCTGAAGTTTGTGAACAGAAGGTGCCTATGCCATGCTGTGGCTGAGCCACTGAACGAGAGGTGTTCTGCTGAGTCCTCCTGCTTCACAGACTGGATCTTCAGAATAGAGTTAGGGTCCTTCAAGCCTCTCTGCAAAAAAGTGATGACTAGGAAACCCTGATTTGTCTGTTGCAGCTTCATTCTGTAAATAAGTCAGAAACTCTGGCCCTTGCCCTAAGATCTGTTGATACAAGTAAAGATGATTTTGTCCTGAAATTGGATCGCACCTGAAAATTACATCCTATCTGTTTTTGGTGATACTATGAGTAGGAGACTGGGAATATATCACAAGCATGTGCACACACACATATACATTGACACGACACATACCTACACACACACACACACACACACACACACACACACACACACACACAGAGAGAGAGAGAGAGAGAGAGAGAGAGAGAGAGAGAGAGAGAGAGATGGATAGAGTAGAACTACATGACATTCTGAGGACCAACCTGTCCCTAGGAAACAAAGGCCACATATCAGAAGCCTGGTGTCCATGGCAGGGTCAGTAGAGGATGGCAACTGTCTAGGTCAGAGTCCCTGTGAGCAACAGAGAGTCAGGACTGGTATCCATTGTACCCACATGGCTGTTCTCACAGTGCTGTCAATGAGCCTTGGGACTATCTAATATTAAGCCTAGGATACCAGAGTTTGAGGTTTGTCATTTTATCCTATATCAATAAGCAAGCTTAGAGGACAGAAATAAAGTTCTGTTATTGTAGGAAATGCTACAAGATAGAAATGGAATGGTACAGAATTCAGAGAAGTGCAGAACTGTGGCTTAATTTTAACACATGCTGATTCTGAGAGCACCACTTGGCTGTCCTCTACACCCCAGGTCCCACTTAGCCCATTCTGGTCTTTTCACATTGCCAGTTGGTTCTTGCCACCTGGATGTTTCAATTCCACCTCACTTCAGAGATCTAATTTCTGCCTTCCACCCTCCATCAGAGTTGTCTTATTTCTGATCTTGTTCCTGAATTCACCTGTCCCTATTTATGCTTGGAAGGGAACAGTGGTTGTTTAAGGCTGAATAAAGGAATTAATAAATACTTATCCCAAAAGCAATTTGAATTGATTCATAACAGCAAGAGAAGAAATTTTGCCTCTGACAGATACCAACTCAAATTGCAATCTTTAGTTAATTTTAGAGGGTTAAAACCTTCACTACTATTCATTAATCTTCACACTTTCATGTGGCTTTTGGTCCTCAACGTTTTATTATAATACTTCTTGGCTTCCAGTGATGGTTTTAAAAGATGCTTCAAAATTTTGCTTTCAAAACAAACATTACTTTCAGAGGATTCAGAACATTCTACCAGGACTATGAAAATGGGCAGTTAAATCGATGTTGATTTTCCTCACAGTTTGCATTGTAAGTAATTAATAGTTTCCTTCTATTGCTAATTTGACTCACAAAACTTCACAGAAGGAGCCCTTTAATGAAGGAACAATAATAACAGCCCTTGTCTCTGTACGGAAGCTAGATTTGTTAGAAAAGATTATTAAAACCCTAGGCAATAGTTTAAAAAGCAGAGATGGCCTACCTCAGGCTTCTTCTGGTTTGGGACACCCTGCTGAACCCCTTTATCCAAAGAGGAAATCCACACTGTGTTTACCGAGTCAAACCAAATTAAAGAAGTTAATCAGCTTAAAAATATAACAAATCTTCAACTTGAGGTGTTGCGCTATCTTATGAACAGTCTGCATGGTTCCAGTGTGTGCTATTGCTTGGCATCTTTAGTCACTCTACCTCCATCAACTGTTTTGAAGGGGTCTGCATGAGGATGGTATCAGGGGCCCACGCAGTGTCATGGGTGGCTAGCATACCTATATTTGGAGACAAAGGAATTTCAGGAGTTGTATGTTCTGAGATTTCCCCAAGGGTTTTGGCTGCTATGTCTTCTGAAGACACAAAGGGCAGTCAAGCAGAGGAAAAGTGACTTTCTTAAAATACTTTAGAGAAGAAATCTTATTTTCAGTCCAGAACCCTTATAATTTTGCTGTGCATACCTCCTGTAGTAAGGTTTGTTACACTTAAAGTTAAATCTCAAAAGTGTATACAATATCCTCATGGCCATACGAGACAGGGCCAGGTCTGCAAAGGTAAAGGACATCTCAGAGTTTCAGTTCTGTAGGGGCAAAGCTAAGAGCTTTGAGCCTCTAAGTCTGGTACATATATATCTGTGATATTGTTTCTGCTCATAGCTTCATTCGCAGGTCTTTCTAAGGATAGTTTGGTTTTTTTTATCTTCTGCTCAGTCAGTTGTCTTGTGTCTTCCTGTGAAGTAAGAGTTTCAACATTCAATGATAAGATACACAGACTTCAGAGAAGAGTTATACTGTTTTCCCATTGTTTCTCTGAGCTTTCTTGTACACATTCCTCAGGGTGTTGCAGTGAGTGTAAGGATGGAGATGGGCTTTGGAGAGCAGAATGCTTTGCTTCCAGGTATTCCTTTGTTTCCAGGTATCTACAGATTCAAAGACACCTTTAGTAGTGAAAGTCTTAGACTTAACTGTGGACATTCATCATAGATCCACAGTGTTGTAAATCATGTTTTTGTGCAGGAATCTAGGAAAATGAGAGGTAACAAATGCCTGCTAGATCCCTAAAAATGTCTGTCTTTTATCAAGTGCTGTACAGTCATGTGTCTCCTAGTTTTTAGGTCAACCGCCATTCTCTAGGAGTTGAGAGAAGCTTGTGATTTTATCCTGTACACATGGCCAATCTAAACAACCAGTGAGACTTTGTCCAAATAATAGTATTAATTTGATAATGAAAGCATTAGAAGAAAATGAAAACTGCTATAAATGATGGGTGTTATTTAAGGAGATTGAAACAGAGGGAAGTTTCAAAGGCATAACGGAAGGAAATTACATGAACTACTTTAAGACAAAGTTCATTCATCTTGGAAACCCAGTGCAGGAGTGGGACGGGCTGTTGCTGGGCAAGTGTTTTGCTCAGAATCGTGTCTGAATTGTTGCAGTCTTACAGAATGCTAAAGATAAACTTTGGTATAGAAGTCTGTGCATGTGTAGGAGGTGTGTACAGCATGGGGTGGGTGGAGACAAGCTCTCTTTGAAGCCTTCAGAAGCCTTTATGAAAAGTACTTATCTCAGACAAGCAAGCATGAGTCCACACCCTTCCTAACACCCTAGCTCCAATTTTATCTTGATGTGACAGAAAGACTTTTCATTTTGGTGTCGTCAAACTTCCATGACACAAATACATCTGAAACACTCATGGCTCAAACCTACCCTTTTATCCTAGCTCCTATCCCTTTGCTCCTTGTGACTTTGCCCTTTCCATACTCAGGAATATATCCTAAGTCCCCAGAGAACAGAATAATCTTAATCTTAAACATCACAGGAAGAGAGTGCCTATCACTCCAATGAGTCTATTACTCCCTAGAGGAACCACACACAATGTCTGGTAACTGATATTCCAAAGAATATCAATAAGAAAAGTCAAGTTGATTTTTATCTATGAGCACCACTCCATCAAAATGGAAGGTAGATGATTCCCACTTTCTTTTGGAGAGAAACTATGTTACAGGTACACTGCTGTATCTTGCCTATGACTTTTCCACATGTTTATTTTCTGTGATCATCATCGCCTCTTCAGTATCAATGAGTCCTGTCTCCATCATCAAGACAATTCCTCCAAGTCCCTTTATGTACTGAGCAAGCAGAAGAGTTTGTGTCCTCCTGGCTCTCATCTCCACACTTCCATAATGATGGAAAGGTTAGTTGTAGAATGAGAGAAGGTAACAGGAAGTGGAAGTCATTCTTTAGAGTGCAAGTCTCACTCAGGGTAATAAACTATGTCACTCTTTACTTGCTGACTAACACCCACCATTACCTGAGGGGCTCAACCCAGTATACTAGGTTGGAAAGTTCTAAAGAGCAACCTCATTTCCATTTCCAGATGTGATTTGTAAAAATGAGCTTTTAATGGCACTCTTTGCCCACAGAACCAATTTCCCAGGCATGTGTCTATGCTTGTTCCATTAAAATTAGCTGCTGGATAAAAAAGGAAGGTTATACAACAGACGTGAAACAACTTAGGTAATGGTTTTTTGAAATCCTTGCAGAGTTCTCAACTGCCTCTCTGTTCCTTATCATCCCTGTACCTTCCCAACATATCCAAAGACAGTGGGGGTTTGGGTTTTTTTGTTTGTTTGTTTGTTTTTGTTTGTTTTTTGTTTTTTGCTTTTATTTTTGTTTACATGTCTGTGTGTGCATGTGTGTATCCTGGCTAGTAGACTTTTTTTTTTATAAACTTGACAAAATCTATACCCATTCAGGAAGAGGGAACTTCAATTGATCTAATGTTTTCATCAGATTGGCCTATAATCAAATTTCTTGCCTATTTTCTTGTTTAATCATTGATAAGAAAGCTGATGATCCCAGCTTACTGAAGGTGGTACCATCCTTGGGCAAGTAGTCTTTAGTTGTATAGAGGATGAAGCTGAAAAGTCTATGGGTAGCAAGCCAGCAAGTAGTGTTCCTCGATGGCCTCTGCTTCACTTCCTACTTCTAGGTTCCTGCCTTGAGATCCTGTTCTGTTCTGATTTCTTCCCATTCCTGATGGACTGCAACCTGTAAACTAAATAAATCCTTTCATCCCCAAATTACTTTTAGTTATGGTTATTTATAACAGCAATAAAAAGCAAACTAGGAAAACGTGTGTATGTGTGTGTGTGTGTGTGTGTGTGTGTGCACGCGCGCGCGCGTGTGCGCGTGCGTGTGTGTTGTGTAGACATAATTACACTCGTGTATATATAATAAATAAGTAGATAATAATGCATATATGTATATGCACACATAGAAACACACAGAAAGAGAGGGAGAGAGAGAGAGAGAGAGAGAGAGAGAGAGAGAGAGAGAGAGAGAGAGATGGGAAGAAAGGAAGAGGGGGAGAAGCTACCCAGCTTTCATCCCCACTTTCTCTATTTTAATTTCTATGAGAACTCTGCACAGAGCTCCTTTCTTAGATTGATCATATCTGCATCTCTGTTACATTTTATTCAAAATTCAGTTTTCTCAAATATAAGATCTCATGACAGAGGAAGAAAAGAAACCACATATATCCTTTTCCACTCCCAGCATCAAATGATTTACCTCCCATGGAGAGATTTACACAGTACCCTCTATTCGCAGTTCCTATTTTAAAGACTGACAACCACAACTTGGGCTCCTCCCTCTTCCACTCCAGTGTCCCTGTGATCTCTGTGATACCATTGCATGCAGAACTAATCAGATTGTCAGGGGTCACAGAGAGCTAGCATTTATTATGTCTAAATACAGTTATTAGTCTTTTTGAAAAGCAAAGGTAACTCCCATTCATTATGCTCTATGAGCATTAACTGAGGCATGAAACGAGTTCTGAAGGGCTCCATCTCTCTCCTTCCCCTCCATCCCCACTATATGATATAAAATGTATGATTGGAACTTGCAGATATGCTAGGATTGTGAATGGCAGAAGAGCTGAGGTCATAAAGAAAGGAGAAGCTACAAGATAAGGAAGTTGTTCAGTTGATCTGTCAGAACTTGAAAATCATTCAGCAGTGATGCTAAGATAATTGTGATATCAGAATTACATCTGTCTTCCCATTAGAGAATAGTAGGCCATTAATGCATCTCTCTCTTTCTCTCTCTCTCTCTCTCTCTCTCTCTCTCTCTCTCTTTCTCTCTTTCTCTCTCTCCCTCCCTCTTTCTCTCTCCCCCCTCTCTCTGTGTATGTGTGTACGTGTGTGTGTACGTGTGTCACTCTCTGTCATATATATGTATCATATAAATGATATATATCAAAATAGATAAGAAAACATACATATGCAGTTAATAGAGATACATTCTTATAGAGAAAAGGGGTTATTACAAAACACTGAAGTGGTGAGAGTGGTTACTAATAGAAGATAGGAGTATAGGTATATCATTAGCATTTTATTTATACATCATTGAATTTTTATATTAAAAGTTATTTTAGCCACATAAAACCATGACATTTGTAATTTTTCATCAGGTGAAATATTTTATAATTTCTAAATAGGAAAAAATAAAAATCTCTAATTGTGAGACAGTAAAAAAAAGGCTCATTTCCTTAATCAAGTTAATAAATTGTAAAGCGTAAAAGGCTCAAGTGACTAAGTGTAAAGGCTGGCTTGTGCTACGGGCTCAGGAGAAAGGAGTGTGATATACTTGATATGTTTGTTTTTGCTGATTATAACTAACTTGGCCTTGACCTGTGAGATCCTTCTTACCATAAGAAAGCCAGGGCTCTGACTCTTTATTCTCAGAGAATTTGAATAATTCTATATGTAATAGAAAAAAGTGCATTAGCACCATCTAGTGCCTACAGTTTTAAGTCTGAATTAAGTTCCTTATATAATTTCTATTAATTCATTTTTTAACTTCTCTGAGGCTATAGATAGACTCAGTTTTGTTTATAATTCAGGTCATGGCAACCACACTATTATTCCAGAATTCCTCCGTAGGTCACAACTTTGTCAAGTGTAGCTTCAGCAAGTGGGTGCAAAGATCTATTTTCCCTAAGGAAGAAGCCTTTTAAGCTTTGATTCTCAAATAAGTCATCTATTTTTGGTTCTCTCTGCCTCAGGACATTAAACTACACAAGTCTTTGAAGACTGACTGTGAATCATTCGGGCAAAGTTTGTGTTTTAATCTACCTTAGGTCTGTATTGAGTGATTATTTCAACCCCAAATCATTCTCATAATTTTACAAGAGCACATGTTATATTCATTCTATAAATGGACTCTGCACTATCATAATTTCATAATTGATGCTTCATAGCTACAAAGGAGGGTGATTCAAGCCCCATGGCTGGGGTTGAGAGTGGATAACAGATGAAACACAGTTATATCTTGGACATCCAAAAACCTGCAAATGCACACTCAAGAGATAGAGTAGCAGGTGGTCTCCTATCCTCAAATCATCAAGAAGTGTCTTTTAAGAAAACCGAGTGGCATTATAGAAGTCATTTGTTTCCTCCATCATTTTTTTCTTTTTTGTATAGATATATTTTTAGTAGATATATTCTTTATTTACATTTCAAATGATTCCCCCTTTCCTGGTTCCCCCACACCCCAAAAGTCCTATAAGCCATCTGCCTTCCCCCATTTTCCAATCAACCCCCTCCTGCTTCCCTGTCCTGGTATTCCCCTATATTGCTGCATTGAGCCTTTCCAGGACTCAATGCAGCAATATAAGGGAATACCAGCATTTTCTCCTCCCTTTGTTGTCCAACAAGGCCATCCTCTGCTGCCTATGAGTCTGGAGTCATGGGTAATACCATGTGTACTATCTGGTTGATGTTTATGTCCCTGGGATCTCTGGGAGTACTGGGTAGCTCATATCGTTGTTCCTCCTATGGTGCTGCAAATCCCTTAAGTTCCTTGGGTCCTTTCTCTAGCTCTGCTATTGGGGACCCTGTGCTCAGTTCAATGGCTGGCTGAGAATGTCCCCCTCTGTATTTGTCATGCACTAGCAGAGCCTCTCAGGTGACACCTATATCCAGCTCCAGTCATCAAGTATTTGTGGGCATCGATAATAGTGTCTGGGTTTTGTAACTGAGTATGTGATGGATCACTTGGTGGGGTAGTCTCTGGATGGTTTTTCCCTCAGTCTCATTCCACACTTTGTCTCTGTATCTCCTGTGGGTATTTTGTTCTCCCTTCTAAAAGGACCAGAGTATCCATACTTTGTTCTTTCTTCTTCTTGGACATTATTTGATATGTGAATTCTGTCTTGGGTATTCCAAGTTTCTTGGCTAATATCCACTTATCAGTGAGTATATACCATGTGTCTTCTTTGTGATTGGATTACCTCACTTAGGATGATATTTTCCAGTTCTACTCATTTGCCTTATAATTTCATGACTTCATTGTTTTTAAAAGCTGAGTAGTATTCCATTGTATAAATATTTACATTTTAAATGCTGTTCACTTTCCTGTACCCCCCAAAACTCCCTAACACATCCCCCTCCCCCTGCTCTCCAATCTACCCTCTCCTGCTTCCCTGTCCTAGTATTCCCCTATACTGGAGCATCTAGCCTTCTCAGGACCAAGGGCCTCTCCTCCCACTGATGTCTGACCAGGCCATCCTATCTTGCAAAGTCATCTAGAGCCATGGCCTGGCAGAGCTTGCCAGGTGACAGCTATATCAGGCTCCTGTCAGCAAGCACTTATGGGCATCTACAATAGTATCTGGGTTTGGTAACTGTATATGGGATGGATACCCAGGTGGGGTCTTTGGATGGTCTTTCCCTCAGTCTCTGCTCCATACTTTGTCTCTGTATCTCCTCCACTGGGTATTTTGTTCCCCCTTCTAAGAAGGACCAGAGTATCCATAATTTGTTCTTCCTTCTTCTTGAGCTTCATTTGATCTGTGAATTGTATCTTGGGTATTCCAAGCTTCTGTATGCACTCACTGATAAGTTGATATTAGTCTCCATCAGTTTTTTATTTCTAGTGTTGATGCTCATCCTATTTGCTA
This sequence comes from Apodemus agrarius, assembly GCA_964023405.1. NCBI lineage: Eukaryota > Metazoa > Chordata > Mammalia > Rodentia > Muridae > Apodemus > Apodemus agrarius. The sequence goes on along the minus strand of OZ030006.1, from coordinate 66,507,782 downwards.
TCCCATCTTCAGAAGACACCAAAATCTAGGCAGAGAAGGAGGGACTTAGACTAAGAGAAGAAAGAAGCCCAGGAGGCTAGTGAGAGGATATGAAGCTCAGACTTGCAGAAAGGAGTGTGATCCTGATAAAATTCAGGATAGAGATTTCTCACCTTTCTTAGGATGATTCCATAGGATAAAAGAATAAAGATTCTCAAGTAATACTCCTGGACTTCTGGAATGACCAAGTCAGAAACTAAAGATAACTTCCTTATAACTCTTTGTTCAAATATTAGGCATTAGAACTTAGGACTTAGCTTTTGGAGCAGGCAATAAAATTAGAACAAAGTCACAGTTCCTACAAAAAGGAGCTTTTTGGTCTCAAGAAGGAGACAAGAAGTTTTTGTTTATCAACAAACGAATATAAAATAGTGACTGTGTTAAGTCAAAATCATGAAAATATTACATACTAGAAAATGTGGACTAATCTAATTGTCAGAAGAATATTTCCTTAAGAATGTGGTATTGAGCATCAGGGAGAAAGGTTGATTCACATTCACAGAGGATATATATTGGGAGAAGCAGAGCCTTTTGGTGGGAGCAATGTAGTTAAGTAAAGGAAAGACCTGAACAGAACCTTCCATGTTTAAAGTGAGGAGTTGAGGGAGAAGTTATACTGACACAAAACAAAGCTGAGATTGGGATGAGCATGACTGAGGAAGTCAGAATCATGAAGAACCAATGAAGAAAGAGAATGCTGATGTGATGTGTCTTATTGGTATCTGTATTATGAATTTCCAAAAACATTTTCTGTTCTTTGGAAAGTTGAGTAAAGTTCTAGGTGAGGGAGCTCAAATGAAAGAGCTTCACAGAGAGACATGGAGGATAAATTTCCATTCAGTGACAGCACAGTGCTAGGGAAGAAGCTGGCAAAGAGCAGATTCATATGTATGGGACTACACTAAGCTTTAGAATCCAAGCCTGTGAAGTTGGTGAGGTTGCTTTATTTTGTCTGGCTCATGGACTGTGGTGGATTGAACAAATATGTTCCATAGACACAGGTATTTGAATACTTGATCTCTAGTTGTTACTGCTTGGATAGCTTTAGGAAGCATGGCCTTGGCAGAGATAGTATGTCATTAGGGGTAGGATTTGAAATTTCAAAGTCACTTGCAATGGCAGTGTACTCTTTACTTCCTGCTTGTAGTTCCAGATGCAGTCCCTCAACCTCTGCTCTAGCCATGTCTATTGCCTGTTGCCATAATTCCTGATCATGGTTGACTTATCCCTCTATAACTCTAAGACAAATAGACCCTTCCTTCTATAAGTTGACTTGGCCATTGTTTCTTATCACAGCAACAGAAAAGTAATTATTACATAGCCTCCATAAAGACAAGCTTATCTATGTCATTTTCTGAGCTTTGTAGTGTGGGGAGACTGTAGAATGACTGCTGAAATAAGAACATAAAGAGGGCTGGGGGAGTAAATATCTCTACATTTGAAAGGAACTCAGAAACCAGCAGGGATTTCTCATCTGTGCAATTATAGATGAGGTTTAGCTCATTTTCCGATTCTATTAATTCCCTTCATATAGTCATTAGCAGCAATCACAAAAGTATCACTGTCACATTCTGTCCTGGTCTTTTTCTCTTGCATCTTTTGGTCTGGGTCATGCTAGTCTTCATGGAGTCTGTAATTCAAAGGGAGGGAGGAGTTGACTCTAGAGACCCTAAACAAGGAGGTACTACAATATTTTATGTTCAAGAAAAGGCTTACAGGAGTACTTAGTGATCTTAGAGACAAGTTTTAGAGGACTCAAAGGGCTATATGGAAAAAGACCTTGCTGTCTACGCCAGGTTTGAGGAAGAACAGGGGATGGAGAAGGAAAGGATTTTGTTAATTTGAGTATTAGAAGACTAGTCCCTGCTCTATAGAATCAGCATGCAAAGTCAATGTGCTTGACCACCACTGTAACTCCACTCTCTAGAACTCATCAACTTACTGTCATAGCTTTCATTCTCATGGCTCTTCTAATGACAGTGGTACAGAGTCCTATATCATCAATGCTTCATCTCTCTGCATACATCTCAGGTTTTCAAACTCAAGGAAACCTTTCTTATAGTCTATATCTACATAATGCATATTTCACTTTCTTATTCAATGACCTCTTTATATTTTAAATATTTTGGATAAATTTATTCTTAAATATAACATTCTAAAGTATAATTTAAATCTTTTTAGGATAAATGAAAAATTATTAGACATTTATTTGAGGGAGGAGATTATTCAAATGAAGCATATACAAAATAAACCATGATCTCAGTTGTATTGAACTCTTATTTGTCAATGTGTACTATAAACTACAGAGTGGGAAAACTCACAAGTATTACAAACAAATAATGAAGAATCAGTGTGGAGTTACACACTTCTCCAGAGTTTCCCAGGAAGACATAATAATTATGATTCATGACAATTTCTAATCTGCCTTTTACTGACCAGTTAATATAAGTGGGCAAGGCTGGTGCTCCATCTTACTGTTCAAGACACAGAAGATGTTAGTGGAACACTTAAGTAGGAATTGATTGTCTTTATAGGATGAGAAACATGACTCTAGTTCTTATAAACTAACGAATTGAAGATTAACTTTTTGTCCTTAAACTTCATCTTTAAAGAGGACATAAGAATATCTGATTAGTATAATTGTTACAAAGTTTTATAATATATTAAGAATGTAAAGTACATTGAGAGAAATCATTGTTCAAATGAAGTTAACAAGAATTGACAAGAGTAGATGTTGTTAGAATCTAACAGAGTAGTGGAAACCTTTGGCACAAACACACATGAACTTGGGGATCTTGATTTTTTTTTTTGTTTTTGTTTCTACTCAACTTAATTGGTGAGTCAGAAATGCTCTGAGCTTAGCAGGACACAGAAGTGTCTTTGAAGCAATTGATAACATCCCTTGAAAGAGCAAGGGAGCATCTGCTCTCTGTGAGAGCAAAAGCAGGAGGCTTATGTACAGAACATAGGTGAGTCTTCAGGGATGTGTCAAGAAGTTGGCAGAGAGAGAAAGGACTGAGTCCTTGAGCACCAGTGTGCTCACATTCAGCTCAGAGCTACAGTCAGAAAACAGCTGAGCTGAGAGTGATTCAGAGACGTTTCCTTTTCCTCTTCACACACTTCCACAAAACTCAAAGCACTAAAGGACCTAACTCAGGACTTAGTGATATCAAGCCAAAAAGGAATGTCCAGAATTGCCTATTTCTCAGAAACATCTCAGAAACACTTGCTATCTTCTTGCTTTGCTTCGCTGTCTGACAGTTGGATGACTCTACATTTTCTAGGCCTGAAGCAAAAGGAGATGTATAATGAACACAGTAGGGAGTCTGAAGTCCATCCTCAAAACAAAGTGACAGACTTGAGAGTCAGCAAGTTCATAAGAGTTTCTCTTTTTGTATTCAGAATCAACCTATTCTCAGATTAGACATTAAACAGGAATGAAGCCAGAATTTATGGCTAGGCTACAGAAGGTAGGTACTCTTTGGTAAGAGCTGAATTCTCAGCCAACATTATTTTCCCTGATTCAAGGATTTCCCTGTGATGTCAACTTCACTATCTTGTTACCATATTTTAAAGGTTTCCTGTAGTTCTCAACCCAGAATATGCAAGTTCTCATCTCTCCCTTTTTCATATACTCTGTGCTATGGCCTTTGCTGGAGCTTGCATACTTACACATCAACTGGTGACCAACAAATAAACGGTGATTGAAATCTACTCTCCCAACTCTACTTGCACATACTCACATTGTCTTTGTGATTTGGGATTCTAACCACATGGTTTTTCTAGTTTGCTTTTTTTTTTTTTTTTTTTTTTGTATATATCCCTTTCTACACGAGTATTCTTAACCTTTGCGTTAAGTAGCAAGTAATGCTGCTCTGATCAAGTCTGAATGGAGCCTGTGTCAGTAATAAATTATTAAGAATATGATGTCTTCCAAATCTCTCCGCAATTTTATCAGCTTATGATTCAGAACTGCTAAAAGGAGTTTGTGCCCTGAAATTTGCATGCATATCACTCTATGTATTTTTAGTTTCTCTCCAGAACCATCCTGCCTTCAGAGTCTGACAGAGATGTGAAGAGAGGGTAATAAGACAACAAACTGTCCTGCTTTGTAAGTTCTGTACTTTGGCTCCTTTCTTTCTAGAACAGATTGCTTCATATCTCTCTCTCTCTCTCTCTCTCTCTCTCTCTCTCTCTCTCTCTCTCCCTCTCTCCATTTATATTTTAAATGCTATCCCCCTTTCTGGTTTTACCTCCACAAACCTCCCCACCCCAGCCTCCTCCCCTCTGTCTCTATGCTGTTGTCCTCTACCCACTTACCCACTCCCACCTCAGTGCTCTAGCATCCCCCTATGCTGGGGCATTCACAGAAACGAGGGCATCCCCTCCCATTGATGCCAGATTAGACAGTCCTCTGTAGCTGGAGCCATAAATCCTTCCATGTATACTCTTTGGTTGGTAGTTTAGTCCCTGGGAGATCTTGAGTGATCTGGTTAGTTGATATTGTTCTTATGGGGTTGCAATCCCCTTTAGCTCCTTCAGGCCTTCTCCTAGCTCTTCCATAGGGGTCCCCAGGTTCAATCTGATGGTTGGCTTTGAGTATCTGCATCTGTGTTAGTTAGGTGCTGGCAGAACCAGTCAGGGGTTTCTCTTTTAAATGACACAATACATTGTAGACAGCTGGTTTCCCCATGTGCAGTAGCCTGAGGACTGAAACCCACTGCCTTTGGAGCAACACACCTGCACCCCATGCTTGCTCTTTCCCTGCCATTTCCCCTTAATTTTGCCACATGTTTGTAAACAACTTCTTCATTCTTCATTCTGTTATACCAGCACCTTAACTAAAAGACCTAGCTGAAACTGCAAAAATGAGCTCTGGATAATGTATTTTTTTTCCCCTGTGAAAAAAGTGAAAGGAGCTCTAACATGCTGCAATTAGAGGCAATAAAGCTTCTACTGTTCTGCAATTAGCAGTAAGGAAAGTTCTAGCAGTTTGCAATTAGCATTGCTAAGTGAGCCTGTAGAAATGCTAAGAAAGAACTCAGCAATGTGAAAATAAACACAATGGCTGCCTGGGGCTCCAGACTCCAAAGGGATCCATTAATATGCTATGCATCCTCATCTACTCCCAGTAGTGAGGTCTTCCGGAAGGAGATTTTTGCCTCTTATATATAGTGTACATGGAAACTGTGGTACTGTGTACAAAGGTTCTCTTAAGGAGATACCCTCCCACCCTCGGAGATGCTCCCCAATTTGGCCCTCAGGGAAACTAAGTCCACTTATAAACAGAAAAGCGCTCTGACTCATATCCAAGAACTGATGAGGTAGGACAGGCAGAATGTTTGGACTTGTGACTTTGGAAGTGTCAGGTTTCCAATCCAGAACAAACTGATGAGGTGCCTATTTTGCATAACAAAGTGGACCTGCCCTTAAAGTTCTCCCAGGGTTCCTCAGTCCCTAAAAGCTTCTGGCATACCCTGGCCCCTACCCCTTAATTCTTTATCCCAGGGGTTTGTCTGCCCTTCCCCCAGAGGCTCTTCTCTCTACAACCCAGCCATTTTAATTACCTGCCCTTTGTGTTCCTTTGGCCTCCTGACTGCTGCACCGTGTTCTCCTCTTTACTCTCTCCTTCTCCTCCCTGCTTTCCTTACTGCCTTAAAGTCATGAGGAAGGAAAGGAAAGGAAAGGTAAAGTAAGTATAATTATATTTTACTTAAAAATGCATTTAAAACAATAGATGTCTTTACCCATGGGTTGCAATCCCCAGAATTAGAAAGAACAACAGTAGCATCCATGGCAAAGAGGAAGAGAAGCAGAAACTCTCATTTGCTGCTGGTGGTGATACTATCATGTTAAAAGCTCGTTTGGCTGCTTTTTACAGAATTACATGTATTTTTATCATGCAATTTAGTAAGTACCCTCCTTGCTATTTATCCAAATGAAGTGAAAATCCTTAATACAAGAGCACTATTGTTAGCTATCAGTGAGTGGATCAGCAAACTAATTTAATAATGAGATATTCAGAACTAAAAAAATCTATCAAGCCATAAGAAGATGTGAAGAGGACTTATTGTTATATATACGTACTTAATATATTATTTAGCAGGTAAAACCAACTTGAAATGGACACAAGGTGCGAGATTCTAATATTGAACAGGCTACAAAAACTAAAACCATGGAGATAAAATGTTCAGGGGTTAGAGTTAGGATAAGGTAGAACATTAAGGAATTTTACAACAGGAAAAATAAATACTAAGTTGTAATGATAGTTCTCCCTGCATATGTGTAAAAACCCTTAGATTATGTGACATCAAGAATGAAGCCTGTTATAAACAAAGGACTTGGAGTAGTGATGATTTATCAATGAAGATAGCATATCTGGCTTCTGGTACAGGGAGTTGATTATGCGGGGGGGGGGGTGTGTGTGTCATGCTTATAAGAAATCAGGAAATATGTAGAGACTCTGTAGTTCCTCATCAATTTTACTATGAACCTAAATCTGTTTTGAAATGATTAGTTTTATTGAAAGGATAAGGTTATAAGCTAGGAATCCCCTGTGCCTGGGCACGTGGGAGGCACATGGATCTCCAACTCCAGTGGGGGAGGGTGGGCGCGACACTGCGTGGTGGCCACGTAAGCGGAAATGACTTAACTAGTTCTTCCGGCCTCTGTGAGAGGCTGGTAGGTCGTCAGAGAGCGCGAGTTCGGATGGTTTGAACTGATTGGCTTAGAAGCTTGTGGTAGGCGGGTTCTGTTATAAGTCTATAAAGGCCAAGGCAAGCCACTCCTCGCCGGGCTTACATCTTTACCTTGCTGGGGAGACTGTAACCCCCCAGAGCTCTGGAAATTAAAATCCTCTTGCAAATTGCATCAGGTCTGTCTCTCGTGGGTGTTTTGGGGTGCCGGTTTCCGAGACATGGGGTGCAGAAGTACCCCGTTTTTTCTTTCGGTTCTTACATTATGTACTCAAGTTTTTTTGTTTTTTTGTTTTTTTGTTTTGTTTTGTTTTGTTTTTTTAAACTTCAGGTCCAATTTAAAGAAAAATAAATCCTGGATCTGAGAATGTATAACCAGGTCTCTACATATATGCTCTTCTTGTCTTACTGTGTCCTTCTATACCCAATCTCTCCTGATAGGCCATCCTCTACTTTTTTTTTATGGTTTTTAAGATGTCCTTCAAGAATGTAAAAGAATTGAATAAAGGTTAAATTATCCTAATTAAAAAAAACTATGAAGAAAATGAAGGGTGACTAGGGCGAATATTCAGCAGGTAGAAGTTCTTACTGCACAAATATGAGGACCTGAGTTCAAATTCCCAAGTATCCTTGTAAAACCACACCCATGACTGTAATGCCATCATTATAGGGATCTGTCACTCTAGACTTATCACACATTCAAGTCCTTATAAAACAAGCTGCATAGTTTCCTATGGTAGATCTGAGGCCTCTCACACATCACACACACACACACACACACACACACACACACAGACAGAGAGAGAGAGAGAGAGAGAGAGAGAGAGAGAGAGAGAGAGAGAGGGACAGAGAAAGACAGAGAGAGAGAGAGAGAGAGAGAGAGAGAGAGAGAGAGAGAGAGCTAACATGCAAAATGAGCAAATATTGTGGATTAGAGATGGCTCAGGAATTCAGTGTATATATTTGCCTTGTAGAATGTGGTAGTTTATATAGGTATGACCCCTATAAACTTGTGTTCGAATTCTTGGTCCATAGGAAGTAGCTCTATTGGGAGATGTGGCCTTATAGGAATAGGTATGGAAGAAGTGTATTACTGTGAAGGCAGCCTTTGAGGCTATAAATGCTTAAGTTCTGCCCAATGTGGTACACATCTCCTAGCTACCTATGGATCACGATGTAGAATTCTCAGTTCCTTCTCCAGCACCATGTCTTCCTGCACATTGCTGTTTCCTGCCAAGATGATGATGGACTAAACCTCTAAAACTGTAAGCCAGCCCCAATTCAATGTTTTTCTTTATATGAGTTGTCATGGTCATAGTGTCTCTTCACAGGGATGGAAACCTTAACTAAGACATAGAGGGCATTCTCAGAACCTATAGGATACCTTATAGTCACCTATAGCTTGATCTTTAGAGATCTAACACTGTCTTCTAGCCTTCAGGAGTACCTGGACTCTTGTGCATATATCCACATGTTCACATACATTTGCATAACTAAAAATGGAGTAAATATTATCATTCTCCAGAGAGAAAAGTGAAGGAGAGACTATTACTAATCTAATGAGTAGCTAATAGGACAAAGAACACCAACTGCTGATTAGAATGTGGAGCCAGAGACTATTAAGATTTCAGAATGATAGTTCAAATAGCTGTTTTGGAAGATGTTCCCAATGTTTTAAGTAAGTTTAAGCAAGTATGTGGCTTAAGAGTCAATAAATGTACTCTGATAAATATACCCAAGTGAAATATATGCACATTCACAAAGAACTGTACAATAGCATTAAAAGAAGCTTCAGGGGGAGAAATACTTGATAACTGAGGTAAGTAACCTGGATATATCTCCATAGGAAAGGAGGTATATAAATTTGATGTAATATATACTTGAGTCTTGTGCAGAATTAGATCACAAAATGAGTATATTTCAAAAACTGTTAATTTTGTATGAACAATTAATTTTGTATGAATTAATATAAATAAATATAATTTTATTCATAAGAGGTTCAAAAATAGACACAATCAAACAGTGGTAACTGAAATAAAATTATCTTTATCTCTCCGAGAAAAATTGGTTGGAAAGGGGATGAAGAAATCTTTGTTTCCTTTCTAGTCATAATTATACGGGTATGTGAGTATTACCAGCTAGCGATGGATTAGTTTGAGCATTTTATTCCCTGTTATACCTTAATGAGAATTCCCTGTTATATATTCAATGAGAGTTTTAAAATTCCATAAAAGATGGGAGTCTTATACAAATATGTTTTTATTCTACATAGTGCAATTTCAAATCCATCACACAGAACTGAATCCCTGAACAAACATATTTACAAAGAATATTGAGAATGTGAGAAGTGCTTCCTGATTGAAATACAGACAACCAAACCTAACATCCAAGTAAGCTGGATTGACATGTTTGCCGAGAAGAGCTAAGATTCAATGGCTGGATGAAAGCTGACTAGAAACAGAAACCCAAACACCCTTGGAAGCTGTTGAAATTATTCATAAATGACTGTAAATGGCATAATTTGTAAATTCATAAATTATGACTCCTCCATCAGTAGACTGACCAATTAAGGAGTTGATTCTTTTGTAAGGCGAATAGCCTAGTCCTCTCTTTATCTGCTGGCTACCTTGGGGAGCCAGTACATTCCTGCAACAGCTTTAGAGTCACATTTGGGCACGATGTAGACACATAGGATTGTGTTTTCAGTGAAGCTCAACTCTGTACCTCATGGCTTTGGAGCTCATAGGTTCTAAATTAGAAGACTTTGTTCCTGGATGTGGACTCCTGCCTGCAGGTATTAAGGAGTGATGGAAGCATTAGATAAAGTGCTTACTCGATAATCACAGGTGAAAATGTCGAAGTCCTTGGGTATTTTAATCTAAGACAAAGAAGCGTATTAGTTTCCTATATGGATCAACCTTTTAAGACTCAATTCCATTCTGCCTCCTTGGGTCCTTAGTTTGTTCTCTCTTCAATAATTCTCCAGCAGGAACATCTTTACATCTAAGGTTGCTGTTTAGTACATCTATTAATATTCCCCTGTAAGTTTGTTGACTTGCATGCTTTTAATTTAGCAGTAATACAGAGTTAAGGACAAGATGACATTAACCTTGGAGAATGATTGGAGAAATTCAGAGTGCTCAGATACATTCCTATGCTGTTTTTTTTCTCTTTTGTAAAGAAAATGAAATATAAATGTCATGTTGGAGGCTACTATCCCCTTGACTCAGTTACTAGAAAACTCTAAATGAGAAAAGGTAATATTCAATATCATTTGCATTTACGCTCATAATAGACCTCAGCTCACACTAAGATTCATGCTGCCCAAGGTCCCTCTGGCTGAGATTCTATTGCTGAGAGGAGCTTCAGGAAGTGCAGACTTTTCTTTTGCATGGGGCAGGGGCTGAAGAAGGAGGGCCCATTTCCATCTCGTGGTTCTTCTTCTTGTGCAGGCAGCACCTGGGTGTGTGGTGATGTGTTCGCTGCTGGCACAGAAGTACATGGAGGTCTGTTTGGGGCTGGTTGACTCTAATATCAGGGGAAAATGCTGTGTCTCATTTCTGGAGACACTGTACCCTTCAGGGACATCTCCTTTGGTAGTGCTGCCAATGCTTCCTGAGTAATAAATCAGCTTCAACCCCTGTCCTGCATCTTGTCGATACCAGAACATCCAATAGTGGCCCATATTCTGAGAGCACTCCAGGATCATCTTTCTTGCTGTCTGTGTGATCCGGTATCTCGGTGTCTGGGTGATTCCACTGTCTCCTGTTGGAGAAGGAAGCATAAGGCAATATGAGAAACAACATGTGTCTGTGCAGGGACTGGAAAGGCTGGAGCGGGAACACTGTAAATGATGGTAGAAATGTCCAACAAAATGCAAAACTCACCTGCTCTTAGCAGACAAAGCATTACACATAAGAATGTGGGGATCATTTCAGGTCACACACCGAGAAAGGAATCACCCCCACTGAAAGCTGTGACTGAGAAAAGAATTCTGAGCTTCCTGTCCTAGAGAGTGATGGCTGAGCCTGTGATGTCACCTCCCCCTCACCACTTCTGTTGCAGGGCTCCTTTCCGGCTCAGCAAAGCCAGCAGGAAAAGTGAGTTTATCAGAGATACTGAGAAATGAGGGTAAACCACACTCCGGTGGTTTTCCCCTTTTCCTCTGAGGAGTTTGTCCGTTGTCAGCACCTGTGCTGAAATCCAGTCTGCCCTGCCCAAATCCTCTGACTGTGAGTCTTATTAAAGTTTAGAGATATCCTTCCACTTCTTGGATAGCTGCAGGCCACCTAGAAACTGAAACATTCTTAAGTTTGCCTTTGTCTTTTTTTTTAATTAGGTATATTTTTTATTTACATTTCAAATGTTGTCCCCTTTCCTGGATTCCCCTCTCTCCGGAAAATCTCATAAGACATCTCCCCTTCCCCAGTCAACCCTCCCCTGCTTCCCTGTCCTGGTATTCCTCTACACTACGGCATCCAGTCTTTCCAGGACCAAGGGCAACTCCTCTCTTTGGTGTCTAACAAGACCGTCCTCTGCTGCCGTGGAATACCCTGAGTAATATCCTGAGCCACGTGTAACTCCATGTGTACTCTTTGGTTGATGCTGGGCCCCACCCTCAGTTTCTCCTACGATCTAAGGACGTGAGTGCCATCTTGTGGCCAAGACAGGAATTTTTCTTTGCATTCACCCAAGGAACACGGAAATATCTGAGTAGTCAGCCAGAGAAAATTTCAGAAGAATTACAGGACAATTTTTACAATCATTTGTCTTAAACCTTAATCTAAACTTTAATTATAGCTATGACTAATTTTTGGAGTTTGGACACATAGGATCTATCCTACCTCTATTTTACTACTACATAAACAACAATTATGAGGATGTTTTCCTTAATATTTTCTTACACAAAATAGGAGTGAGAAAAACTTCCACTTAATATAAAATATTAAGAATAAAGAAATAGGATTGATGTGTAAAGAATAATCTTTCCTATTAAAGATAAACAAAATATCCCAAACAACACAAAATAAGCTGATCAATAGTAAGATCATCTTCAAGATGAGGTCAAGTATGTGAATAAAGAATAAAATGGGAAGAGAATATAGGCTGTATTATAAGACAACTGTTTATGGATTAAGCAGTGCTGGGGGGAATCCAGTCTGGGTGTAATTAGCTGATGGTGTGTGGATAGATAACGTATACAATGCACACCTACTAGTTTGAATGCTGGGAAGAGAATACATAGCAGAATTGTGGGAAGCAAGGTAACATGGATGCAAATCAGTACTACAGACAACATGAGACCAGTATCTGAACATGCTGGATTATAACTATTTAAAGGCTGTGTGCTGGACCAAATGGCTCATTTCTATTTCCAAGATGTGTTCCTGTTTCTTTCCCTCCTCCACTAAGTTAGAATTGTTCCTACTGTTCTAACTTGCTTAGTTTCCATATACCAGTTCATGACTCTGTTTTTTATCCCTGTGAACACTGACTGTATCATGTGGAAGTCTTCCTTCTTCAAATTCCATAACTTATAATAAGACCTCTCCCTCACATGTTCTTCAACTCTCTGCCCTCTCACTTCAACTAGACTAGAAATTTGTCTTCAAAGAGGTCTTCATCACGTGACATGGATGGTGTCTACTTTACATAGCTTAGTGCTCAGTGCTTATGATTTTACTGTCTTAAATTTTACCAAACAGAAAATTTGAAATGATTTCTGCTTATAATTAAATCAAGAAAACCTTCCTTGATGCTATAAGCATCAAAGGCCAGAAGAATTCTTCTTCTAATCAATGAGAATCTGGAATGAAACAGATAACAGCAAGGTCTATAAATACTTGAAAAGAATCTTCAGAGCCCATATCCTATAATCTCTCTACTACAAATACTGTATCTATAACCAAGGTGTGCATTCTGTATAAACCAGAACACCAATCAGAGATTATCTTGCTATTCTGACAAGGTAGCCAAAGTTGAGACAAAGTCTAAGGAGCAAATTAAGTGAATTGCCAAGGACAGGCTATAGCCATGTGTATTATGGCTTTATTTGCTCCCAGGAGGCAAAAAGACAAAATGTGGGATATTTGAGAATGACAGCAGTAAAATAGGATCTGGGCAATTTATTTCCAATGTCATCATGATAGAGAAAATAAATTTGGTATACAGAGCCATCCCAAGTGGGTTTTAGGGAGACCGGATTTCCTCTAACCAGTTTGCAAGTGAACCCTATGGTGCCTGATTCTGTGAGACGTAGTTCCAATCTTGGAGCTCTGTCTCTGAGGAGTAGCAGAAACCCAGGACATTTTAACCACTCTCATTTTATGTTTAGGTCTCATAGACAGAAACTGGTTTCACTTACAGGTGGGCAGGCAACTAGTCAACAAAATAATTGTATTTTTGATAAAAAAAAACAAAGCAGTATATACTAACCTGCAAAAATAAGGACATTAATTTTTAATTCCATCTTTTTAAGTTAGAGACCTCAAGGAAATTATTTCAAATTGAAAGTCTTAGGCAGGAATTGAAATTCAATTTCCAGTTATTGCTTTAGGGTATTAAGACTGCACTGAAATGTGAATGAAAGTATGTACACATTAAAGTGTAGCTGTCAGGGCAAGAGCAAGGAGAAATAGACATAAAATGAAAACCATGCTTAATATATGCAGATAAAGTGAAGTCTTGGTACCATTTTTGTTTGTTTGTTTATCAAGTAACTGGCATTAAATGTAATGAAAGTTTGAATCCAAAGCAATAAGACAAATTTCATACTATATAGCCCAATTGTCTAATTCGGCTAAAGTAGAAGATGCTACTGAAAAAATAATATAGATCATAGTTGTGGACATTACAGATACCACAGTGACCAACCAACTGCCGGAGAGTCATGGACACTGCACGTGCCACAGGCTCGTGAATAAGCAGCAACAGTCTTAAGATTCCATAGATGGTTGGCTACTGTGGCCCAAAGGCCAATGTGAAGATATACTCTCCTTGCCCTGGAGCATCCAACTGCCTCTAGAGACTTCTAGAATGCAACATGTCTCAGTTGTTTCTGTCACCTATATTTAAAGCCTGTGTCTTGTGAATTTTTTTCTGTGATGACTTTATATAAATGATAACTAATATTTGAATCTGCATAGAGGCTCCCCACACTATGAGGAACATGGAGTCAGAAGTTTGTGAGCAGAAAGGAAGAGCCTACGCTATGCTGTGGCTAAGCTACTGGCACAGAGATAGATTCCTAAGTCCTCTTGATGTGTGGATTGGATCTTCCACATGGAGCAGGAGTCTTCAGGCCTCACTGCAGAGAACCGGTCACTAGGCATTTCAGATTTGTCAGATATAAACTCACCCTGAAAATTCACCAGACATACTGGCCTTGCTTTGAGTTCTGTCAGTACCAATAAAGCCTGATATGACCAGAAATTAGGTCACACTTAATAACTACATCTTGTCCCCTCTTTGTAACTCTGTACACAGGATGCTGGGAGACTTCAGCATTTAGTGAGGTCTGTGAAAACATAAGATGTGAACAGAATAAGGAAAATGGTTGTAGTACCAATTTATTAAGCATACAGAGATAGAGATAGAGAGAGAGAGAGACACACACACAGAGAGAGGTCAATGTTCTTTTTTTATTTTTATTGACTGATTTATTGCATTTTAAAAATTTTCTATATTCTTTTTTTACATTCCAATGGTTTTCCCCTTTCCCAGTTTCCCCCTCACCATATGTCCCATAAGCCCTCTCCCCATCCCCCATCCCCGCGCATTCCCCAATCACCCCCCAACCCTTTCTCTGTTCTGGTACTCTCCTGTAAGACAGGAACCAGTCTTTTCTAGACCAGTGTCCTCTCATTCCTTCTTCTTGGGACTCTTTTGATTTGCTAATTGTGCCTTGAGTATTCAGAGCTTCTGGGCTCATTAATATCCACTTATCAGTGATTGCATTTCATGTGTATTCTTTTGTGATTGAGTTAACTCACTTAGGATGATATTTTCCAGATCCAAACTTTTGCCTACAAATTGCATGAATTCATTATTTTTAATTGCTGAGTAGTATTCCATTGTATAAATATACCACATTTTCTGTATCCATTCCTCCTTTGAGGGACATCTGGGCTTCTTCCAGCTTCTGGCTATTATAAATAAGGCTGCTATGAACATATTAGAACATGTATCTTTATTGCACGCAGGGGAATCCTCTGGGTATATGCCCAGGAGTGGTATGACAGGGTCCTTTGGAAGTGTCATGCCCAATTTTCTGAGGAATCGCCAGACTGATTTCCAGAACGGTTGTACCATCTTGCAATCCCACCAACAGTGGAGGAGTGTTCCTCTTTCTCCAATCCTCTCCAGCACCTGTTGTCTCTTGAGTTTTTAATCTTAGCCATTCTGACTGGTGTGAGGTGAAATCTCAGGGTTGTTTTGATTTGCATTTCTCTGATGACTAATGATGCTGAACATCTCTTAAGGTGCTTATCAGCCATCTGAATTTCTTCTGGTGAAAATTCTTTGTTTAGCTCTGTATCCCATTTTAATGGGGTTATTTGGTTCTTTGGGGTCTAACTTCTTGAGTTCTTTGTATATATTGGATATTAGCCCTCTGTCAGATGTGAGGTTGGTGAAGATCTTTTCCCAATTGACTTACCTGTACAGAGGAAATAGACAATCACCCAACAGAAGAGCCTAATGCCCATGGCAGAATGAGTCTAGGATGAAGGTTCAGTGAATGTCTATCCTACTGAGTAAGAGCAGAGGAAGAGTGGGGTGACCCATCTCCTCACATCGAAGTTCCCCCTGTGACTTAACTTCTGTCATCAGGAATACACAATTTGCATTATCAGTACTTAGATGACTGATTCAAACATTTATATATGTCTTAGCAAGAACCAATGGATGGGTCTTAATTTTTAGCCTCAATACTGCTGGGACAGAGATTTCATATTTTTTTTAAAAGGAAAGAAGACAGATATATATATACCTTTAGATATGACCTTCAGATACAACCTCTCCTCTTTAGTCTATTCTAAGGTTTCAGGAATATCCTGGATGCTTGAACTATATTATTGGTTCACATACTTTTGTATTAAAGAACGGGACATATGTTAATAGGAAATTCCTACACCAACTGACAGGTTGGTTAGATTGCACACACAAATGCATCCAGACTTGTATAGTAAGTAAATGTTCCTCTACAAATTGATCAATTCTCATGTATTCTGAACCACAGACTAGGAGACTGGAAGTATAAAAACCATTCAAAGCCTAATGTATGAAAGACATGAGAGACACATCAAAGACATATGCTACATTGTCCAGACAAAAGCAACAGAACAAAAATAATCTTTTTTGCTACTTAATGCCAATTTAGTTGGAGTAGTATGAGTATTCTATCTTTAACGTCATCTTCTCTCATTTGAATAGATTAATCAGTCACATTAATCATAAGTTAATCCTGCTTGGTGAGACTCCAACATCATGGGAACTCATGAGAAAAAGAGAGAAGCAAGAAATAAAACCATAAATGAAAAGGAGGATGATTTCCTCCTCCCCGTCATGAAAGAAACAGCTAGAACAGAAACATCCTAGTTAGAGTCACAGCACTTGAGAAAATAGGAAAATTCAGAAAAGGAGCCTAGATACCAAGTAGGCTTGACACAGGCATGAGGCCAGCATCAGTCCAGGAGAACCCATTTTGTTCTAGGTGGTGTTAAATCAACTCACCTAGGCTATAACCATTTTCAGATTTTACTTTGTAATGAAACCTTTGTATACAATTTATAAAAAATAAAATAACCATCACAGTACTTGGAAGGTCACTGTAGCCAAGCAGTTAGATGATGACATAGATACAGAGGTGTCTACACACAAAAGGATGTTTTGCTTCTGAATTCTGTATCTAGTTATCCTCCCAAATGTTGAGCATCAGAGGTCAGCTGAGCATAGAGGTTGTAGCAGATAGTTTGGAGTGAGTGTCTTCTATGTTTCTTATTCTTATTCACGATCCTATTGGTTACACCTTAGGATTCATAACCAGAATGTCTGGGCACACTTTGATTCCTTTTCCTTGGAACTCCATCCTGTGCTCTGAATCAGAAAGTTAAAGCTCTGGCTGCTGGCTGAGTCAGTGTTCTATAACTTCTACCTTTCTATCTAGCTATTTCTCAGCTCAGAAGATCTGTAATTGCATCTGTGATAAATGCCATCTTCCCATGATGCTTAGCAGGTTCTGTATCATCGCTGCTGTGGAAATTTAGTAGATGTATTAGTATCATAAGGGACTTCAATGAAAGAAGACTCTAAGGATAACATTCTGGGAATGGGTCTTGAGAGATGCAGCCACTGAATGAAGCCTTGATCCTGTTCTGGCCATTGGACCAAGAAAGCATAGCACCACACTCCAGTACTCCCCATAGGTAAAAGAGATATATTTGTTCATATATATGCTTCAGCTCTGGCAGGGCAAATTAAGATCCGAGGTGTTTCTGTTGTTGGTTCCTGAATCTAGTGAGTTGATGTTCAATCATGTCTTTTCTATGACATGAACTGAAGTGCAGAGGGAGAATGGAGTATGGTTGTGTGAAGGAGAACAAGGAGTCAATACAGATTCATATTTTTCATCCAGGAATACATAGACTCAAGAAAAAGACTACACAAGTCAGAATTAAAGAAGCATCAGAGGAAAAGAAAAAAAGCAATGGTAGATACATTTGAGTCCAAGGTCTGGAACAAACCTGACTGAGCTTACCAAAAAAAAAAATGCCCCTCAGGAGAGACTTGAAGTGTACACTGCCCAGAATATTCACAGTTCCAGGGTTCCAGGGTTCCAGTGTTGAGAACTCCAATGAGCTACTGAGTTCCTGGAGTGGGCGCCACTTCTCTATATGTATCTTTATACAGAGAGGAGGCAGCCATACAGCTCTGTGGCATAACTGCTAGCACAGATTTGAAGAGGCCAATTCCACAGTGAGGGCAAAATTCTCTGTACTTCAGCTGGAAACAATGTACCCCTCAGAGACTTCTTGTTTGTCGATGATGCCAGCATCATATGAATATTAGATTACCTTTAGTCCCAACCATGGATCCTGTGGGTACCAGAACATGGAGTCATGTTTCATATCCTGAGTACATCTGATTGTCACATGCTATTCTGCCTTTAGCTGCAATGATTTGAGAGTCTGAATGATACCAGCACTCACTGGACCTGTAGAAAAGGAGAACATGTGAATGCTTCTGCAATGATGGAAAGGTTTTGTTTCAGTACCTTAGAATGCCATACCAAGACTTGCATAGAACTCACATGCCTGCCAGAAACAAAATGCTGCAACTGCAGACAGAGTAAACTGAGGTTCATGGCCTAGATTCAGCAAAGGAGAGAGCCTACTGACTGACTGAGTAACAGAAAGAAAATGAGCTCTGAAGCAAATGACTGCCTTCTCAGTTTTCCAACCTGAGCACCAGAGACCACACCCCTTCCACCAGAGAATCATCTCTAAAATATATGTCCATGCAATAGCTAAATAGAATTCAATTGTCCAACTTGATTCAAATACCTCTTGACTTTTTTTTATAACGTAGCCTGTGAGTCCATGTATATTATATTCCCACTGAGGTATAATTTCTCATTAATTCATTGGTCTAGAATTATAGCAAACACTCTTGTGGTTTTTGATGCATGTATCTCAATTATCCTTTTCTGTTTGTTTAATTAATCACAATCCTATTAACATACTCTCCCTGCAACGAATCTCTTTCATGTTCAGTTTTTAAACCTAAAAGGAAGACCCATCAGCCTTTAAAGAATTATTTGCTGTTTCTTGTCAATTTATGACAAACAGAACACCTGCCAACTATAGCCAGAGAACCTTTATATATAAAGCCAATGAATTGCTTCCCGTGTTCCAGGTAAGACCATATCAGAGAATCATACCATGCTAGAGACTAACCTCTCATTATGGAGTGTGATGGACACTCAGTACAACAGATCACCTCTTGGGAAAAAATCTGTTGACCTACCATATGCTCTCTCAAAATAACTTTTTGGAAATGAGCAATAGAGTATCATAAAGGAGTATGAATAAGATATGAATGAAAATAATAAGAAAAATTGATGAGTCAGTAACAAAGATGAAGAACTGAGAAAGACCTGGGTGAGATGGCAGAATCGTACATGGGGACAAGTGATATGATTTTATTTGAGGCATAATCAATGTTTCCTTGCCCCAAACAGAAAAATATTTTAATAGGTATAGATGTAAGTTTTGTGCTTAAAAATACTCAAGCCAAATAAATTTATAAAATAATAAATATAAATTGTCAGATATGGAGAAAGACATTACAAAGAATGAATTTCCTAAATTATATAAATATCCTATATCTTAGTAGGGTGGATAGAAGATGACTACATACACACAATATATTGCTCAAAAATCACTGATCTGTTAATCAATAGGTAATATCTGTTATGTTTCATTATATGTCAGTAAAGCTTTTAAATATCTGACTGGAGATACATGGTAATCTCTCTAGTTCATGTGATGACTTGCCAAGCACATGTGTTTTCAATTCTGTTGTTTTCGCTTCTTCAACTATAAAATGACAAGGCAACAGATGTCTACATATGCCTCTGCACATAGACAATGATGAAGGAGGCTGTCTATGACTAGAAAATGGACTCAAACATCTGGATTCATGTCCTGTACTATGTATTTTATGCTTATTGTGGTGTTATATATTTGTGCAGATAGTATAATGACTAATTTCATATGTCAACTTGGCTAGATCATGGGTGCCTGCAAGACTGTCAGACATCTGGATGAGTCTGTTTGAATGTTTTTGAATAATGACATTTAAATTAGTAGATCTTATCATTAAATTAAACTAGTAATTCAGTCAGTATAGCAAATGAAATAGCCCTTCAGAATATGAATTATCAGATCAGTGTGTGATTAAAACAAAAAGAGTCATGCTCTCAGATGAGGTAGAATGTGTTCATTAGACATCTGACAGACATTTAACTAGAACAACAGCTTTCCCTTGTTCTTCTGCAGCACTAGCTTATCTGGATTTAGAGATAATTGCAATAGCTAGTTCATTAAAATTTCAGTGATGGATATATGGTTGGTAAGTAGATAGACAGTCAACAGATAGATAGATGATAGACAAATAAGGTAGACTGATCCTGAAGGTTCTGTTTTTTTGGATTCTTCTGACCAGTGTGACTGGATACTATTGATTATATTTACAGATGAAAAATATCAGTTGAACAAATTAAGAATGTGGCCTGTCTTGATGAGCTTGTGTTGGGAAGAAAATAAGAATTAGACATATTTACCTCGATAGTCATCACTCAGGTACACCAATTTCTGTTACTAATTTTATTGGAACTACCAGATAAGAGAGGGATGGAAAACCTAGCATTCTGATGAAAGGTAGGTGTCTTTTTTATGAAGTAAACATTGTAACACAGAGTTATGAATATGGGACTTAGACCAGGAATGTAGCTACATTGGGGGCATCTAATTGATGTGGCCAAATTATCATACTTATGGCCCATTTTTTTATTATTTATAAAGAAAGCACAATAGCATGGTTACATCTTAACATTTCCTCTGAAAAATTAGTTTCTCACCTGGAATTTTATAAATAGAAATATTTTTTTAAAAGTCATTCATTAATAAATGATGAAGCTTTTGCTACTTGTCTCTGAGTTGTTTTACACACCTTGATTGTGGCTGGACACTGACATGCACAGTGCATTTACAGCTTGCACTATAGAGTCTCTTTCATAGAAGTCATCAGTGATACATTAGTACTTCAGATAACAAACATTATTCTTCTGTACAATGTTATATAATATTATGGAATATTATGAAGTATTATAAAGGATGTTCTTCTATTTTAACTGCAGCTATAAATTGAAGAACACTATGTTAATTGAATAGATCTAGATAGGAAAAAAAGACAGATATTGCCTTATTGTACTTATATGAAGACAAATCGATGTAAACAGTAAACTAAATAGCATTTTCCAGTGTCTGGCAGATGGGGGCAAGTGGGAGGAGCTGACAAATGGTACAAAGCTTAACTTCTGCAGGAGGTACAAGTCTGGGGATCTGATGCAAAACACTGGCCTGGATACAATATAACATTGCACTATACACTTCACAATGCTTAAGATAGTAGATCTTATCACTGTACAGGTTTGCTTCAAAAAATGTGTATTCCTTAGGCCTGATTGGGATGAGGTTAAAATAATCAGCTTATGCCACAGCACTTTGTTAATGGAAGCCTGAGATGGGGAAACCAGGTTTGGGAGCAGATCTAGAGCAAAAGGCAAGGAAGCAGGAAGCAGTAAGTGTTGAGGAAAAAAATATTAGTTAGTTAGTTAGTTAGTTAGTTAGTTAGTTGGTTAGTTAGTTAGTTAGTTAGTTAGTGAATATGAAGCCAGGAAGGCAGTTTCCACCCCAGACATAAACACAAGTAAAGTGATGTTTACCTTGCACAAATTCTGTGACCAAGGATGAGTTTGTACAGTATGCCGATGATCCGGCTGTGCTGTGCTGTGTTGCTAGCTAAGAGGAACAGTGCAGAGTCCTTTGGCTCCAGGGAGCTCAGATTCAATTCAGAATGTTAGTCACCAAATTTTTGTTCTGTAAATTGAATAAAGGATATTTCTTCTTTCTTTCTCCTCTTTATTGTAGTATTGAACTGGAGTCCAGGGTCTTCTGGTACCAGAGCACAGAGAGGTGCCCAGAGAGAAGGGAACATTTCATGGTTGCTAGGTGTTCTTTGACTTTGAAGTTTCAGGTTTGCTTGACTCTGGAATTTACAGGGCCTATGAGTCAGAAGACAGAACCTGCTAGAGCCCTCACCGCCTCGCTTGAAAAACAAAGGGCAAAAGCTTGCAAATTGTTCCCATGACTCATCTGCTCCCAGAAGACAAAAGGGCCACACAGCAGAGTAGCTTTTAGTCCATGACAGCATCACCTTACTCAGGGTTCAGGACTTCTGGGGGAACTATTTGGAGGTTTGAAGCCGTAGTCTCCTTATGGGCTCTGATATTACTCTCCCTGAAGACACCCTGGTACAGTACAACGTATGGTCAGACATATTCTACCAGAGAAGCGGGACCCCCTGAC
This sequence comes from Apodemus agrarius, assembly GCA_964023405.1. Classification (NCBI taxonomy): domain Eukaryota; kingdom Metazoa; phylum Chordata; class Mammalia; order Rodentia; family Muridae; genus Apodemus; species Apodemus agrarius. The sequence goes on along the minus strand of OZ030006.1, from coordinate 66,485,899 downwards.
TATAGCCTTCTATCCCCACCCCCATAAGATAGTTAGGTTCAGCTCCATTTTCCTTTCTACATATTGTACCACATTTCCTTCTATATTAACTTCACCTCTGCTTGTCATCATACCCCTGACCTGACTTAGTTCCCCACTCTTGCTGTCCCTATGCCATTATCCTCCACTGCCAAAGAAGGAACAGGGAACTCACTCTAGAATCCACTAGGATTCTGATTCTCTCCCTGTTTCGAGAGGTCTATGACTTACTAGGTCCTGGATCTGATCAGACAGCCAGGCATCCTTTTGAGCCTGCTTTTATTGTTGCTGTAGAGCTCCCTGCCACACTGTGGCATTACAGCAGCCCCAGGTGAGTGACACATATCAGTTCTTGAAGTCCTACCTTGTAAGGTAGAGTGCTCATGACTGAGTGGCTGAACCAGAAGTAACAACCAAGCCCTCATCCTGCCTCACACACATTCTTCTGCCTTCCCAGCCTGCCCAACTTAGGGTTGATTTGCAAATCCATCATCATCCTGTGGATTAAAAAAAATATGTGTGGACTAATATTGTGATTCAAAATAAAACAAATGTTGCCCATGGCTGCTTTGTAATTAGTAGCTAAATGAAGAGTTCAACTAGGATAATCCACACAATAAAAATAATTAGTAGTGATCTCAAGGATAATATCCCTGCAAACATACTATTCTACAGCTACTCCTCATTAATCAGACCTATAATCTGTATATTCATTTGCAAACTTACAAATTCTCAAACTATCTGACTCCATACGCAGATATTATGGCAGATTTTGCAGGATCTAAGTTTACTCTGAGAGCTCTCACCGGTGACCCAGGAATGCTTATGAAACCTAAACACACCAGAGAGGAACCGCTCCCCAGTCAGTGAGTCTCCCCAAGAAGGAGTTCTCACACACACAAACTCTCACTCACAGGCACAATGCCTTCTAATTGGCAAGAAGTGAGATTTTTATCACTCAGCACAACTAAGTCTGCTTTCCGTTTTATGTAAATTCTGAGAAACTTTGATGATGTTTCCAGCTGCATCAGTTCCCTAAAGATGAGAGCATGAAAAATGTGGCAGTGGTGACAGTTTTCTTTGCTGAGGGGCTGTGCTGCTGTGTGAGCATTGCTATAACATCAGGGTCTTTGTTCCAAAAGCATGCTGGCAAACTTGTCCTTTTGTTCATACAGTCAGGGGATTTCATGGTGCCTGACCCTGTCTGAGAAATCATAATGGCTCAGAATACTACAGAAGATACATGGAAACCTGAGCTGACCCGTAGCACTTCTTTATTCTATTACAGCTAAGGGAGTTGCTTGGGGAGGACAGAAGTGATTGATAGTAGGCTATGGTTCCCTGGAAAAAGGGGCTAATTTTTGTTTCATAAATGCCATAGTAGATTGCACATACTGCTTTATTTTGAAAGCAAGGGAAAGAAAGCAAGACTATTTGGTGCCATAGAAAAGAACAGTAACTGGAAGCAAGGTCTTGCAACTGCACAGCATCTGTCCAGTCTGGGAAGCACATAGTGCTTTGATCACAGACACAAAGGCTGATGAGCAGTAAATATCTCCGGGAGAAGATATGAAAACAGAATCTGTCAATGGGCTTCAGAACATTAGCCCAGGGGAGCAGAATTCATGTTTGGGAAGTTGGAGAATCTGTCCAGTTGGGACAAGGCATGATAGGACCTCCCTCTGTATTTCATCTGAGACTGAAGTGCCAGGCTTCTCATATCTGCCAAACAGTCACCAGAGATTATCCCACCAAGTGGGATTGTCTGCCACAACTTGCCTTTTAGAACACCATTTGCTTCTTGGTGAGGATAAATTGCACTGCTCTAGGCTGAGCTGCTTTGGGCCCTATACCCCTGCATAGTTCCTCTGTTTCTCCTGAAAGACAGTTGTTTGTCTCCCTATCTCTATCCTATCACAGTCTCTCCCTCTCCCTAACCTATCTCTATAAGCATGCCACCCTAGTCTTGCAACACATTTTTCATTCTCCTTTGCAAACTCAGAGATCCTTAATTGTATAACTGAACTTGGAAGCTCATTGCTGGGAATTTATTATTTGACCTTCTAGTGGATAAAATTATTAAACAGTGCTGTTTTTAACCCTCCATAACGCAGGCAGCCAGCTATGAACTCTTCACCAGAAACAGTGGCAGCTCTTTGGTATAATCTGGTCTGTTATGTACTTTCCCCAGTTAGACAGATGACCCAAGCATGTATAAACAAAATATATATGTTCCATCCCCAGAATGATGGAAATGTACCTTCCTTAACCTCACTTTTGACACTGGAAGGAAAAAAGTCATAGAGAATTAACATATTCATTTTGAGATTTTGGTAAAAAGCATGACACAAGCCTGGATAATCTCAGGCAGGAAAATGGTAAAGAAAACCTAGAACGAGTTACCAAATTCCTCCAGTTATCCTCACTGCAGACAGGTTTTGTTCATAGATAGCCCCGGACAATTCTCTCAAGAAAGAGACCTTTCTGGATCATCTTTACTAGGTGTCTATTGATCAATTTACACTGAAATTAGCCACAATGGCTCCTCTATACTTCTGTGGTTTTGCTGTCTTTTCATCCCTTCTGCATATGCTAGGACTCTTTTGGCTTTGTTCAACTAATGATAATCCAATTCTTATTTCCCCATACACGAGTTGAAAGGTAGAGCGTACAGGTGATTAAGTTTCTTTGACTTTTTTCTTTGATACTATAGTTGAACTTAAGCTATTCTTAACACTCTATGCGCACTGAGCAAGGAAGGGGAGTTCTGCTTGGATTAATGTAGGATTAGATACACTTCAGAAAGCAGTTTCTAAGTACTGCCCTTCTTACACATGCTATTTCTGACATAAATTATTTAGAGTGTTAAGTTCTTTAAATATGTCTGCTTAACTGTCATTAAGTTTTTAGTATGCATTATATAAAAAAGAATGTAGATACTTTTAAACAATCCATTTTCTAAATTTTCTGGGTATAAATGCAAATAATCTATAGCTATTTCACTGAGAATTATCAAAGATGAGCAATCACTTATTGATAAGCCAGCTACTCAGAAAAAGTGGCCTGACAGGATGGGATGAAAATTCTTCCCTACTTTTTCATGGTTATAAGACAAATAAAGCTCTCCCAAACACATCCTATTTTAACAGATTTTAAAATCTTATCCATATAAACTCATTAAAACCTTTCATAACTGAAGCTGATGTACCTGATGGATATTTCAGTGGTATAAAAATGACAGTTTCTATTCAAAATTATAAAAATATAAGCCATCTGTATAAAGTTCATGTAGAAAAAGTATATTTCTCTGCCTCAAAGGGAATACCAAGTAATGTTTTGTTTCAATTAGATCAACCTTCTAAATGACCTGTCAAGCTTGAACTGTAAAATGCAACAATGTAATAGCTTGGAAATGCATTAGCCACCAGGAAGAAATAACTATTATATTTCAGATGGAAGGAAGCCTAGATAGTAACATAAAAAATGTTTGAAATATAAATACCTGACTCATTCTAAGCCTGCAAAGTGGCTTCATCCAGCTGTTTTCCTCCAGCGAAGCTAATGAGACAAGAAGGAAATGTAAAGACCAGAGATGAACCTCCAACTGTGAGAGTCTTCTGAGAGGCCCTTTTTAGAAGCAGCATTGTAAGAAGAGAGGTGAGCCTAAGCCTGTAGTGAGGAAACAGGGCAGGAAAATTGTGTAAATTCTGTTTCATTTGACTTTACACTTGCATTGAAATAATCTAGCTGAATTTTTTAATGAGGAAATCAACTGTAGGTTTACTAATAGCAGTTCTATCTGCTGAGAAAACAGCAAGAAAATATTATATATATATATATATATATACATACATATATATATATATGTATATATATATGAGCCAGACTATAAGATTTCTCTAATTTTTTAAATATTTTAATTGGATATTTCATTAATTTATATTTCAAATGTCATCGACTTTCCAGGTTTTCCCTCCAGAAATCCACTATCCCATCCTTCTTCTCCCTGCTTCTATGAGGGTACTCTCCCCCACCCATCCACCCATTCCTGCCTCCTCAAGCTGGCATTCCCCTACATTGGGGCATTGAGACTTCCCAGGACCAAGGGCCTCTCCTCCCATTGATGCCCAGCAAGACCATCTTCTGCTACATATGCAGCTGGAGCCATGGGTCCCTCCATGTGTACTCTTTGCTTGGTGGTTTAGTTCATGGGAGCTCTGAGGGGTCTGGTTGATTGATATTGTTGTTCTTCCTATGGTTTGCAATCCTCTTTAGCTCCTTCAGTCCTTTCTCTAACTCCTCCTTTGGAGATCCCATGCTCAGTCCAAAGACTGGCTGCTAGCATTCACCTCTGTATTTGTCAGCCTCTGGCAGAGCCTCTCAGGAGACACTGAATCCATTCTGCCCTGCTGAGAACATAGAGAAATACATGTGTGTTGCTTATGAATTGTTTAATCCTTGGTATTTTGTTGTCAACATGATTAGTTTATATCTCCAGTGCGCAAATTACTCAATAGGTGAACCAAGAATGTTTAAACAAATTTTGTAAACATACCTTATGTAAATATATAGGGGATTAAAAGAATACATAGGACTGTGTAGACTTAAATTATTAAAGGTCGCAGCAATAGCACATCAAATATATTTGCATTCCACATTTTCAGGTATTTTGACGTAGAAGAAAATGTTATCAGTGTGTAAGCTTAAAAATACTCAAAGAATATTTTTCCTAATAGGAACTACAGAAATGGATCCTATCTGTAAATTTCCTTTTTAATTTATCTGGGACATTTAAGCTAGTAAGTTTATAATCTGGATAATGCCTATAATTCTTTTCAAGATGCATGTGAAATTTCTATGTAGCCCCCATCAAGTTCAAAAATGAAGAAATTCAAACTGAGGGGTTCTGTTCATTGCTATGGGCAATTCTCCTGCTTGCCTAGCCCTGTCCCATTATCTAGCCAGAGAGGTGGCTGTTCTTGTCTTCCTCAACAAATCACTCACTGGATGCTGTCTGATGCAGGAGAGCCGGAACAAAAGGCTTATCACACCATCAATGACCCATAAAAAAAACAGAATGCTTTCTACCATAATATTACCACCAATGACATTTTACTTCAGAAAAAATGTTGCTAGATATATTACCTTCAGTCTCTCTCTCTCTCTCTCTCTCTCTCTCTCTCTCTCTCTCTCTCTCTCTCACACACACACACACACATACACACACACACACACACACACACACACACACACACACACAATTGTGTAGCACTTTCCTCTTAATAGAAATATGCATTCTCACTCAAGACACAATTAGCTAAGCAAAAGATTCCCAAGAAAAGGGATGGAGAGGACCCAGGTCCGGAAAAGATTAAATCCAGTTTTGTAGGAGACTACCAGAACAGAGAAATGGTGCGGAAGGGGGTGATTGGGGAATGGGGGCGGCGGAAGAGGACTTATGGGACATATGGTGAGGGGGGGAATTGGAAAGGGGAAAGCCTTTGGAATGTAAACAAAGAATATAGAAAATAATAAGCCGGGCCGGTGGTGGTGCACGCCTTTAATCCCAGCACTTGGGAGGCAGAGACAGGTGGATTTCTGAGTTCAAGGCCAACCTGGTCTACAGAGTGAGTTCCAGGACAGCCAGGACTATACAGAGAAACCCTGTCTCGAAAAACCAAAAAAATAAAAATAAAAAAATTTAAAAAAAGGAAAAAAAAGAAATATGCATTCTCACCTGGAGGGACGAGAAAGGCTCATGCTACTCATGAAGCTAAAGATATTTATAAAATACAGAAAACTCTGACATCTGGAGGTCTCACAAGGCCCTGTCCCAGTTTAAGAAATTACTGATGGTCAGAGAAGAGAGACTATTTGGTTTGGCAGAGCATTTCAGCTATAAGGCTTTGTGGTGGCTTGAATATGCTTGGCCCAGGCAGTGGCACTATTATGAGGTGTGACCTTGTTTAAAGAAGTGTGTCACTGTAGGGGAAAGCTTTGAGACATTCCTCCTAGTTGTGTTAGGAGTCAATCTTCTGGTTGTCTTCAGAACAAGATGCAGAACTCTCAGCTCCCCCATGGTCGGGCCTGCCTGGATGCTGCCATGCTTCTGCCTTGATGATAATGAACCTCTGAACCTGTAAGCCACCCCAATTAAATCTTGCCCTTTATAATAGCTGCCTTAGTAACAGTGTCTCTTCCCAGCAATGGAAACCTTAAGACAGGCTTTTTTTTTCTTTAATTTGAAATATTCTTTATTTACATTTCAAGTGATTTTCCCTTTCCTGGATTTCTCCTACCTGAAAAGCCCATAAGCCCTCTTCCCTCCCCCTATTCCCTAATCCACCCCTTCCCTAATTCCCCTACACTGCTGCACTGAGCCTTTCCAGGACCAGGGGCCACTCCTTCCTTCTTCTTGGACATCATTTGATATGTCAATTGTGTCTTGGGTATTCCAAGCTTCTAGGCTAATATCCGTTTATCAGTGAGTGCATTCCATGAGTATTCTTTTGAGACTGGGTTACCCCACTTAGGATGATGTTCTCTAGTTCCATCCATTTGGTAAGACAGGCTTTTATGTGTGGTCACCTACTTTATAGTAGGCTTTTAGATGCTGCTGCTGTCTTTGAGTTACTATGTTCCTACAATGAGCGACCTAAATGATTGACCAACTATTCTTTAATTTTTTATAATGAGATTTTTATATAAATTACAAAATGATATAAAACTACAATATCTTTAGTTGTTGTGATAAAGAGATACATAGAATTCACCATTCACTATGCTTCTGTAAGCAGCTCCAATAAACTCATTGATTAATCAAATGCAACATGAGTGGGGCATTTCCTTGGCCTGCTATCTCTGCTATATCTAAGCTAGTAGACATTTGTTTGAATCCCTTCATGAAAATTCATACCACACCAATCTCTTCTGTAGTGGAACTCATCTAAATGATTGACCAACTATTCTTTAATTTTTTTATTGTATATATTCTATATTTACAATTCATTTCCCTTTTTCTGGTTCCCCGCCCCCAAAGGTCCCACATGTCCTTTTCCCTCCCCCTGCTCCCTCATCCACCCCCTCCCACCTTACTGTTCTTGTACTCTCCCACAATGATGCTTTGGTCCATTCTAGTAATTTTTTTATAATGAGATTTTTATATAAATTACAAAATGATATAAAACTACAATATCTTTAGTTGTTGTGATAAAGAGATATATAGAATTCACCATTGAAACTATTTTCCTTGATGTTAATTTTAACCACTTTTAAGTATACAGTCCAGGAGCATTAAAAACATCCATACTGTTGTGCACCTATCAAAACCATCCATCTTCCCCACTTCTTCATGCTCCCAAAGGGAAACTTTATACTTATTGAGTGAAAACTGCCCATTCTCTGTGTTCCAATTCTTAAGATGTTGCCAATCTTTTTGGAGTCAACATCATGCAATGTTTGTCATTTTTGTTTTGTTTTGTTTTTCTGGGTACCTTCATATGACAGGATGACTTCAAGATTCTTCTGTGCCCTTGTCTGTATAAAAAGCTTATTTTGCTCAGGGTAGATAGTATTCTATTATGTGTGTGCACATGTATGTGTTTGTGTGTGTGTGTGTGTGTATAAGTCTGTGTGTGTGTGTGTGTGTGTGTGTGTGTGTGTGTGTATGAGTGTGTGTGTGTGTGTAATGATTTATCCATGCTCCCATGGACAGACATTGTTCCCACCTTTCAGCTGTTGGAATGCACTGCCATCCTAGTATCTCTTCTAGTCCAGCACTCACTTTTTGCACAGGTGTATCCAAAAGTTGAGTTGATGGACCACAGAGGAATTTTTTGCTTAAGGTTTTGAGGAGCTTCTGTATTCTTTCCCTCAGTGAGTTGTCAAACTATTTTCATCTCCCATCAGCATTACACAGACAAAAATATTATTTCTCTGTACACTTGCCAACAATCCTTGTATAGTTTCTTTTTCTAAATAGTCATATTAAGCATAATGTTTGAATTTTTAAATTTTTCTGTTTTAAACTGAAAATAGGGTATCTTCTTATACAGTATTTCCTGACCACAGCTTCCTAGCTCTGCTCCTCCCAACTCGTCCCCACCTATCCTCTACCCAGATCCCCTCTCCATCCACCTTCTTTAGAGAATGTGAATATATGGTGGAATTCTATTACTTTTGATACTATTTACATTTTTATTGAATTAGCCAAAACAGTAGTCTCCACAATTAAAGGAAGTTACTTTTAATTGTAAAATCCTGTGATTAAATAACTATTCTACTCAAAGCTCAAATAAGTCTTCTATTATTTACATATTATTTACATAAGTCCAGTCTTTTATTTTACATATGCATCTAGTCATTTATTCCTTTTGATTATGAATCAACCACCTGTGACCTAGCCCCTAGGTTCCTAGGAGACAGCAAACACACACTTTCTTTAAACATTGCCAAAGAATTCAGGATCTGAATTCTTATACAATATAATACCTCTGTTAAGCACAGATAATAAAATAACTAGGTGGGACCCTGTCCTGAAATTACTATTTCTATCACACTTGGACCTGGAATCTTTGTGTCCCAGGCTGACCTTGAACTCAGGAATCATAAAAAAGAAAACTTCAAGATTTAGCTGCACTAATACCTGCAGTAGTAGATCAGATGATACAGAGTATTTTAAAAAACAGGTTCTTTATGCATGTGGACATCAGAGAATGACTTGCAGAAGTCAGTTTTTCCTTCTGTCATGTGGATCATAGGGATTGAAGCCACATCTTCAAGTTCATCAGGAAACACTTCTATCTGATGAGGCACCTTACTATCCTCTATATTAAAAATTCTTTATCCATTCTTCTTTTGACACATAGACAATTAGCTTGATTCCATAATGTAGCTGTTGTGACCCACACTGCCATACACATGGAAACCCAAGTACCTCTGTGATATGTTGACTTAAGAATCCTTGAATACTTGGGACTGGTAACAGCTGGGTCATATGGCAGCACATTTTTTTTAATCTTTATACATAATTCCATATATTTTAATAGAAATTTTTGCATATAAAAAGACTTTATACTACAACATAAAACAAAGATTCAGCAAGTCTTACTTTCCCCAACTGCCTCCAGGATTATATATAATCCCAAAGGCCAAACATTTGCTTTTGGCTCTAATCAAGTATGGCCAAGATAGTGAAGAATGACTGACTATTCACTAAGTAAAAGTCAACTTCATAAAAAAGGGGGTATAATATATATAGATATGGCTAGCACTATGTAATATAGCTACAAAATAGGACTTAGAAGGTAAGTGTTATTTTAAAAAGTAAAATATATTCAGTACCTACCCACTCTATGTGTAGATATAATTGGGCAGACATAAACCATTGAGAAACTGCCAAAAAAGAATTCATCCCTGAGGCCCCTACATATTAATAGAAATACTGAATGGTGAATGCCAAGGACCAGCCACTACTTGGAAAGGTGTTTGGAGGAAGGGGTATCTGGGTGCAGCAAAAAGAAATGACTCAAAATCAAATCATGGATTAAAGCTATGCTCAGCTTGAGACAACTTTCCTGATCTCTATCTGATCTGCTTTCTCAGGAGATCTCCAGACAGCTCTGTTCAGCTTGAGACAGTTCTCCAAGTAGTTCTTTCTCGACATTTTACAAAACTCTCTGGATAGCTCATCTCCTGCAGATCATAAGCCCAGTCTTTTATTTTACATATCAATCCAGTCATTTACTTCTTTTGATTATGAATCAGCATCCTGTGACCCAGCCCCTTGATTCTTAGCAGACAGCAAGCACACAATTTCTTTTAACATTGAAAAATAATTTGGAGACCTACCTGCCTCTCTTAAGCACAGATGATTAACTGGGTGGGACCCTGTTCTGAAATTACCATTTCTTCCACACCTAGACCTAGACTTGTTGTGTCCCAGGCTGACCTTGAACTCAGCAATCCACCTGTCTTTGTATCTCCCTGCCTTTGTTTCTTTCTGACAAAATGGCTCATTAATGCAGCTGCCTTTCTTCCTAAAGATTCATGAAGCCTCTCGTAATTCATACTGCATACTTATTTTTTGAGAAACTATATAGTTTTGAACCCATGTTCTTAGAGTTCTTTTCTATTGCCTTAAGGGATGTCCTGAAGGCCCCAGCATTTACCACTTTGCTAAGACATTAGCCACACTTTTGCCTCCCTGACTCATGTTGTCTCTGATTATCATGGAGTCATTAACATTAACAGGGAGGACATTCCTCAGAAGAATATGAAAATATGTAAATTATACAAATAAGCCTCATGCCAACAGTGGCCATGGCCCATGCCTGCTGGCCCTGTCCCAGAGGCAGGAACCAAGTCATTCTATCCCCACCAAGGCCATGCCAGACATGATAGTTGAACATTTAATGCTGACTTATTGTAGAATGTATACAGACAAGAGCATCTCAATGTCTGAGGGCGGGTTACAGCCTAACTTGGGAGGCCACCTTCCTCAAGCATTAAACTTCCTTTATTTGAAAAACTCTAATTTAGGAGTCTAACTTAATGGACAATATGTGCTTTGCATTAACTAGCAAAGCTACCTTATTTCATAAGTATAAGAACAGTATATTTTCCTTCAGGTAAAGACCGATAACCATTGAAATCAACAAGTGATTCTAGAATGAACTACGGGTTATGAGGGTCCTGTTAAATCCCTTTCAGTCAAGAGTAGTAATTATTCCTCTTAAGATCATGTGTGTATAGTAAATTTATGTGCTTACATGAATTTCAGCAAATTATCTATATACATAACACAATCTGTATAATTCTTATGAAATTACTGTTGTAGGGCATTCAACAGAGAAGACTGCTCAGATATGATCTTAAGCCAATAGAAAGTTTTATTAGCTGTCAGGTGACTAGACTGGGCGTGGTGGTTTGAATAGGGTTGGCCCCCAGAGATTCTTATTTGAATGCTTGGCACTATTAAGAAATATGTCCTTATTGGAGGAAATATGTCACTGTGGGCTTTTGAGGTCTCCTATGCTCACACTTTGCCCAGTGGGGAAGACAGTGTCCTCCTGGTTTTCTGTGGAAGGTAAGTCTCTTCCTGGCTGCCTTTGGATCAAGATGTAGAACTCTCCTTCTCCAGCACCAAGTAAGCCTGGAAGGTGCTGTGCTTCTCACTGTGATGATAATGGACTAAACTTATAAAACTGTAAGCCAGTCCTACTAAATATATTTTTTTCAATAGGAAAGCTGCCTTGGTCACGGTGTCTCTTCACAGCAAGACAGCCCTAATTAAGACACTGGGTATTTGGGATCCCAGTGTAGCCTGAGCCTTTTCTCAGGATGAACTTTCATCTCAGGATGAACATAAATTATGTTCTGGGTTGACATGCTTCAGTTAACAAGAAGAGTTAGCCAGAAGCAGAACTAAAGAAATTAAAAAGCAAGATTAGTACATTTTGAGAATTTCCAAGAACTATATGGACTTTGAGGGATCAGGTCTTTGTTTTACTTTTGGTAGGTGCTGTTATCTATGTACTGATCTTTATAGCCTGAATGGTGTTTCCACCATGGAGTCAATTTTGCTAAGGCCTGGGCTCTGTTACAATAACTGAACAATTTTCTTGTTTTCTAGAGAGATTTTATGGGTTTGGAAGAGATTTGGTTTATAACTTTCTTTTTCTACCACAACCCTGGCTGGAAACATAACACCATCCTCTAATGCCAATGGAGAAGTGATTATCAAAACTGCAGGTAGGAGACTGTTCTCCAACTGTCATAAAGCCTTTCTGTTGGATAGAAGCTTTGAAATATAAGTAATTTTTCCTATCTAGCAAGCTCTGTGATTGTTTGTCTTATATTCTAGTATAGTCACTAGAATAGGAATGACTTTTTTAAAAAGCTGTGTGCTCTGTAAACCTCCAGTTCTGTAAGATGTCATATTTTGGAACAAAGACATCCTTAGAAAAGGTGCTACTATAGCCTTAACAAAAGTATAATCAGAACACCTGGCCAGTTATGAAACATTGAGCATCTACCTGGCATTTTATAAAAGTGATATCCAATCCAATCTTTATATTAATACTTTAAAGTAGAAGTTATCATCCATATGCCATAGATAGTAGAGATTAGGTTAATTTTGTCATTACCTAAGGCTTGATGTGAGGAGAGATTACCATGGTAACGGGTAATGGAATGGGCCAAAAAATGAGGTGACCTTTTAATCAGAATCTAAAAGAAATAAAGGAGGGTAAGGAATAAGGGAAATGAAAAAGAGACTTTATTAAGATAAATCTAGAATTTTTTCCCAGATGAAAAGAATCAATAATTTTTTGTCATTAAAGAAGAGAGACTAAGAAACCTTGAAGTCAACAGTATGTAAAGACAGAAGAGTTCTGGCGCAGGAATTAACCAGCATGATGGAGCAGATTAGAGTGAAGACTTGGGTCTCTTTGGACACTGCCAGTTCTCCTGCTTCACTGTCACTTCTACACACTGAGTTATCTTTGTAGTGCTGTGGGTAAAGTTACTCACATAATGGCACATGGATGGTGAGTTAGGAATGCCAAACACCATATAGGAGAAGAAAGAAGCAAATGGGAGGACTTCACATGAGAATTCTGCTACTTTCCTTTCTGTCTGGCTCACTAGTCTGCTTAGCGATCCCAAAGGCTGATGTCATCTGAGAGAAGTAGTGAGTCTCAGGGATGAGATCTTTAAAGTCAGGAATCACTCTTGTGTGTTTCAGAGAAGCTTACACTCATGATGAGATGAATGCGAGTCCAGAGCCTCTTTTGACTATGAATCTGAAGCAAACCCAAAGCTTTAGATCTGAGATACACATAAAGAAGATGTTGCAAGGCATGACTTTTGCTCAAGAGCAATCATTTCTATCATCTTCCTCACTTCAAATGGACACCACCTTAGTCATAAATTATATATGCAGACTAAGAATATGAAAGCACATGTTGCCTCCAAACTTGGCTTCTGTTCCTCAGCACCCAGAAACCCTTCCTAAAGAGATTAGTAACTTCATAGTATGAAGGAGAGTTGCCTGAACCTGAGGGAAAAAAGAGGAGCAGGGGGGCAGCCGTGGCAGGTCCCGCATAGGAGAACTCTGGTAGGCAGAGCCCATAAAGGGGATAGGGGGACACTGGCAGACCTGCAATAGGGACTGCGGTGTGTGTACCTGTAGAGAAGGAGACTGCCTGGCTAGCAGAGAGGGAGGTCCTTGCTCAGAAGGTGGTACTTTCTGGCATGGGCCTCCTGGGTACCTGTTGAGGAAGCTGCTTGTCTGAGAGGAGGCTTGCTCCTTCCCTGGTGGCTGGAAATGTTAAGGCCTGCTCTATGTTCTTACCTGGTACATTTTGATAAGAGACAGTTCATAATTTCAATGTTTTATTATAGAAAGGTAAAAGGAGGAAAGGAGATAGAGAAATAGAGAGAAAAGAGAAGATAGAGGAATGAGGGATGGCCATGACCATGTGAAAAGTGGAAAAAGAACATGTGAAAAGTGGAGGGGGGAACAGAGAGAGAGGAGCAAGAGAGGGCAGAAAAAGATAAGAGGCTAGAGATAGGCAAGAGGGGTGAGAGGGTGAGGAGAGGCAAGATGCCTTCTTTTATAGTAGGCTAGGTTGCCTGGCAATAGCCAGGTAATGGAGCGGCTGGAAAGCCAGGCTGTAGCCAGGTGACTATAAGGGTGGAGTCCAGCCAGAATGCTAGGGGCCTGGGGCGTGGCCATACGTGACTGATGGCCACAGGATTATGGAGTTGATGAGTCAGCAGTCTGAGAGCATAGCTCACAGACACTGTCCCTTGTAGAATGTTCTACTTGGTTTCCAGAATGCCCTTGCTCAACCAGACTACAGACTGCCTCACACCATATTCCCACATGAACCTGAATCAAACTGAAATATATGTATGACCCTTTGACTGGCTCTTGTGTAAACCGTGGCCCCTACAGAATATCAATCACACTTTCTGTTCTGGGTCATTTTTTGACACTATTTGTGAGGTCATGAAAACAAATATCTAATCACTCCAGTTAAATAAAAAAAAAAAATGGCAGATCAGAGTACTGACACCAACCAACTTCCAACTTGGTGGAGCAGTGAGTTTACTTACTCACCTTAGGCTTACTTACATGAGTACAGGTAAGGGGTTGCCTGTATGAGCATGAGTGAGATGTTACTGATAGGAGCAAAAGTGATTCAAAGACAAAGTAAGTCATCATTAAAGCCCACGTCCACTCTCAGAACCTGAAAACCTCATTGCACAACTTGACAGGCAGCTCAGTAGGCTTGGGCAATCATTGTATAAACATCCTCCCTGTCACAAGAGCAGGCTCCTGCTTTGGCTTTTATCTACTGCTCTAAACCAACCTTCCTTATAAATGCTCAGACTCCAACAATCATATCTACCTCCTTTCTGAGAAATACTCCATTGACTATTTTTAATATCTCCATGAAAATCCTTCAGTTCCTCTCCACAAAGCCCATCTTCATTCACAAATGGGGGGTGATGTCTTGCTGAATGAGAAGAAACACCATCTGAGACAAGAGTATGAAGTTTCCTACATGGTTCAGTAGTCATTATTATGGCTTACATTCACCCGAATGTTGTATTCATAGCAATGTTCTATGGTGCCTATGAACATTTACCAAATATCATTACTCCATACTCTTCTATTTCTATTTACTTTCTTTTTTTATTAATCATTCCATTCGTTTATATCTCAAATGATATCCCACTTCGTGGTTACTCATCCACAACATCCCCATCCCTCATCTGCCCTTTCTTCCCTCCCCTTTTCTGCTATGAGGGTGCTCCCTGATCCACTCACCCTCTCCCATCCCATCGCTCCAGGATCCCCCTATGCTGGAGCATCAAACTTCCACAGAACCAAGGGTGTGCCCTCCCATTTAAGTCAGACAAGGCCATCCTCTGCTACATATGTATCTGGAGCCATGGATACTCCTTTGCTGGTGGTCTAGTCCCTGGGAGCACTAGGTGGTCTGACCAGTCAACATTGTTCTTCCTATGGGACTGCAATCCCCCTCTGCTCTTCCAGTCTTTCCACCAGCTCCCCCAATTCACATATCAAATGATGTCCAAGAAGGAAGGAGAGGTCCCTGGTCCTAGAAAGGCTTGATGCAGCAGTGTAGGGGAATACCAGGACAGGGAAGCTGGAAGGGGTCGATTGCAGAACAGGGGGAGGGAAGAGGGCTTATGGGACTTTTGGGGAGGGGGGACCAGGAAAGGAGAAATCATTTGAAAAGTAAATAAAGAATATATTTAATAAAAAAAGAAAATGTGCTATAGTAGTAAGGAGCTTAATAAGTTTGCTAATTCATTTGGACAAGTTTGGGGACTATGTGTGGGAATGGATTTTAAGGGTGTAGGACAATGGTGGAAGGAACATAAAACTAGATCAGGCTGACTTTATTGACATGGGCCCTCTGAGAGGAGATTCTAGCTTTAATATGGAAACTCACACAGTTAAAAAAAACAAGTGTCAAAAGTTTGTTTGAATGGTAGGCTGAAGCATTCATCAAAAGATGGCCTAGTGAAAAGGCCTTATATCCCTTGGCTTAGTATTGAGAAAGGAATTTTATGGCTCAGAGAAATTGCAATGGTAGAGTGGAAAAATTGTGTAAAACCTAATCCTCCACAATGGGAAGGCTTAGAAGATATGCCCTTCATGAATCCCATAAGACTCAAACTGGTGAGAGGGACACCAGCACATTTGCAAAGTTTTGTTCTTACCCTTTTCCTTTTGCCAGACCTTAGGGTTGGAGATACTGCTACTCAATTGGATAAATTTAATGCAATGGGTTTAATTGGGCCCCAAGGTAGCAAGGGTCAGGTAGAAGCATTGCATCGCCAGAGACAAGGTGATCATAGTTATTATAATGGACACCATAGACAAAACATTTATAATGACCTAGCTTGTAATGGTCAGCACAGGAGAGATGAAATGGCATGACTCATACGTGACCTTTGGAACTGGCTAATCAGTCATGGTGTTTCCAGGCATGAAGTAGGTAGGAAGAAGCTTCTTGCATATCTGTTTAATCTGTATAAGCAGAAACATTTTCAAACAAATGAAAGAAAGGCTACATTGGATTAGGCAAAAGGCAATCAGCCAGTGAATCAATTTTGAGACTTGAGCAGTTGCAGATCCAGAACCCCTTGAATGAAGGGATGGTCACGTTCCCCTGAGGAAGGATCTTGATAAGACACCTCAAAGTTTTGCTGCTAGACTTTCTCCAGTTCTTCCCAGCGGGACCTATGGCCTTTTACAAGGGTAACTGTACACTGGGGGAAAGGAATTAATCAGACTTTCCAGGGTCTATTGGATACTGGTTCTGAATTGACACTGATCCCAGGAGATCCCAAGGAACATTGTGGCCCTCCAGTTGGAGTAGGGGCTTCTGGAGGACAGGTGATTAGTGGACTTTTTTACTTATGTCCGACGCACAGTCGTAGGTTCAGTAGGTCCCTGAACACGTTCTGTGGTCATCTCCCCAGCTCTGGAATATAAAATTAGCTTAGATATACTTGAAAACTGGCAGAATTCTCATACTGGTTCCCTTTCCTTGTCACAAAGAGATGTAACCAATGATCATGTTTCCCATAGCAGAGTTCTCCACGCTAATGAGGTATTTAGAGGCCCTGAAAGTTTAGCATATAAGCTTCTCTTCTCTGGATTTTTCTTCCTGTAAAAGATATTTAATCTCTAGTCTACCCTCGGGAGGTGATATAGATCTATTTTTCACAACACAGCATAAGCAGTTTGGAACCAAAGAATGTCTCTCTCATTAAGAACCACCATGGGGAGCATGTGGAAACTCTGTCTACAAAGTTGCACCACCTAAGTCTCCAGCAGAAGGCCCCTCTGCTCCTGGACTTGGTACCATCACAGAGTTAAGCTGGAGATCCCCTCCCCACAGTCCTCCAAAGCTCGTTGTCCTCAGCCCACAGGCCCCCTTCATTCTGGACACTACATGGTTTCCAGCAACAACTGGATATCTGGGAGTCAGGAAACCCCAACTTCAGCCTCACCCTATGCTCTTTCTCACTCGGGCTGAGGCCCCCAACTCAGGCTACATTCTCCCACCTCTTGAGCAGTACCCACAAGCCCAATACCCAATGATGACATAGGGTAAATACAGTCTAGTGTTCAGCATTTTGGCCACACAGGTGAGGTCTCACACCCCTATAGCACGATAGGATAGAGCTGAGCACCTCCAT